>JARDYH010000003.1:124523881-125723881 GCA_029215795.1 Anniella stebbinsi | reverse complement strand
GAACAGGGAAGCGTTGGTTCATTTGCACCTGAGCCTCTTGAAATTGAGATGCTTTCATCTCTTTTCTCTTCCTTAAGAGCTGGTTCGCATGTTACGTTCGGTTGTCAGCCAGGAGTTGTCACTTTAGTTAGTCCTATCACTTCTGTACACTAGAATGTACATTATAGAGCTCTGAGAAATCATAAAAGATGACAGCTAAGTTCTATGGCAGCTTTCCCCAACCTCAGGCCCCCCAGATCTGCTGGACTACATGATGGGAGCTGTAATGTTGTAGTTCAGCCCATCTGAAGTGGCCCCGGTTGGGGAAGGCTGCTTTATGATACTCCAGTACTCATTTAGTTTGTCGTTTATATCAGAAGTGAATAGATGTAGGTCATAATTTGGGATAAAATTCAGGAGAATTTTCAGTTGATGTGAGTTTTGATCACCGCACCGTGTCACTGTGCAGGATTACCTGCTAGCAAACTACTGGCACATGACAATTCTGTGTGTCTCATCTGAAGCCCTTGGGCAGATCCCATGTCCCCCATTCATACCTTAGTTTGAAAGAACAAGGGTCTGGATGTAATGCTGGCGGTAAGGATATAGTGTCAAATGTCCTTTAGTGTCAGGTATTCACTGTTCACATTATTTACGCAGAGTTGCATCCAGAATGTGCCTTCTGTGAGATCAAGGGGTTTACTCACGTGGGATCCCTCTGCCTGCTTTTTTGGGGAACCTCCCTCATCCCCAAACCCCAGCTCACCCCATCCCGCAGGGTTGCTTAATTCTCTGTGGTAAGGGGGGGGGGGTGAGGAAGTCCACTTTCGCCAACACAATTGATCTAATGTAAATCTGGATCCAACCCACAGGTTTTGCTTCCTTAGCCGTTGATAAGCTTCATTGCCTTAGACTGCATCTCTGTGAATGGCTACCTAAGAAAAGATAGGCCACAAATGCAGTTTTACAATCAGAATGAGAAGTTCTGCTTCTTCACCCAGGTCACATGATGGACCTTGTTTTTCCAGACACTATGAGATGTGTTGGTAAATCCTCACTTAACCTTGATGAGCCATGCAGAAACCATTTCAATTCTTCCTTGCTGCTGCTTTCCATGCCTTTCCCCCCCTTGAACCCTTATCCTGTCCTATCAGGTTGCTCTCATCCTCTCTCTCTCTCTCTCTTTTTTTTAAAACAAGACCTCTCTAGATTTTCAAGCATTATGAATGAAGATAAATGCAATTGCAAATGATTTAGAAACATATCTTGGTTCGCTGAAGATTTCAGTGAAAAATGTAAAAGCAAGTGGTTCTTTTTTAAAGAAAAGACTTTAGTGAGAAGTTAAATAAAAAATAAGCAGATTAAATGTATTAAACTAATTCCTTCCTTGCTCCTAATCCCTTGCTTCCATTTGCATCATCCCAGTTAATGGCTCGAAGATGCAGTTTTCTACCTGCTGCTTGGACTGGAGAGTTTCCTTTTAATCTATTCCTGATGTTCTTGCCCTTCTGCCTCTTCAGTCTGGAACTAGTGTCTGTGTATATCAGTGACTGCATTTCAGAAGTGTTGATTGGGCACATGACATCCGTACTCTTCATAGTTGCGTGAACTTTTTCTTAGAAGAGTAGTTTCTTGGAATTCCCTTGAACATACTAGTTGCCTTGATGCAGTTTTCCACCTGCCTGTAAAAATGAAGTACATCCTTCCATTTGAGCTCTTAGTTTTTCATTTTTCAGTTGTAGCAGCACTAGTACTAGGTTTTTTCTGGCCCCACATCTTTAACCATGCCGTTAACCCTTTTGTGGTTGGTGTGGTTAGGGCAGCATGGTTAACAGTGTCGTCTGGACGCCCGTTTTCCCTAACCATCTGCCCCGTTAACCACATTGTGGTTAGGCTCACTAACCACGTTGTGCAACATGGTTAGCGGCACTAACCATGGCTAAAAATGTTGTCTGACACATGTCTGTGGTTAAAGGGCTGGGGTTAAGGATGGAGCTTCCAGTACACAGTGGCCGAACTAGATACGGCTGCTCTAGCTGGCGTGCTTTATAGGTGATCTGGACTGCCGCTTGACTGATATGCTTGCTGCGGCTGCCATTTCGTGCTTTCGCATCGGTTTTTTTGAGCGATTTTTGCTCTTCCTAGAAGAGCGTGCTTACTTTTGAAATCCCTGCTTGTAATTTCCCCATACGAAGCAGTCACCTCTCCTACCCCATTGAAGCGCCATTGCACCTCTTAGGTTCTGATTACCATTCTGGCACCAGGGCTGCTAGGATACAGGATGGATCACTTGGAGGACTCAGGTGCTCCACTAACAACTTTGTGGTTAGCATGTGGTTAAGGAAAACTTAACCACAAAAGGGTTAACGGTGTCGTCTGCAAGCGTTCCGCACGTGGTTAGCGTTAACCACAGCTGAACATGGTTAAGCTAACCACAAAGCCCTGAGTGTCATCTGAAAAGGGCCACTGTAGAACTGAACAGCAAACAATTCTTGTTTTTCTGGCCTTCCACGTACTTGGAAGTCACCAAGAGTGTATTCAGATGGTCAGGGCTTGATGGTTTCTTGAAAGAACAGTGGAGTGGATGGGGGCTGTCTGAAATTGTCCCCTTCCCCGCCCTGGTTGTAGGGGGCAATGTGTCCCCCTGCCCTGGTTGAAGTTTCAAATTGAATTAGGGTAGCTTTAAGTTGAAAACAAAATTAAGATAGCAACAAAACACTGACATTTGCCCAAAGTTTGTTGCTTACCTGCAGTGTATTGCTGGTGTTCACATCTGCCCTTGTTTTGAAGCAAGTAAAAAAAAAATAATGGAAGGTCGAAAGAGTTGCAATGGGTGAACCAAAATAAATCTTCTAATAGGTTGGCAGCAGCAGATATTTGAATATTGTGCGACAACAGCGGAGGGATTGTGGCAGCATATTTCACTAGAAACAATAGACACTCTCATGCTTCCTTATAGAGCAGCACATTTATTTTGACATTAGGTTTCATGGACACTGCCCACTTCATCAAATACATCAGATGTTTTTCTAACCGAAAATATGCGACTGGAAGAACAAATGTGTAACACGGTGCTATGTTCTGAAAGTAACTGCTAGCATGCTGGCATATCGGGAAGCAGGAACTTGAATAGCTCGATATTTCGTACTAATATTTGGTGGTGGTAATCTGCATCTTGAGGTGAAGGCTGGCTGTAGGGCGGTGAGCGAGCTGGGTAGTCACCTGGGATAGCAAGCTGAATTGAACTGAAGAGCATGCCAAGCCAAGCCCAGTGGCTGTGGATTTTCAGTGTAATGCCTGGAGTGAGCCAGGGTGGCAAAAAGCAAGTGTCTGTAACCTTCCTTTCCAGGTTCTACAGGATGTTTGGGTACTAACTACAGAAATTATCTTCCCTCAGTTAGCTTTAAAGTATGTGTCTTTTTCAGGTTCCACTTTGATGTCATCTGTTCTAGGAAAAAAATCAGTGGAACACAGCTTTACTTTGAGGCAAAGTTACTGAGCACGTGGCGCTTCAAATACTGTGAACACTATAAGCGCTATATAAATAATAATGCTATATAATAATACCCTTTGGGTTTAATTTTTGTGACCTGCCCAGACAGCTTCGGCTATTGGGCAGTATAGAAATAAATGAATGAATGAATGAATAAAGCTGTAAACTTTAAGTGGTCAAGTGGATTTTTAAAAAAATAACTTTTCTTTATAATTTTTAAAGGTGAAATCAGTGGATATTCTAAAATAAAGAATTCTTAACGAAAGATAGGATTTGCTACAAAAACAAAAATATATACGTAAAACCTGTGGTAGTTCTGCTGTGTTGCATAGTGCATTTGCCAGTGCTCAGAATATGGCTTTTTTAATTTTGGCTTGTGCGAACTATAGTACAGTGTCTGAGAGATCAAGGTGTGGAGCAATGTCATTCTTGATGGACATCACACCTGAACCAGGCCTCATAAATTCTTTGGACGGCCCTGCAAAATTGACTACGGAAGGGGGGGCACCAAAGGCCCTTATCATCCAGGGTGCTATTTATTCTAGGGCTGCCCCGTTGGAGATTCCATTTATCTGCATTTACAGCAAATCACTCCCTGGCTGGATGTAACCCTAAACCATGGTTTAGCATTATGAGAATAAGTTCTGGGGAGCCTTGGGATTGTGCTCTTGTTTGGTGCAGCCAGAAGGATGTGATCGGATATATCCACTTCCATCTTTTGATGAACTGCAGTTTACCGCATCCAAGCCCCAAACTGTGATTAATTTTAACCATAGTTAGTTGAAACAAGCCGGCTTCATGGACCTTGGACTGAAATTGGCATGTTTCAGCTAACCTTTGCAGTTCTCGGACTATGCTTGACATTAAATTTAACATCAATCTGTAGTTAAATCTAAAATCACCAGAGGAAGAGGGAGGAGTGTGCGAGCCCAAAATTAGCCAAATTCTGATATAGGGTATATTTAGCAAATGATTACAAATGTTTGTTTTCCTAAAGGCTGTTTTTAAGGAGTGTAATTGAGTTTGTGTGTGTGCCTAATGAATGAACTAAAACTAGTCCTGTGGTTCATTTGGAGATTCTAATAGTCTAATTCAAGTTTTTTTAAAGCCTTGCCTGCTCACTGGGCCTAATCTGCCCTTGTGTCATTCTTAGTTTTTCATACTGCGTTTGACCTAGCAGTTTCAATGGTGTGTGTGTGTGTGTGTATTTTCCCTTTGTAATTCATTCTGCACAAAAGGCATAACAGTTTTCCTTCATAACTCCCATGTATGTGGGAGACAGATGTGGCCAAACCCAGGTCAAATTCCTAACACTGTCTCAAAATATTGTCTGTCTTATCTTAAAGCAAACAAACAAACCTGCAATCTGCTTCCTTTTGAGCATGAGCTGCCAGGCAGTGTGGAAGATTGCCACACAGTGTCATCTGTTTCCTGAATGCTTAGTGCTGCAGAAAAAATGATGGGTGGTACTTAGGAGGAGGAGGTTAATGGCAAAACTTGGGAGGCCTTGTGAAGATTCAGAATAAACAATTGAACTTAAATTAATAGAGATGGCATAAGCTATAGAAGGAACTCTGCATAGTCTGTCAATCTGCAAATCAGGCCAAAGTACCTTGGAGTGCTGGATTATAGGAACATGGGAAGCTTTTTTGTACTGAGAGCCTATTGGACCATTTAGCCCAGTGTTGTGTCATGCAAACTGGGCCAGAGTCAACAACAGCCCATCATGGGTTAATTTACCTATGATGACCTGTGGTGCATCCCATCCGCCATTATGAGTATGCAAGCCTTGCCCAGGGGTTGCCATGCCTTGTTATGTCATCTGAAACATGGCAGTGGGGGTTATTTGAAGTTTAAACAACTCTTGCATAACATAAAAACAGGCCATGGGTTATACAAGGGTTGTCTAACCCATAAGTAATGCCCGCCACCCAGGTTTGGATGACACGGCAAGCCAAGGCAGCTCCCTCCTGGGGCTTGCATATTCATAATGGCAGACAGTACACGTCATGGTGCCAAGGGGATTAATTAACTCACAGTGGGCTGTCATGTTTTCCAAAACTGGTCATCGATTAGCAACAGCAAGGTTCCAGGCAGACATTTTCCCAGCTCCGCCTGGAGACGCCAGGGATTGAATGTGGGATCTTTTACATGCAAAGCAAGTGCTCTACCGCTGAGCTATAGCACCTCCCCAAAAATATCACACAGCTGGCAGAATTGCCATGCTTCTATTTCAGCGTATGCATGGAGAACCCCAAGACAATTCTTTCTAGTACTGTGATGTGTGTAGATGGTCCTTGGGTAGAAACCGCATGCCCTTTATCGCCTCTTCTTTAAGCAGCTTTATCACGTCCTAGCATGTGCCAGTGCTCTGAACCTGCTTCACCTGCCTTTCTCGTGCAAGTTTTCTCTTTGCAAGTGCTTACAGTGCCATCCCACCGGGATTCCACTGACACTACTAGCAGAGCCAGGCAGAGGTCCACAGTACTCGACCCTTCCGAGTACTCTGGCTTGCTGAGGGTTCTTGGAGGAGGGTTCAGGGCCTCCCACTCCTTTCTGGGGTTTGGACACAGCACAGGCGTTCTTGCTGCTCCCAAGGGTTGGCATGAAGTGAAAATGGTCCCTCACCTCTCCTGGTTCTCTGAGTGCCAGAGACCTCAAAGGTGGGATCTGTCTCTTTTGCCCAATGCAAAGGGATAACCCCCTCTCCCCACCTCGAAGCTCAGTGGACTTGGGCAAGGCTTGTTCATTGCATGTTGAATAGCTAGACACATGTAGTAGCTACAAGATTTCTGGATGCTGGTGTTGACCTGACAGCTCCATTTTGTGGTTCCTTGAAACCAGGTAAGAAAGCAGTTTCGGGTCTCCAGTATAATAGCATTGAACTCCCAGGCCTAATCTAATACATGTGTGCTTTAGGAAGTATGGAAAGCCTAAAACAAGGGGATATGGAGCTGATATGTAAGCAAAAGGTTGCAAGTAGCAAGGCCAACTTGAACTCTGGGTTTGAAAAGTGGGAAGAACTTGTTTGTCGGAGTAAGCATTTTTCTTCTTTCACCTGAAGTCGCACTGCTTGGGTGATTCCAGTCCCCTTTGCTGAATGCAAGATTTCATACAAGGGGCGGAAGTAGCAGTCAGGTTCTATTTTCTGTTTTGCCATAGAAATACCGAACCTTGTGATGAAATGACCCTTGTTTATGTACATTGTGCAATCCAATCAGTTGCGCAATTCTTCTCTAGAACATGGAGTTTCATTTGTGAGGGACATGGAACGAGAAGGCTGTTTTTAAATAAATTGCATGGAGAAGGAAAAAGAGGAAGGGGCAAGCAGAGAAAGAAATGGAAAGGAGTGTTGACTAGAAAAAGGAATTACATACAAAGGAAAAAGCCCTCCTATGGTGAGGCAGTTCTGTGTGCATCACCTACCAACAATCTTGATTCAGCCTGACTCTGTCTGTTGGGACATCATTTAGCAATGTGCTAGAGTGAGTCCCAGCAATAGCCGAAATAGAAATGCTCTGATAGTTGTGGATGCACACAGCTCCTTTGCCATGTGCTAAACTATCTGGATGTGAGCGTAGGCTGGGCTTTTTGTGGTGGCTGATACATGTAGATGTGGTTGTGAGAATAAGACTTTGTTTCTAGATTCAAGAGACCTCACAGACCATGATTCTACAGAATTCTTATAGGGCCTTCTTGCGGGTTAGGGAATTGAGTGACGCCTGCCATGCCTCCAATATGGCAGTGCTTATTCTGGTTACTTTCCTGGGTTGGCTACTGTCCTGTATAGATAGGAAGCAAATTTACAGAGAGCCAGTGAGCAAGTAGGCAGAGGTATCTGTTGCTCCTCCTTCCTTAACTCCACCAGAGTAAGAGTCAGGTGAACAGCTAGGTTGCAATGGTGAAGTTGCAACTCCAGGGGGCTCATGTCACTGAACCCCTGCTGGGGCGTGGATCCTCCACCCATGCCTATCCTTGGAGCCTGCCTTGCTTGTCTTGGAGTCAAAGCATTTTGCATTGCATCTGAGGTTCATCTGAAGTCTGTTGAAGATTGCATTTCCCCCTCCCCCAACAGCCTGTCAAAACAGGTAAGACAGGACCTTCCCAGAGAATGAATTGATTGTCATCCTAAGATTTATTTCTTCCCTTCGTCTACAGCCCTTTTCTTGACCTGATGGGAAATAGCAGGGCATAAACGAGGGAAGAAAATTCCTTCCTGTTTCCTTCTTCATAAGGATATTATGAATTCCACTCCCAACCAGTGACTTTCATGATGTTCTCTCCATAGGAGCGCTGCTGTGTCCTACATCAAAGCATGTTTGTTTATTTATTTATTTATTTATTTGTATACCGCCCCATAGCCGACAATATACAAAAATTAAAACAGCAAAAACATGCAATATACATGTAATATACACATACATTTAAAACTACTGTAATAACTTTAAAAAGCTATAAACCTAAAAATAAAACGAACCCAGGCTCATCAAATATTGCTAAATGCCTGAGAGAAGAGGAAAGTCTTGACCTGGCGCCAAAAAGATAACAATGTTGGCACCAGGCGGGCCTCGTCACATTGCTAACGGGAATTATTCCCCGTGAAGGAGCTTGGTGGGTCATCTTTCCTTAACTGTAGCCTCAGCCGCATAGTTACTTGTTTTCTGAATCTTTTGAGCCTTCAAGGGCTGCTCTGCATGTTGATGACATCAGCAAAATTCATTCATGCAATGGAGTTGCAACCAATCCTGACCTCACTACCGTATGCATAAAGTACACATTGTTGCATGCATGCATACATGCTTCATGCTTCTAAGTAATATGTGAGAAGGTGACCAGATAACAAGACCCCTTGCTTCATGACAGAGCCGGATAATACCTTTAGATTGTCCTATTCTGAGCATCCTATGTCTAAAGTCTGCTCATGCTTCAGAGAACACATTTGTTCTTTTCTTATGACCTTCCCTCCCTAAATACACCTTACCTTTAAGTCTTTCCTTGTCTGGCTCTGGATTAGTGGGAGCATTTACTCGCTAAATCCTGCTGCTGCTTGAGCTCTCACTATTTGACTTGATTGCTAGGTAGTCCACCAGAAGCTCTGAATGGTATGACTGAGGAACTACCTGGTGTAAAAAAAATTAAAGTTGTGCATGAGTCTGCATCATTCCTGCTCCTCGCTCTGCTGGAAAACCAGGGACCCCTGCTGAGTGATCTTGCATAAAAGGTTTTATTTCGTTTATATCCAACCCTTTTCCACTGTGGGACTCGAAGTGGCTACATGTGGTTCTCAAGTGGTCTCCCCTCCAAGCACTGACCAGGCCCAAACCTGCTTAGCTTCAGCAAAGTGGCAGCCTCATGTGCCTTCAGACCACATCATGTTGGCAGCAAGGGGAAATTCCAATGTTAAAACCTATTGGCCCCCTTCCCTTCTTGTTTACTAAGTTGCACAGCGAAGTTTTAAGTGAAGTGTGTTGATCACTGGATATTAACTGATCCCTGATATTACAACATGTCTCCGTGTTGAACATCTGAGTATAAAAGCCCAGCTGGATGATCTTGGGGGGATGTACCCAGCCATTCTTGGATCTGAAACCTATTTCATCCCCCACCCGCAAGCTCAGAAGCTTCCACTTAGGCCTGGTGACACCCTACCTCTTGGCTTTCTAAAATGTGTACAAAGTACCTTGTTGCTTGTGCAATTTGGGCTCATTTGGAGTTTCCACTCATATTTGCTATTCTTCCAGGCGCTCAGCAGCAATATGCATGTTTACATGCAGCCCTTTGGGAGCTGTGTAAAGCCGTAATATTTGAAAGTCCCTGCTTCAGCCATCTTTATTTTGCATCTTTCCTCTCCTCCCTCTCCATTGCGTATTTGAGTCAAGCCGTTTGAACTTCAAATGAAGAATTACGTTGCAACTGGCAGAACATGTTTCATTTTGATACATCGGCGCTCAAAGGAAATATTGCATCCAGGTGTTGCATCTTTCCTGGCTTCTTGGGGGGGGGGGGGAAAGTGGGAGGATTGAACTTAGAAATGTTAGGGAACATGTGTGTCTGTGGAGTTCTAAAGGGATTGGGTGGGAGTCATACAGAACAGGTTGCAGACCAGTGGGCCAAGCTGAGCAAATTGGAAGTGGTGCAAGAGCGTTTTTCATCCCTCTTCCAACCAACATGTCCTTTTAAACACTCCTTGCCTCTTAATCACAAGGATTCTTAAATTAGCTAGCAAGTGTAGAAATATACCCAACTTCCATCTAAAACAAATAAAGGGCAGCCTGAATTAGGGATGTTGCTAAACACTTAAAAGATTCAGGGCCCAATCCCACAGGACACAAATCTGCATAAAATTTGTGTTATGTTGATTTATACCTATATATGCAGATGTAGAACTAATATTAGGATTTATTTAAATTTCACAGGAGGCAAGGCTAGCCAATCAATTTCTCATCCAAATAATCTCAAATAAAATCAATTCTTCAGTGAATTTGCACCCCGACCCAGGTAATCCCAAACCAACAGGAAAAGGTCCCCCCCCCCTAAATGTAGTTGCCCTGCAGGAAGATTTTTTTTGTGAGGGGGGGCTTCCCTCCCCAGCTGCAATCAGCCTTGAAAATCCTCCCCCTGCATGACAATTAAGGTAAGAAAAACACTCTTCCATTGGCACCAAAATCCACTTAGGGCATTGGTGAATCTCTCTCCC
Organism: Anniella stebbinsi; assembly: GCA_029215795.1. Classification (NCBI taxonomy): domain Eukaryota; kingdom Metazoa; phylum Chordata; class Lepidosauria; order Squamata; family Anniellidae; genus Anniella; species Anniella stebbinsi. The sequence goes on along the minus strand of JARDYH010000003.1, from coordinate 125,713,712 downwards.
CACCCCCCAACCTTGGCAAGTGCTGAGAGAAAGGAAGAGCACACACCAGCAGTTGGAAAGACATTCAAATAGATTACTAGTAGAAGAGGATTTGTGATGTAGCCTTGGTATGCCAATATATGCAATCAGAACAATAACATATGTAGAGTGAGGAAGTCCTTGATTCTCTTATGTGTATTCTTTCAAAATCTTTTAAAGTAGCAATTCTGTAAAGAATTAGACTGGCCTATGTTGCTTAAAACCTTGCCAAAGCTTGCTCACAAAGCATCTTGTTGACTTCCATTGATTAACAAATTGACCACTCTTTCTGAAAAGTCTGAATAGCATTCAAATTGGCCATCCTCACCTGGTTCATTGCTGAAATCCCTTTGGCTCTATCCTGCTAATAATAGAGTCTTATTAGCTCTGTCGATCTTTGCGATCAGCCACCTAACACACTAACCACTGACTTACCATGAATTAAATGTTAACATAAGCTGGTGAAGTTTAAATGTATTTTAATGATTAAATCGCAGGACTTTTAACACTAGTTTTCCGCTCACAGGAGTGCTCAAGGTAGTGGGAAAAAAGATGCAGCTCAAACCATGCAGAAGAGATGCAACTAAAAAATAACACTCCCGAAAAATGAATAAGCATTAGCAGAGCAAATTCACCAAGGAATGCAGCAGGGAGACTGAAAATTGATTGCTTAAACAAACAAGGGTTAATTTGACAGTGGCCCTTCAAGTAAAGTGGCCAGGTGAATATGTTAGGGGCAGTGAATTCCACCACCTGGGCACTACCACGATGAAATACTTTCCTTTTGTTCCCCCCAGCTTGCACTTCCAGACAGTGATGGGGTGTACCTTCACCAACCAAGAAGGGCCTCTCCACCTGAACATGGGGTGGGCAGGACCATATGGCTGGGGGGGTGGGGGCAGAGAGGTGATTATTAAAGTATATCTGATGTTGCAGTCATAGTAAAGTAAGTGAAGTGTGCGAACTTGTGATGAATCACAGTTTTAGGCTTTGTGTTCTGAGCGTTATGGCCAGCCGCGCTGAATATTACGGCGTGTCTTAGCTTGCTATACTTAACATTCTGGGGCAATTATTATTAGCAAACTGGTAGCTTGCAGTTAGATTGTGTTGCTATGGTGTTTTGAAAGGTTTACTGCAGCTTTAACGAAACTGTTGGCAGTAAGAGCTAAAGATTTGTTTACCGATGCTGGATCATGGGTAAAATGAAACCTTGACTAGACATTGCTGGTTTTGTCTGGAGTCAGGTGAGGCATCACAACTTCCTGCAAGCTATCAGGAGCAGAATAGGATCCAAAGCTTCAAGACTGCCCGGTAGTGCTGTAGCAAGGTTTCCATTTACTGACTGCCTAGCATCTATGAATAAAACATTAGCCCTTTTGATGAAACTGTACGGTTTTCGCCTTTGTAATGACTGGCAAGGAGTCAGGCCTGCTAACTTTGTATGGTAGCTATTACTCAAGGAGTGTGTTTGTAGCGGAATCTATCAAAATGTCTATCTTGCTAGGGCATGAATTGTACTGTCATAACCTATACGTTGTGAAATAATCTACACGTGATGTGAGAACATCTAACATGAGCTGAAGAAAACATTATGATCTCAGCGGAAGGGAAAGGTGTGCAAACTGAAGTAGAGTTGATACACCACAAAACCAGGACATTTTGAGTCAGTGGCGCTTGTTTTAAACTAATTATCTAACGTTTGCCAGGAGGGCAAATTTTGATTAATTTTTTAATTTATAGTCTCAATTGTGGATGCTATCTCATCTCTCTTAGGGTAAGTATTTAAGACAGATTAGCAGCTGGCTGTTTCTTGTGATGGCTCATGGCAGACTTCCATGAACAATACTAGTTTGATCGTTTAGAGAGATATTTTTTATTCAGATGACGTAATATTAATAAAGTGGATTTAAACACTTTTCTTTAAACATAAAGAAAATGGCTTTAATGTTCAACTATTTTCAGCAAAAATTATTTTGGTTGCAACATTAGAGCAATCTATGTGTGCTACAATCAAGTGTTTACTTTCACTTTGTTTAATCTTTTAAAGATTACAATTAAACATAGTGGGCAGTATCCAAAGGACCCCTGCTGATCCCATTCTGCAAACGGCGTTCACCACTTCCACAACAGAGATTTAATGCTTTTGGGAGCAATTGGAAATGAGCAGACACAATCGTTTCTGGCGCAAGACAGTTCAGTCGAGCTCGCAATAAGGGAGCTCTGCCAATCTGCCCTGATCCAGAAACGAGCATTTCTGCTCATCTCGGGGCTTCCTCTAGGAAGTGTTATATCTCTGTTGCACACGTGGTGGATCCTGCTTGCGCAATGGAATTGGCAGGGGGAGAGCGTCTCATTGTATAATTCCCCACTGACGACACGATAACCAATGGTGGGTTAAATAGTTAACGATAGGTTATTGTGTTGTCTGTTGGGACTTTTTCACACCAGAGTTGGTTATTCAGCCAAAATAATTTATTTATTTATTACATTTATATAATGCCCAATAGCCGAAGCTTTCTGGGCAGTTCACAAAAATTTAAACCATCAACAAAACAGTATAAAAACACGATATAAAAATACAATATAAAAACACAACCACAGTAAAAAAAAACTACGCACAAGTTTGCACACTTCACTTTATTATGATTGCAAATAACCAATGCTGTGCACAGTTGATTATTTGAACAACCGTTGGTTATCGTGTCGGACACCGTTGATTATTTCATCACACACAGTTGGTTATTTTTGGCTACTACAAAGTCCCCTGGCAAAAGTGACCAAAGCCATGGGTGCCTCTGTAGTCCAGCCAGCAGAACTCACAATGGCTGATGGGATACCAGCAGGAGGACTGGCGGGAGGGGGGATGTGTCAATCAAACACACCATTGACTAATAGTCAACTTGACTCTGGCCTTAATCCATACCACGGTTGATTATAAACATGTTGTGTGGGGAGCACCCCCTCAATAATCAACTGTGGACTGTTAACCCACCATTGACTATTGTGTCCTCCGAATGCATCCCTCACCAATGGGAGTTATAATCCAAAACAACTGGTGGGCCACAGTTGTCCACTCTGTGGCCTAGTGACTTAGGCAACTTGGTGTCCTCCAGATGTTTTGAGTTACAACTCCCATCAGCCCAGCCAACATGGCCAATGATCATGGTTTCTGGGACTTCTTGAACAAATCATCTGAAGGATACCAGGCTGCCTGCCTCAAGGCTGACTGGTGGTAGCTCTCCAGAGCCTCAGGCAGGAATCTTTCTCATCACTGGCTTCCTCATCCTCCTAGCTGGTGTTGGCAGAGAGCAACGTTCCACCTCAGCTCGGAATGTTCCATTTTGTCTGGAAAGAAAACTGGAGAGATCTTGCAAACTAGAACAAAATGCGCTTGGAAAATTCCTGCCAAAACTCTCTATTGAACTGGCCCTCTGTCCACTGGCATTGGACCTCGCAAAAGCATTGATGCTCAATCTTCCTCTGGTTCCTAATCCAATCAAAGCAACATTGTTTTGCCTGCCAAATGGATATGGTGAACCCTGAGATCACAAGTGTCCTGTCCAACCAGTACTTTAAATTCCAATTATAGCAGGAGCTGCACCGCTTTTGTTAAGGACGACACAGACCCCTGTCTTTTTTGCATATGGAGAAATTGCCGTTCCAGGGCTATTCTATTCTTTTGTGAGCCTTTGTAATCAAAGGGTAGAACTGGCTTGAATCCCCTGAACTCAGAGAGCCCTCCCTGAATGTGACACTAAGGGCAGACAGCCCTGCCTCTCTAGCTTTTGGATCGTCCAGCTAGCTGTCCCTTCTTGCAGAACACCCAAACTCCAGGTGCTTCCAGAAGAAGATCTTGCTGTGATGAACGTAGCCTGACCTAGACTGGAATTCCTTCTTTGGGCTGGGTTGGGAAATGGAGGATGAGAGTGTAGTGCTGTAGTTTCAGACTAGACCAGCACTGGCCTTGAATTTTCCTTCGGTCTGCCCAATGCATTTCAGCATGTAAATAAAAATGCTGGTATTGCAGTACCCTAGGATTATTTTACAATCTTGGCCTGGCAAGATTTGGAGAACGTGCCCAATTTGCTTTCAACGGCTGTTGTGATATCAAGAGTTGGAGATCATAACGCTACCTTAGCAAGAGTCAAACAAGGGCCTGATTATTCTGGAGGTGGAAACCATGACCATTGCTCATGCTGGCTGGACTAGTGGGAGTTAAAGTCCAAAACATCTGGAGGACACCAGGTTGCTTAACCCACTAGACCAGGGGGTAGGCTAGTTGTGTCTCTCCAGTTTTTTTTGGAATACAACTCCCATCAGCCCTAGCCAGCATAGTCAATGGTTAGGGATGATGGGAGTTGTAGGCCAAAATCATCTGGAGGGCCACAAGTTGTCCACTCCTGTGTGACTAGACAGTGCTGGGCTAAATGGACAAACTCATTTGCAGTGTCAGAAACAGGTTTGATCCAGACTTGCGTTCAGTGGCATTGCTGGTGCTGGAAAAATGGGGGCCGGGTGGCGATTTTGGCAGTTCCTCCTCCCTATTGCAGCTCCCTGCAGACCTGCTTTGGAGGGCTGGGGGATCCTCCAGAACAGCATGGTGGTGGCACTGGGGGCTGAAGGGGGCATTGGTGAAGATCTTTTCCCCCTGCCCACTGGATTCATTCATGGAGGAGCATGTCTGATCCAACCCATTGCGTCAACCACTCAGTCACCAATAACATCAGTTGCGGTTTCTAGAAAAGTGGCAGCACTTTTTTCTGGAGGCCACAGTCATGGGAAATGCTGGTCTCGTCCATGATGGCCTGGTTCACGTTGGCTTGTCCATGCACTGCATCCCTCGACTAGGTTCAGGACTACTGTCATGGGAGAAGAATGTATTGTGTGAAATGGCCTTAATGTAACTGTTTGCCTGAGCATTTTAAATTTGGTTGCACATCTCTTTGTATTTGCTGCCTCTTTGATGTTTGGGTTTTATTGTTGTTACTGTATTATGTATCAATAATACTTGTTTACTCACTTGGTTATCCATAAGGATGAAGGGCAGTTTAAAAATTGTAGTAATAATAATAATAATAATAATGGTGGTGGTGGTTTCCAAGTTACTATTAGCACCTGGCATGTCTGGATGTAAACACCATGAAAAGCAGTACAAAGTGAACTTTTTGACTACTGCTAAGTCAGAAGTGCAAAATGCTAAGCAGAAAACAATGCAAGAGAATCAGAGTTTCATCTCTTTAAAGTGTGAAATGCATATTGGGGTAAATGAGGGAGTGGTTTTTGGTTTTTTAAAAAATCATCAACAAGAACAAGTTCAATTCATCTGTGTGCGTAGTGGAATTGCACCTGAACTGTGCAGGCCCAACAGATCAGAAATATTTAATGCAGCAGCCACCACAAAAAAAGGGCAAACATTCACAAGAGGAGTGTGTGAATAAATTAATTGCCTAAAACTTGCCTAAAACTAGGGTCCTCTCTTCTGCATCCTTTTCTGGCCTCAACTCATCCTTTTAGCAAAGTCTGCCAGGAAAGCTTAGTGAATTCTTACAGGGATTTTCTAGGAGCTATCCTTTCTCAAGCATTAGGCAAGTGTTTTCACCTTACGCCTAACATACATTTCCCTGAAACTGGTTTTTCAGGCCTGCAGTCTTGTTTGTTGTCTTTGCCCTGAATCTAATAGAACAGCAGTGCAGAGTATCTTTGAATTCCACTTTGGAGAAGCTCTTGATGGGCGGGGCTGAAGCTAAAGGAGGGCGGGGTGAAAATACCAGCATGTTTTAGCCTTAAGCTCTGACTGCCAGTAACTAAGCTTTAGGAAGAGGCATTTCAACCTTTCAGAATGGAGAAAAAACTGCCCAAAAGCCAGGAACTCACCACACGGTCATGGGGAGGGGGGGGACGAGGTGACCATCTGGGGAAGCTCAGGGGAGTGGATCTGGTTCTTCATCCCTGTAATAGAAGCTGCTTTTTATTGCATAGGTGGGAGAGATGAAGAGGGTTATGCGCAACACCAAATGCAGCTTAGTTATCTGTGGATCTCCACTGAACCAGAGCTAATATAAAACGCTCTTCCATTCGTGATCTGCCTCAAGCAGTTCTTTCTTCTAGCCTTGCCTCCTGCTTTCCCCTTCTAGATATTGATACTTCTTGCAGGTTTATGACATGGCTTCAGCATGCACTGGAATAAACGGATCCGCTGGACTTAGACCAAGGAGATGTTAGGTGTTGGAGGAGGATTTCACTTGAGATTGTAGAGGCACAACAGCTTGAACTTATCTGTGTTTTTTTGCACACGTGACCAGCCTGTTATTAAAGTGCCTGAAGCACGGTAGCAAGATTAGAAAATGCAGCCCTTGCCTGCAGGCTTGCAATTGAGTAGACCTACGAAAGAAGAAAGGAGGGGAGGGAGAGACAGGAAAATAAGGAAGATGAGGCATTGATTTTTCATGAAGTGACATAAATGGCCTGGTGGAAGGAATTCTGGGGGAAGAAGAACCGAACAGCAGTTGGTCCCAGCTAAGCCATGGGCTGTTCTTTCTCCCGGTATTGCAGCCCTGTTGCAGTGGCTGCTAATAAACAGCCATTCTGGGAGAGGGCTACATATGGGTAGCGTGTTAAGTCCTACACATTTGCCTTTGTAATATGGGAAGTGTCGGCCTTTGAATGGCATTACTAGAGCTTTACTGCCCTGCCTGTGTCCCGTCTTTGGGAAGATGGAGAAGAAATGGCACTCTGAGCTGTTGCACAATGCAAATGGCGGACCATCAACCGATATAGCTAGAACGAAGCAGCATCCATATTCGTACCTCTAACAAGAGTGTACAGTTTGGATAGCTGAATTAAACATGCTGCAGGAAGGTATATCTTGTGTGTGCGCATGCGAGAGAGAGAGAGAGAGGCAGGCTCAGTTCACACAACACTTTCCTCTATGCAGTGTGAAAATTCCACTCAACGATAAGAGTTTTTAGGAGATACTCGCCACACAACATGTTCTAACTCCACCGTTGTGTGACTGTGGGCTACCATGGAGTAGAGTAAAACTCATTGCGGCGTTTGATTGACAGTTCCTCAGCCCTCTCTCCTCCATCAGTCCTCCTGATGCTACCCCATCAGCCACTGCTGTGAAAAAACAATCCCAGCAGCTATCCTAGAGCAGCACTTCCTCCTTTGGCCGCTCTAGCCAGGGAACTCTGTAACCGGTGGGGAAACTCCACTCAGTGCAGCAAGAAACTCCATGGAGCCCTCTAGGCAACATGCAACACAACGGTTGTGCAGGAACTGTCCTCTGCACAGCATGGATATTCAGGGTGGAGTGTTTTTCCAAAAAAAAAAAAACCTCCACCATGGGGTGGAGTTTTCCCTCCAGACAACATATTTCTCAACTGTGGTGTAACAACTCCATGGTGGAGTTCTAAAACCACTGTTGAGAAATGTGTTGTCTGAACTGAGCCAGAGAGAGAGAGAGAGAGAGAGAGAGGTGTGTGGTGGGAATTAAGACTCGATTCAGAAAAGAGGCAACTTAAGGCATCTGTGAGTTGGATAAAATGGCCTGGTTTTGAAACATTGGGTCTGTTCACAAAGGGTTCAGCTGGTTGCAGTTCATAATGCTAGAATTAGAATGCACGTAATGGCATTCATATTGTATAGACATAACAGGAGCAAAGGTGTTTATTTGCACTTGCCAACTGATCTATGTAACTTGCTCTCTTTGCAAATTGTCAACAGTGTAGCTAGGTTCAAAGCAGTGATACGAGGCGGAGTGATTTCCACAGCTGTATTTTCCTAATTAAAATATTCTACAAATGTATCTTCCCCCATCAATTTAGAAGCATAACCTTAGATCCCAGGTTCCCTTTTGCTGATGGGATCATCCTGAGAGTGGTGTTCTGCTCATTGGACACTCCTGCCAGTGGAAGTGGGCAGGCGACTTTTGCTGAGAGCCCTTTTCACCTCTGAAAAAAGCTGCTCTGGAGAGCTGGGGCACCCTCCAGAACAGTGCGGAATGACCGAAAATTGCTTTCCCTCCCCTTCCACCATTGGGGTCCCCCCCTGGTGGATTGAAAGCCTTCTGTGAATGAAAGGGGTGCCTCCATTTATAGAAGGGACACTCAGGATCCATCCTACTCTTGACAGATAAAATACCAGTCAAATATACCCAGAGTTCTTTGTACACGCTAAAATCAGCATGTTAATTTTTAGTGCCTTCATTTAAAAACAAACAAACAGATGTAAAGGAGAAATATATAGTACTGAATTGTCATTCCTTAAAATATTTGCAATTCCAATAAAATGTCCAAGTAAAGCTTTGTTTGAATATAACATTACATGCATGTGTGATATTGATTTTCACTCCCTCATAAAATAAATCAGTTCAACTTTCTTTTGGCTAGAGGATAAACGTTTGCAAAAATTTATACAGCACATAAAATTAAGCATGCCCTTTTTTCCCTTTTAGTTTTGTTTGCTAAATATAAGTCAAACATACAAATTGGATTGCAGTGGACTGGAGGCATCAAGAATTTGCTGGAAAATCGACAGCAGTGGTTAAAAAGAAAAATATCAAGAAATTAATAGCAATATGAGGGTAATGCAGTCACATGCGCATGCTTACAGTTGCTGTTAGACCTGAGCCTGGACAGCAGTTTCTGCTCCATTTACTTTAATGCAGGAGGCCCCCAATCTTTCTGGATCGGTGGGCACATCTGAAATTTTGTGAATGTGTAATGGGTGCTCTCAAAAAATGGCAGGGTTTTTTTGCCCATTCATAAAATGGCTTCTATGGTGGGCATGGCTGGTCACAAAACACTCATTTTAAGAAGGCAAAAGAATAACTTTGCCAGGAATAGCTTCACCTAAGTGCAAGAAAAAGGTAGAGGTCTGAGCTCCAAAACATAAAATCACTCTTTTGAACTTAAATAAGGATGGCATTGGAGGGCAGCCCTTTACTTTGCAGTATGCCAACTTCCTAGGTTTTTCTTTTTTATCTTAACTAAAATAAATTTGGAGGGGCAAGAAGCCTGGCGAGCATCAAGAGGGGTGTCTGTGTTGGCACTCATGAGCACCACGTTGGAGATCCCAGTTTTAACGGAAGGGGCAGTGGGTCTAAATTCAGCGCTGTTAGCTAATTCTTAATGACTGGCAAGTCTTCAGAAGCCTTGTCAGCTAAATCCTTACTGTTGGCTAAATCCTCACTGTCGGCACTTGCACCCACTAATTATGGGGAAATGTTAAAGATGTCCCTCCCCCTCTTTTACAGAACCGTTCGTGTATGGATGAAGAGAGACAGCGGTCAGTATTGGCCAAGCATCTACCACGCAATGCCATGTAAGTCTTTTGTGATACCTAGCATTATTTCTGTACAGCCGACCTTCTTTCTTCTCGCTTTTACCACCAGTAACTCCCCTCAGCTGCAGCCAGCATGACCAATGATCAGGAAGGCTCAAAGTTTTAGTCTAAGGCTGCCTCTACAAGAGAGGTTTAAAGCTCTTTCAAGGCGCTTAAAAAAATTTACCTCTACAAGAACGGAGCGCAAATCGGGCGTAGAGGCGCGTTAGCTCTCCGATTATGCGCATTATCGGATGCGCGTTAAATCGCGAGTTTTATTTTGCTCCGGCCGTTAAAGCGCATTTTGACTATGTGAACAAGCGCTTATGCACATTAACTACTTGTAAAGCGCATTTTGGTCATCCGTTAATGCGCTTCGCCGCCTCTCGTGCAGAGGTATTAGGTGTAAATGCGCTTCAGCGATTATGCGCATAATCGCCTAACCGGGCGCAAAAGCGAATCCTTGTAGAGGGGACCTAAAACATATGGAGGGTACCAGGTTGGGAAAAGCTGGTGTAGGGTGTTACTGTAGTACAGAATATCCTACATTTGAGCTTATCAAATATATGAAAGAAAATATTGATAGGAAGAGAAGCTAACAATGAATGGTATCTGTTGTTTGTCAAATTGGAAGTTAGACTTCAGAGTAACTGTGCATCTTTTCAAATACTTCCTGAAGGCACTATTATTGAGGTTTTGATTATATGCAAACTTATTTAAATATAATCAATGAGAAACATGATGGGTCAACGACTTGCTAGCCTTAATTCTAAGTAACCTTTTGTATATTAGTCTGTATTGGTGCATGGTAAAAAGAAACGTAAGAATTGACTGTAAGGAATAGTATTTGAGAGGCAAATACCAGCAGGGCTGCTGCAACTTTTTAACATAAATTTGAACTTGTTATCAAAAAGGTGATGATGTATTTGAACTGAGAGTTCAGAATATTAATAGGCTACTTGGCAGCCGCGGATGAATGGCCGGAGTGGCCAAGGAGACATGGAGAGAGTAAACGGAGTTCAGTGTAGTGTTTACTCTTTAAATAAAACTGTTGTGAAGACTGAGTCCATAAACAAAGGAAATCTTGGATGATAACATAACATGGTCCCAAGAGTCAACATGGAGATTTTATAAAGGCTAATGACTGAAGAAGTGAAACTATTTCAAGAATGGTGGAAAGGACTGGAAGTTCTATCTGAGCATCAAAGCTTTTAACCCTCATAACTGCAGAGAAAGTCCCAAAACAGGATTGCACTGTGTTCCCCAAGCAACATTTCCCAAATTCTATCAGGACAACGTCATTGGGATAAATTTTCCACACTTGGGCTGCAGTATTTGAAATAGGCTGGAAATGCAGAAGAGAGATGTGAAGGTCATACGGCTAGTCAATGTTGTTCAGAACTGCTATAAGGAACGCTTCGCAGAGCTAAGGTGGGCAGAGACAGGAAGCAACCCATGATAAAAAGTGGCATGTGTTGGTAGCTGGATGTTGGAGGCTAAGAACAAAATATTGAAGAACCTTTTGTGGAATTCAGATCAATGAGGGCAGCATTGATTTACATAAACAATGCATTGTGGAAGTCTAGACATAGCTGAATGGTTTAGGAACAATCCTATACATGTTTAGACAGAAAAAAAGGCCTACAACTTCCAGCATGCCCCAGCCAGCCCTGCTGTGAGGCTGGAAATAAGAGTAGCCCAAATAAATATATTTCTGGAATTGTCTTAGCTAATGAAACTGTCAGTAAAATACCTTCGAGCTGGCAATATGCTAGAACTAAAGATGTTGAAGGCCTGGGGGAAAAGAATCTGGAAAATTCAGGGTGTGGGGAATAGTTCCCCCCCCCCCCAGTTTTTTCCAAGGGCCATTTTTCTGTTTTTGTTTTTCTGAAAAATTGAACAGCTTTGAATATTCATAAAATATTATGAAATATCTTATTTTAGAAATTAAGACATTATCTTTTATATATTGTTAGCCAGCCTTCACTCTTCCCAAATGTGTCAGTCCCACAATAATTAATTGTAGAAAGCCCGAGAAAGTCATGTTTTTCCTGCAGTAACTGCATATAGAAATATGTTGTGTAGGTTCCTAATCCTCTTGCAAATCAAGCCTAGACTGAGAGTAAATGCAATTATCGAGCAATTATTGTGTTTCCAGGACTAGTTTTATTCTTTGAAGAGCTTCCCTTAAAACCCCAACCTCTGTGATAGCATAATCCTGAGGATTGCTGTGCCAGCAGAGAGATTCTTAGGATAATGGTGTTAACAAATGTGCCAGTGTAATGAGGCAAATGATGACGTGGAGATTTCCTGACACTAAGCTAGTTCTCAGGCATGTGTATATGTAGAGTTAAGAGACAAATCTTGTATGAGTGTGTTCTGTGTCTTGTCTAGCTTATGATTTAAGAACCTGTGAGAGTTTTACATTTACAGCTGTGAGAGGTTAGAGACAACATTCTCCAACCAACCATGGTTTTTGAGGTATTATTTGTTTTCTTCAGGATAATTATATTTAAGATAATTTTCTTCAGTCATAATTATATGACTGAACAGTTGAGGTTAGGAGTAGGAGTAGCAGTTAATCATGTTCTATTAAACTGCCTTGAGTACCATTTTTCTTGGTAGAAAGGAGGGGTAAAATGAAATCGAATGAATGACTGAATGAATGAATGACTGAGTGAACGTAGATAGATAGATAGATAGATAGATAGATAGATAATACAATGTGATTCTATCTAAGCATTCACTAACATATTGAATATATTATTATATTGTATTGTACATTAATATTGCCAGGATTTCATCAAGACTTCTTTCTGTCTGAAGAACATTATTTAATACCAACACTGATATCTTGAATGACCCAGAATATTTTATTTATTTATTTATTTATTTAGCACCATCAATGTACATAACTCTTTATTGGGACAAATTTGGGTGACCATAAGTTTGGGTGACCACAAATACAAGCTTGGATTTGCATTTTGATAAAAAGTGTGGTTGTCAACAGATTATATAAAGTTAAAAAAACAAAAAAACAAAGTTCATTCAAGTACATTTAAACTTTTGTTTTACCAAAACATCGATATAGGTGCCTTTTCAGGAAGGGTGTGAACTTACAATCAAAACCTATTGTTTTCTGTTTCATTATTGTAGTAACACACCAGAACCAAAATAGCCTTAAAAGGCCAACAAACGTCCTTTTCACTTGCGGCCTCACTGTTTAAAATGTGTTCTTTGTGATGAAAAGTGTCTTTTTAGACTCATGAACCCTACAGGATTGATGCTCGATAGACAGAGGGCACTGTCTCTCCTAAACCCTGCCCAGGCAAGGCAGGAGAAAAGTCAGAGGCAGTTTTGCTTGTTTGCCATTTGTGGGGGTGGGATCAGAGAAGATTGTGGACTTGGTCGATCCACAGCCCACCAGCATACCCATTTTCTTTCCTCCGCTTCTTCTTCTGAGGACACAACAGCCACCTCATTGAGGAAGCGGCGTGAAGCTTTTCACAGTGGCAGGGGGCTGGTGGTTGAGAGAAATCCGTCGCCTGCTATGTCCCCTGGGTTGTCGTCTGAGTCGGTTACAGTTTGCAGACTTCAGAAAAAGAAGCGAGCCCGCGAATATATTCTTTCATTAAAAACGAGCTTGGGTGAAAATTCTAGCTAAATATCGGAGTATATGTTATCCAGTGTTCCGAAGGAGCAGCCTTTCAAATTGGAATGCAGGAGAGCTGCTGAGAGATAGCCAAGTAGCTGCTGCCGTTAGTTCTTCATTGAAATAAGATTGAAGAGCACTGAAGTAGAACCTCTTCAGAAAATCTGTTGCTAGGATGCAGTCAGGAAAGCAGAGGACTATAGGGAAAACATCCTACTCGTGACTGATATAACTTATAACAGGACTAAGTATTTCTGGGGATTTGCAAACAGAGCTGCACGAAAAAGGCAACGCCGTGCATCGAAGGGCATTTCCTACGCGACGGGCAAGCAACTCTGTTTGTGGCCTTGAGCGTGAAGAGCAGCCCCCTGGTCCACAGCTGGCCCAAGTTGCCCAGGACGGAGCCCATCGCTTTGTCTGTGGATTGGAGAGTGCAAACACCTCATGCGCCCTCTCCCCTGTGCCAGAACATTAAGCCCCAGTGCATGGATCAAGGGAGGTCTTGCGCGTGAAATCCTTGCCAGCGAGTCTGTTAAATCTGCTTTTAGGGCAAAAGGGAAGCACAGGCTAGGTTCCATTCTCCTCTTCTCTTCCCCTTTGGGTCGAGATTGGAAAAGTGGCCTTTCGAAATCCAAGAGCAGTAGTAGGCAATCCTTTGGGGCGCAAAGGTACGTTTGACATTTTGAAAAAGTGTTCTGGGCACCACCACAAATTGCTGTGGGGGGTAAAAAGTTGGGAGAACCCTTTCTCTGGATTCTCACTTTTTCGGGGGGGGGGGGCGATGTTTTTTGGTAGGGGACTTTGGTCCCCACCTCTATTAAAGTCAGTGGAGGGATATCATTCCATTGACTACAACAGTGGTGAGGGGAAAGAGTCTTCTGCCAAAACTATGCCTGGGGAAAAGGGGAAACCTGCCTACCACCAAGGACTCCCTGGTGCCCCTGGTGAATGGGCAGTGCAGGTGGGTGGCAGGCAGTGCAAAGGGCCTCGCAGGCACACTGGAGGGTCTTGGCGGGTGCTAGTGCACCCATGGGCACTGTGTTGCCAACCCTTGTTCAAGGGCAATGAGAGTAAATGCTCTTAACTTAATCAATCTGCCTATTCCTTTTACAGCTCCATGTTCGTGCATGTGTGTTAATCCGGAAACGCGAAGGCTGTCCGTCGGCCTAGACAATGGTACAATTTCGGTAAGTACGTGCAAGTAAGATTTCCACTTCAGATGTGTTCTTAACCCCCGCCCCTCTTTTTGAAACATGTGTGAGGTTTTTTGCGGTGGGGGGGGGGAATTGACAGATGACGAAGTGAAAGCTGCAGTGTAGGAAATGGCAAGTCATAAACCAATGTTACTACTCCATTCAATAGCAACTGCAAAACCAGGGTAACCTGATCAAGGGTTCAAGGAATGCATTTCTTGCTTAAATCAGTAGCATCAATCTGCTAGCTTCTCCGCTTGTGGAAACCCCTATTTCCATCCTTGCGCAAGCATCAGATCAAATGCTTTGATTTCGCCAGTGGCTATCCTGGCTGGGAATGATGGGAGTTGCAGCCCAAAACATCTGGACGTCACCAGGTTGGGGAAGGCTGGTTTAGGATAATTAGAAGCCACAGAATTCTGGTGGGGGAAGAGAAAATGGCAGGCATCTAACTCTAGCTAGCACCTATTGATTAGATGACAGCAGCCGGCAGGGGTCTTGTGCTACAGCCTCTGAGCTTTAAAACAGTAAGAATGACACCTAACCTTACTCCATTCAGAAGCATGACTCTTGGTTTTCAGAGCAACTTGCGTCCAAGTAAGCCCATTTAGGACTGAGGTCTTTCAAAGCATGCAGCCATTTTTGGCTTGGCCCAGATTCTGCCAACTGCTCCTTGGAAGGATGGATTTAGGGGGGACTCTTGCTACAGATTACTTTTCCTGTTAGGTATATTGGTTTGATGTCAGAGTCCAGAGAGATGGGATTGTGGAAAAATGAATAAGCTTCCCCCATGTGTAGTACTTCCTAATTGCACCACTGTTTACTGGTGCTCCAATGTCCAAAGACATTGCTATTTGTTCTCAATCTCATGTTCAGAAGACACCTTAAACTACGGTGTGGTTAACAAAAAAAAAGCCTCAACCACCGTGGTTTAAGGTGTCTTCTGAACAGGGCCATTGTGACCTCACCTACCCCCAGTTGCAGGTATGTGTGTGCCATTGTTATTTCCCTCCATCACCAACTCCATCTTGAGGCTGGTAGTGGTAGCTACCAGCATTTGAGTGCCCTGTTGTTCATGGGCTATTTTGTTTCCATTTGTGTCTTTCCTTGTGGATGTTAAAAGTATGGCCAGGGGCCCTGTGGCATCTCCACTTTCCCTTTTGTCTGACCCTGGGACAAAAGGGAGTGCTATCAGCAAATCTGTCTGCTCCTGGAGGTTCAAACTCCCAAGACTTTAGTGAGGTTTGCTACAATGAAGCTTGGGAATCTCTGCATTGTGGTAAACAATGGTTTGAATCTCCCTGCATGCATGTTTGGCTGTGTTGTTAATTGGTAAACAGATTCCTCTGCAAAGAGCAGAATAGTGGCCATGATCATAATTCAGACCTTCCATTTTCCTGTACAGAGAGTTGGGCCCTTGAGCTATAATGCAAGTATTGTTCCACTTCCTTTCACTGGTATCCTGGCTGATATATTTAATGTATGATGAAAAATGCAGGGCTGGGAATTGTGACGGGGGAAATGCGTATGCTGGAGATCTGACACGGTTGCATGACGTTTTGTCCACTTCTAGAAAATGTGCTGCACTTTTGGGCTCAGTTCACGCAATCAAAGCAAACCATGGTGGCTTGTTTAAATTGGCGGCAATTGCTGGGTGCCATTTGCCTAATTACCTACCTGGGCGCGACTTGTCGTGTCATCTGAACCCAGGAGGCATGACTTGTTGAAGGGGGAAACTACCCTCAAATAACCCATGGGCTGTTTTCATGGCTGAGTGAGGACTTGAACCTGGGTTTCTCCACTCCCAATCCGACACTCCAACCACTACCCCACATTGAGCTTTGTTTAGAGGATGTCTGCTCTGCCTTTTCATTTGTAGAATGTACGAGGCAGTTTATAGCAAACTGATAGGAGAATACTTGATATTTAAGCCACGGTGGCTTGATTGATCATGCAAACCAGCCCATTCTCTTTTTATTCTGATGTACTATTGAGTCAGTATGTGAAGTTGCAAAACTGGCTGGAAAATTAGTTTTGGGGAATGACAGTAGCTCGTTGGTTGAGGGAGGAAGGTCTGAACAAGGGGATTTTTCCTCACAGTCGCTTGAACGCATGTGGAAGCTTTGCGATCAGGAACCCTCACAGGGATCCAGGCAACAAAGGAGCAACTCTAAAAACACTTGTTCTGTCTGAATTCAAGAAATTCTATTTATTTGTTTGTTACATTTATATCCCACCTTTTCTTCCAATGGTCCAAGGCAGCGTACACAATCCTCCTCTCCATTTTATCTTCACAACAATCATGTGAGATAAGTTAGAACTGAGAATGAGTGACTGACCCAGTGAGGACTTGAACCCAGGTCTTCCCAGTCCCAGTTTAACATTCTAACTACTACCCCAGTGAGCTCCAGTCCTTTGTTTAGAGGATACCTGCAAACTGATAGAATACTTGATAACACCACTTTCAATATGGATATTGGAACAGAAAATGGCAGCAAAATGAAAAATTGGCAGCTCAAAAGCAACCAGGAAGTGTGCTGCCAATTAAGATCTAATATAAAAATGTCAATTAAAATCTCAGGGCAACAGGGCATTTTTACCTCAGCTGTCATACATCACAACTCCGTTGGGAGCTGCATGCTTGTGGATGATCCTCCTAATTCTTGCTACTGTCACTACTTTTCCTTTGACCTTATTATTTATCACTTGTGAAATGCCTACATTTTAGTAAGTATTGTATGCAATTAACAACGAGATAGGGGGAGAGGAAAACCAGCCAACTCAGGCATCACTTCTTACTTAAAGTTATACAGTTCTTATAATTACTAGCTCAAGTGGAGATAGTTCATGGAAAGGCAGAGCCCCAAAATCAACTGGTCTCTCAGCAGAGCCAGTGGAGTGGACCCAGCTGCCCCCCTCTCTCTCCTCCAGCCAGCCAGAATGGTTCCTGATCAATGAATACTGTTGAAGTAAACTAGTCAGATCTTAAAAGTTGAACATTTTATAGAGGTGAATCCATTAAAAAAATCTGGTTTAGTCCCAGAAGATGACAGATAATGTAGGGCAGGGGTGTTGAATCTCAGCACATCTGGAATCTCCATCTGGCCCTCCCAAGGTTCCCCAGATGGCTCCACCCCCTTTCCCTGGCCCTACCCTCTTTCACCTGACTGCCAATCGCTGGTTTCCTGGCTTTTTGTGCCACTTCCTCCCTTCCCCACCCCATTCTAAATGGTTGAAGTGCCTCTCCTAAGGCTGAGTTACAGGCAGAAAGAGCTTCAAGCTCAAGGTATTTTGCTGTTGGCCTTGCTCACCACTGGCATGCGGCCCTCGCGGTGGTTCTATGCTCTTTACTTGCCAATGTGCTTTCTGTGTTTCTTCCCTTTTCAATCCCCTCTGAGAAAAGCAAGCCAACGTATGTCAGGGATAGGCAACCGGGTGCTCTCCAGATGGTTTTGGACTACAACTCCCATAAGCCCCAGCCAGCATGGCAAATGGTCAGGCACCATGGGAGTTGTAGTCTCCAAAATGGAATTTGGGCCTTGAAAGGGGTGAGGGTCGACACTCCCTGATCCAGGGGATTGGGCTTGCTCATTTGTCTTCTATACCTGAGAAGATACAGTTTCGATTTCAAGTCTCCATCTTGTGCGTATCAGTAAAAATGTCAATCCAAAATTACTTTTTCAAGCAAACTAACTGTTCAGGTAAGTTGGTCCTTTCCACTGAATGCAACAAAGGGAACGCCTCTCTCTTCAGCCGACAGCCTCTAAATGAACACTAAGGTGGCCGCAGTGAATCCGGAGGTGATGTAAAATTGGGAGGGGCTAAAAACACTTTAGGCAATTAAAATGGTGGTCCATGACAGCTTGCAGGTAGCTCCATCTCTTGGTGACAGAGAAGATGAACCGCTTATTCATTCGGTGTAGAGAGAGAGAGAGAGAGAGAGAGGGCACGAAGGAGACGATTACAGGGAAGCAGATTAAAGAAAAAGATCTAACCGGGAGAGGAGTTCAGGCGTGAAATAAAGCCTTGTTCAGAATCCATTCCCTCCTTCAATGGTTCCCTTGGGAATGGTTCGAATGGTAAAATGCCTGCCTCCAGGCAGAGGCTGAATTAGGTTCACTGAATTCTGCCGATGGTTTATGGTTGAGGCCGAAATTCCGTGACTAAGAATGTGGCTCAATCACATTCTTTTTACTTACTCCTTTCCTTTTTATTAGTCTAAGCAGCTGGTGGCACTTTCGTTTCTCGTTGGTCATATGCTCTCGACTTGTCTGTGTGCTTCCTCTGTTTCTTTCCTTTTCAATCCCCTCTGAGAAAGGAAAGGCAACATACATCAGGGAGAGGCAACCGGGTGCCCTCCAGATGGTTTTGGACTACCAACTCCCATAAGCCCCTGCCGGCATGGCAAATGGTCAGGGATCATGGGAGGACACCACATTGCCTACCCCAACATATGCCAGTGTTTCTCCATTACAATTGTTGGTTTCTGCTCTACTAAACAATGGCATTTTGAAAGGTGTTTTGGGAAGGAAAGGTAATAACTAAAACAGTCTCTTGCCCTCCTGTTGTCTCTTCCTACCATTCTTTTTTCATGCTCAGTAGAACCCTGTTCTTTTTATTTAGACCTTTTAAAAACAACTTGGATAGCTATAAATTGTTTTTCAATTTATCCTAACAGATGCTTGTACCAGCCTTTCTTTCAAATGAACAAAATCAATTTGGGTCACTTTAATTTGGACCAGTCTGCTATCTGTATTGGTTAATAGGCTGTCTCTGCATAAAGCCTTTATCCTCTCCCTAATCCTGAATAATTTGTGTGTCCTGCCCTCTCCTTTTTAGAAGGAGAGGGTGATTCTCCTGGATTCAGTTTTTAAAGCATCTTTTGAGTAACTAATATTGCTGAATTTTCATAGCATGACCAAGTTCTGCTGTTATTGGCATGCAAGATTCTGAAAACCAAGGCCATCATTTTTGCCTTTCTCAAAGCTTAAATTGCTGTGCAGGGGAGGGGACTCTAGAAAAGGGGCACCTAATTTCTCAAGGTACAGATGGGAAGTGGGTGCGTTGGAAGGGATCACAAATGAGAATGCCCAAGTAGAGCACAAGCTGATAGAATATCTAAGACCAATAAGCAAATTTGAGTGGAAGTCAAAGTTGGGCATTGATCTGAATTGGTAGTGTGGTCATCTCTGCTGAATCAGTGAAATCTGGATTCAGTTTTATTGACAAGAATCCAATGATGGCTATAAATAGCTTTTAAAAACAGTCTGCTTGCTGTTACACAGTGTGAAGATGTGTGCATCAGTTGTGTGTTACTCTTAAACTAGCATGCCAGGGCTCTTGCTGCAATCCACATGCACCCACATACCATTGAATTAAATATGGGCATACAAAGAGAAACCAGAAGGCAACGTTAATGTGAGCAAATAGTACTTGATCAAGTTGCTAGATAGTGGCTGGAGGTTGTCCGGCAACTTCTCATCCCCTAGTTGGTGTCTGCAGGATGCTGTGAGTTGGAGTGCAACACATCTGGAAGACGCCAGGTTGGGGAAGGCTGGTGTAGCTCTTGTCAAATTGCAGCAATGGTAACTGACTTGGCTGCAAAGAAGGCCATGCATGCATGCATGAGAGAACTGTGCTCAGCAGCTGAGCTTATCTAGTTGTGTCTGCAGCAGCGAAAACCTCCAGCAAAGCTCTGGCAGGGTGCACAATTCTCTCCTCCTTATGCATGGATATCTCTTGGATTCAAGGCAGTAACGCTGACTATTTTTCATGATGTGCCCGGCATCAGGTTATGTCAACAATATGATTTTGTCTACAAGTCATTGGCTTTTGATTTTGGTGACCTGCAATCTTGAGTTTCTCACCATTGCCCTGTGCAATCTTCATGTATATTGATCTTCCTTTTAAGTTGGATCTTCACTGAACTTAAGCAGTGACCTTTTTCTTTGAATACCTTCTAGAAAAATGGAGTAAAATTTGGTGGTGGTGGTGGTGGTGGTGGTGATGATGATGATAATAATAATAATCCTGTTACTGCTTGCTGTCTCTCCTTTTTACTGCATCTGTTAGTTCTGTAGATTGCTTCTCTTGTTTGATCTCCTTCTCCCGTCGGCCTCAGAGCCACCAGCTCACAACTTCCCTTCTGCTTTTTAACATTAACCACAGGCCTGCCTAATTATGTAGGCACTTGGTCTGAATGAACAATAGACATGAGCCTTATGGTCAGTGCTATGAACTGTTGTGAAATGGTGGGGTCGGTCTGGCTTGTGATTCTGTATTCCAGAGAATCTAGGGATCCAGTGGCCTTTACCCCCCAGTGTTAATTTCCTATCGAATACCAATGAGCCATTAATACCCAACACTGTAATTAGGAATGCCTTGACAATTTGCAAGATTCATTTTCTCACACACATTTTTGTTCCGGCGCAAATGGCCGGCATTTTAATCAGTCGTAATTCAGGAGGTTCCTGGTAGTGAAAGTAAATAGGCGACTAAATGTACAAACACTTGCGCACGCTAGACAGAAAGGAAGAAAAACGGAATCTGAGTACAGATAGATAAACTGGAAGTGCTCTCACTGAATTGGGCATCTACAATTAGCACAACTAGTCAACGGATGCTTGCCAGCACACCGCTGTAACGTGCCT
This sequence comes from Anniella stebbinsi, assembly GCA_029215795.1. Classification (NCBI taxonomy): domain Eukaryota; kingdom Metazoa; phylum Chordata; class Lepidosauria; order Squamata; family Anniellidae; genus Anniella; species Anniella stebbinsi. The sequence continues at coordinate 125,692,875 of JARDYH010000003.1, read as the reverse complement.
CTCGTATTTCAGGGGAGAAGCTTGGCTGTGCAGAAGTGATTTAGGGAAGCAAAAGTTTCCAACCCACACTGTGGCGTTCCCTCAGATATCCCAGAGTATGGAGAGTCCAAGCAGAAGTAGATAGGTTAATACCTGCGATTTACAGCTGGAGGTAGTGAGCAGAATTTGCCATGCTCTACGTAAAGCAGCCTTCCCCAACCTGATACCCTTCCAGATGAGTTGGACTGCAATTCCCAGCCTTTGACCATGCTGGCTGGGAATGTTGGGTGTTGCAGTCCGACACATCTGAAGGGGCACGAGGCTGGGGAAGACCAGTCTAAAAGGATGAGATTGAAATCCAGAACAACTGCCAAAAGTGATAAATTCTTGGATTTTAACAAGAAATGTTGCATTGCAAACTAATCTTTAGCTATTTCATACATTCTAAAGTGGCTACTTTGTTATTTTCCAGGAATTTATTTTATCAGAAGATTACAACAAGATGACACCAGTTAAAACTTACCAGGGTAAGAGATGCAGTCAATATTTGTAGAAGAAAAAAAAAGCTTTACTTTGGATTTTATTTTCTTACCACACAAGCCTTCAAAATTAGGAACCAAGCAGATTATTAATTTTTAGAGCTGCTGTTCATAATGTCTGGCAGACCTAAAACTATTTTCTGACATGATGCATATTTTAGAATGTTTTTGCAAAACAACAATCTCCACCAAGCATAAAACTGTTCTGTTCCCTTCCACGCTCAGGCTAAGGGATATGGATTATGAAATGCAATTTGGCCTCTATTGTGCCAAATGTTTGAAACAATGTCATTTGATCATTTTTCAAGTATGCACTTTGAGAATGTTAAATGTGGTAAATGAATCTTAAAACTCCCAGCCCTTCAGCCTCTTGCTTTTTGTCTGGAGGTTTATTTATAATGATATGTGAAACCTCCTAATGATTGCAGAACTTGAGCATCAGGGGATGAAGGAGGGACTTTGTCATAGTCCAGGGTGAGCATTTTTTCCCCTCTTCCTTCCTGTCAAAGGCTGCCTTTCCTCATGTATAATTTGTCAGGAGCGTCACATTAGCAGTTGTCAGGGTGGAAGTCAGTGGTGGGCGGGGCCAGAGCCAAAAATGGGTAGACTGCCCCTTTTCTCTTCCTCCTTCTTCCTGTCCTGTCCACCCAGAAGGCTGCCAGGAAAAAGACAGATTGTACTTGACATAGGTCTGAACTGATCGCATGCAGAGAGGGCTTTTGAAGTTAATCCAGAGGCCTCATTTGGCCACACAAATCTGGCTTCTGTTGTGCAAAATGTTTGAAGCAACATTCCCTTTTAAAGCAGAAGCACCCCCTCCCCTCCCCCTCAACACTTTGGGAGAATTAGGGCATATTTTCACAAGGACAGACTTAAAAGCACGACAAACTGTACTTAATTTCATCCTTTGTATTGATTTCAATTGATAGTACTAGTGAATTCCTATTAGAGTAAACCAATTAAATATGTTGTATTTGGCTCCATGTTTTGTTGATTACAATGGGAAATATTTGCTCAATCTCTTTTTCTGAATATACACATTTCAAGGTCTCGGGTATGTTAACAAATAAAAAAAATCCTTAGATCTATGTTCTTGGGGAATTACTGAACAGAACAGAGAATATTTCTGGAAATTTTATGCACTTTAAAGAGAGAACGTGGTGGTAGGGGGGATTTGTGCTTCAGACTCCCAAAAGTTGAATAATTTGAATGATAGTTTACTAAACCTGTGGTTCTTGTTTGTCAAAAGCTTTTCATGTGATATACAAGGAAACAGACACTTTAGCTCTTCTGGGGCTCTGGCTCTTTAAAAGCGCTCCTTTCTGTGTCATTTTAGAATGATGGTCTGAATGCTGTGTTTGAAATTTGAATTTGGTCTTTCAAAATCTGTATGAGTGTATATACTCAGGAGATCTTGTATGACGAGGGCCTATCCTGCATGCTGTTCAAAGAGGCCCTTGGTAACGCTATACTTGTAATAGGTAGAAGACGTGGGAAGCCAGTTTTCCCACCAAAAGCCACCTTCCCATGTATGTCCACAACAACTTTCCTTTGTAACAGCTTTCCTTGGCTCCCTGGAAGGACATTCTACAGAACAGCCTTCATCAATTTGGCTCATTCTAGATGTGTTGGAGTACAATCCCTATTGTGGGAATTGTAGTCCAACACACCTGACGAGCTCCAGGTTGGGGACGGCTGCTATAGATCCCCCAACCTTCTCTTGGCCTAAGTTTCCAACACGTCAGTGAAAGTATTAGATTAGGGAATCCAAAAGCGTGCTCTTTCAAAACGGAGGGATTATCTGCCAAAAGCCAGCATGAATGGCATTGACACTCTGCCGTGACATGAAGTAATATGAAGAACAAAGGCCAGTCACAATTCTCATTCATTAATTGGGTGCCACATGTGATGATCAGATCATTAAATGGATGCATTGTTTTAAATTAAAGCTATGTCTTCCTCTAGCTTTAAAAAGTGAGAACGAAAACAGAATTACTCATTCCGCTGTGCTGCGCCAAAGCCAAAAAAATTAAACGCGTATCTCTGGTTGGACATGCTATAATAATGGAACCTTAAACATATGAATTGCACATAGGAGACTTCTGTTCCCTTTGTCCTTTCATCAGTGTAGCTATGCTGGCTTGAGACGATGGGAGCTGTAGTCAAACACATCTGGTAGGCACCAGATGCAGAGAGCAAGAATTGCTCATTATCTTACATTGCATTGCTGTCTGTCGTTTTAAATTGCATTGTCCTGGTGGGCAAACATCACATTTAATGGGGATGTATTTTTGAGGGCCATGCACACTGCTCACTTGGGCCTGTTCCACAGATCTCTGTCCACTTTGCTTCTTCCCCGGGCCAAACTTGCAAGTCCTCCATGATTTTTCTTCCATTTAAATTGTTCGGCTGACTTTAAGGAACACATGAAAATAGTAGCGTGGAAGTAATGCGTTTCTTGGGGGAAGTGGAAGAAGGGATGAAGAAAAGATATGTAGAAATTCTTGTATGGGATATTAATGCCTTTCCCCCACCTTCCTTTTCCAGCTCACCAGAGCAGGGTTCTGATGGTTCTATTCGTTCTGGAGATGGAATGGATCCTGAGCATAGGCCAAGATAAGCACTTCACCTGGCATTGTTCAGAAAGTGGGCAGCGGCTCGGCAGTTACCGGATTAGTGCAGGTGCCTGTGGACTACAGTATCCTTTACAATTGTGGTGAAATAGTATTCTACTTCCTTTGATTCTTAATCATTTTAAAAAACTTTTGCTGCACAGTTTTCTAACCTGGTCGAGCACCTACAACGTTGAGCTTATAATTTGTAGATGTGATTTTATCGCCTCAAATTACAGCACGATTTCATGTTGCAGGTGCTCTACGGTTACTTGTACGTTGAGATTTGGATGTTAACTTCAGGGTCCTCAAATGTCCTAGCATTGCGTGTCCTGTTAATATTGGATTTCAAAGTATACGCAACATTTTTAGGAATTCGATGGGTAGTGAACCATTTGTGACGGGGGCTAAAGATGGAAATGTGTCTTCCGTTAATGGAACAGACAGGCATGCGTTTGAATGGATGCCTGTTAAATGTTTCTATTATTATTGTTATTATTATTATTATTATTTATTACATTTATATACCGCCCCATAGCCGAAGCTCTCTGGGCAGTTTAAAAAATTAAAAGATTGAACACTAAAAAGACAATATACAAAATTTAAAAACATAAACATAAAACAGCTGACATTTAAAACATTTTAAACTGTTAAGCCTGGCCACAAAGTCAGTTAAAACCTCAACTTAAGATGTTAAAATGCCTGGGAGAAAAGAAAAGTTTTAACAGTGTTGGCGCCATAATTGGGGGGCCACCACAGAGAAGGCCCTCTCCTTTGTTGCTGTCCTCCGAGCTTCCCTCTGAGTAGGTACCTGGAGGAGGACCTTTGATGTTGAGCGTAGTGTACGGGTAGGTTCATGTCGGGAAAGGCGTTCCATCAGGTATTGTGGTCCCAAACCGTGTAAGGCTTTATAGGTTAAAACCAGCACCTTGAATCGGGCTCGGAAACATACAGGCAGCCAATGCAAGCGGGCCAGAATCGGTTCCTGGTAGTGAACTTTCACAGAATTTGTAGTACATCCCCTGGAAACTGAATTTGGTTTTATCTGTATAGACAGTAAGTTTCAAGCCAAACTGCCCTTTCCCACTATTCAAGCTGAAGGGTGTGGGGAGGGGCAACTCAGTCGAGAGGGGGCCAGCCATACCCCAAGGCTACAATAGCTACGCCTCTTTCTAGGCGGGGGTAACTATGCATTGGTTGCCAAGGAAGGAGAGAGTGTGTGAGGTCCATCGCTGCTGTTTTCCCTAGAGTGTTGGGGGTGCGGAGTGGGGGAAAGAAGAGCTGCCCCCTGCCATGCTTGTCTAAGTTCACCTTTGCTGAGTGTCCCGGGCATACGTCTGCATGTCTGTGTGCTAATCTTTCTTTGTCAGGAAGCTCTGACATAATAGGATAAGAGTTAGGAGTGTGTGGTGGGGGTGTAGATTCATTCATTAGAACCCTTTCCAAATAGTTGCCTGCTCAAGGTGACTTAACAGTAGCATATAATAGAATCTTCCGAACACAACCAATGAAACATTTTTCTCGGGAGTCTGAACACCAGCCTAAAAATTGCCTTCACATGCTGCCTGTGGGCAGTATCCGATGCTGCCTCTCAGCTTACACTATTAACATAGTGCTAGTGTAAGCCTCTTCTAGTGCAAGGCCAGTAATGCATGCTGATGTGACAGGTTTCCCTGGAAAACCCATCGTGCTCGCATACGCTGTTAGGGTTGCACTAGAAGTCACTTGCACTAGCTCTACATCAATGGTGTAAGCAGAGGGGCAGTGTTGGATACTGCCCTGTGCATCAGCCAAGAGAGACTTCTTTGGGAAGGCTCTGCTCTGCGTCCCCACCAGCCCACAGTCTTGTAAATAGGCGGGACGCAGGGCAGGGCCTCTCCTGAGGGCCTCAGCAGATGTTGGGACTCAGGTGGACAAAGATGCCTCCAGTGAGATGCTGGAACCCAGGCACTGTCCCCAGACGTCACTTCCTACACTTAGTGCCCATCAACCCAACTGTCAGAAATTCAAAAAGTCAGTGATTACTGGGGCCTCAGCCACGTTTTACAGGAGTGCAGACAGAAAGCCCTCTGTAATCGACTGACTCTGCGTAGCCAGAATTCTTTCACTCTGGGCCATTTCACAACCATTGGGTTGAAAATGCTAGTAGGCATTGCGTAAGTCACTATCTCAACCCTGGTGAAATTTGGAAATAACATTTCATAGGGTTATTGGGGAGGAGGCTTTGCAGCCTCCATCACTCCCCCACAAAAGGAGATCATTAATAGCCTGGGATGCCACCACCTGCCTCTTCCTGATTCTTCCTGCCCCACATCTCTGTTGCTGCACTAGATGCACCTTAATGCTTTTTGCGAGTTCATATGTAGAGCAGCGATCTGGGTTTTCAAAAGAGTTTTATCCTGTCCTTTTGTAAGTAATTGAAAGCGTCGTTTGGAAGGGAACTTCGTGGCTTTTCAAGGCCGTATTTTACCAAGCTCTGGTAATCCTGGGTTTTGCCTTTAGTTGAAGTGTTGTTGGAGCAAAAGTGCTCTTGCTGAAGCTGATGGTCTCACAGTGTAGTTCCATGGAGGTGAGTGCCACGGTTGCCATGGGATTTCCCTAGGAAACTTAACTTGAAATTGAATGGCTTGACAGAAGCTGGGATGGTGTGCTCTATAAACACAAATCTGCCTGTGTCACATTGAACATATTGAATGTGCAGTTATGGGGAAATATGAGCAGAACTAGAGTATTGTTCTCCCCTCTTGAGAGTGAGAATTGCACAGTTCTCATGACAAGGGCACTTTCTGGCACGCATAGACACAGTATAAAAAATACCCTCTTTGAGGACTAGTGATTTGTTGGGGTTGAGCAGACGAAATATGTCTGAGAGTTGGGATCGTGACAAGGCCTGGCTCTGTGCTATGCTTGCCAGGTGAGTTTTACAGGCTCTAACAGCCCTAAGATTAGCCGTGGTTCTTTCTGGTACTGCTGCTCAAAGTTATTTGAAAAGGCAAGAGCACACAAACAATTTGAAGTTGAGAGCCTATCCTGGAATGGCCATGAGATTTCCTGAGCCCTTCCTCACCAGATTTGACGTGGAGACGCGGCACGTTTTTATCGGTGACCATTCTGGACAGGTGACCATCCTTAAACTGGAGCAAGAACACAGCAACCTGATAACAACTTTTAGAGGGCATACAGGTATGGTTCGGAGCACATTTGATGCTTTTGGAATATTCTTCATGATCAGCTCCAACGCTGCTTTCCGTCACTGAGTATTGATACATTTCCCACTAGCTCCCTTCCTGGGGGGAAACTATAGCTCAGCTGCCAGATTCAAAGTGGAGGTTGGGTCGGGGTATATTTTTGCCAAAGGAATCCATGCATTATCTTTCATGTGCAGGCAATGTGCACCCTTTATAAAACTCATAGAGGGTTGTGGGGTGGGTTTTTTTTTTGTATTTTAAAGAAAATGCAATCAAACACTTTACTACTTGATGATGATGATTTCTCAGTTTTACATAAGCTCCTATGTTTTGATAGTAGACATAATCTTCCCTCTCTCTTTTCTCTTGTCTTCCCGGCCCTAATATTTTTCAGGTGGAATCAGTGCCCTCTGTTGGGACCCTGTGCAGCGTGTCTTGTTTTCAGGCAGTTCAGATCATTCAATTATTATGTGGGACATTGGAGGAAGAAAAGGAACAGCCATTGAACTACAAGGACACAAGTACGATATGCTGATGCAATGCTTCTGATAGACACTGAAGGAATTTCAACCTAGAGAAAGAAATGTCCCTTCCCTGTTGTGTGTCGGCATTAGCCTCTGTGTAATGGAAAGGGTTAAATCTGACTCCTGACAGGAGGTAGATTGATGGCAATGCCTTGGGCGAAAGAGACAAAGAGAAAAGTTAAAAACCAATGGAACATCGAATGTAGTTTGTGTGACTTACTTATAACCAATTAGGTGAAGCTTATTCTAAAATTCACTCATATATGCATATCTTATCTTTGCACTTGAAACCTAATCACTTGAGCACAATCCTATAATGGTCAGTATTATTAGACTGTAGTGACGTTTGACCAATGAAAGTGTTTTTTACTCCTGTAACCAAAGTTTATATAAAGGTGTGCAAGTCCTTTGTTCTGCGCGCACTCTTGATTTGCAGAAAGCCGGAGTGCCCCTGCTGCAGCAGAACCATAAATAAAAGTTAAATTGGTATCTCCAGCCTCTGAGTCTTTATTGGACGAAAGATCTCAGAGGTCATAAACTCTCACCTGTTTAGGGACAACACTTCCACTTGTAGCTTCTTCCAGGTCTAATCCCAACCATAAATATGCATGCTTTTCCTTGTTGTTTTAAGTCAGCCTTCCCCCAATCTGGAACCCTCCAGATTTTGCGGAATGACAGCCCCCAGCATTTTGGACCATTGACCATGCTAGCTGGGGCTGGTAGGAGTTGAAGTCCAAAGCAGCTGGTTGGGCAAGGCTGGTTGAAGTAGAAATATCTTGTTCAGGGTTGTGGCTAACGTGACATTTTCAGAACGAATGAAATTCAGGAGTAGCCCTTAAATCAATGCACACTCTCTTACAGCAGACAAGTTTCTAGCAAACAGAGTAGCCCCTGAGCTCGTGCCCTCCAGATGTGTTATACTGTGCTGGCTGTATGGGATGGTGGATGTTGTAGTACAATACATCTGTAGGTCATCAAGTTGGGGAAATCACAGTACAGAGTAAGGAGTCCAGTTTCATCTAGAATACACACACACATGTCAAACAAACTGACACACACACACAAAAACCCTTCTGGAGTTCCTCAAACTGTGGCACATCCTGTCCCTTGTGGTTGATGAGCAGCCTGACTATCACTAAACCCAGTTCTTTCTTTAAAAGCAAAGTTGAGACCCATGGTCTAGGTCCAGGGTACTCTAGGGAGTGCCTTCCCCCCTACCTTCCAGCCTTCCATTTAAGGACTTCAGAGGGTCATTTGCTGTGACTGCCCACCGTGAGATTGGCAGCCATATGCCAGAGGACCTTTTCCTTTGCTGCCCCTCAGCTGTGGAATGACCTGCCAGATGAAATTCGCCTGCTGACTTCTCTGAATGTCTTTAAGCAGGCATTAAAGACTCTACTATTCCAGCAGGCCTTCCCTTTTTAGAATCCTATTGCTGACCGTTATATATTATTTTTATGCTGTATGGTTTTATTGATTGTTTTATCTTTTTAAATAGTACCTGCAATATTTTATTGATTGGTTGTATTTTGTTTAAATTGTTTTAACTTTGTATGCTGCCTAGGGTATTTTGTAGGTAGGCGGTGTATAAATTGAATTGATGATGATGATGATGATGTTTCCCAGCAAGTTATATTGGATTGTGTTGAATTTGGACTGCACAGTCCTGGGTTCAAATTACTGCTCAGTCAAGAATCTCACTGATAACCTTCAGTGAGTCAATATCGATCAGTCTAACTTATATCATTTTATCTCCATAACGATCCCACATGATTTACAAATGAGGATCCTAAATAAATAAATGACCACCCTGAGCTACCTGCAAGAAGGGTATTTGTGTTCAGATATGAACTATGTGTTTAAAAACTGCAGAGAGAGTTTTTGGCCAATAATTGTTTCTCACTAAAGGAATTCATTTGTTTTTAGTTAGTAGGAGAGCAATTTGGAGGCAGACATATCCTGTAGTCATACTCTTTCCAGGTCTGGGCTGTAGGCTCTTTAATGTTTGTTTGTTTGTTTTCAAAATGGATGCAGAATTAACTCATGATATACCATTATGTGTGAACCAGGTTGTCTAGCCCATGGCAGCCAGCTTGTGGTTGTGCCCACGACAGTTTTTCTAATTTCCAAATGTACCCACGGCAGGGTAGGCTGGTGTCTCCGGTGTCAGTGGGGCGGTGAATCTGCTCCGGGTTTCTGTCAGAACTCTAAAGGAGCTCTCCAAGGTGCTTTGCACATTTAGAGTCCTGACTGGTTCTGACTGAAACCTGGAGCAGATTCACCGCCTCACTGGCATCAGACCCATTAGCCTATGCCATATGGGCCCATGAGGTTGCTTATCCCTGTTCTAGTGCATGTTGCCTTGGAACGTTGTAGGGTTGTGCCTTGGCGCAGAAGCAAGCAGGTTACAGAGGAATGTGCAATGGCTTTACTGCTGAAGTTGCTTCATCTCTCCCAAGCAGTGCTTAATTTTGCTGGACTGTTGTTGATTCTGTAGAATTCTGTGTTGCAGAATTCAACCATGTGTATTTTGTATGTCCGACACGGACAAACATTTGAGGTGTTCAAATTGCTGGCTGTGCTCGCACATGTCTTCTCACTTTATTTCCTGTATGTATTCTGCAGTGATAAAATTCAGGCGCTCTCCTATTCCCATCACACTCGGCAGCTTATCTCTTGCGGAGCGGACGGAGGGATCGTTGTCTGGAATATGGATGTTGAGCGGCAGGAGGTGCGTACTCAGTCTTTCCCCTTTGTCTGGTCAGGGAATTGACAACTTAATTTGATTTTAAATCTTTAAAAAGGGGTACACGAAAAGGCCAGTTTTTCCCAAAGGCTCTCTTAGAACCCAATCACAAATTATGTTTGTACAGTCTTTTGCCTTCGTGGGTTCATCCGTTTAGCCCTCGGCATTTTCGTATTGCCTGAGGTTTGTACAGCGCTGGATGAGACACTGAGGGTGGCGGAATCAGGTCTGCACTGAGGAGAAATTTTAGGCAAACACCTCCATTTTTATTTCATTTTTTTCTCCAAAATTGTTTTAACGTCCCCAAAATGTCCTCTGTCCCTGAGTATCTTTTTATTTCTGCCGGCACATGTCTGTTTCTTTTTTTTGTTTGGTTGATTTGTGGCACTGGCTGCTTATTATGTCAAGGCAAGTCATGGGGAAGGATGTCTTGTCTTTGACAAAAATGTAATGCCTGCCCGATGCTAATTAGGGGAAGGAACCCCCAGGGCAAAACTATAAGAGCTTAAGTGGATCATAGTTCATCTAACCCAACATCCTATTTCCGTGAGTCAGATGCCCCCACAAGCAGAGCATGATAGCAGTTACGGTCAAGCTTCATTCCCACCCCACCCGACCCGACCCCTGGTACTGTGAGGTAACTTCTACTGAACAAGGAAGCTCTACTTAACTGATTGTCCATGAAATTATCTAATCTCCTTTTAAAGTCATCTAAGCCAGTCACAATATTGCCACATATTGTGGCAGCAAATTCCACAAGTTAATTATTAACTGAGTGTACATTTTAAATCTGCCCTGAATCTACTGTCAATCAGTTTCATTGCTCCAGAATTCCAGCACTATAAAAGGGGAGAAAATCTCTCCCTGCTTTCTCTACATCATGCATAGTTTTATTGAATTTCTATAATTGCGTGCAGTATAATTGTGAGCAAGGGGTCATAAATAACAGAGACAATACTATGGATTTGGATCAGGCAATGTTTTAATCATTGGCAGTTCTAGGAGTTTAACACATATATTTCTTCCTAGGAAATGCCTGTGATGCTTTGCCTATAACAAAGCAAGAATTTTCCTACCAAGAAACCTACATGTTTCTACCAAAAAAAAATAAAAAATCCCCATTAGTAAACATATGGTTGGGAATCCCATGATTGTTGCCTTGTAACATCTCGACGATCAGACTCTGTATATAAAGTATACAAAACAAACACACGTTTATAGAAGGTGCGATTTGCATCACTTATTTTATTTTAATGCATAATTTTGAATGTATTTGCTGTGCAGTATGAACAGCCCGAGGTAGAACATTAGTAAATCTAGAATGTCTTAAGTGGCCGTAATCAGTTACTGTTTTGGTCCCGTGTATAGAGTGCCCCTGAGTTGGGCTTAAGGATTTGTTTTTTTCATTCTAATATTAGACACCGGAATGGTTGGACAGCGACTCTTGTCAAAAGTGTGACCAGCCGTTCTTCTGGAACTTCAAACAAATGTGGGATAGCAAAAAAATAGGCCTTAGACAGGTATGTGGCATGCTGCTCTTTAAATGATTGAAGGTAGCCCCCTGTTCCACTTGCTGCAACATCCTGTATGCTAATAGTAAAATCATTCTCAGAGGGGGATCCTTAAGTGGCTGAAACAGCAGGGTGGAGGTGGTGGGGATGGATGGATGGAATGGAATGGAATAGAATAGTCTGGAAAAGGACATAGCTGGCTGGAATACAGAACAGGAGCACCTCACACTGCAATATTTTGCTGCAGATCCCACTACTCTGTCTTGCCATTTCTCAGAGATGCTGTTGGTGAGATACCCCCTGGAGCTGAGCATTTACAGTGGCCAGGTTTGGATGATCAGCAGGGGAAACAGTGCAGCATTGGCTGTTTACCCCAGCCACTGTGCGTGCTGGTCACACGACTGGGATTACCCATGTCATGGGTGCCATGTTGTCCAAACGCAGCACGTGGTGCAGGCATAATGACTTTTCACCCACTGTAAGCCATGGGTTGTAGGGTGGGTGAAAAGTCACTACGCTCATGCTAAGCACCAGGTTCGAACGACACTTGTGGGCAATTAGGGCAATTAGCTATTGGCAGGCACTGGGATGGATGGGGAAGACAATTGGCAGTGTGTTGTTTCCCTTAGTGGTCATCCGAACCCAATCAGTGAGTCAAAAGAAGGCGACTAAATGTTATTCACATTTAAGTTTTTGGAAGGAAGTCTTGGAAGGACTGATAATATTTTCTCAAACACCTCCACGTAACACTTCTGCGAACATTGCTTCTGACTTGTGTAACTTGTTTAGAAACAGACTTCCCATACACCCAACACTGTAAGCCAATGTCAAAGGCTTGATGTAAATGAATGGAAATTCATCTGTGAATTGATAAAAAGGGGACTGGTGTATCTGGGCAGTGATTTTTTTCCCCATAAAAAGAATGAAACATTTTTGAATCTCGGTGCAGTAATTTCACGTTCAAATAAGTGCTGGGGGATTATGGGAGTTGGGACTACAACACATCCAGGGGGGTGCCAGGTTGGAGGAGGCTGACCTATCCTGAGGGCCCCGCTGGCTTTGTGTTAATGAAACGTTGATTTGAGATGCAGTTGCAGCCACAGTGACCCTGTTTTTCCTCCTTCCCTGAGCAGGTTTCTAATTCTTGATCTGGGTTGGCAGAACTTTGTGGAGTAAAAGTGTTGTAGAAACTTACAAAAACATGTGCCCTGACTCCTTGGGCAGGATAGGCTCTAGCACGTGAAAACAGGTGGATATATCCATGTGAATCCTTCCACCTCACCCAGGTGACCCCTGTGTGCTTCTAATTTCAGCATCACTGCCGGAAGTGTGGGAAAGCCGTCTGTGGCAAATGCAGCTCAAAACGCTCCTCCATACCACTTATGGGGTTTGAATTTGAAGTGAGAGTCTGTGACGGTTGTTATGAATCAATAACAGATGAGGAGTGAGTAAGCGGACCCCATCCCCTCCTTCCCCATTATTTATATGTCCTGCAGCCCTCCTCCACTCCTTGGCAACATAATCTCGTTTCTGAGGGAAAACAAATTGTTTCAACAGACCTCATTTTGGATAATGAATTCTTTTCTCTAGGAGTGGATTTCTTCCCTTGTTAAGAATGTGTCTAGCCCTAAGCCAGAGATGGAGAGTCCATGGTCCTCTAGATGGTCTTGGACTACTATTCCCATCATCCCTAACCCTTGGCTATACTGACTGGGGCTGATGAGAGTTTGAGCATCTGGAGGGTTGCAGGTTCTCCAGCCCTGCCCTAAGCTAAAACCAAAGCTACATTGAGAATTAAACCCTCTAAGCCCAGGAGTGTTGGGCCCGTTTCAGCCCAAGGGCCGAGAAGCTCTCGGGGGGGGGGGGGGCACATGCCAGTGGTGGGTGGGGCAAAAATACAAAAACAATATTTATTTCATTTATATCCCGCCTTTTTTCCTCCAAGGAACCCAAAGCGGCATACATAATCCTCCTCTCCATTTTGTCCTCACAACAACCACCCTGTGAGGTAGGTTGGGCTGAGAGTCTGTGACTGGCCCAAAGTCACCCAGTGGGATTCCCTGTCCGAGCGGGGACTAGAACCCGGATCTCCCGACTCCCAGTTCAACACTCTAGCCACTACACCACACTGGCTTAAACCTATTACTGTCAATATATATGCTTAGAATGGGAAAATCCCACACGAAAGCCAGGAAACCATCAAATGATTAGTGGTTGGGGGCAAGGGGGTAGCTTCAGGTGGGCCATCTGGAGACCCCATCTCGCTCTAAGTAATGTACATATGGGAAGTCAATGTAATAGATTCCAACAACCACTGCCCTTCTAATACAGGGCTTTCACTTCACCCTTCTTTTGTTCTTCCATCAGGCGTGCTCCCACGGCCACTTTCCATGACAGCAAACACAATGTCGTTCATGTAAACTTCGATGCAACCCGGGGGTGGTTGCTGACATCTGGGACAGACAAGATTATCAAGGTAAGAGTCCAGGGTGGGTATTATAGGTATACCCCAGCTATAGGCCAACACTTTCGGAGGGCCACAAGCTGCCCACCCTTGGGATATCCTATACAACTCAAGGCTCAATAACCAAATGTAATAATGTCTTACTCATGGATTCCTATCACCTTTCCCCCTATGTCAACCACAGGCCTGGTGGTGGGGAACTACTAAAACCATTCCACAAAGATTCAGTAAATCATTTTAATGATCTTTTCTGCCGGTATTTATCTCCTTTTAACAGTTGTGGGACATGACACCTGTAGTCTCCTGATAACTTCAGTGAAACATAAAGCAACCACGGTGATACTGAAGAAGGGATTCCTAAGCCTGTTGCAGAAGATGAAGCCAGCTGTGTAATGACTGATAAGGGAGAGAACTAATACATCTGGATGGTTTCTCAACTGATCTACCAGATTTGGGGTGAACACTTGCACCAAATGCTCTACTGCTCTTTATTCTCAAGATACAGAAGATATTTTTTTAAACTTGTGATTACACACTCTTGACTCCGTTCAGCCATTTGGAACTTGCCTGGAAAATCTGTGTGCAGTGTGGTTTGTGTTTCTTGTTCTGCGTTGACTTGTGCTATTTGGGGGGGGGGGGGAATTCTTTGCAGACATGAGCAGCTGTCTGCAATGCTAGGTTGGTAGGGTTGACTCTGCTCTTGGGGAGACAAAACAGAAAGCCAAGTATTCTTCTTTCTGTAATGTCTGGTAGAGAGTCATTGAGTGAGAACCTGAATGAGGAACTGCTGTAAACGATCAGAGCAGCCAGAGCTCTTTGTAACTGGAAAGGTCTCCTTTGTTATTGTTTTCTAGGAAATGGTACTGTGGGATGTGAGGGGGAGGGGAGGATAGGCAAAGCCCAGTCTTTTTCATTGCAAAGTACAGAGCAATGCTTATTTGGCCACAAATTTCAAAATGCCTAAACTAGCTTTCCAGCCCAAAGCATTCCTACCAGTGAGAGTAGAAGCCAGTTCAAACTGAGTATGCATCAAATGGTTTTAAGTGGTTGCCAGTAACTTGCCAAGGCAGGGAATGTCCTTCAGTTTAGCTCATCCAGCAGTGCTGAAACTTTCTTTGAGGGGTCTGCTAGAATTGATGTGCTTTGCTGGGTATGGTTTGAAACTAACGGTCTCATTCCTGTCACCCTTCTGGCAGGATGAGTGTTTCTAAAATTGCTGATGATTGTAATTGTTTTTAATTCTCAATGTAGCCCTCAAATTATGGCGGTTAAATTTCACATTTTGTTTTGCTGCCTTACTAGGCAACCACCCCCCCCAAATAAAAATACAAATGGAAACTGCCTCTTTCAGAGCATCTAGGAGATCCATAATTGGCTGCTTTTTTAAACCTCAGTCAGGTAGCTAATATGGGGGTCCTAAATGCAGCTCTTACATGATGCAGCAGATTTAAAGTGTGTGTATGTGGCATTGTTAGAAGCGACACCTCCAAACATTAGTGTGCACTTTTTTATTATAATTTTCAGTGATTACAAAGTGTAGCACTCCCATCACATTTCTACACTTCCCAAAATATAAAGAAAATGCCTTCCATCGCAGCTGTAATTTCGATAGGGGAAAATCTGCCAATTGATTAAAGGTCTAAGTTGTATGTCCTGTCTCAGCTGCTGAAGGGCAGGGAAGGTATCCTTTCATAGTAGCCTCATGCATTTCCACTAGAGAGGATCTGAGTTTGGCTTGTCCTGCTGGATTTGAGACAACAGTATGCAGGGGTAGGTAATACTCCATATCTGCAGAACTAGGTTGAAGCACCTTCATTCACATCAACAGGACTAGGCTGACTGCCAAATTATATCTAAAACTAGGAAAGCTTAAGTTCTGTTGTTGAGAAACCATGCAAAGCAATGCCTTGCAACTTAGAATATCAGGCTTGTAATAATGCATTCAGATGTCTCTAGGAATGTAAATTTAGCTGCCCCTATTCTTCAAGCAGAGGTAGACTACATCAATCACACTTTCTTCTGCTGCTTTTAAATGGGTGGGTTTTGCAGACAAACTCGTTTCAGGAAGATGTTCCACTGCAACAAACTAGCCATATCTGCATATTTTCAGCTTTTTCCAGAATCCTGTTCTACAAACTGCACAATTCTCTTCAGAGGAAATCAGATGGTCTACAGCATACAGTAATATACAGGAAGTGACTCTTCAGCTGTGTTTTCCTCCTGCATTCTGATAATTTGCACAGATTACAACTTTCCAACTGTTGCACAGTTTTGCTTAGTTGATCCTCCAATTCAGTCTGGAAAGATGGCACTACAGTATGTTGCTATACGTCTAGAACTCTTCTTAGGGAGGAAGTAGAAATTAGCTATTATCTGGGTTTAAACTGCAGGGAGAGCTCTTCAAGAGCTTGCATCAGTTTTTCTTCATCACCAAGTGAAGCTTTTGTCTGTGCCAGTGGTAAGTGGGTTGGAACAGGCTGTCTGTCTGGGAACACAAGGCAATATGAACTTTAATTGAGAGATCAAAAGTGGCTCATCATGAAATCTGCTTTTCTGAATTGCTTATTAGTATCACTGAACAAGAGTGAAACTCTAGTTAGAGCTTGCAGAATTTCAAGTCTTCACAATGTAAATTGTTAGGACCATTTCATGCTAATGCATGTCACAGTATGTACACCCAAGTAAGAGCTGCTGACAGTTTCTGTGAGCCTGTTATAATATGTTGACACTTGTTTGTTGCATTTACATTTTAATTTCTTGGATTTACATGATTCAGTGCAGGGATAGGCAACCTTTTGGGGCTGTGGGCACATTTCACAATTCGAGAAACTCCTCAGCAAAGGACAAATAACCTGCCCAAAAGATTTGACTACAAGTCAGAGGTAGGGTCGGAGTTCCAATACTCTAAACAACTTCTTTGAACAGATAGTATTCGGCACCAGCAGAAAAGTATTTCACAACAATCACAGCTGCTGGCAAGAAAGGTAATTTTAAAAAAAAAAGTGGGAGGGGTTAGGATACTTTGGGCTCCAAGACAGGTGTCTAGGCATTCATTGGTGCCCATGGGCATGATGTTGCCTACGCCTAATTTAGTGTATATTGCTAGAGGCAGGTTTTTCTGTACTTCAGTTACTACGCTATTCAAGGGTACAATAATGTAAATGCCTTACCTTGAAAGAATTGGCCGCTTGCTTGCTTGCATGCTGCAGGGGAGACTGCAAGCCATACCACAGTGTCTGCCCCCTGGGCTTCTGTCCGCAATCTGTTCTTCATCTTCTCATAGAAATCTGGCATAGATGTCCTCACCGCTACAAGGTAACAGTTCTGATAAGAGTGTGTAAAAATTACCTCACCTCACAAGGAATGACAAAATATTTCTTTCCCACGCCTTAACTCTGCTCTTCACTGGCACTACTCAGGTTTTGAAATATGCTGCTCCTCTAAGATGCAGAGGGACTGTGAAAGTATCTTCCTGCAGAATTGGTCACTCTTATTCTCTTCCTGCCAGTTGGGACCAGATTCTGTTCTCCGACACTACCTAGCATTTGGGGTAATAAAGAGCCCTTCTGTCTGCCATAGTCGGCGCTTTTGAACCTACAAACAGTGCTACTAAGCTCGCAAGTAGGTACTTGTACATTAATTAGAGGTATACTTTTAGAATAATTCCTTTAACGATCTGTTCCCACTACTCACACATAGTATAAAATAGAAGTAATGATGTTCTCAAAGTGCAAGAACTGAGTCTTTTGATTTGTTGTGAGTGCTAGATGCTGCTGTTAAGCTTCTGTGGCAGACCGCGAGAAAAACCAGCTCTTGAGAATTTTTACTAGAAGGAAGTAGCCAATCGTACATCTTTTCTGTGGTTTGGGGTGTTTCAGGAAATTTCAGCTTGTTCCCTTAGATATTAAGAATTCATGGGCAGCACTTGAAATTTGTTAGGGACTGAACTACAACATTCCATGTGTTCTCTCTCTCTCTCTCTCTCTCTCTCTCTCCAATACATCTCAACAGCTGAAAGCCCCAGGGAAGGAACCACAGTTGTAACAGAGGGCTTATTGATCTCTGTTTAGTTGCTCCCATAGAACATGCCAATTCACCATTGCCAAAAGGCTGTTCCCTAAACAACCTGTACTACTTTCCTTTTGCTCTTTACTCTTGCCAAGTAATTCTCTAAAACTTGATAAACTTGATAACGTGCAGTTATTTCAGTCCACAAAAGGTCTGCCTATCTTGTGACCGGTGAGTCAGGTTTAGGACATAATAGCTGGTGTTGATGTTGTACTTTCCACTTCCATTGAGGACTGCGAGTAAGATGAAACTAGCAGCATTACAACCCGCAATGCCCATTGAAGACTTTTAGGACACCACTTTGCAAAGCAGCTAAAGCTAGCCAGCCACAATAAAGCTGTAGAGATGAAAGATTTTACTCAGGCCAAAACAAGCAGCATCTAAATTCCAACAAACACAATGAAGGAGAACTTTGATACAAGGAATATTATTGACACAAGTTGTTGCGAGGTTGCAGTACACTTCAGGGCTACAGGTTTACAAGTAGCCACCTCGAGTGTGAGGAGCACAAAAGGCAAATGCCCCCATATTTCCTGATCTCTCTGCACTCATCTAGAATAGTCTAAAGTGGAACATCTCTTCTTGGGCAAGGAGAAAGATGTCAAATTATAAAGAGAAGCACAGGAAGTGAGAAACAGGAGGGAGGGGAAATGCCCCCACTTTGTGTAATATGGTGAATAATTATATTCAGCAACAAATACCTGGAGTATCTGCCCAGCCAGGATGCATAGAAGAAAAATGGATGTGGGGATGTGCTTTAGCCCACTGTTCTGTCAAGACTACTTGCTGTCTCTAGGATACAACAAAAGGCATCAAACTGAAAAAGAGCAATACATCATTTAGTCTGGCATCTTCACACTCATCACATAACTATTACTGAAAAAAGATACTACATTTCATTCCCTTCTTAGCATGGCCACTTCTTCCCTTTGAACCTTGGAGCCTTTGGTCTGATCCCACTGTTGTGAAAACTGCAGGCTTATGTCTCTGCTTCAGCTTTAGTGGAAGGAAGACTTAAAGAGCCCCAGGCACAGCTCTGTCTTAAAGACATCTGAACATGTGAGATGGCCTAGTGGGTTCTGCATCTCCATTCTAATCTCAAAGTCAGTAGCCAACTTTCTTCCCCCCCAAAGAAGAAAACATGATGTTTCTTGGCCTGGCAGCTTTCTAGAGTCCTCCACTTCTCTGCACTAATATGGACTTTCCCACATCAAAACTGCCTCTTACTCTTTGTGAAAGAGTGATGGCATCCTTCTAGCCTTCTGAGCTCTCTTCAAGAACTGTGAATCCTACCTTATTCTGCGCATAGACCATGGTCCCATCAAATGTCACATCTCCCGCCTGCAAGTCTGACACATTTAATTTCTGAACTAACATGCCTCCTGAGGAGACAGTGATCTGTAAAATAAAAAGAATATACACCATTTTGAGAAACACCTCAGATGAAACTATTCTGCAGTCACTATCTGTTATTAGACTTGTACCTAATTCCCTTTACGCTACTTCGAAAGAAAATGACAACTGAGCTGAGCAGTTCACCTAAGGGCAAATAATGCTGAAATTCAGTCATTCATTCACAAAATTGCTCATCTCCCTTGAAAGCCATGTCAAACCTCTATCCTAGCCATAGGCATTTAAAAGTCACAGGGCAAGTACAGAATATTTATTATTCAAATGGAACTTTCCAGAAGTCTTAGCTAAAATGCAGCCATATTGAGGAGTATTGCCTGATCTTTCTTTCCTGGAAAAACAAATTAATCTTTTAAAAAACTGGGATGTTGGAAATGTGGTGTTTGGTTGTGTGAGTTGAGATGAAGATTCTTTTATACACCCATTGGCTTCCAACACAAAGTTCTTCATACCACTCGGGGGGGGGGGGGGGGGAGAGAGAGAGAGAGAGAGAAAGAGAGAGAGAGAGAAAGCTAAGCCAAAAGGTGGTGATTAAAGCACTTCCATTCGCAACAGGCATTTTGTGTAGCCTAAATAAAAGGTGAAGCACAAGATACACAATAGCATTATGGCCCCTAAACACTTGTGCCACTACATAACATTATGGTTTGACATGGGACTGAGGTAGATGTTAGATTCGTTTGTAGTATGGGAAAGAAGCTTTTCAATGCCACTAATTAAGATCACTGAAACAAAGGATTCACAGTTATGCAACTCTTAAAACATTGCATGGTATTAAGCTGACCCAGTAAGGGAGTAAGTCTATATAAATATTAAGAACAGAAACAACAAGACAAAGGACAACTTACAACTCTAGGGTTGTCTTCTTTTTCCAAGAGAGGTAGAAGACCTGTTGTTAAAATATATGTACCTGAAAGATAAATCCAGAATGTTTAGCAAGGCTTTTCCTTTACAATGTAACCAGATTCGGTTTTGTTTTTTAAACCACCACCCTGCCACTGGGTGGGCTCTTCTGCTAGATACACATATAAACATGATCCAACTAACTGCAGTTCACAAAGTTTTTAAGAGGAAACAAAGCTGCACTTATGAACCAGTCAAATGCTTGTACATCTTTCTGGCACAGCTACTATAACCTTGAGCATAGAAAATGTAACATTCAACTCAATAGTGTAGGCTTTATGAAGTCTCCCCCACTGTCCCACGGACTCAACAATCAGAAAACTATAGATTTGTTTCAAAGGGTTCAGAGTGCAGAAGCAAAGGAAGTTTTCAGTAGGAAAAGAAATCACCCATGTTCGGTGATGTTGATACTAAAAGTGACTACACACACACACACACACACCATAAACAACAACAACACATTTTAAAGCAGCAAGGAAAGGTTCATGTATTTGATTAGTTAGGTTTTTTATTTTGTTTCAAATAAGGGTGTTTTATTCCACTATCATGAAAGATATGAACTATGCCAATATCTCAAACAAGTCCCATTAAAAGGTTTTAGCATCTTGTTTAACACAGAATGACTTGACAAGGATAATGGGTTTTTTTAGGGGGAGGGGCTGAGGGGAGAAGAGATATTGGCACGTATGTTGTTGAGTTGAAGCCCCTCTCCTCCCAGCCTCCTCATCACATCCCTCCTACAACTTGGCTCCGAGCACCACTGCAGCTTATTTCTCTCCCCAGATCAAAGGTCTCATATGAAGTCCTCTTAAGCTACTTGTTCGGCTTGCAAATAGCCTCTCACAGACTTTGAGAATATCCTACACATCAGAAAGGAGGCTTACAGTCACAGGACCAGTATAAAAGGGAAAGGAATGGTCACTTTGAGCCTATATTATTATTAAATCACTTTATACATCAGCATGCTACTGGTTAGCAGCAGCTCATGCCGCAAAGTTTGGTAGGATGCAGACATTTTGTTTCATCTTTGAGCTGATGACTTAGAGAATGAGTCCACCACCTCTTCACACAACTGGATTTCAAATAGCCACCAGCAAACCTCAGTCTCAGGGTATACAACCATATAGCTCTGCTGTGACCATCTCCCTCATTTCTCTTGCAGTTAGGAATAAGTGAATTAGCTATACCCTTAGAGGAACATAAGTGGCCAAGCATGCAAGTCACTTAGGGCACAATCCTATGCATAGTTCGATAGAAAAAAAGCCTACAATTCACAGGATTCTCCGGGCAGTCATGTAGGACTTTCTTTTCTGTCTAAACAGGCATAGGATTGCATATTTATTCTAGCTTTTCCCACCATCAGTGGAAGAGCAGGAGTTTTCTTTACCTGCTGTAGCAGTAAGGAAACCAGTATAAGGAAAAGTCAGCATCATTTATTTTGTATGCAGAATTGGGGCAAGGAGGGCATATATGAACATCTCTAACATCTGTCTGCTAACTAGCATTCAAAATTGCAACATGGGTCATGAAGTGCCCAACCTTTTGAGATCATCATCCAGATAACACACAAAGTCAAAAACCTGATAGAGGACAACAGTTATCCAAGTCTAACCCATTGCTCTAAGTCAGGACAGCCGGTTCAACCTGTTAATCAAAACTTCCAAGGACACATTTCACAACCTCCATGTGCAAGAAACTGAGCTGCCTTTATCTAGCTACAAAATTAAACCCAACTCTATCCTCCAGAAATCCAAACTCATTGCTTCTTGCCGTACTCTCATTGGACAGGGGGTGGAATCGTTCCCCCTTTTTGCCACTTTTAAATATTTGAAGGATATTTCAGGTAAATACTCTGTTAACAGGGCAATTAAGGCCCCCATGAGCGGCGGGGGTGGGGGACACACACACACACGATTTTGCCGCGGCTGGGGAAATTGCGTATTTTCTCCCTCCACTCTAATGCCATTAGAGTAAAGGGAGAAAATGCAGCCACCGATAATGCAGCAGGGGGGAAGGGTGTGAGTCAGGGCAGACCTGCCCCTGACTCCTTTCGAAGGCTTGAGGGCAGATGGGCAGGGGTGTGTCCTAGGCCAGGCAGGTCCGCCTGAAGCTGTGAGGGCTGGACACGGAGGTGTCCGCAGCCCTCACGGACCCACGCAAATTTTTGATCCAACGCTAGTCAAGCATTAGAAGAGCTGCCTTTCTTCCAATCAAAAACGCATGCCCTCTACTGCCAGATAACAACATCCAGGTGTTTAAAAGTCTATGACAGTCTCCATCGTCTCTCCAAGGAAACTGCTCTACTTACCCAAAGTGTTCGTAGCAAAGTTCTTTTCAAGCCCATCTTCTGTTAGTTCTCTTTTGTTTACCATGCAGCCTGCATTGTTGATCTGCAAAAAGAAAAAGAAAAAATAGAGATGTTGTCTAAAAGATGCAATCGTGCTGCAGTTGAACTCAGAAGGTCCCAGGTTCAATAACTGGCATCTCCAGACGCGGCTAGGTTCTGGTCTGAAACCCGGGAGCCTGCCTTCACGGTGCCACCTTGGAACTGTGCTGCCACTAACACACACACACACACACACACACACACACACACACACACACTGGTTTGGCTGCCGTGGGGTGGCGGCACGTAATCCAAATGAAGGAGGTAGTGCAGGCTTTCCAGCGGCCGTTTGTCTCCCTTGCCCGGCTTCCAGCGACCGATTAGAAGTCACCTTCCACCCGAGAACAACCCCGGCGCAACACCGGAGTGAGGTCAGACGGTAGGAGAGCCATGCTGACCTCGCTCCAGCGAAAAGTCAGGGTAAGTCCCTGATTTTCTCACTGCACAGCTCCATCTATTTGCCGCACAGTGGATGCGGATCGGTGGCTGCGCCATATAAATGAGGCAGCGCCGATTTGCAACCACCACGGGGCAAAGATGACATTTAGACAGCCCCCTGGAGAGCTACTGCCAATCACGGTAGACAGTGCTGAGCTCAGTGAAGGCTGGTGGCTCCGATTTTGTGGGGCTGTGAATCCAGCCTGGATTTCAGTCAGAACCAACCAGAACCTAAAGGAGCTACCCAAAGAAGCTGTTCTCAAAATAGGTTCAACATCTTAGTCAGCTCCTTTAGAATTCAGGCTGGTTCTGACAAACCCAGAATGGGTTCACAGCCCCACCAAATTTAGACCCACCAGCCTCCACTGACTAAGCTAGACGGACCAATGGCCTGATTCAAGTCACATGACTGCCCTGCCCTGCCCTGCACATAACGATAAATTCCACATGTAGTTTTGAGCTGCTTGTCAGAAGCGAACTCAAAGCTCCTGACAACAATCAATGCTGACATTACATAAAATGTTGCCAAGCTGATTCTTGTTCAAACCGGCAATTGCTCGTTATCTCCAATTGGATGGCATTTGTTAATATGCTAGGTGGCCCACCTTGTCCCTCAAAATGAGCAATGCTTTTAAGTTCCCAACTCACCAAGACATTTAATCTGTGTTCATTCGTGAACTGTTCGGCAAATTCCCAAATTCTTTTGGGGTCAGACAAATCCAGAATATGGACAAAAACATTCTAGGGAAAGGGGAAAGGCAAGAAAATAAAAAGCACATCCAACTCCCTGGCTTGTCTGCACTACAGCCTAGCTTTAAATCCTACTTACTTCTCAAGCACAGCTAGACACTCAAATATCCAAAGCTATTCACACCAAATTGATACGGCTGGTTATCAGTTAACGCACTTTAACGATCAGGTGGCAAGAGTGGAATGTACACACTTTTTCAAGTGATATTTAAATGTAGGAGTAGGAAATCCTATCAAATTGTGGTTATAATGAAAATTAAATCAAAAATTACACACAGCCTAGGACCGTGAGAGCTGCTTCAGCTGTTCCGTAAGAAGCAGTGGGGAAAATGGAAACAAGGGTGATTTAGGCGCCTGCATTCCCCTCTTCTACTGTAACCTGGGAATTTACAGATGCTGCCCACAGGGAGATTCACAACTCTAGATGCCATTCATGAATCAAAGAGATCTCAACATAGAGGAGATCCATATCAGAAAAAGGAAGAATGAGAATCCAATCTCTAGTTGCTGCACACTCCAGTACCTATTTCCACAAGTCAAGAGCTGTGCAAGTAATTCCTGCAACTAGTCAGGACTGGGCACATGCTGCAACCATCCAACAACAGCCATGCATGACGGGCCTTGGTTGTAAGTTGCTACAAACGCATTCAGAGTAACCACATAGGCTGTTGCTCCTGACCCCTGCTACAATGTCAAAGAAATATGAATATGACTTTCACAAAATGCAAAACCATGTGTCACTTTCATCCCATTCTAAACTTCAATAAGGTGAACTCCATCAACCTGCCCCGCCTTCCAGGGAGAGCCAACTGTTTGTGCCAGGGCTATGCAACCTGGCTCCCTCCAGATGTTTTGGATTGCAACTCCCATAATCCCTGACTATTAGCCATGCTGGTTGAGGTTGATGGGAGTTGTAGGGATTTGGGGGGGCAGTAGGGATTTTGGGGGGCACCAGATTGCTTACCCTGGTATGTGCCATCACAGCTAAGTTGGATTCACACATAAGGTTTGTTAATGAAACCAGCATGGACAAAGCATTTTTCCATCCAAGATTCACAACCTACTTTCAAACATGGGCCTCTCCCTGCTCAGGAGTGAGTTAACTCATCCTAGATGTTAGCAGGAATTAGCAAAGGGATTAAAAGTTTCAAGAACTTGTTTTAAGCCATCATGCTACCAGTAGTAATTCCCCCCTCTCAATTATCTATTTTAGGCCTCCTCCACAAGAGACGTTTAATGAGCCTTGAAGGCTCATTATAAATTTTACCTCCACACCAGCGGAGCGCAAAACGGGCGTACAGGCGCGTTATCTCCCCGATAATGCGCATTTTCGAATGCGCATTAAATAGCGACTTTTATTTTGCTCCGGCCGTTAAAGCGCATTTTCGCCGTGTGAACAAGCGATTATGCGCATTAACGTCTTCTAAAGCGCTTTTTGGACATCAATTAATGCGCTTCGCCGCCTCTCGCCGCCTCCCGTGCAGAGGGATTAGGCGTAAATGCGCCTCCGCGATAATGCGCATAATCGCCGAACCGGGCGCAAAAGCGCATCCTTGTGGAGGGGGCCTTAGTCTGCCCAGGAGGCAGACTACTCAAAGTAGGCAACAGAGTGGAATCTCCTATTATAGGATCTTAACTAGGTGGCTATTCACACAAAGAGGGATGTTGTGCCTCTCCTGAGCAATGTCTGTGTGATTGCAATGAACATACAGGTTTTAACCTTGGTATCATGCACTGCTCCAGATTTCAATATATTATGGCATCAGGATGGAAGAAAGAGAGAATGGTGTAAGTGCTAAATCACAACCCTCCCCATGAGAGAAGGAACAGACACAAGTTTCTTCAGCTAGCTATAAGGTAGGGGTGGGTAACCTGCAGCCCTCCAGATGTTTTGGGTTACACCTCCCATAATCCCTGACCATTGGCTACAGCTAAAGGGAGATGTAGTCTAAACATCTGGAGGGCCACAAGTTGCCCACCCCAGCTATAAGGGAACACTCCTTAACTGTCGGTGGACCATTAGTAATACTGACTGAGGAAAAAACACTTAAAAAAGTGAAACACTGTTAACAGAACTAGCCTATGAGAGAAAGTCTCTTTCCTTAAAGGTTTGTGTGTTGTTGTAAAAAAACAGCTTTAAATCATAGTTGAACTTTGGGTATTTGTGTCAACCAAGTAAAGGCTCCCTTAGATTCTGCAGGCTGCAAAATCCACATTGGTTAAAAAACGTTGCCAACAATTTGAGATGACACTATGCTTTCTTACTTTTAGCTATGCACTAAAAAAAATGTAAATGCAAAGCTTTCATTCAGTTGACCCAGCTGCATCTGTGGAGGGACATCGTGCACCCTTCCCTTGCATTCCATGTTCTAAATTCTGAAAAACAATTGCTTTCTGTTTTGAAGTTCTGGAGCTGAAAGGCATCCAAAAGAAGTGGGCACGGTATTTTCTCATACCCAGCAATGGAATTAAGCAGCAGCAAAAACAAATGGAACTGTCTAAAACCACAACTCGAGGGAACAGAGGCCACCACACTACAAAACCCCTGTAACATTCATAACAACAAAACAGGAAACGGAGAACATCCAAGATCAAATCTTACCTGATTACCAGTTTCTGTGGTTATTTCTTTTTTAGCCTCCTCAGCTCTATCTTTGTTTCGACAAACTAGATGAACTATTCCCCCTGAAGGAGTTCAGCAAGAATCAGTGGAAAAGACTATAGGAATATATACATGGAAGTAATATTTCATTCAGGTTTCCATTCACTCCCATATCCAAAAGGATGTTAAATTTGTAAAAATGGGCACTGAATGCCTTTATTTAACTGAGAAGTGTGTGAGAAACATCAGCATTTCAACTACCAAAGTACCGTAGCTATTTAGAAGATGGGTTTGCTTCCTAACATGTATGAACATGACCAACAGATCCTTACAGGATCAAATTAATACAGGCTCACTTGGACCAGTAGCAAGTCTATGCCCTAATTCAGTCTTCCCCAACCTGGTGCCCTCCAGATGTTTTGGAGTACAACTCCCAGCATCCCTGAGCATTGGCTATGCTGGATGTGACTGATGGGAATTGAAATCCAAAATATCTGGAAGGCACCAGGTTAGGGAAGGAGGCCCTAATTCTTGCATTCACTGGGGTCCAGTATCAAAACAGAATAATGGAGGAGCAGGACAAGAGGATAATTTCCTTTGAATACTGGGCCCTGCACGTGGACAACTGATCATGTGGAAGCCTACCCACACTTTATTTTGAGGGAGTAGAATCATGTAACTGCACTTCCAAATGAGTGGATGTTTGTGATTCACATGAGGTTAAATGCTAGTGGTTACCTTTAAAGCCCAAAAGTAAACATGTTATTCGAAGGGCTACCTACAACTTTACAAACCCACATGGAAATCGGCCTCTTGAGGCCTTGCTTGTGATCCACCATTGAGAAGTATTAGACTGGTGGGCCTTACAGATAGAGTCTTTTCGTGGTGTCCCCATGTTTATGGAACTCCCTCCCTAGGCAGGTACATATACCCCTTACTTTGATGACTTTTAAATCAGCTTTGAAGAGTTGTCTTTTAATCCAAACTGCTTTTCATAGATACTTTAATGGTTGGTATTTAACCACTGGTGTTTCTAATTTTCTATTTTTGCAGCTTGGGTTTACTGTTTTATTCTGCTTATTCTGTTTTTAGCTGCTGCTTTTGTATCTTTAGATGTGTTAGCATTTATGTTGTGAAGTTTTGATTTTTGGTTTGAAATATAACTGCATCCTGCATTGAGCAGGTTGGACTATATGACCTTCAAGGTACCTTCCAATTCTACAGTGGCATGAGCTTTGTGCTTTGACATATTGTAAGCCACCTTGGAACAGGTAACCCTGGGCAGTATCCAATAGGGTTCTTCCATGCAAGTCCAAACACTGCCAATTCTAGTCCACATGCAGCCCCTACATTTTTGCTCATTCGGGGCAAGCCCGCAAATGAGCAAAAACACTCTTTTCTAGAAGGGGCAGGTCATGCCTATAAGTACTGAATTAAATAAATAATCTACACAGGCAAGGAAAATGGGTCACACCATTCCTCTACCATGCTATTTCAGCGCTAGTCCCCATAAAGAAAGAAAAAATAATACCCCGTATCACCACTATGACTGAATATGCTTCAGGCAACTCATTTAAGGATGCTTGGTGCTGGTGGTTGAGAGAGCATTGTGGTCTATACTGTTCGAAGTAAGAAGCCTCCCTAAACTTGTCATTGGGCTAAAAGGTGCACTATATAATTTTAAATAACCCATCAATCACTTAGGTCTCAGAACCTGGTAGCAGCCCTGCCCAGAAGGGTCCATTCCATCACACAGCAACTGGTTAACACTTCAGGTGTAGACAGACCTATCTAGTTTGCTGATGCTCTCCCTAAGCTAACTAGAAGCATACGTTCCCTCTTCAGCCCCTCTCTCAGTAAGTCAGCAAGTACATCAACAAAAAGAAAATCCTCCATGTTTGCAGCGGAAGTCAGCTATTTGGTTAACTTGATAGAATACAAATTTGTTGCGCAAATTGTGAAGCTGGGAGAAAGCTAGACGCGCATCAGAGGTAAACAACTGGCTGTGATGTCTCTTTAAATATTATATCTGCCTTGCTGCACCGCCTACAACACTTAGGTTTCTGCATGCAATTGTAGATAGAGGCAGAAGACAAAAATCAGAGCTACTGGTTTCTATGAACTGGCCCTCAGAAATATCAGTCTCAAGAAGCAGTAGCGCTTACCTCTCTTGGCTATCTCTTTTGCAGTTGCTTTGCCAATACCACTGTTGGCTCCAGTGACCATGAAAGATCTTCCAATTACCTCTACTTCCAAGTCTTCTGGAACAAACTGCTTAGATGCCGATTCGTAGCCACCCCTAGAGAAGCCAGTTAAGAGTGATGTTTTGGCAGAATATTAGCTACCTAGAAACAGAGATTATGAGGAAAACATGTTCCCCTTTTAACTACTATCACCCAAATAAGCAGATGAAAACTAACTGTAAGTGACTTCATTTCTGTAATTTAAAGCAAGGCATTAAACCATGCCCAGATTTACCATCAGTCCCCTTATTAATTTATCATGTGTGGCTGATAATAATTCCAAAATAAATGTTTAATCCACATCTCTTTGTCTCTATAACATTCTTGTACATCTTATCCCCAATCCCCAACAACAAAATTCCTATGTGGGTATAAGAGAATATATCCCTCTTCCTTCCCCTAGACTCCTACTCCTCAGGGCAGTTACTTGTCCATTTTCTCATGTTGTGCCAGGTGCATATAACAAGACTATATAAATACAGCTTTAGCTGCATCGAACCATCAGTGCCTGGCCAATCATCATGCAAAGGGGAATTTTCCCTTACTAACACCCCCTTGTGAGCAGGATCTAAGCCAGGGATGCTGACTCTCTTTTGGGCTAAGGGTTACATTGCATTTTAGAAGAGCTGGGGGGCATATTAGTGATGGTGGGGTCAAAGGCAAAAGGGGTAAGGGGCCAAAGGCAAGTGGGGTGCAAAATACTAGCATATTTTTGCTTAAAGCTCTTACTACCCCTAACTATGCCAGGGATGCTGACACTCTTTCAGCTGGAAGAGTTAAATTACGTTTTAGAGAAGCTTGGGGGAGGGCAATTTAGTGATGGATGGGGTCAATGGCAAAAGGGGGAGGGGCCAAAATGCTAGCATATTTCTGCTTAAAACTCCTACTACCCCTAATTAAGTCTTAGGAGAGACATTTCAACCTTTTAGAATGAGGGGAAAAACTGCACAAAAACTGGGATACCTTCAAACATTTGGTGGTTGGGAGAAGGGGATTATATATATATATATATATATATATGCATAGAAGTCCAAATTGTGCAAACTAGCCTCTTCAAAACTGTATCTATGTGCAAACCATAGTAAGCATGTGAATTAAGAAACCATTTGGCAAATATTCTCAGAGTATGTGTGTAGAATTCCAGAGTCTGGCAACATAGAGTTAGGCTTTATATATATATATGGATTTTATATATATATATATATATATATATATATGGATTATATATATATATATATATATATATATATATAAATATAAACAGGATGGATCAGCCATGAAGAAGTGTTCTAACTCATCGGCTACCTTTTAATTCACTCCTCCCTCGCCCTTGGCAGGAGCCTTGTCACCTGAAACCAGTCACCAACCACCCTCCCTTGGGGAAGGAGCTTGTAGCTCAGTGACAGAGCACCTGCTTTGCATGCAGAAAACCCCAGGTTCAATCCCTGGAAACCCTGGAGAGCCGTTGCTGACACTGAGTGTTGACAATACCCGGGCTAGTTACACCAATGGTCTGAGTCCGTATAAAGCAACTTCCTGCGTCCCCAACTCTCCAGAGTAGCATTACACCCAACCTTGCTCAATCTGGTGCCGCCAGATCGTCCCATTGTCCATGCCGACTGGGGACTGATGGGAGTTGACGTCCAAGACATCTGGAGAGCACCAGGTTGGGGGAAGGCTGCTTTACACAAAGGCCTTCGAAAACCGCAAAGCAAAGTCTGGCCCAAGGAGTAATTCCGGGTTCTCCGTCGAATAAGGTGGCCATGTGCGGGGGCTACAAGACTGATGAAGAATCTCTGAGAACCCGGAAATGTCCCTTAAACCTCCGTTTTATCTGACACAGAACATTGTTTGGTTTATCTCTTTGGGCCAAGCCAGCCTTCCTCAGTTACATAAAATTCCGGGGGCGGAGGGACTTCTGTCTCAGGGGGCTGACAGGCCTCTCGTCCCCATGAAATATATCCCGTTGTTATTAAGAAGTGGGGAGGGCGCGACGTGCCTCTCTCCTTTAGCCTCTTTGTGCCTGTCAAGGGGCTCCATTTATGCGTCTCCCCCTCCCGTTCTTACCGGCAATACTGGCGTAGCCCCTTTACGGACCACACAGCATTCCTATACAAGGACATGACGACGAGGGCGGCGGTCGCTCTGACAAGGTCCCGCTCAGCGTGCTGAGGAGGGGCAGCCAGGGTCCTTCTCCGTTTCCAACCCCTAGCCGAGCCCCTTCCCTTCCTCCCGGCCTGCTTGCTACTGTCGTTGGAGAAGAGGCGGTGCCCGGCGAGGGAGTCACGCTGAAGGGAGCAGGGAAGGGAAGAGGCGGCGGCGGCTGCTTCCCCCTCCCTCATAGAGGGAGAGGACGAAGATTTCATGCCTATGCTGATTCTCGCTCAGTGGCTGACCCGCACTAGCAGTCCTACTTTCTTGCTACCCAGGACTGTTGTGGTCAGTTTTGAATTGCAGGTGTTGCTGCTCCCCACAGCCACGCCACGCCCCCAGGAGAGTCCAAAAATTCAGGCAGCTGTGTTGAGCCTTATCAACAAAGCAGGGTGTGTTGTTGTTTTTGCAAAGCCATGGGGTCTTCATTGCCCTTTGCAGACCTTGCTACCTCCAAAATAACTTGATATTACAATAGGGAACAATAAAAAAACACCCAAAAATAAAAAGGGAAACATTGATTAGAAATGGAAGATGGTGGGTACTTCCAGACAAGGCTGTTATGGTGCACTCGCAGGGCTGCATTCAAGGAATTTGGAGCATAGGCTGTGTCCAAATGTGATCTTTTTCCTTTTGCAGTGGGCTAGCATCTTCCACTGCATGTGGATGTCACTCAGTTAAATCTGAGCATATTTCAATACTTCTCCGATATCTGCATTGATGTACAATCACAGTCATTTAATCCATACAAAGACATAGACAGTTTCTTTATACAATTGCAATATTTGTTGTGTACAAGTGGGTTTGGGCCTCCCCTCCCTCATTTCCATTGAACATCTGATCCATTTCAATTGAACTATACAGCATGTTTAAGAAGCTCACATGTCATTTTGCAAGCATGATGCATCAGAGAATCAAACATCAAGAAGGAAGCCAGATCCATGCCCATTTTAATGCCAGTGAAATGAGGACCATGTCCTAGACCAGGGGTAGGCAAAAAGTAGATCTCCAGATGTTTTGGACTTCAACTCCCAGCATTCCTGGGAGTTAAAGCCCTAGCCTCCCATGCTGGCTGGGGCTTCTGGAGTTAAAATCAAGATCTGCCTTATGTCCTCCGCTTCCTAGACTACAGAACCTTTGGGTGTCTTTACATTAAAGGGAAATCACATGGCTTACTTGGGTATTTGTGCTTCCTGCTTTTTGGCATGATTGTTTTGGGCAGCACTACATGGATGGAGAGGGGTGATCACGTGCCTTGAATTGAATATTTCCCCCTGCTCACTTCAATTGAGACAACACCATCTAGTGGCAGAAGATCCTGCTTTTCTTAGGATGTTACCACTTTAAAAGTGGTTGTTTTCATGGTTAAATTTGCAACAGATACAGCGGGAGACATCCTGGTCATTCATAACATCATGTAATCGACCCACAAACTTCTGTGAGAATGCTATAAATCGCTCGTTTAGAGAAGCCCTTTGTCACCCTAACTTATTTTGTCTGATAAATGTTTTGACAAAGATTAAAATATTTTTTCATAATCAGTTAACAATAAAAAGTAATTTTAGAAACAGAAAAAATACATCATATATTATACTTAATATATTATCTACATTTGTCCAGGTAGCCAGTTGCTGTCACAGATACACTTTTCCCACATTCAAACATTATACCCAACACATCAAAAACAAAATATTCCTAGATTCTTTTACAAGTCTCCTAACTGCAAGCATGGGATAGGGCGGACTTGGGAGCTTGTATATCCTTTTTAATACTTTGCAATAGTTACAGTGTTTATTATTTACTTCTACAATTTATTAGTTGCCCTATAGCTAATAGCTCACAGGGCACCATACAATAAAAATACAGAAAATGAAAAGCAGCAGAATAAATAACTGATTAAAAGCAGCAAACAATGGTACGCAGTAACAAAATTACTTCTCGTTGTCATCAAACCATACTGTGTTTTTAAAAAGATTAGCAAAATGGCCTTCATTATGTATGTCGGTGGAAGAGCTTGAATAGTGCAAGGTCCCTGAGGGGATGCGGTGTGTTTCAATGCAGTTTGCACACAGAGACACCCTGGATCCATCTGTAGGATCCCTGACAAAGATGGCTAGTCCACCCAGTGTCAGGGATGGAGAGGGCAGGTTTTGGCCTCATTACATTACTGCCTCTGTATGAGTGAATGGCAAGCTTTCACATTTACAGGTGTAAGGAAAGCCCTTGGGAATATCACTGGGCAGCATAACCCATGCTGATTGTTGTTGCTGGGGGATCCCAGCCACTGAGAATTAAGTCTGCTCTTTTCTGTGTATCCTCATCATGAGGGTGATCTAGGGGAAATGATTTTTTTATTGACACAGATAGAATGCTGAGCATGTCAAACCTTTGCTGCTGTGGGTTGGTGGAAGAATGTTCTTATAGATATATATTCCGTGTACTGCCATTAAACATAAGAGCCAATGGAGCAGCTGGATGATATTTGGAGGGAAACTCACTGCCCGACCTCCTACAGACAGTATTCATCCAGGATCTCTAGCTTCTAGTCCCCTGTAACTGTCACTGGCTCCCTTTCCTTCATAAACATTCTGGCTGAAGTGCTGTAATGAAGCTAGACAGCTGCACTTCTCTACAGTAATATACCCTGTCACCCACCTCCTCTCTATGCATCACCCTATTCTCACCAGCATCAGGTGGGAATCCTTCTTTTCCTAGAGAAGTTGAGGATGGGGATGAGGTCACTACTTGCATTGGTGATACAGCTAATTGAACTTTGATCTAGAAATGCTGGGTTCAAATCTCAGCTGAGGTCACTGGCTGGTTCTGTGCAAGTCATTAGCTCTTTCACTTCCAATCTGTAAAATAGGCTCAATACTGGCCTACCTTACAAGCTTGTTATGAGTGTGGAGTACTTAATGATGTTGCATAATCCATGAAGGAAAGCATCAAATAATTTAAATATATTTCACACTGTCAGGGAAAATTTCTGTTAAGATGGATAAAGGACTGGACAGTTTTGAATGTCCATGAGAACTGAACAGTGCAGCTGCAGACAATTATCTGATAGAATATTTTTTTCTATTCACTGTTAAAAAGGTCAATGAGATAGTGGACACTTTCTGGAAGGTTGCTTAATTGACTGAGTGCTGAGTCAGGGTACAGCCAATATGTATATAAGTTAGGGATATGAGAATGGCTGTTTGTTAGGCTGAATGATTACGTGGAGGAGGAAGGCTGGTGGAATGAGAAATACGATGGATGGAAAATATGCTTTGTAAAAATTTCATGGAAACCTGATTTATTGGAGAAACCAGTTTGCTGTATATATTTATATTGGAACCACAGTATTGTATTATACACTATACTGCTGGAGTGTGAGTATTTCTTTACTGCCTGGACTTGGCTGGAAACATGCTTGCTCTGCTTAAAGTGAATGGGGAGCGCTTCTTTCCCTAACACACACTGCATTCAGCTACCTTAGATTAGGATATACCAGGACCCAGAACCAAAGAATCTCAGTGCTGTTACCTTATAGGCATACCAGGAAGTGATCATTTCTGCTGGCTTGAAAAAGTAGTCATTTGATCATGTTAGTCCACAAAGAAGATATAAGCAACATGCATTATTCTGGGAAATAAGCCTAAGCTCTGAAAGTACAATCAATGCAACTCAATATATATATATATATATATATATATATATATATATAAATACCCAGACACAATATAGAAATTCATGCCTCTTGTAGACTACATTTGTCATCCCCATTATCTTAGTCATTCAAAATGTTTTGGACAAACCAAAGAAAAGGTAAGTTCTGACACTCACCCTCATTCAGAAAAGAATGATCTTTTTGTACTGTAACAGAGATCAAGGCCAAGAACATCTTTTAAAAGCATATTTTTGTACCTGTACCTCAAGCATCTGCTAAGGCCATTTTATCTTTGGGCTTACCTGGAAGGAGAGTGCCTCTTAGCATATGGAGAGCACTTGCCCAATCTATTAGAGGGCACAGAATAACAGTCTTATTATAAGCCAGGAACAAGAGCAGAAACATTTTCAGTTGTTAAAGCCTACCTTCAAAAAAAGGCTACTTTGACCCTAAATGTATCAGGAACATTTTAAAGTGAAAAGACCAGGACATGAAATATATATAACTATTTGCATCATAGCTGGGATTTTTTTTGTATGAAAGACATTTACTTGTGCCACTGACTGTACCCCCATTCTCCTCGGCCTCATGTTTTACCATTTCCAACAGGGAAATCAATAGCTGTTTGAGAAAGCAGAAGTGTGTGCTTGGTAGTGGGAATTTGTCAGTTTGGGTGCATGCACTGGGAAGTTGATACATACTATGACTGGGCACAAAACACTCTTTTGCCACCGTTCAAATAAATACACTCTTCCCATCTTTCGTAACTATTTCCATGTCGGAAATGGTAACATGTAAAACAGATCTCATAAATCCCTCAATGGAGTTTGCTAGTCATATACAGTGTGGGCACCCACGTGCGCACATAGAGTATATGACCAACGAATGCCACTGTTACCTCTCTCTATTATCCATCACTTTCCTAGTAGTTTTGTGGCTCAGTTTCTGTGTCTTAATCCTCTTCTGCAGCATATTGTTGCTTGCAACAGCAATATATGCAGCAGCTGCAGAGGATCAGCAAAAACAGCACAATGTGGCTGAGGACGATCACCCCAAGTGCAAAAATGTACAGGATTTTATCACAATAATCCTGGGGGTGATGGAAAGGTGGGATGAAATTAGGCAGGTAGACTGAAAATACCCAGTAGTTCCCCAGTATGAACCAGAGGAAGAGGAAGAGGCTGAGTGTAAGATGAATGTAATATTTGTGCGCATTCTGCCTCCATGGATATTTGTCGTCGTCGTCGTCGTCAATCATGACTGATTTGGAAAGCAGTTGTCTCATCCTAGTGGAGTCAAAGAGCAGAAGAGCTACCTATACATTGTACAAAAGGAAGAACCGAAAAAGGATGACCAATCAACAAATTGCAGGTTAGGCTCCTCAATACCCAATTCTTACACTGTTGGCTGAATTTTAATTGCGCTTCAACATGAAAAGGCGAATTTAGTCAGATCTGCTCAGTGTGCCAGGATTAATCAGAAAATTATAGGGATGGGAAATACTTCTCAGATGTCCATTTCATCTACTCCAGATGCATGGCAGTCGCTTTTCTATTACTAGCTCTTATGCAACTTCAGTGACTCACCCACAGGGACTGATGTTAAGTCTGTCCTGTAGTTCTATGAGTGCGACCCAGCCACACGGGAGCTGCTCCTGGATAAATAGTTCCCATGCAGTTATGAGTAAAGGCCCCTCAGCTACCCTTAAAAGTTTTCCTCACTAAATACATCTTGCTTATTCCAAGTTTTTTTCTTGGCAGAGCTTTGGTGCTTTTAACAGTTCCCATTAATGATGAAAAAAAATAGCAGCTGAAAGTCTTCCCTAGTATTCACTGCATCTCCATGCCAGGAAAACATCACCTAATCGATTTCTCCCTGTGATATCGCACAGGTGCCTTGTCAGAAAAAGAATCAACAATCCTCATTATGAAGTGAACAAACAACCTCCCCCCTCCGCCCCCAAAAAACTATAATCAACTATTAGTCTGTTCTGAGGAAACATTTCTTCTAAAACTCAAATATGGCAATAAATCAGACTCCACGAATGAAAGGAAGATCAATCCATTCAGCTTGCCCAGTAAAATCTGCACCTCTATTTTAGGTGTGAAGGCAAAGGTTAGACAGTGTTTCTAGAGTGGCCAGTTTCCACACTGAATAAGGCAGCTCCTTTGTGCTGGAGGATAATATTTAGCAGGTTTGCCTTCTCCTATACTGCTGATTAATCTACCTGCCACATAACATTTACTCACTGCACATGGAAGACCGCCTCAAGCAGGAATTGACAGCCATGGTGGTACTCAATAAAATGGTTTCTTACAGGAGGCTACACCAGGTGAACAGAACCAGGTTACATTCAGTACAGAAGTCTCACCTTGAAGCTTCATTTCCTTGGTATAATAAACTCACAAATATAATCATCAGGAGTGTTTTTCCCCACATCCTCTATGAATGAATTGCATTCCAAACAGACTTAATCATGAAGTTTCTCACAGAGAAAAAAATGTCAGATGAACAAGGGTACCTTCAAACTGCCAATCACACCACCCACAAGAAGATATAAGGGAATTAGTGGTTGGACCGGACAGTCATCTAAAAACTTCATGCCTGAGGAACGAAACAAAAAGTACTTATTTGGTGAACGTTTCAGGTGGCGCTAGCTAGCTGCTAATGGGCAAAAGGAGAGATGCAGTAGCTGCAGGGGAAAAAGCAGCGGGTGGAGCCCAAAATACAAACATTACCAGCACATTGTGAGCGACATCAGACGGGTGGATTTTCATGTTTCCCTACCGTTGCTGTGGCCTCCTGCTGCTATCCCACAATAGCAATGGTCTCTTGACACGGGGAAAGAAAGAAGCAGCAGCAACGACCATGTAGCCCATTCAGGGGCTGTTTATATTGCGCCATTTTTCCTGCACACAGCAGGAAATGGCGGCACATTCCATTTTTTTTTTTTTGAAAGACAGATCAAAAGGAGTCTATTTTGCAATGGAAAAATGACCGGAAGGTGCATGGAAGGCAGATGACGTCATCTAAAGGACGCACAGACATCCGTAAGTGGGCAGTAGTGAGTGTACGATAAAACGCTCATCTGATGACGCTCTTTATCTTACTGCCAGTAACTAACTACACCTTAGGAGCGGCATTTCATTTTTTAGAATAGGGCTGGTGTGTATATATATGCATGCACTAACTGCTATTCTGGATTATAAGCCACAAGCACACACACACACAGCCTAACATATACAACCTACAACTAATATTGAGGATTCTCTATTCTCTGCTGAAGGAAGGATCCCACCAACATGTAGCCATGTCTAATCAAAACAGTATCTCTGTGATTGCTCAATTACCGCTACAACTACAATTGCTTCAATATAAGGGTGATTGTGTAGGCCCCACGTTTACTTCCTCCCACCAGTGTTAATCAGCAGCACTGAAAATTTTTGCCGCACCAGAACCTACTTTAAAGAATATGAATCTCCCATTGAGGATGGGAATAAGTGTCTTTTACCTTTATAAATTGAGAGTTTATATGTGGTGCAGGAATATTTATGAGTATTTATTCTATTTATCAGTGCATATGTCTTCACGGATGTCAGAATGGAACTGGACGTTTTAAATCTCCGTCATGTATGCATTGCTATTACTGATGAAGTCCAGAAACGGATCACATATTTCTGGAGTATCCGTCTAAGAAGTCAACGGTATTATAAGAACTAAGAATTCAACAGTACTACAGGAACATAAGAACAGCAATCATCTGTCTTTCTTGTTTTAATCGAACAGTATTTTCTTGTTATTATTCTGTGCATTAAAGCTTTTATTATGCTTATTAGCAGTAATTTCTCATTATTGTTTCTCTAAATGAGCAGAGTTATTGTCCATTACTGCTTTCAACTGCTTGTAATTGTAGCTGTAATTGAGCAATCACAGAGATACTGTTTTGATTTGTCATTAGTATGCATGCTTATCTGTTACCATTTTTAGGTCCTTCTTGTGTGTAGGTTCCAAATTTTGAGGGGCCCTCTGTTGTTTAGTTTTTGATCATAGACTAGAACAGGATCTACACTTCTGCTTTAAAATGGTTTATAACAGTAGTGACAACTATTGGGGCCCATGACACACTCCATATTCAGTTTTTGAACCATTTTCAAAGTGTCATATCCTGCTTGGTGTAGATCTGGCCCCAGTGTGCTGATTGCTTAAACATTTTTTAAAAGCTCTCTCAGCAACTGAGCTAACGGTTCAATTAAATTAATTGAAGCCAGAGTTCTCACAGCCAATAGCTCTGCCACAGATGTTTGAATGACTGCAGTCTTCGTATATCACATGTTTTCTTTTGTTTATAATGCCATCCCATATATGTCTACTTAGAATTAAGCTCCGTTGAGTTCAAAGGGTATTACCCCTAAGCAAGTGTGTATAGGATTGCAGCTTTAATGAGTACATTTGTCACTATTTTTCAGCAGATCTGCATGTTTTTTGCTTAATTTAAAACCTCGTCCATATCCATATGACTACAAATAAGTGCCCAGGAAGGATAACCAAAGCTGTTTTTGACTTTGTAAAAACTTAGATAGAAAGATAGGTATTTCAGCTTGTATCTTTTGGATGCTAAATTAATTTCTTTGATAACAACTTACCTGTAAAAGCCATAGACAGTGGTAATGCTAAGAAAGCAAGAAGTCCAAATATATAGGATGCTGTAAGGAAATAAATAAATGTTGAGTTAAAGGGCCTGTGACAGTTCAAAAGCTAAAATATCCTATCAAAAGCTCTCTCCCCGCAATATCTGACGGAATGTCACTCCCAACCTGAACATACCTGCACACTACAATAAACATCTGGAGTCTCCCTCTGAGTATTACCTCCAAGGGAAGTTCAGAGGGTGGCAACAAGGGAAAGGGTCTTCTCAATGGTGGCCCCCCAACTGTGGAATGAGCTCCCTATTGAGGCCTGCCAAGCACAAACAGTCATCTTTTCAGCGCCAGGTAAAGACCACCCTCTACTCCCAGGCATTTAATGGTACATGATGAGGCATCTATGTCTGCTGTTTTAGAACAGGTCTATTAGGAAAAACATTGTTTATTTAAATTGTTTTTAGCTGTTT
This sequence comes from Anniella stebbinsi, assembly GCA_029215795.1. Lineage (NCBI taxonomy): Eukaryota > Metazoa > Chordata > Lepidosauria > Squamata > Anniellidae > Anniella > Anniella stebbinsi. Next base: position 125,653,599 of record JARDYH010000003.1, on the reverse strand, counting down.
TTTCTATGTTAATTTTTTTTTACTATTTTTATTATGTTGTATTTTTATGAATTGTGGTAAACTGGCCAGAAAGTTTCAGCTATGGGGTGATATAGAAATGAAATTAATAATAATAATAATAATAATAATAATGTTAAAACTGCATGAGCTCAATAAGACATATACAAGGATGGACACCACTATTGCTTGCTTTCACATTAAGCTGCTAGTCTGGAATTACCATCCTGTATTCACTCACTTTTTAGGGAGAATCCAGACAATATCATTGCAAATCTAGTGTTTTCTGTGCTATTCATTCATTTTATTTCTGATTTGTGACAATTGCAGTGCCAGCCTATCCAGTGTAGACTATCAGAACAATATTGAAACTTCTGAGAGCTGCTATGCTTTAATTAGAAGCTCCCACCTTTGGAATGATTAGCTTTTTCTCATTCTAATTGCTTCCTGCTAAGGGCAGCCAGCATTATTCGTATATGTATAAATTGTCCCATTGATCAGCTCTTATTCTGTGTGTGTGTGTGTGCTTTACTTAACAGTTTCCTTTTTCCTTTCTTTCATAGCATAATAGTAATAAAATAAAGAAAATAGAGAAATGAAAGCCACCCCCAGGAGAACAGGAACTGATTAACAAGGCAGTTAAGGGATACTTTATCCGTTCTTTTCCTGTAATGCTGGTCACACTCAATGGGACTCACTTCTGAGTAGACATGTATAGGATTGTGTGGCAAGAAGGCTAATAAGCACTTTCTAAAATTAACATGCAGTTATACCACTGCAGACTCCTCAGTACTATTCCTAGTAGGCAACCTACCATTGCTGGCAATTTTTGAGATGCATCGATGACATGCCTTCTCTAAGCCTCCAGCCATTGCCAACGACAATGTTCTGTAGCCCTTAGGAAAATAAGAAATGAAGGACTGGCATTTAAATGAAATAAATATTCACTCTCCTGAATTGCACAAACCAACAAAGTTTCTTGTTGAAGATTGCCATGACACCCTTGAAGCCTCTTTTTTACTGGGTGGGACTTAGATGAGCCTTTGAACAATCCAACATTTTTTGCAGGTTAGAGACATTGCTATCCATGACACCAAAGTGAGCTAAACAGGAAGTCGAAGTCTCCAATTCTAAAGGATATAGAATTGCATAGAAAGCTTTAAAAGTTCATAATCATCAATATTCTAGCTTGACAGTTAACATCAGCCTAGGAAGACTACGAGCTTTGATTCATGAGGCTGTTGATCTGCTGTATCTACTTTCAGTGTCGTCAAAGAATTGAGATTAAAGCACTACATGAGGAGTGTCTTCTTTCCTGAGACCTAACCTCTACTGGCACTGTAAGGTATAGCAGAATAGTGCAAATAGACAAGTGGAAACACCATCAGAAATACTCCCATTTTCCCTGCTTTAAAAAAACTCACCGAAAGTGCTGTTTACAAACAGAAACGAAACAGAGTCACAACACTGTCTAAAAAATCCCTATAAACCATGGGTAGGAAAGCACACAATAAATGTTCTGGGGCAGGCTTTATATGAATTCAAATCATCAGAAAAAGTCAGGTCCCCATGAGCTTTTCTACATGCTATTTCCACTTGCGCTATTTGTGCTATTTTTCTATACCACAATGCCACCTAGGGCAGGGCCCCCCAACATGGCACCTACGGGCACCTCCAATGGCACCCACAAAAATCCTTGTCATTATAGGAGATGAGTGTTTAACCTTGCAATGTTGTAGTATCAATCTTAGAGCTGTCAAAAGGATGCAGAGAATTCATTTACTCTGACAATCTGTTAATTTCCATGAAGCAGGTAAATAATTTAAAAGTGCATGTACATCACTGAAGACTGCTCCAGTACAAGATGTATCTGTGTAATAATAACCTTCTCCCCAAAAGAAGCATCTACTGGACATAGCCAAAACATATGTTTAAAAGAACCATTCGCTGTATTGCACCACTAGCAATTAGCCAAATGAGACAATCCCTTATGAAAGAGATATTGCAGTGTTCAATGGACACAAAGCAAATGTTTTTGCTGAATAAGATGCAGCCTAAGAGCCATACTCGCGACAGGTAGTAGAGGCCAAAGTGGCTATCCACTGATTAGCATGGTCTCAAATTCCTAAATGTGCCCAAAGGTCCAAAAAGGTTGGGTATCCCTGACCTGGAGGTTATGTAGCAGAGAAGCTGGAAAAAAAACGCTCCTTGTATAGTGCTCAGATTATCTCAATTCAGTAATGAAACCGAAAGTAAATGCAGCAGATTAACAGTCCCGTGTAGAAAAGCCCATGTTTCAAAGGGAAGCCCAGCCTCTGTCACACAGCTAGTGCCCTCAGCTCTCACCCCCCCCACACACACACAGATGTCATATAAAAAGGCCCTGAGAAGGAGGCGTCTGAAGTGGAAAGAAGAACACAAAGAGGCATAGAGGTAGACAAAGGGACCTTGGGGGTCATCTAGTCCAACCCCCTGCTTAGTGTAAGATCTGCAATGCAAGGTGTAGCTACAGCATCCCTGACAGAAGGCAGTGGAGATGCTGCTTAAATCAAAGCCTTCTTCCCTTCAGAAAAGACGCCCTTTTCCATTAAATCCATTGGCATTCTTCCCCAAGAAGCCTTGGAACAGATTTGGCTTCTCAAGAGCATGTCAAATTCCAAGAGAAAAACAGCAGAAGTCACTCTAACTTTCATACCGTTTATAGATCTGTCACACAACGCGAGAAGCCATCCGTTCATTTATGCCAACCGAACAGACTGCTGGAGGGGGAAGACTGTGTGTGCGTACCTTTCAATATTCGAATCACAAAACGTGTTGTAATGCAGGGTTGGGGGGGTGGCAGCATTGCCCCCCTCCCACGCACCTTTCAAATAGTCCCTTTCTTCAGCTGCTCCTGCTGTGCCACCAAATTTCAACAGCAAGCCACAGCGTTTCACATTTTAAGGGAACCCTTTTTCTCAGTCGTCACAGTAGTGAAGAATTATGGTGGGAGCAGCGGGGCAGTGGGGGGGGGCAACAAGGCTGTGTGTGTGTGTGTGTGTGTGTGTGTGTGCTGCATGTCACCTATTGTCTGCTCTGACTCTCCAGAGTTTCTGGCAACGGTCCTTCAACTTACCTACTCCTTTTCAGGTTATTTTCCAACTGGATGTGGCCAGAGATTGAAAATGGAATCATCTGCACACAAAGCATGCGTTAGATCACTGAGCTCTGGTCCCTCCCTCCCTCTCCATGGCTGTGGCCTGAACCCTGGACAAGGCTCACCTCGCCTAATAAGCAGATGCAATCCGACTTGAAAGACTCACGTAGCTCCAAGCATTCGGTCTGCAAGAAAGAGGCAAATTTAAAGTATTATTCATTTATTGTTAACACAAGTAAGCACGAAACCATCACCAAAAAGAACTAAGGTACTCTTTAAACAAATAAATAAAAGCTCACTCGCTATTGTGTTAATTTCAAATCACATTATGTTGGATTCATGTGCTTCCCTTACATTCAGAAACTGTTTTTTAGCTTTTGTACTCCCACATCTGAATCGCAGGGGAAATGGTCATTTCTGTTGCAAAAGTCCAAGTCATCTTCATGACCCTAACAAACTCAATAGACTGATTTGCACCAGCTTTGCAAGCTCTTAGGAGCAAAAATCCCTGCATGTTTTGTTTCCTTGGGTTATCACTGACATGCCTGCCTCTCAGAATGATAGGTTGTGGTGCCGTTACACAGGCCTAGCCGCTCAAATGGTTATATATCAACCTATTATGTTTTACCCCACAGGAATTTCCACAGCACGTTTGTTCTAAATATATTTTGACTAGGATTGTGGTGTCTTTTCGCAATTCTGAATGCATGGTTGTATTTAGCAAACGTCAAAGAGTTCTAGTTCCAGTTTCTTGGGCGGGGGCGCTGAGCAAGATGCCCCTCGGTGGCCACCTTCCCTGAGTGGGCCCACCTTCTCCGCACCACTCTCAATGGTTATTTGCTGGCATCTTGGTAGGATGGACACTTATGAATCGCTGGAAAAGAGGAAACACATCACACACAAAAAGAGGACAAAGCAGGTCGGCGATTTGCATAAAATATGCACGTGCTAATTTGTATGTATAGCTGCAAATTTAGAAATATTCTAATTTTAATTTTAAAAAATGCAGTACATCTCAGCATAATACAGAAGATGGTGACCAGCTGACCTGTATGCCTGGTTTTCAGTCACCTGTCCAGGGCCAGATCTACACCAAGCAGGATAAAACAGTTTGAAAACAGCTTGAAAACTGTATATGGAGTGTGTCCTGGGACTCAACAGTTGTCACTACTGTTATAAACCATTTTAAAGCAGCCGTGTAGATCCTGCCCAGGTGCTTACGTGTGGATGGCCAACAGTTCCTATGGTTCTTTATTCTTGAATTGGAATTGGACAGGATGGCCCTTCAAATAGAGGATGATCCTTTGTAAAAGAGGACACATGGCCACCCTTTCTTTAAACTGGGGCCCAGCCAACGCCACTGCCCACCAGGCAAACTAAGGCTCCATCTCCTCATCCTCCTGTTTGCGCTATTGCTGCTCACGTGCTCCAGAGAAACCAGGCAAACAATCAGCAACAGTGGTGAAGAGCTGTGGGCCTCAGCAGGCACCCCATAATGCCGGCCCTGCTTACGGAAAGCCCCAGTTCATTGCAGACACTCCACAATTTCAAACAACTACCTGGTAGAGAATTATTTGCCCTCTTCGCCAAAAGTAAGGAATTATTAGCTTATTCGTGGTTATTATAAATCATCTCACCACATAATAATAATAAGAATAAGAATAAGAATAATTTATTTCTTACCCGCCTCTCCGTTTGGATCGAGGCGGGGAACAGCAATATGATAAAATACATAAAACTGATTAAAACATGACACACATTATTAAAACTGCATTAAAACATCCTAAAACATCCTAAAAACATCCTTACTACTACCTTACTACTTAGGGAGAGGAAATGCTTGCCGATATTGCACAGATGGTGTGACCGACCCCATTTGCTAGGGTCTCAACAAAAGGCTGAAGCAGTGCACAATGCCAATAAGAAAGTAATGTGGATGGGCTGATGGGTGAAAATGAGCAACTCCATTCCAGCTGATGAAGAGCTCTGTCTACCTTGAAAGCTTGCATAGGTTTACATCAGTAGAATTTGATCCTCAAGAAATCCAGGATTGATACTAATCTACCTATTTCATATCTTTTCTTGTCAGAAACTGACACGGGTAACCCACACATGCACTTTTTCTCTCTCACAGTTAAGAATACACAAATTATTTCATGCTAGCAATTCAGCTCTTTCCTATTTGTTGCAGATATAGAGCATTCTAATGCTATCCTCTACTCACCTTGTCAGGCCAAAAGCAGATCTGGGAGAAGAAAACACGCCGGACATCCACCAAAAATGTATGGTACAGGTTATGCACTGACTGGCATATCTTACCTTTGCTTCCGGGCTCTGAAGCAGTCAAAGTTTTTCATTCCTTCTCTCTGATGCCCTCATTTGGTGGACCACTTGCTGTTTGTGAGCCTCTGCTTCAAAAAAGGCATAGCTCTTCTGCTGTTGCGATGAAAGCCCTTACCTTTATTCCCTGGCACACTCCCACGTTCAGCTCATTCCCGAAAGTAGCAGCTGCAGGTATTCATCATGCCACCAGGGGTCAGTAAAGTAGTCTCTGGAACTTTTATGAAAATGAATTTCACCCTAACGTCTTTTAATACAAACATACAGATCTGCACTTACCCACCCATGCCTATGGTAGAGTGTCACTTTGACCGCTTGATGTCTGCCAACATTAAGACTGTGTATCGCTGGCTATGGCTGTGTAATCAGTTCACACCACTCTGCCCCAATGTGCTCCCGGCAATGCCATCCTATTAAGATAGAAACCTGCCTTATACCAGGTCTATTTTTCCATCTAACACAGGGTTGTCTACCTGTCAGCACTCTCCACACCTTTCTACACCAAGGGTAGACAGGAAGTAGATCGCCGGGTGTTTTGGACTTCAATTCCCAGCATTCCTGACTATTGGTCATGTTGCCAGGTGCTTCTGGGAGTTGAAGACCAACACATTGGGAGATCAAGCTTCTGCTCACCTGTTCTACACAATTGTTATTTAACTGGAGATGCCAGGGATTAAACCTGCCACCTTCTTCATGCAAAAGCATGCACACTACCACTGATTATTATTATGGCCCTTGGTGATTCTTCCAGAGCCTCTCTCATTTATATTGACGAATGAAACAGGTCTCAAGTGCTAGAGGGTTGTTTCTTCTGTGCAACTGAAAAGTCACATTGGCCAAGAAAATACAACCAACTGTTCTTTCTTCCTCCTACTTTGTGCAGATTCTAGGGATGCTTCCTGATTAGACTTTCATTTTGCAACTACCCTAACTTGGTCACAGAGTTTTATGGTGGGTGTCGGTGTGTTCCAGACGATGTTGTCTTCCATTTGTAACCCTCCTGCGTTTCCCCACCTTTTCTTTTTTCTCACCAAAGCAACTCTACTAAGGAGAAAAAGACTGGATAGCTCCGCAATGTGTTTTGATTGGTAGCGCTAAAAATTGTCCATCTGAGAACACCCTACCGAGGTCAAGGAACTCCATACTTCAGGGCTGGTGCAAGCCATTTTGCTGCCTGAAGCAAAGGACAAGATGGCACCCTCCCCCATTACATGTACAAAAGTAAATCAGACTGGCAGTTGAATCTTCAAACACTGGCAAAAGGACAGTGTCCCCTACCACACCTGAGGGGAACAGGCTAACCGAGGGGTGCAAAGTTCTGTTCAACTCCTTGCCAACGATCTCCACCCCCTCCAGCATCTGCCACAATGACACCTAAGGCAGCCACCTCACTTTATGAAATGGTAGGGCCGGGCCTACTATTAACTATGCAGGCCAGGACATTTCCCCAAATGTCCTTAAATTCCATTAATATATATGCTTTCATTCGAATGCAATCCTTGCATCTTTGCAAAGAGCTCATCCCATAATATAAAATTTAATGCTGGAAGAGAGACAGAAAAACATCTGATTCTGCCCCCCCCCCTCCTTACTTCAATCAACCAGCCAGTTCAACAGCAATTTAAACTGAGACCCATGGGCCTTACAAAAACTCCGAATACAAGAGACGCTTTTGAAAAAGAGGAAAGGGATAAATTCCCTTATGAAAGTCAAGGATAGGGGAACAGTGTTGTCATTATGAGCAGTGCCGCTGTTAGGGCCGGATCATGGGTGAGATCTGTTGTTCCCCAGCCATAGTGCACTGCAAAGGTCAGCTAAGCAAAGCAGAGCAGAGCAGCTGAGGCTCCAGCCAGTGAGAGCTGCAGGACATTCATCCAATCGGCTAGCACCTTTCTAGGCAGATGACCAATGAGGGTACTGGAGGGCCAGATCTTTGGCTAATGGTGTGCCACTTTGCTTTGATTCAGGGCATGCCATGGGTTTACACACACACACACACACACACACCCCACACACACACTGGCTGAATTCGGATGACACAATAAGCAACTGCGGGGGGGGGGGGAACAATCATCAGTTGTATTAACTATCGTGTCGTCCAAATGCTGCCATAGTCAACTCAGCACTGTTCCTAATCCACACCACAGTTGATTATTTATTACCATGTTGTGTGGGGGTACCCCCTAGATGAACAACTGTAAAGTTGATTATCATCCCACCATTGACTACCGTGTTGTCCGAATTCAGCCACTGCCTTCATCTGGCTGGCATCGTTTGTGGGAGGCCTGACCTGCAGGGCCCTAGACTTCAGACCCAAAGTCCAGTCCTAATGGTGCCATAAGAGTGAAGGATAGAAGGCTGCTAGCCTTTTGGCCCCTTCCAGCTCTGTCATTCTGTCAGCCTTGATGCCATTTCACTGTGCAGTCAACAAGCCTGCTGCCTCCGCCCCCATAACCCTACCACAGTACAAACCACGGGGAGAGGGGAAAGAGACTGCCGACGCACACTACTGGCAGCCCCCAAGAGAAGATGTCTTTGTATAATCACTATAATTAAGTTGTCTTCTTTCTCAGTTATAAATCTATGACAGTATGTATTTAAGAAACCACTCCCCATCACGTAGGCTCTGCCTTAACACACACTCTGCTTTTCAGAGCCCCGGCTGCATTGCAGAGAGCTTAAAATAGCACACGCTTCGTGTAGCGGAAGGCACAATTCATGTTTGGAACCAGAACCCCACTCCAGCAAGGGAGACCCACCACTGGCTTCTGTGCATGGATGCCCCGAGCCGGCTTGGCAGGGTCACATGCACAAGTCTTAATACAGTTCCCATCTCTAGTTCGTGGTCTGGCGGGAGATGCACCTCCTCCTTGCGTCAATCTCAGCCTCGTAATGCAGTTCGGAACATGGACCCCCAGCCACAATCTAGGGCAGTGGTGGAAAGGAGGCGTCCACCCCACATTGCTAATTTTGCACACACTTTGCTAAATTTGCCATGGTGGCAGTCAAGAATGAAGTGACTTTGATTTTGCAAGGGACTCTGCGCCTTGCTTGCAATCAGAATCATGCTCCCAGAAACTTTCTGAGAGCTCGATCGTGCTCGCAAACGAGGTGCAGGGCTCCCCAAGTGCCTCACCGTCTTGCAAAATCACGTTGCTTGATGCTGCGGCACTAATTTCAGCAGCAACAATTTCAACACTGTGGGTAGGGTGCAGCCCCCTCCCCCATGTCTGGAAGCTGTCCACCACCACATCTAGGTGCACAGCCACATTGTATATGCACTCATCTATGGACTGGGGTCAAAGTAATTAATGAACAATCCTACTGAGCTGTTCTCATTGGCAACTGAGTGGTCCAGAAATCCTCCCAGCATCAGTGACTCTCCCCTGATCCAGTTAGCACCACAGTCTTCTTGGTTCCCCTGTGGACAAACCAAGGTGACGAACCAAGTATTTAAGAGCTGGTCAAACGTTTCAACCGGAAAGCCATATCTGGGCATGGAATTTGTACGACAGGCAGGTCTGATATCCACCCAGAAGATGCCAGCTTGTACCTGACTGGGGTGGCTTCCAGCCTGGATGATCGTCTCAACATCAGTCACCAAAGTGGTCCAAAAGACAACCAGCTGGCCAAAAACATGCTGCAACACCAATAAATTGTCTTCACCTTTCTCAGCTCTGCTGCCAAAACAACAGGGTCATAATCATCTAGAAGCAAGACCCAGATTCTTACAAATCTTCCAACCCGCACGTGACTGTATGGCTGGCTAGGCTAACTTTACAAGGGGACAGGAGGGAGGCTGAGGGGACCATTCAATTCCTTTGCCTGCTGAAAAGAGGGCCAGGAGTGAGACAGGAGGAGAAGCAGAAGTTGGGTGATACTTGAGGGCAGGATGAGAAGCACGAATGGACTAGATAATGCTCATGGGCCACAGTTTGCCAATCTCTAACTCAGGGATGGGAAACCTGTGGCTCTCTAGATGATGTTGGACTACAACCCCCATCATTCCAGACCACCGGCCATGCTGGCTGGGGCTGATGGGAGCTGGAGAGGTTTCCCACCCCTGCACTAACTTTACCAAATACTTACTGGCTGAATTTGGACGATAATCAATGGTGGGGTAATAATCAACTTTACAGTTGTTCAACTAGGGGGTACTCCCCACACAACATGGTAATAAATAATCAACTGTGGTGTGGATTAGGATCAGCACTGAGTTGACTATGGCAGCATTCGGACGACACGGTAGTCAATACAACTGATGATTGTTTCCCCCACACCAGTTGCTTATTGTGTAGTCCGAATTGAGCCATTGTGTAAATAAAATAATTCCATTTCTCGATATCGACCTCTGGTGGTAATTTGGAAAATGTCAATGAGCATCATCGCACAAGGGGAAATCACGTTTGCTTACTGTCGCTTCTTCGCCCACGCCTTTGTCCCTTGAAAGAGGAAGGAAACAACGTGCTGTGGGCTGTTTTGATCGCGCTGCTTCTCCTGCACACAGCAGGAGATAGCGGCAACTTCCATCTTTAAAAGCAAGTCAGACTTACCAGGGCATTTTTTTGTCGCGCAAAGAAGGCTAGGAGGGACGGGAGGCAGACGACATCATGAGGGACCCGCGAAAATCTGTGAGTGCCCGGTAATAAACATGCAATAAAACGCTTGTCTGATGGAGCTCAATGAAATTACATAGCAAAACTACCAAACTTAATATATATGATGTTGGGGTGGTGGTGGTGGTAATGTAATGTATATATACATACAATAAACAGAGAGCACATTGCAGCCTGTAACTCTGATAGGTGGAGGGAGAGGTGAGAAATAAGGCCAGTGTTTCAACAGCTATTAAGGGTGGCAATCTATGCATGTTTAGATAGAAAAGAGTCATACAGCTCCCAACATGCCCCAGCCAGCCATATTGAGTGGGGGATGCTGGGGGTTGCAGGATTACTTTCTGTTTAAAATTACATAGGATTGCACCCTAAGTGCGGTTAACCCTGTACTTTAATATTACAAGTCCTGGTCTGGGCATCTGCCAGATCTGGCTATGCAAACGTTATTTGTATACGTGGCTCAGTTGGCAAGGTAAGTGCCCTCTTGGAATCATTTTTTAAATGCCATCTGTTTGCAGGGTCAGAGAGTGGCAAGATTCACAATCGACTGGATGATGGAGCAAGATGTTTTGTAAGTTAAAGGGCTTAGCACCCAGGGCTGTACAAATAAACCATTTTCCGTATCCCAGTGTTATGTCCCAAATGGCTGTTTCGTAGCCCAGGAGAAGGACAGTTACAGGCAAGCTGAGGGAGGATATGACCACTAAAGGAACATGAGTCTTGACTAAGCCAGGACAACACCTTTGGTGGACACTCCAATATCGTTGCACAAGCGGTGGACAGAAGGTAGACCTCCAGATGTGTTGAACTTCCAACTCCCAGCATTCCTAACCATTGGGCATGCTGGCAGGGGCTTCTGGGACTTGAAATCCAAAACATCTGGAGATCTATCTTCTGCCCACCCATCATAGACACCAAGGTAACATTGGAGTGCTGACAGGTGTATTGTTCATTTTTTGCATGGAGCCTATAAGGAATCTAATATAAACAAAATGGACCTTTTTTGCTGTATGAAACGTAGATTTAATCCTAAATAGGCTTTCATTGCTTACTACTTCTACCTTCCATTACCCTGTCAGGATACGATGTTCTACTTCCTTATTCCACTCCTCTCTCAAGAATTGTGCATACACGTTGTGTATGTGGGTTGTTTGCAAAGACAGAGTGCCGGTTCAGGTAGATTAGAAAGGTAAGGTGTTATTACCTTTAAAAACAGGAGCACAGTACTGCAACCTTTCGCAGTCATTCTTCAATCAGGGTTTCAAACAAACTGGTTAGTCCACATTTGCAGGGCCCAAAGGTGTTTTTTTTAATGGGGGGTTGCACACTTGCCCATCATCCACTACTGGTGGCATTCCAGGCCAGTGAAATTGTTAACACAAACTCCCTCCCCAGTGCTATTACGGTGTGCAAGGGAGCATGCAAGAGAGGTCCAGGATCCTGAGATTTATTTGGGGTGGGGGTGGGGGGGAGAAGCCAGCCCATTTCCCCTCTACTGTAATTGGTGCCTTTTCAGACAATATAACTATTACAGGAAGCCACTCATCGAAATTGTCAACTGTCACTCCACAAAATCAATTTGTCCATGATGAAGAATGCGTGTGTCACAGGAGGCACCGTTTCATAAGCATTCCCCTTCTCTAACATGGCATCTGTTGCTTGCAGTTCAAGATGAGCATTTGCCCAAAGAAATTAAATCAGTTTAATTTCCGGCACCATTTTGTAGGTTTGTGAGCAAGTCGGCACATTCCAGAGGGCAATTTCACAATTCTAGATACACATCTTACTTAATGCAAGCAAAGAGTTAAACAAACAAACAAAACCCTAAAATGTTTAACAAAACTGGGTACAATTTAGAAAGCTCTAAATTCTGTCAAACATGAACGCGTTGTTTCAGGAAACTGTGCTCAAACGTGGACTCGTTTTATCATCAACCACCCATCCTTTTAGTAACGATTGCTTGGATAAGGCCAGAATATCATCAGACAATCTGGAACAAGAAATTTCTCCCATTGACTTCAATTACCTAATATAGTCTGGAAAAGGAGGAGAAATCGTAACTGCATTCATTATAGCAGTTGAATTTCTAAAACAAAGTTGGGAGTTGGATTTATTTACTGGTATCTACAGTGTATTGATCCTTGACTTTGTAATTCTGCACTTCCCTATGTATATACTGAAAAACTGCTCAAGTCAACATTTGGGACAGTGCTCTCACATCCTGAAAGCCTTAGCTAGAAATCCCTTTGCTATGGGAGGGAGTAGGTGCAAGGTTCAGCAGCTATAAATGGCTTATTAAAAGGTTTAGGGGATTACATTGTCCAGTTGCATTTCACTTTGCATGTTGTGAAGGCTCAGTATCTGCCTGCTGAAGCACCTGAAACATTCCCATTTCTGCAGGACGTGGGTTCAATATGGAACTCAGGATCTAGCTCTGGTAGGACAAAATAAAATGTGCACAGTCCAGTTCTGATGCCCTGGCAAAACTGATTCAGCATTGCAGTCAATGAGGCCATGAGATAGGTGGGCAGAAAGCTTTGCACTTCCATTTTTATTTGAGAAAGTAGCAAAGTTACAAACCAGAAAGTACAGCCTATATTGACAAAAACAACGCCATTTCTAAAATACTCACTAACCCCTAATTAAGTACGTGAGGGGGGGCCTTCATCTTTGCACCCAATCATTCCAACTTCGTGTCATGCTGTGTAGTTCCATTGGGAAGTAGAACCATCCTGACCGGTCATCTCAAGCGTACATTTTGCCCACTATCCTTGTGAGAAATCCAGTTGTAATATTGGACCCAGCGACATCCTGGCCTCAGTCAGAAAGCAATGAATGGTGTGACTCCATTTTCTATGATCATGTGCAAAGTTTCATGTCTAAAACAAGTCCATGTAAAACATCCCTGTATAGCATTTGGTCCCTAGATGCAAAGTCCAGAAAACGTTGAGCCTCAGCCCTGTTCCTTGATGTTCGTGTTTTGATTGGGCCGTGCCTTAATCTAGAGCTCTAAGAGGCAGTTGAGTCACCAGGTTCGATTCAAGGCAGTTCTCTTCTTTGTTCCCATCGGAGTACAGAACACCCACACACATACTAGAGGTCCTCTGGAACCAGAACCCAAGGATCTTATGCCTCTCTTGGTGGAAAAACCACAAGGTCCTGCAGCCCCACCCCTGAACATTGCAGATCAGCTGCAAAGTATGGCATGCTTATTAAATATACTGGTCTTCATCTTGACTGTTGGTGAGCAGCGACCACTTGTCTGCTTCGTTCCCTGGAGAATTCCCGATGTGTCTGGGCAGTTTGTCTGAAGTCAGGGAACGAAGGGATACTTGGCTGGTGTCATCCCAAGCCCTTGATTTGGGAGGCTCTCGCCTTTTGTCATCCATTCCAACATGGACACTGACTTGGGAAGGCGTCAGCGGCTTCATGCACCCTTGAGCTTGAGCTTCATAGCTTTCCATGTCCGGTTTTTTGTAGCTACGGAAAGCAGAGAAAAAACACACACTTCCAAATGTTAGAGGCTCAAAGGGAGAAAGGACAGTCACCATGTAAATACTTGCAAACGGCAGTAACTACTTGTCGCTATCAAATAGAGGGGTTATGGCTTTCGAAATGGGACGTCTGAATTGCAGAAAATATGGTGGGCTGTACAATCTTTGTTAGAGTGAATAAGACCAATCAACTAAAACATTTGTGAACTGAATTAAGGGGTACCTCTAGACGGGCACTTTCCCCCCGCGGTGGTTTCGGAGTGGCGGCAGGTGATGTACATGACGCAGCCGCGACTCCGAATCCATCAAGGGGCAAAACCCCTAAACTCTGCTTTAAAAAAGTCAGGCACTTACCCCGACTTTTTTCCTGTGGAACATGCCACAGCCAATGGGTACAGCTGATTGGTCGCCATCGGTCGGAGGAGGGCTGGTTCGGGCACCCTGCGTAGTTCTCTTCATCCCCCTCCAGCTGCCCCGTTCCTCCCCCTCTCATTTTTAATTTATTTTATTATTTTTATCTATAGATCTACAACTTTAAAAAACAAAATACAGATGGGGAAGGAACGGGGCAGCCGGAGGGGGAGGAAGAGAGGGATGCACCGCGCCTGGACCGACTCACCTCCCTCTGACCTCCCCGTTCCTCCCCCCCTCTCTGGTGCTCGGCGCAGCGGCGGTTTTGTATTTACATATAAAAAAATTAACAAAAAGGGGGGGAGGAGAGGAACAGGGCAGCCAGAGGAGAGCCAGGTTCGGGCACGCCTCACGCCCCCTCTCTTCCTCCCCCTCTGGCTGTCCCGTTCCTTTCCCTGCCCCTGTGCTTGGCACAGCAGCAGCAGCAACTCTGCACTTGCGCTCCTTCCCATGCAGATGCCGAGAAGGGGCGCAAATGCGGAAGGCCGGGGCCTCGCTGCGCCAAGGTGCCATCAAGGCAGCGTCAAGAGCACGGTCATTTTTAAGCCATTTTGTTTCTAATGCTACTGTAAGAGAAAATGAACAAAATATTGTAAACGATGCCCTTTAAAAAAAAAAGGCTAGCAGCTTTTGTTCAAATTTAAAGTTCCCACACTTCAATGCCTTCAAAAAAGCGCTTTTATATTGCGGCTTGGGCAGTGCAAGGGTGCTTCAGATGAAGGTTTCTTAGCAGTAACTATCAGAAGGCATTTTGCAGCCATTCCGTCTTTTCTTCCTGAATTGATTTTCCCACTGTAAGAAAAAAGACGGAAGAAGCGGGGGGAAAACACAAGAAGGTCACGAGAGGATGAGGACAAGATCTGAAAAATTCTGCGAATGAGGGACGGTGACTGTATGTTATACGCCTTGTCTGGAAGCACCTGAAACGGGTTTAAAATGTGATCAGTTCATTGCTTATGTGATGAGCTTCACTGATCCTAGATCTGTTTTTATAGTTGTTTTTATTGTTGTTTATAATTGTTTTAAATGTACGTTTCTGTGTATGTTGTATGTTTTTATGATTTAAAATTTTGTATGTTGTTTTTAAGTGTTTTAATCTTGTGTAAACCGCCCAGAGAGCTCCAGCTACGGGGCAGTATAGAAATGTAATAATAATAATAACCCAACAAAACACAAAAATCAATCACCACAGTAAAAACTCAACTAAGAATGCAATATAAAACTCACCTATCACAAATCCTAAAATCTAAACTCAACTCGAAAAACATTTTCAAAGCCATCAACACCTACACAATACCCATCCTCAAATCCTCATTCGGAATCATACACTGGTCGCACACTGAACTCGAATAAACAAACACTCAATTGCACCGAACTCAAAAAACACCGCATGCTCCATCCCAACTCATGCATTGAAAGAACAACAATCAGCAGGAAAGAAGGAGGAAGAGGTCTGCTAGACATTAACACAATGCATGCTAAACAGATAATCACTCAGAGAATTCTTCATCACTAAAAACACCCCCATTCATAAAGCCATAGCAACAGCAGATAAAAATTACACCCTACTTAACCTAGCACTACAAAACGAAGACCAAACACACTTACACTCGCAGAGAAAAAAGAAAAAGTACTCCATGGGAAGCACTACAACATAATACAGAACCCACAAATAAACAAAGAACAAACGTACAAATGGCTCAGGAAGGGTGAGCTATTTCCAGAAACAGAAGGATTCCTAATAGCTATACAGGATCAAGTTATAGCCACCAAGGCTACCAAAAATGCATCATAAAAGGTAACAGTGTAACAACAGACCTATGCAGGAAATGCCATCAGCTCCAAGAAACAATAGGCCACATAACAGGAGGATGTAAAATTCTGGCAGGAATGGCCTATACAAGACAGACGCAATACATCCAAAAATAATTCATCCACAACTGGCCATCAAATTCAACCTTATCAAACAATCTACACCATACTATACATACTCACCCGAAACAATCTTGGAAAATGCAGATCACAAAATATACTAGGACAGAACAATTCATACCGACAAGATAATACCCTGCAACCGACCAGACATAACGGTCATAGACAAAAAAGAAAAACACACATACCTCATCGACACAGCAATACCGAATGACAAAAATGTTAAAAAGGAAGAAGAAAAAAAAGACACATATACACCACTGGCCTATGGCATCAGGAAAAGGTCACAATTATTCTGTTAGTCACCTCAGTCACCGGCATCACATCAAAAAACTATACAGAAAACCGTCAGAAACTGGGCATACCAAAATACATCCACACCAACACCCAGAAAGCAGTCATACTTAAAACATGCTCAATTGTCAGGAAATTCCTGAATCTGTAAAAGACAGCATGACTTGGCAAAGCCCGTCATGTCCATCTAGAAAAACCGCCACGAGCGAAAAAAAGATGAAATAATAATAATAATAATAATGATGATAATACACAGAGGACCATCAGCCCTAATAAATGTTTTTCTATTCAGACTACTGCTTCTTAACTTTGCTCGATCAATGCATATCCCTTTTCACAACAGAAAAAGAGGGAGAGGAGGTAAACAGTGCATAGATCAAATTGTTCAAAAAGGCAGCAATGCCAACTTCTGGGATTTGGGAAACACACGGGTGGGAACGCATAGAGGGCTGTATGAAGAACAGCAGTACCCTTCCCAGTGCAGTTCCACAACGTCTAGACTGAAGAACCATGTTATGGGAGAGGGTGTAGGGAAGCCCTCAATATTGCACATTGCTCCACCACGGGCCGCACCCTTGCCCCCACTTGCTCCAGCAGCATTGTGCCATCAAAATTCAGTGGCAAATCACTGATTTTCCTTTAAAAATGGTCTCCCCCACCCCCCGCTGCCATGTCGCTAAAGTCTGGCAGTGTGGCAAGGCCACATGCGGGCTGTGTATTGCCCACCCAAGCTAAGTGATTACAGAATTCTCCGAGAGAATAAATACAAACTTAGCAATAGAAAATAAGTGAAATATGCCCATCACCAAGTCTAGCACTAGCATCCAGCAGGGCAGGGCAAATGTTGTGGCCCAGAGCGTTCACTGAGGCAGATGCTGAGATCCCTTAACTGATAAATAAAAAAAATGATAATTTTGGGCCTGGTGCTGTGAGGAGAAACCCAGAGCACAGTGGTTGCAGTTGCATTACTCCGAAAGCCTCTGGGCCTTGCCCCTAACATACAGGCTGAATTCAGACAACATGATAGTCAATGGATGTTTTTAGGATGTTTTTAGGATGTTTTAATGCAGTTTTAATAACGTGTGTCATGTCTTAATCAGCTTTATGTATTTTATCATATTGTTGTTCCCCGCCTCGATCCAAATGGAGAGGCGGGTAAGAAATAAATTATTATTATTATTATATTATTATTATTATTATTGGTGGGGTAATAATCAACTTTACAATTGTTCATCTAGGGGGTATTCCCCACACAACATGGTAATAAATAATCAACTGTGGTGTGGATTAGGATCAGCACTGAGTTGACTATGGCAGCATTCGGACGACACGATAGTCAATACAACTGATGATTGTTCCCCCCCCACCCCAGTTGATTATTGTGTCGTCTGAATTCAGCCACAGTGTCCCTCTTCAGACAACACGCTAAGCCACAGTGGTTAAGCATTTTGAGCTAAACATTATGGCTTAGCGTATTGCGTGAACCATGGTGGCTGCATAACCACAGTTTAAGCACACTCAATAACCTCTTACTGCAAAAGGGTTAGCAGCCTAACCATGGCTTAGTGTGTCAACTGAACAGGCCCACTATGTTGAGATCCAGAGACATTCTGGGGAAATGAAGATGGTGGGCGGTGCAAACACTGCTTGGTGCGTCTCTTCTCAGCAACAAGCTGCCCTCCACTACCCATCTCTGCTGCTAGCCATCGTCAACCCCTCCCTGAGTAAGCTTATTTGGGGAGCCCCAGCAGTGTGATGCTGGGGGGGGGGAGGCTATAGGCCCTACAGTGTAGGGCACCTTGCCTGGGGGCCCTTTAAACTTGGTGCTGGCATGGCTAATCACCACTGGTTCGGCACATATCGGCCATTGGGAAATCATGCACAAAATTCTATTGGGTGTACTGAAAAATATGCAAGACGGCTGTGGCTCTCAGAATCGTGATGAAACCAATGGCAAGACCTACCATTTTAGCTGCAGGGAAGAGAGCAATACTGATATGGAAGATGCTGCCATTGCTGCTGACCCCATCCATGGCTGGAGCACAATTCCAATAGGCATAAATACTCCTGACACAGAAAGGCACACATAAAAAAGACAGAATTTGTGTTTAAAGAAATACCTTTGTAAGTAACTGCAATTTGGGTAAAGCCCAGCAGTTCAGTGGAAGCCCGCCCACCCATGCCAGCGGCTTCCCCTCCCTTGCCCTCTGCCCATTCAAAGTTAAGTTTCAGCTTTACCAAGAAAACGAGTAATTTGACATGCTGCCTCGCCCCTTCCGTAAGCCTGTTGCCTTCCTTCTGCCATGTTTCATGTTAAGATCACACGGGTGTACAAGGCTAAGATATGGCTATTATAGACAGGCTCGATAGCTGCAGGGGACAAATTGTGAAGGGCTGCAGCTCGGTTGGAGAGACCCTGGCTCAGTTCGGACGACATATTAAGCAACGGAGGGATAAATAACGTACTGACCGTGCGTTAGGCAGGAGGAGCTCCACAGACGACACACTACAGCCGGCGCTGCTCAGAACCAGTAAACGCCCGCTGCAAGGAACTTGCGGTGGCCATTTTGGTTGGAGCCTCTCCTCTGTGTGTCCCCCAGCCGTATCCTAGCATGCACTGTGAGTTCTGCCGGCTGCATAGAGCGGCTGGTTTTTTTTGGCTGCTCTAGGCAGCAGAACTCTATTCCGAAACGGAATAGTCCACGGGGGGGGGGGGAGGCTGAATTCGGACGACACTTTAAACAACGGGGCTTCGGGCTAAACAACGTGCATGCCCGTTGTTTCTCTCCGTTGTTTAAAGTGCCTGATTAACGTACTGTCAGTTGTGTGTGCGTTGTGTGCTGCCCTCCAGACGACACAATACGTAACACAACTGACGGTTGTTCCTCCCCTCCTCCGTTGCCTAATGTGTCGTCCAAACTGAGCCCCTGTGCTGCAGGCAGAAGGTTCCAGGTTCAATCCCCGGCATCTTCAGGTAGGGGAGGAAACACCTGTTCCTGAAAATCTTAAGAGCTGCTGCCAGACAGTGTCAACAATACTGGGCTACATGGACCAAGGGGTCTGACTCGGTTGAGCAGAAAGTTCTTTTACCAGATAGTTCTGCCTTCCTTCCCAAATAAAACGCAACATTAGCAAAATGCTCTTGCACTTCCAACTCTTCTTTCTCCTTCTCCCGCTTTTCATACAGTCGTCCTTCCCAATGACCATTGATAATGGACATAAAGGCATAATGGGAGTTGTCATGTCATCTTCCACTATCAGGCAACGTAATCCCATTGTGATGTTTCCCAACCATGGGTGGGCAACTTGTGGCCCTCCACATGTTTTAGCCTACCCATGATCCCTCACCATTGGCTATGCTGGCTAGGGGCTGATGGGAGGTGTACGCCAAAATATCTGGAGGGCCACAAGTTGCCCACCCCTGTTCCAAACCCACTTGTGTGTCACGGAGCTTCACCTCCAAACTTCTCTTCCATAATTGCAGATGCTTGAAAGCCAACTTAACGGAACTTACCTGCTGCTATGGGTATGCCAAAGAGATTGTATATTAAGGCCAGGATTAGATTTAGTCGTATTCTTTTCACTGTCCTCTTGGACAGATGGATACTTGCAACCACATCCAGTAAGTCATCCTGCATAGAGAGAAAGAGTGAATTTCCCCCCTGCCAACGTTCTATGCATTCTCAAATGTTTGAGAAAGTCCTGGGAGCCCGACCCTCACCCACCGTCCTACATATTATGAGCTCACTCGAATTAGGACAACATCTGCTGCTTCGATGGCAACATCAGTGCCTGTTCCAATAGCGATGCCGACATCAGCCCTTGCCAACGCCGGTGAGTCGTTGACCCCATCACCAACCATGGCCACTCTTCTGCCAGACGTCTGGAGTTCCTGGACCTTGGCTACTTTGTGAGATGGGAGAACCTCAGCAAAGACTTTCTTGATCCCAACCTAGATGCAGAAAGATGCCTGCTGTCAGTACAAACTGGAGAAGAAGGGTTGTGGGCTTTTTAAATTTGGAAATCTCATTAGGAAACAAGGAGTGGGGAACATAAGAACAGAGCCCTGCTGGATCAGACCAAAGGTCCATCAAATCCAGTACCCTGATTCCCAAAGCGGCCAACAAGATGCCTCTGGGAAGCCTCCAAACAGAACATGAAGGCAACAGTTCTCTTCCCTTGCTGCTCCCAACAGGTTGTGTTCAGCAGCATCCAGCCTCTAAACTGAGAAGCTGCATAAAGCCACCATGACAAGTAGCCACTAAAGAGCAACTTGTTCGGCACAGAGGTTCACAACATGGACCCTGTGGGCCACTTCTAATTTTCTCTAGTTCAACCGAATGTGCAACACAATTTACATTTCATCTACAGCAGGGGCAGGCAACTTTTCTGGGTCCACAGGCACATGTTACGTTTGTGGGGAGGCCGAGGGCATATTTTCTCCCCCTCCTCGGCTTCTCCCTTTTCTTGCCCCCCTCTCCATCCCTTCTTTTCTGCATCTTCCTCACCCCTCTTCTGCTGCCTACCTCTGCAATCACCTCAGCAGTGATGAAGCCTTAATAAGAAAGTAAGAAGTCAGCAGATTAGGAGGCGTAGGCTCAGTTCACACAACACATTTCTCTACGCCATAGGAAAACTCCACTCAACAGTTGAGTTTGTAGGGGGTACTCACCACACATGTTCTGTGAATGTGGGCTCCCATGGAGTTGAGTAAAAGTCAACACGGCGTTTCAGTGGCAGTTCCTCCACCTTTTCTCCTCTCCCAGTCCTCCCGATGCTAGCCCATCAGCCATTGCTGCAAAAAAACAATCCCAGCCGCTCTCCTAGAGCAGCGCTCGCCCCTTTCCCTGCTCTAGTCAGAGAACTCTGTAGCCAGTGGGAAAAGTCAACTCAATGCAACAGGAAGTTCCACACAACACGCAACACGTTTATGCAGGAACTCTCCTCTGCAAGGCGTGGATATTCAGCGTGGAGTGTTTTCTAAAAAAAACTCCACCGTGGGAGTGGAGTTTTCCCTCCAGACAACACATTCCTCAACGGTGGTGTAAAAACTTCACAGTGAGTTCTAAACCACCATTGAGAAATGTGTTGTGTTAGCTGAGCTGTCTTCTTCCAATCTGCTGACTTTTGGCTTCCTGGTTCGGGGTCTGTTGGTATTGAGGTGAGGTAGGCGTTGGGGTGGATAATCCTGGGCTGGGGAAGATGCATGGGGTCAGGGGTCTTGGCAGGTGTTCCCGTGCAGCCGCAGGCACCGCATTGTCAGCCCCTGAACTACAGACACAAAACCAGAATGCTAGACTGACTGATAAATACACATCCTTCCTTCCTTCCACAAATGGGAGGTCACTGAATGTCAGCTTCTCAGGAACGTTTGAGTGTAGGAGAAAGAGGAAAAGGGGAGGTAGAGAGTGCCATTAAAACAGAAATGTGGCTGGCCTTGTTTAAGCTTTGCTAAGCAGGCTTTTGCCACCAAAAAAACAGAACAATTCACTACCTTGACACAGATTTAAGCAGACAATGTAGTATGCAGATATGGATTCTCTGTTGGATGTCAGTGCCCTCTTTTGATAAATAGAATCTGGCAATTCTATATATGGAAAAAACCACTACCTACATCTGACTTGCTTGGAGATTATTTGGGAGTTCTCACTATGTATGAAAAGGAACTTGTATCTCTCACAGTGGAAAATCAATATAACTGTCTGTTCCAGTGTATCTGAAGCCAGTTAATGGGCTGGTTTAATTAACTGCCAATTAATCAGGCAAAGTAATCTTGGCTCCAGTTGAATGAAATCAAGAGGAGTTATGATGTACCCATTGGTGGATGATTATGATATTTCATCCTATCTTCCTCCACCAAAAGGAGAATTTAACTATGTATATTCATTTACCCTCATTTTCTAACTTTCTATGCCACTGCTGTTCAGATCACAGTGGCAGCTACATTAAGCCTGAATGTCTACTGGTTAAAGCAGCCTTCCCCAACTTGGTCTTGGACTCAACTCCCGTCATTCCTAGCCAGCAGGTAGGGGAAAGCTGGGTTAGAGTATGAGACCAGAACCAGGGAAACATGGATTCAAATCCTCACTCAGTCAGAAAGCTTAGTGGGTGACCTCGGGCCTGCTACCTAAACTACCTCACAGTTGTAAGGATTGGAGGACCTGGAGGGAATGCACCACCTATGTTCCTAACCTCTGATGAGGAAAGATGAATCGGCAGTGAATTAAACCAGCCCACTGGAACAGACAGTTATATTGGTTTGCTACTCTGAGAGATACAAGCTCCTTTTCATACATAGTGAGAACTCCCAAATAATATTCAAGCACGTGAGCATCCCAATCCAGGGGGCCAATGAGAGGGTCCGATCGCTCTCTCTCACACACACCTTTTGGAGCAGGAAGCATACCTGAGTCGCAATGGCTTTGGCCGTTTTCCGGTTGTCTCCTGTAATAAGCGCCACATCCACACCCATATTTTGTAATATGTGCATAGCTAGAGCGGCCTCTGGTTTGACTGTGTCTGCTATCGCAATCATGCCACGAAGTTCCCCTGCAGAAGAAAAAACTGGTATTGATTTACTGACAGTTACGTATTTACGTTTGTATGCCACCCCCATAACATAAGAGTTATCTGGGAGGCTTAGGTATATATTCAGCAGCCAAAACTAAGCATCTTTGGGTAACATGCTGTTATTTATTCTGATCAATTTAGATCTTCAGCTCTGGAATTGAACAACATTCCCTTGTTCGGCTTTGGCCATCCAGATCTTCCAGAGTCCAGCTGGATTCCAGTTGGCTACAGACTATGCCGTGAAAAGCGTGTTGAAATATATCTGAGTACCATCCACAGCCACGAGTATAGCCGTGTGTCCTTTCATTTCATGGCCGGTCATGGCTTCATGAACATCACTGGAGATATGCAAGCCGTTTCGTCTCATCCATTCCCGATTCCCAATCAACACCGAGTAAGTCGGAGAGACTGTTGAATCTGTCAGGCAAGGAAATACAGTTGGGTGAACCCTTAAATCATTTAAATGCTTCCACAAATGATAGGGAAGGACTCCTTTGAGAACAGCCATCCCATACTACCTGTGTTTAACAGGCGCTGGACATATTTCCCAACCACCCTGTGCCAGTATAGTAAGTGCCGCTGTGAGGGCCAAATTTGCCTGGTGTCCTTGTAGCGATAAGCCTATCAAACTTTGGCTAGCAGATACTGAAGACATTGTGAAAACTGAAATATCTGGAACCTAGATCTGTAAAAACATCCTTTCATAGATTGATTGTACCTACACAGGTATACACATTCTAGGTAGTGAGATTGGGGGGGGGGGAACACACATTCGGAATCATTGCCCAATGTTCTTCAGTGGAACATGCAAGCCACCAGATCCCCAAGAAGAGCTTCTTTTCATAGCATGTTCCCTCCTCTCTGATCATGTCAAACAACTGAACTCCAACAAACGTAGAGAAGGTACGAAGAACGGGGCCTCCACAGGGGAAGGACGGCCAGCAGCTGCTGTGTGATCTAGACTTGGGATATCAAAAGGGGGCTCTGATGCATGTCAAAAGGGGGGTCTGATGCAAGTTCCCATACATGAATTCAGATTGTTTCTGACTAAAATCAACTCAGATATGTTTTACCTTGGGAGTCTGCGAACTCCCCATTTTAAAATATCAATTAACAGCTCTCTCAAGCTAGTCTATAAGCAGGAGGGGATCGATGGATCTGCACTTTCCCTTGTCCATCTATCTCCTCCCCCACCACCACTCCAACTACTAGATGGTTCAGGCGGGAGCATTGCTGCACTGTAACAGAATCAGGAAGTGGGGGAGAAACTCCCAAGCCCTGGATAAAACTACCCAGGCTGCTCAGGTGTCGGGCATATGAAGGGTGGAAATATTTTGTTTAGGAATGCCAGGGATTATTCATAATAGGCCCAACCCAACTTCCTACTAATATGGATTCCTAAATACAGCCTCATAACTATGGTTTTGCTCTAGTATGTTTTATTTAGAATGCAACAAAATCTATGCTTTCCCCGAGGTTTATTTATCGTCGTCACTTATAATGAGCTGCCAAGTCAAAATCTGCTCTTTCTTGCCTTCACTGCAATTTAATCTTTGCCAGGGGCTGATTGCCTGCAAAGGTGTAGAGCTACTGAATTGATCAGAAGAAACATATTCCATCCAGTCTTACAATATGACACATGAAAATCTTGACATCCTACAACTAGGAATGCGATCAAGATAAAGATTATCAGAATTACGTTTATTGTTTCAGGAACTATTCATTTAGTGCCTCCTAAATGCAATCTTACCTGCCAATTTTGAAATTAGAGCCAGTGAGCTCTCATCTGTAGCATCTCTTTCAGTAGCACCCAGGTAAGGAGGGTTGGGATTGCTCAAGTGCTGCTCACCCAGTACAGCGCCGAGGCTGCCAACGTTACAGCTTATTCCACATCCAGGAACAGCCTGGAAATCTTTGCAGTACCCTAAGGTCTCTGTGCCAAGCTCCTGCAAAATCAGTATTTCAAATGAGGACTTGGCTTCTACAAAACGCTGTACCAACGGAAGCGCATTAAAATTCTCTGTGCCAGTATTCTGGGGCGATGTCTGAAGCACAAACCTCAATGGGTTCCCCTAGGATACCCCAAGATCTGGAGTTTGCAGACACAATTTTGCAATCTTAGAAGACTGACAAGTATAAACAAGCCAAACATCCTTGAGGATATTTCCTTGGGGAAGCCCATGAGGATATTTCCTTGGGGAAGCCAAGTTTTCAAAATGTTTGTAGAATAAATACTGCAGCCTCTTTATTTTGAACTGCAGTGTAAAATTAGCACTAAGTTGGCTTAAAATAAAAGCCGGATAGAGATGCATGTAACATGACGTGCGAGACCAGATGTTGCACAGACGCTTGTCTCTTCAGGATTGACTCCAGGAAAAACTGGTTGAGCAGAGCACTGACTGAATGACCTTGTGGTATGACAGGGGCCAAGAGGACACTACATCAATGTTCAATTCACCATGGGTATGTGTGCACATTAGCCTTGACCCTTGCAGGCTTTCAGGCTTTTCTTGATGATCAAAAAAAGTCAGGATGCAGGAAACACTTGTGTGCACAAACTTAGTGTAAACCTGGGAAATCCCTCCCAAGAGGCATTTGAGACCTTCCACTTAACACCAGCAATCCTCCATTTCCATTTCACCTCCCGAGCATGGCTCCTCTTCTTACTCATACTGAAGCATTGCTTAGACCAAATGCAGATGAAATCGGAGAGGCATTGCCCTGGCCAATTGCTGCAACAGCATCCTCAGGGAATGCCTCCTCCTCAACTCTCTTGGCTCAAAGCCCTCCAGCAGGAGAAATGGGAGAACAGTTGCAGCTCATTGGTTCAATGGGCAGCAGCAACAGCCAGTCAGGAGGCAGCCTCCACTCCCTGGCAGCGCTCAACTTGGAGCGACCCGAGACCGAGCGGGAGATGTGAAAGCTCGGACCCTGTCGGATCGTTGCACAAAGCCCTGGCACGATGTCCCAGCACAACGGCACTCCCTGCATATGCTCTGTGTCAAGCTTCTGTGTCTTTATCAGTGCAGGACAAAGCAACAGCAACCTGCCTGCCTAATAAAGAAGCAGTTACTACAGCGCTGCGTTCATGAGATCTCAGTGAGACATATAATGCGGAGGAAGATGCGTGTTCAGCCCTAGTTGGAAGTGCACTGCCAAAACAAGAAGGGTGGGGGTTGGTCCCTTGGTGGTACAGTACTGGCTACCCTAGGAGCTATAGCTTCCTTTTGTCTGAAGAGCATGACAGGAGGAGGGGATAGGAGGAAGGTGCCAGCTCACTTCCCCACCTCTCAGTTCTTGGAATAAACAGTGGCAGCTGAAGGGATGGGTTTCCTGCCACGACTTTTGCCATGTGCCACCCCAGGGGGAGAGCCATCTTGCTGGGAGGAAGCATTGAGTCTCCCTCCATTCCCTGGCCCGTGCCGAGCATTGGAAGAGTTCCCGTACTGGAAGTTCTGTCTGACAAGTTCAGCCTTCCCCATGCTGGGTGGGGGGATACTGGTAATTGTCGTCTAACACATCTGGAGGGCACTAGATTGGGGAAGGCTGGACTAGAAGAAAAGGTGCTTTCATTGGCCTTTTACAGGACCTAACAATTACAACTTGCCCTCTCAACCGGGATCAAGCGTTGGTTAAAAGGACAAACCTCTTTGCAATATCGAGTGACAGCCATTCCTAGAGGATGCTCACTGCTAGCTTCTGCAGTGCCAATGACAGCAAGTAATTTCTTCAGAGAGAGGGTAGCTGCCGTGTCTCCTAGCAAGAGGACTCGCATGACTTGAGGAACGCCATAGGTGATGGTCCCTGTTTTATCAAACATCACAGTCTTTACCTGAAAGAAATAAAAGGGGGGGAACAAATGGGTAGAATATGGCCTTTAGGTCTAACCTGAAAGGCCTAAAGCGTTCAGCTCCTGTCCACTAGAGAGGATAGTGTTATTTAAAGAGTGGTGTATCTTGCATAAAAAGAGATGCCACAGACCTTACTTGAATATAAAGCCCACCTCATGGTACTTTTTTGTTAAAAAAAAAGAGTTATTATAAAACGTACCATTAAACATTGAAGTATACTATTGTTCAAATACAAACGCATCTGAACGCCCCCAGTTCACAATGATGTCTCTAGAATTTAACAAAGAGTTGTCATTTAGAAAGGGATTCCATTTGCATAATTTTACCATTTCTTCTGTTAACTTATCCATTTGTGCTGTTTTCAGGACCTTAAGTAACCAAACTCTAATAGTAGGGATTGTTCATTTCCCTCCCCTCCAACATCGAGCAAGCACTATCCCGGGGCTGTCTTCACTGCACTGCCAAACCCCATGGTTTCACTGGTGCGGGCTGGCGGCAAGGAAGGTAGAGCAGGCTTTCCGGTGGCCACCCCCTCTCCCTCTCCCTCCCCCTCCCATGGCTTCCGGAGACCAATGGTGAGTCACCTTCTGCCTCAGAGCAGCACCCGAGCAAGATCCGTGCTGACCTTGCTTGGGCAGGAAAAGCTGTGGTAAATCCCCTACTTTTCTACTCCGCATCTTCGTCTCTTTGCCCTGGGGTGGTTCTGAATCAGCGGTTGCATCACATAACTGACACAGTGCAGATTCAGAGCCACCCTGGGGGCAAATGCAATGTATAGACAGCCCCCGTTTGTTCATATTCTTTGTGAGGTACATTAGTCATATTATTTAACAACATTTTTAACGCATCAAACCTCAAGCAGATCCTCATTACAAATGTAATCGTAGACAAGACTCGAGTCCAATGAATTTGAAATTTAGCACAGGTCCAAATCATATGATACACAGAGGTTCTCAACCTTTCTTTGCACCACTGGGCACATTTGGAATTTTGAGTCACAGGCGCACTCATGAGAACATAAGAAGAGCTGTGCTGGATCAGACCAAGGGTCTGTCTAGTCCAGCATTCTGTTCACACAGTGGCCAACCAGCTGCCCAGGGTAAACCCAAAAGTAAAACTCACAAAATGGCTTAGCTCATTCATAAAATGGGTGCCACAGTAAACATGGCTGGTCACAAACTATTCATTTCCCTAAAGGCAAACTGGTGAGGCTAAAAGAAAAGTCGCTTTGCCAAGAACCTAAGTACAAGGCAGAGGTAGGATCCAAGCTTCAAAACGCAATACCACTCTTTTGAACAGAAATACAAATGGCACCGGAGGACAGTACTTCATTTTGCAGCATGCCAGGGTCCTAGTTTTAAAAAAGAATTTAAAAGAACCTTAAAATAAAAATCAGGAGGGCAAGGAGTATGGCGGACACCATGTTGGAGACCCCAGTGATACAGTTCTGCATCCATTCATCCACATTTCCAACATCCAAACGTATTTGCTTTATGGATCCTGTTTAATCTTTGAGGTGTTATACACCACCTAGAGTGGATCTTAAAAAAGGCTTCTTTCAAAAAAATGTGGTAACAGAAAAACACGTGTTGATATCAGGGGTGCACAACTTTTTTGGCACCCCACCCCCCACTAGTGGGGCATGTAGTTTCACCACCGCCACTAGCAGGGTGGGGAATATTTTTCTACTCATAAGTAAGCAAGACTATATCACTCAGCAGCACTTCCAAATAGCACCCCAAATACTAAGCCTCCGCAGGCCTACTCAGAAATAAGCAGGATGCGCCTCGGCAGGACAAACCTCAAAAGTAAGCAGGGCTGAATTGCTTAGCAGCTTCTTCCCCAGACTCTACCCACTTGGCTCGGCAGGGAAAAGCTCTCATCTCCGTTCAGCTGCTGATTGTAAGAGCTTTTCTCCATTGGGAGAGTGGGCAGAAAGGTGAGGAAGAAGCTGGTGGGCAAAATTGACAGGGCTGTGGGGGGAAACATGCCACGGGTTTGCAGACCGCACCCAGGAACAACTGA
Organism: Anniella stebbinsi; assembly: GCA_029215795.1. NCBI lineage: Eukaryota > Metazoa > Chordata > Lepidosauria > Squamata > Anniellidae > Anniella > Anniella stebbinsi. The sequence goes on along the minus strand of JARDYH010000003.1, from coordinate 125,624,933 downwards.
AGGCTGCTTGCGGCTACAGGTTGCACAGTCCTGGTTTCTATTATATATTATCCGCCATACCATCTCCAGAATAGAGCATACATGACCCTTCTCCCAGTGGCATCTGTAAGATGGTTGTTGTCGGTTTTTAAAAAAAGACTGCATAATCATATAATCTGATACAAGATCAAGCTTGTTTATTTCTGAATATTTTGCCAATAACAACTCTCAATGAGTCTATTGCTTTAAATTGCAGTATTCCTAATTTTTGTATAGTAAAGTATATGGCTATTTTATCTAATAAAGTATATACTTAAGTTGCTGTATTCATAATTATTATTTTGTATAATAAAGGATATGGCTACTATGGCAGAATCCACCCCATGTACTCTACTAAGGAGACTAATGTTCTCTTGAGACTAATCCTGAATCCGACATTAGATTCTTACATTTCTAAAATGTATTCCTTTCCCACTTTTCATATCCTCTACCCATATTACCAAATATATAATGCCTGATTAACTGTTTTAATTGTGGATTGCCCACAGAGCCTTGGCTATTGGGCAATATAAAACTGTAATAAATAAATAAACTGAAGTCAAACGTGAAATATATGGCCTTAGATGCTTATGTTTAGCCCATGTGTTTAACATCTGCGTTGTAGCTACTTTGGGGTCTTACTTTTTTTCTGCCACATCTCTCTTAAGCCAAGGAAGAACATTCAATGTACTTCTTATCAATTCTTGTTCTAAGAGAGAGTCCTTACTGAGCTTATCATCTAAAAAACAGAGTTTCAAATAAGACAGTTGGGACTGCGTTAAACTAAGATGGAAGACAAGCTTGCAGTGTGTTCAGTTCAGCCTGAGAAGGTTTTTGTCCTGGACAAAATTTCTCACTAACTTCCCCCCAACTTTTTAAATCTTTCTGAAGACCAGGAGATGGTGCTGTTCCAGCTATAAAGATTGCCCTCAAGGCATCTGGGAGAAAACTCCTTTCACAATCCTATACACTTACTTGAGAGTAAGCCCCATTAAATTCCCTGGGGCTTTTTTTCTGCGTAGACATGCATATGCTTACACTGAAGGCTACGGCTAACAGTTCCCAGTGTGGAGCTACATAGCAACAGGTGTGAGTTAGCAATGACAATATTAACCTTGTGTGCCATTTCCAGGGGTTTCCCACCTTTGATGAGAATACCATTCTGTGCAGCAACGCCGGTGCCCACCATCACAGCTGTGGGGGTAGCCAGACCCAAGGAACAAGGGCATGCAATGCACAGCACGGTGATGGAGGTCTGAAAGGCAAACCGTAGGATAACCTCCGTTCTTGAAATGTGTTTACTGTGATGCTAGAAGGGAAAAAAAGAAATGTTTGCTCACAAGGGAAACCTGGCGTTACTTATAAGGCACTAAACGTTAGCAAGATACGGTCCGGATTAAAAATCAGAGCACACGCAGAGTTATCGGTACTGTAGTTTTGGAGACAGATCACTATATTAATGCTTGAACATGGAATCCCTCTACTGATTGGCATGAACAAAAAAACAAGTCTGGGAATTTCTCCAGATCACAACTGCACTCAACACACTTATCCAAGGAAAGGTATTCTGTCATTGAAACGTGTTTTATTGCTCAGGTTATAGTTAGAGATGTTCCCACCAACCTCAGGTATTTGAAGAACTGGGCCCCCAAATGGATTATTTCTCATCTAAACCTTCCTAGTCCACAGTTTTTCCTCCTCATTGTATCAGTTCTCATATGCTTATTGTTGTACCCCTTGACTTTAACTGCAGTGTTTCTCCAAGTGAAATCTGGCAAGTGACTGACGATTTTCACGTGGCAAAGAATCCATTATTCCTAGACTTCTTACAGCCCCCTCCACAGAGTGGTAGAGAGAAAAAACATTCGAAACAGTCCAGAGAAGCCTTAGCTTAGATTTCCCCAACCTGGTGCACTCCAGATGTGTTGGGATACAACTCCCACAACTCTCAGCCAGCATAGCCAACGCCCATGCTGGGTGAGGCTGTGGGAGTTGTAGTCCAACACATCTGGAGGGCACCAAGTTAGGGATGTCCAGCTTAGATTATACACATATACCTAGTTTGCACGTAATAACAACCCAAAGTATGGGTTGAGTATGGGTTGTTATCATGGGTTCTTGTTGAGTCATGGGTTGTCATTATGTGTGAACCCTGCACTACTTTTTAATGCTGGATTTTTAACCATGAACAATGCAGAGTTCACAATCTGACAACAAACCATGGGTTCTCTTCCTGGGTTGTTTGTGGTTAACAACCCATAGTTAAAATATAATGCAGGGTTCACACATACCGACAACACACGATTCAACAACTACCCATGCACAGGGTTGCCATTATGTGTGACCCAGGCCTATATTTTTTTTAAATGGCCTTAATGTTGAGAAGCTGTGACATGTGGAAAGATGCAAAGTTGGTTTGGTACTCCTTGCACAAAGATGACGGCTGGGATCCTAAGAGCTGCTTAGACACATGCGAGGAGCTTAGCATAACCCAGATGAACCTTTACTTCCCCAGGCTCTTTTGACCACTGACCCCTTGCAGTATAATGCACCTGCTTTGGAAACTAGCAGTTCGCCTTGCAGCAGGGGGTACTGTTAAACGAAAAGCCGATCTGAGGCCTACTCAGACTTATGGACCTAGTTTCCCTAGTTGTTGGCTTCTGGGCATAGTATGTGCACAATTTGATTTTTTTGGTGATTCCAGCTTTTGTCCCAGCCATCACAGAAAAACTGCAAAAAGTTTGCACAGGCAGAAGCATTTGTGTGCGTGCACATGTATGTTCATGTGCAAATGTACGTTCATGCGCACATCCTTCCTCCTGTGCTCTGCATGGCTAGCTAATTCTTCCCACAGAGTCCCGACAATACACTACCCTTCTCCTCCCCTACCACGCAACCCTCGCCTATAAAAATTCAAATTCGGCAAATATCCAAAGACGGGATCTAGAACCGAGGTGCAACAGCTGGGCAAGGGAAGAGCTGTGGCTCAGTGGCAGAGCCCTTGCTTTGCATGCAGAAGGTTGCAGGTTCGATCCCTGGCATCTCCAGGTAGGGCTAAGAAAGACTCCTGCCTGAAACCCTGAAGAGCCAACTGCTGCCAGTCAGTGTCGCCGATACAGGGCTAGATGGACCAAGGGCCTGACTCAGTAAAAAGGCAGCTTCCTATGGTCCTGCGTTCTGTTTTATGGATTGGCAAAATGGCAAGCGTGGAACTTGAATTTTCAGGGCAAAAAGGACTGCTCCGAATACACGGCCTGCGCATGTTCAAGTCCTGCAGCTTTAATGGCTTCTCTCATCCATAGTATTTCAGCTGCACTGTGTTTGCTTGCACTTACCCCACCCCCTGCACTCTCAGCGTCTTTCCTGGCAAGGTAGGGGGTGAAATGCAACAAAGAGGCCTGTCTGGCATCCTGTAGGGACTCCTGCAGATACCCATGGATGCATTTTGCATCCCAGATCTTTTATTCCTCCCAAGAAATGCCGATTACCTTCGCAACAGCATTTAAGCAGGAGGTATAGATGAGTCCTCATTCATGACATGAATCCAGGGCTCCAAGTGGAGTGCCCTATGGTTTACATCTGGTAGTTTGGACTATTCAGTCCTTTTGGAAATATTTAAGGCTTCCTGAATTATAATAGGAATTCATTCATACCAAAACAAGTATAGGGAGATGGAGAGAGAGAGTCAGGCAATGATGAGAGCAAGCACCTGCTCCAGCTGAACTAACCCCCCAACCCCCCCACCGCCCCAAAGAGACATCTACCATCAGCTGCCATGTGGGATGGATCCCGATGATTTGTTAAATTTTTGTACCGTTGATTGTGGTTTTATTAATGCATTTTGATGCGTGTTTTTTAAGCTACCTTGGAAGGATTTGTATCCTGAAAGATGAGATATAAATAATCGTAATTAATTAATTATACTTACCGGAAAGTATTTCTGTACAATATCAAAGTGTATAAATCCAATTATGATCCACGTTACCAGTGTTGCAGTCGAAACGATAACAATGAAAGGGACAAAATAGCCACTAAATTTGTCGGCCAGCTGCTGAATGGGAGCCTGTAAGTTCAGAAAGAAACAACTTTTTATTTGTGCGGTAACACAGAGGACTACATAAAACTCAGCTATCAAGCCTCTTACAAATCTTTATGGGAGCACATTCTTCAGCCAAAATCTCCCAGTACCTAATTCTCCAACTAACGAAAGAGTGGCACCCACCAGTCAATCAAAGGCTCAGTGCATTCTAAGGTGGTCAATCATGAGGGTAGGAGCCAAACTAGAGTTGAAGGACAGGAGAATCGCTTTGCTTAAAGCCAGACATTGCCCAATGCATATAAAACAGGGCTTATTTTTAGAGCAGCCTTCCCCAACCTGGGGGCCCTCCAGATGTGTTAGGACTGCAACTCCCGCCAGCCCCTAGCCAGCATGGTCAGCACTGCTAGGAGTAGCTGCTAGTTGGGGAAGGCTGGACCGTGACTTGGAGAAGTGTTTCGGAAGAGTGGTCTTTGGATCCAGGTGAGACTTCGGGCGGCAGTATTTGGGAGACCTTTGTGAGCAGGTCCCTGCGATTTCACGTCTCAGTCTACTTCTGAACACTTGTTACGTAATTTTTCAAAACTGAGCTCAATAACAGATGTCAAACGCCAGGATGAACACACTGATCCAGCAACCAAAAGCCAACAAATGGATGTACTTTACCTTTGACATCTGAGCTTCTTCAACTAGTTTCACAATTTGTGCCAGGGTGGTATCAGAGCCAACGTGAGTAGCATTTACAAGCACTGAACCATGGGCATTGAGGGAGCCTGCAATGACTGTGCTGCCTGGTTTCTTAGTGACAGGCATGGCTTCCCCTACAAAAAAACAAAGGCACTCAACCAACCAACCAACCAACATCTATCAATTCATAGCTCTTCTCTCATTTAGTGCCTTTTTAGCAAAGAAGGTGGTATATAAACGTTAATTAAGAAATGCTAAGTCAATAACTTTATGGGCATTACCTAATAGCCACGCTGTGTACTCTCAACTTTAGTGAGATCAAAGCCTCCTTGTCAAGGAACAAAGGTGTCGAAGATCACATTGCAAATAAAGCACACAGACTCTTGATGAAACCCCAGTAGGCCAAGCAACAAACCCTTTGTTCACTCTTTTGCACTGTTTGCTTCCCCAGAGCAACCTGGTTTCTCTTCTTAGCAGTTATGTAAATCAAGCTGCTAAATTCAATCCTTTGCCTAGGAAGAGTTTACATAATTCTTTTTTATCAATCTCAAAGTCTATCTTATCCATTATTTGGACAAGTTAGCAGAGTCATTAATTAGAATTCTCAGGAATGGCTTTAAACAAATCCTCTGCAATAAGGCTAGAAGTGGAGAAACACCCATTGCGTGGTAGGGAAGGACACATCCAGACAATGGTTTTTACATTATTTTACTCTGCAAATTAGCTCGTGATCAAGATCTGTTTGATTTCACCCACAGTTAACTATTAGGGCATGGTGCATTCTAAGGTGGCCAACTGGATGTAGTCGAGATGCAGAATCATCAAATTAGCCTATTAAAACTCTGGATGAAATCCAGTGGTGTCTGTTTGCCAGCAGAAGGGACATCATCGGCAGAATGGATCCCCTGATCCTGCAACCATCCCCTTCTCCAGAGGATTGGGGGACCCTCTGCAGTAGATTTGGGGCATGTGCAGGGGAGGCTACAGGAGGAAGGAATGGGAAGGGAAGTTGATTTGCACAATGTTACCCATTATCTAATTCGTCTCTCTCCTGATGCACCCAAATAGCAACAATTCTTCATACCAGAGACCAAGCCTTTGCATTTGGAAGGGCGTGATCTCTTCCAAGCCTTTTGAAAATCCAGTACCACACAATTATTTAAGAATACAGAAATTACCGGTAATGAGGGATTCATCTGCCATAGAGTTGCCTTCAATTACTTTCCCATCAACTGGGAATTTCCCACCAGGTACCACCTTTACGACATCTCCTCGCTGAACCAGTTCAACAGGCACTTGCTCCTCTCTGCAACAGAGAGATCACCATTAAGATTAAGTGCTTCATTTTATCCATAGAATTCAGACAAGAGAATCTGTATCATCTTAACAGGGATGGATACCCAGCATTACAAAAGCACACATTCTTCATGTGTTACACAGTCATTTCGTTGTTTGTACATTAAAATCATCAAAGGGGGGGGAACCTCTATATTGCTGATATCTGGGCAGGGTCAAGATTTCTGGATGCTTCACAGCTTGAACTTATTTTTGGCCATGTAATGCAACATTTCTGCCCTCTCAGATGTTCCACCTTCTTCTGACACAAATAAACTACAACTTTGCATGCAGAGCTCTACAAGGCTGCCTCAGTTGGATAATGTACTTCAAAATGGATTTTGGGCTTTCTTGACCCAAATTTAGGAATTAATCAATTAAACATAAATAGATTAAAAACAACATAATTATATATAGAAGTTACAGCAAATGCAGCACTGTTCCCCAAAAGACAGGAATATCCATCTCTTTTGAACTGGATTTTCAAAATATGGAAGAGCTCATAATACTGTCAGATGAAAAACAACAACACCCCCACACCACTGACATACCTGATGATACAGTTGTCAGGTCCCAGTGTAACTACAACAGCTTCTGTTGCTTGAAGAGAAATTAATTTGGCAAGCGCCTCTGATGTTTTACTCTATGAAATAGAGATCTATGACTGAGAATGGCAATCATGGTGTATTTACTCCAATTTTCATTAAATCATATGTACTCTAAAAATTGGAAATATTCTCCACTGCCTCTTATCTTTGGGTCACTTCAAATGACCCGTTTCCCAACTATAGATGGGTAATCCATTTCTATGTTGAACCAGAGGTGTTTCTAGATGACACTTCTGGCATGCAGTCACATTGTGTCATTCACAGAACCCTATGGTATTCTTCAGAAGGCTTAGTATCTAATGGCTATGTATTGCAAGATGTTGTGATGGCCAACATGTTCACCCATTTTCAAAATTGGAGACCAAAACCCACAAGTTAGCACAATGAACAATGTAACTTGATATTTATCAGGGTAAATGGATAATGCAGACAGTAACTGGGGGGTTTGGATGATGCGATAACCCATGATGGGTTAAATAACACATTTTGGATAATTTAACCCATCATGGTTTATTGCGTCATACTGTATGTTTCAAATTTTTTAAACCACAATGGATCATTTGCCCCAAATAACCTATTCTGATAACCCAAGGCCTGCAATAGGGGTTATAGTGTTGTCTGTCAGGCACTGTAGGTAAATTTGCACGCTCATAGAGTTGTGCGGCAAGACGGAATCATGTAGCTACCGCCACTCTATAACCCCTTGAAGGTTTGCAGGATTGGGACCATATTTCACAGGCAGCCTCCCCTAGTTTGAAGGCTCCCGATCCTCCTTCAAAATTCTGAACAATTTCACCCAAGGGAGGGGAAATCCCAGGTGCACCAAATGGGGGTGTAATAAAGAAACCTTTGGAAAATAAACAAGAATAAAGAAAACTGCCAAAAATGCACATTTCCTCCCATAGCCTAAAGGCACAACTGCGCAGGTACAAATGCACACAACTGCGAATTCAGGGGGTGGGGTGGGAGGGTTATGAACCAAATTATACACAGTAATTTAATAAACTACTCACAGTAGCTTATTAGCCTGCTTGTGTGGTGGGGGATCATGGGCTATTTTAAAATAAAGCTATTATGTGTAGCTTATTAACTAGGCTGACCATATGAAAAGGAGGACAGGACTCATGTAACTTTAACAGTTGTAGAGAAAAGGGAATTTCAGCCAGTGTCATTTGTATGCAATTAGTTCCTGGTGAAATTCCCTCTTCATCACAACAGTTAAAGTTGCAGGCACTATACTAGAGTGACCATATACAAAAGAAGGCAGGGCCTCTGCAACTTTAACTGTTGTGATGAAGAGGGAATTTCACCAGGAACTAATTGCATACAAATGACACTGGCTGAAATTCCCTTTTCTCTACAACTGTTAAAGTTACATGAGCCCTGTCCTCCTTTTCATATGGTCAGCCTATATTAACCCATCATGGGCTATTGTGATGTCTGAGCACAGCCAGTGCCTAAGGATGTTATGGAATTCTATTCCATGCAGATTTTCAAAAGAAAGGTTAGAGAAGGGTTCTTTAGGAGAGGGAGATGCTTTTTTCTGACAAAGGGCTGCATGTACTTGGGGGTAATATGCCATGGGCACCTTTTTCTCCCTCTTTTTTTCTGCCACCTTCTCCCTTCTTTTTCTCCCTTCTTCCTCTGCAGGCTGCATAGGGGAGATCGCGCTTTCAGAAGTCTGAGCTGATTGCTTGCCGAGAGCCCCATGAAGTTAGGCTGAGGGCCAAAGATTGCCCACCCCTGCTTTAAAGTTTGATTTCCTTCCTCAAGGCAGAAAGCTGGACTGGATGGCCTGCACGATCCCTTCTGGCCCTCCAGCTTTCAGTCTCAAGATACACTGACCTTTGCTATGTGTTCTAGCCATCGCCCAAGAGCAATGAACACAAACAGCATTGGGGGAGTGTCAAAAAAGGTGACGGGGCTTTGCTCTGCCTTTTCAGCTACGGCGACCATCAAAATAACACACGAGTAGATGTACGCTATAGATGTGGCCAGAACTATGAGGACATCCATGTTGGCCATCTTGTGCTTCAGTGACTTGTAGGCTTGGACATAGAAGTACCATCCACCAAGGAACTGTCAAAAGAAAAGCATTTAGAACTCTATATTTTTCTGTCTGATTGGCTCGACCAAGTCTTTTATTCTTTGGGCAAAGATTTATATCCAATAACGCAACAGGAGATTAAAACCATACCTGAACCAAAGTGCAAAGGACAAAGAAGAGGAGGTTTAGAATACTTAATCCAGGAATCAAATTTTGCTCCAGCACCATTGATTCATGATGGTCAGCAGCAGGTATCAACATGTAAATCATTAAGATTAAAACAGGGACACCGAATAGTAGGCTGCATAAGAATGATTTCTTCCATCTGAAAAGGTAGAGAATCCACAGTATTAGAAGATAAACTTTCTCTGGCAACTTAAATAGGCAAATATTGCACATGGCCTACATCTGTTAATATCAGTGTCAACTGAATAAATATGAAAGATAATCAAAATATATAAATGAAAGACTTGCCCTAATGTACATCAAAAGGCATATTTTAAAATTACACAGACAGGTGAAATTCATTTTCCAGTTTCCTGAGTGAAATCCAATTCTGTACTAATGGACTTCCACAGATGCAACAGACTTTCCCCTTCTCTTCTACCCCCTGTAGCTCACTGCGTCACTACCCCCAAAATCTTCTCAAGAGTATTCTGCAACCCCGCAGAGCAGATTTTGAGGGCATACAGAGAGGGGAGAAATTGCCCCCTTCCAATTTTGCTGACAATATTCTATCATCAGGAGTGGCTAATTTAATGCAAGCCACTGACCAGGTTCAGACAACATGATAACTCACATTCAAGGGTTGAGTATGGGTTGAGTGTGAGTTGTTGTTGAACAGTGGGTTGTTGTTGAAATATGAGTTATCGCATTCTCTGAACCCAGCCACACTAACACACCATGTTTTGTGAACCATGAACAACCCATGAAGAGAACCCATGGTTTGTTGTTGGGTTGTGAACTGTGGTTTGTTCATGATTAACCACCATGATCTGTTATTGTGGCTGGGTTCAGACTAGGCGATAGCCCACGTTTCAGCAATAACTCACAGTTCAATGGCAACCCACACTCAACTCATACTCCCCCCTGAAATGTGTGTTGTCATGTTGTCTGAACCCAGACACTAATTCTCACTGTTTGCTATACTCTGACTGCGTTTGCATGACATGATAAACCATGGCAAGTTACAAGTCTTGTTGGTAAACCACACTGACACTGCAATGTACAAACCTGGCGTGGATGGCGAAGTGTGGGTAATTTTGTGCAAATAAGCCACCCTGAAAACCCTTGGCTTGCAGTAGGGTTGTTGAGGGTAGCATGTTTTCAGGGTGGCTTGTTGTGATGTCTGAACCTGGCAGTGTGCCTTGCCCCAAGCGGCTACAAATCTGCTTTTATCTGCTTTTAATCAGTTTTTGTATTTTGTGTTTGGTGTTGTTCCCCGCCTCGATCCGTTGGGAGAGGCGGGTGATAAATATATTATTATTATTATTATTATTATTATTATTATTATTATTAACTGTAATTGCTTTGAAAAGCAGCCATGATGGGGGGGGGGGGCGAGATGAGCAAATAATTCTTATTTGTCGACTTCATAATGACTTTATCCAGGGTGGCTGAGCATGAAGTACAAACCAGACCTCTCTCTCATTTGCAGTTATACTTACTGCTGGATCTCCTGTTTGTGATCCAAATTATGATCCCTTGGGTCTCTTTTAGCCAAAGATGCTTGAAAGCCAAGTCCCTTTACAAAAAAGAAAAAAAATGACCATAAGTCTCAATACAAAAAAACACATTAATACATAAGTAAATGCAGACTTAGCTGATGATGTTGCCCTAAACTGCTGCTCTATTATCAAGTTCCCAAAAACTGGATTGTAGAACCACTGCAAAATATGTGGGCATAACTTATATATGTAGACTGAATGCTTTCCAAAAATTAAGGAAGAGCTGGTGTTATCCTGTACAAATTATTTTAATTATATAAGATACCAGCAAAATAATATCTTAATTATTTCAATCAGTACAAGGGAATTCAGCACTAATTGAATTTTATATTTCTTCTTGTATCTTTAATTTAATCTCATGACCTACTTCATTTCCCCCTTAAAATGTCTTCACACATCTTATATCTATGTTAGCAGAATCCGCCTGGGGTTGGAGGTTGGTAAGTTTTCACCAGCTTGATCCCCCGGACTCCGGCTCAATCATCCACCATCCGGTTCGATTCCATGTGTGACAATTTGGGCCCAAGTCATGGATTTTTCAGGGGGCTTTGTGCAAATCGTGGGCATAAAAAGTGCAATTTGGGCAATATTCTGGCCGCAAATGTTCTAATTTGTGCAACTTTGACCATTTATAGCTGTGATTTTGTGCAAATTGCGCTATTTACGGCACAAATTGATGTGCCGGTAAAGTACCATCACGTCGCTTTGTTCACAAATGCAAGCTGAGATGGGTTCAAAAGGGACGGATATCCCCGCGATGGACAACCCTAGTTATATCCATAATACATTCATAATTTAAAATGTCATTTCCTTTACTTCATAGTTTCGGAATCTCTCAGTATCGGCATAACAGAGACCAGAGTGATAGGACATTTCTACACAGCCCTTAAAAAGAACACAATGGTTCATCTGATGGTTTCAGGGTGATTACTGCACTGACTGCTGTTATGCGCCTTATTTTTCCCTTACAGTAGTACAAATGGGTTGATAATCCTGAAACTTAAAATTTCAGGCTTGCTCTTCAGCTACCACGTTAATAGTTACCATCTTCCTCCTTTAATGCTGTTCTGCTCTCTGTGTGTGTTAAGCTTTACAAAAAATCATTTTACTCTGAATAGCTAGTACAGGAAACCTCAACATGTTGCAAAACACTTTATTAAGGCTTGAAACACTTGTGTAAAATGATCTTGTGTCAGCTTTGCTTTACAGGAGGCGGAGAGATGTTCTTCTTTATGCCTACTTTAATCTTCCTGCTTGTCCTCCTGCCTGCAGCTCCCGAGACCCCATCTCAGTTTACAAATTCCTAAAAGCAATGGCTGACAGTCTGCCATGTAACTAGGATGTTTTACTGGCCCAGTAATCACCACCAGTTGTCCAGTTGCCACACACCAGTAAAAGCCTACTTTATCAATAATGACCTCCGCCTACCAGCCTTAGAGGTTACTGCACAAATTCAGTGGCTTCTAAAAACGTCTGTTTTAACAGCTTACCTCAATTATTTTTATAATGTCTCGAGGACCAACAACTTCAGGGTCAAAGCGGACGTGAGCTTTGGATGTAGCCAGAACTACACACGCATAAAGAACGCCAGGCGTCTGGGTAAGTTTGGACTCAATGTTATGGACACAAGAGGCACAGGTCATCCCTAGGACCTAAAGAGAATGGCAGATAGTGTAAACATGGAAAGCTACCTTATACAATCAGACCAGTGCTCAGTCTAACCAACTATTATTTACTCTGAGGGTGGAGAACCTCAGGCCCAGGGTTTGCATCTACCCCGCCAGGATTCCCTACATGGCCCCACCCCCTTTCTCCCAACTACCAATCATTTTGTGTTTTCCTGTGCCATTTACCTCATTCTCTCCTAATCCTTATTTACTGGCAGTTCAGAGCTTTAAGCTAAAATAGGTGGACATTTTGGCCCCACCCCTTTTGCCTTCAGCCCCGCCCACCACTGGAATGCAACCCCCAACAGCTTCTCTGAAATTGAATTTGGCCACGGGCTGAAAGAGACTACATAACCCTGGTCTCCTCTGACTGGTGGTGGGTCTTCAAGGTGTCGGGACAGGGTCTTTCCCAGCCATGCTACCAGAGATCCTTTTAACTGGAAGTGCTGAGGACCACACCTTGGAACGCTGGCATGTAGATCACATGATCCACCACTGGGGCGACAGCTGTTCCCCTTAACAGCATCCCATAGCAGAAAGAACCCTCTCCCTACCTCAGCAACCCAGGAACGGATTTAGTAACATTGTGATTATGCACATATTCTCTTCTCTACTTCTGATTGGATCAATTACTAGCTAACTTCTCCAACGTCTGTGGGTGCTGAAGAATGGTAGTTTTTCATTCCCCTCCCACTGTATTCTCAGAAAGATTACATGGCCGTCTCATACCCCCTTTGCTTTTCCCTTGTGTTTCACATAAATGGTTTTTTTTAAGAAGCATCTGGGCCTAAAGAGTTTTACACGTTGGGGCTACACTTTCCGTAAGCTTAAGCAGCCCTTTGGATTCTGGTAAATATATGTGAATCTTCCAGCACCCAAACACCACCACACACCCCACATACCACAAAGGAAAACTTGACCTTTGGGAGTTCCTGACTGCAAAACTTTGGCAACAGATTAATATAAATGTTTAAGCTGCTGACATCTATCTGGGGCTCTTTTCATAGTATGACAGCATTCACCCTGGCATTCATTAGTAAAGTTTGCTTGTTTCGCTGGGAAGTTGACGTGTTCTGTTTCCATCGGACAAGTGTATACTCCGCGACACTCACCTTAAGATCTACGTTGCCATCTGCACCAGGGTAATCTTGTATGACTGAAGCGCCAAAACCCAAGTTCTCAATCAACTGGGTTATTTCAAGAGGCTGAATTCTGTCTGGTTTATATTTCACTTCAACTTTCCCTGCCATCAAGGCAACAAGGACAGATACTATTCCTGTAACAATAGGATGCATCAGACACAGACCTACTTTATGAATCACCCAATCACCTGTCAATGAGAACAGTGCTCAGTGCATCCTTATAGTTAAGGAGTGACATTTATTTGATGTAGGCTACCATTTTAGGTACCCTGATGTGAAGGTAGGTCAGTCTTCTGAAATCAGCAGTACTCACTTCCAAGGAGATGCATTTGTGATGGATATTCCCAACCTTTCATTCATACCTATACTGAAGTCACTGCTAAGTGCTCCATAAAGGGATGCTGATGGCTATATGCTACCTCCAGTATCACAAGCCGTATGCCTATGGTACACCAGTTACTGGAGAACAGGGGTGGGAGGGTGCTGTTGTACTCATGCCCTGATTATGGGTTTTCCGTGGACAGCTGGTTGGCCACTGTGTGAATAGAATCCTTGGTCTGATCCAGCATGGTTCTTCTTACATTCTTATGATGCTATTTTTTTAAAAATTGCTAATATTGTTTATTATTATTTTGTTATGTCTGTGTTACTTGTAAACCACCTTGGTAGAATTTATATCCTGAAAGGCTGCATATAAATAACTGTAAATAAATAAGTAAATAAATAAATAAATAAATACATGGCTATATTTACTCCAATAGAATTAGAACTTCCCATCCAGTAGCAGGATTCTAAGCCATCTCCTCTGTCCCAGACTAGAAACAAGCAGTGATTGAAATCTACTGGTTCAAAACACCAGAGGGAGAGACCAAAATAACATAAAGGGATGTTAGCCATTTTACCATCTTCTTTTTGGAGATTCTTCTCAATGCTTGATACACATGATGTACATGTCATGCCTGTAACTAGCATAAAACATTTTTCTGTTGTTCCTACGTCGGATAGCTTTGTTGGGTCATGATGAAAGTCTTTTTTCTGGAATAAAATATCTCTACACAACTCGGAGACAGCTTCACTTCTCACGGAAGAGGAGGCTGACACACTGAGTTCTATATTTCCATCAGTAGGTTTCTCAATGTTAGTATCTAGAATAAGAATATCAACATTGCATTAATGTGAACAGCACAAGATGACAAAATGTTAGTTCATACTTATCCAAAAAGGGACCTTAGAACTCCTTTGGAAACATTACCTTCATAGTGGTAGGGCATTCCTGAAAAGCCTGATGATAAATTGAGAGAGTTTCAACAGAACATGTTTACCTTACAAAAGCTTGGAATAAGAGATGCCAAGAATTTTTAACTATCTAAAACAGGTGAGGAGCATTTGGCCCTACAGATGTTGCGGAACTGCAATTCCCATCAGCCATCACCATTGGCTATGCTGGCTAGGAAAGGTGGAGTTGCTGTCCAGCAACATCTGGAGAGCTACATTTTCCTCATCCTTGATTAAAAAGGTTGTCAAATGGTGATGTCATCCAGAGAAGATAGACCAAGCCACAATTATTGCAAACTAAAAGGAAGTAGGTGTACAGGGAGACCCTTCCACTGGCAGGCCAAGATATTAGCATTCCAGAGTTTCTTTGAGCTGGTAGAGTCTAAAGATATGCTGGTGCATGGACTCATCCTATTTACCTTACCCTGAGAGAGCATTGCCAGTGCAGGAGGGATAAAACAGGGTAAAATTATGGGAGTGGTAACAAGGGAGGAGTGGAAATGAGTCAAAATCCTATGCTCATTCATGGGTTGGTCCTACCCCCTGAAAATGGCTTGAAATTAAACCTGGGGAAAAGAAGCAGTAGAAAATAGATTCCAATTAAAGTCACTGGTGTACCCCTGTTGATTTCCCCCTCTCTTCTTCACCTCACAGACCAAAGAGAAGATCGGATTAAGATTCAACTGGGCAACAGAAATCACTATTGTTTGATTTTATTGGTTAGTATCCTCGTCAGCCACTTTGGGGGCCTATTTAGGTCTAAAAGCAGCATATTGTATATGAATAAATCAAAATGCACGGCAGGAACCTATTAGTTCTCCGATGTCTGTAGTATTAGGAGTACAAACATTTGGTGATGGTGTAATTTGCACAAGCGAAGCACCCAATAGTCAGGGAAATAAAAAAGAAACAGATAAATATTTGTTTTTTTCAGAACTCTTATAGGTACTCTACCTCAGGAATCCACACACGCCACCCATCAAGAACCTGAACTCTACTCTTGCAACTGCGTTGCAAGAACAAGGCACCCTACAGAGGCAAGAAAGTGCATATGTGTGTGTGGCGGGGGCGAGGATCGACAGGGACTGGGAACCCATCTTTCAAAGTAGGACATCAGCATGTTGTCCTTCCTCTGTGCTAAATGTCTCAAGAAGTGAGCCTTGCATGATAAGAGTCTTGCTTTCTCATGAGTATTACCAAGGTCCACGGATGTGTTTTCAATGCCCAAAACACAAGCATGTCCCCAGAATCATTCAACACAGATTAGTTACAACTTAACTATACTGCATCAAGTGATCCAGTCAGCACGCTCTCTTAAAATCATATGGAGTGTCTTGTAGATCAGATTAAGGCCTGTCTAGTCCAAAAATACTTTGTAAAAGCCCCAGCAGGTGCTAGTTGATCCACTGGAATCTGGCTAGTAGGCCACACCAATGGACCTGGGATTATTTTGGATCAAACCCTGTCCTAGACATTGTAAGCAATCTTAGAACACACCTTGTGAAATGCACACTGATTCGTTGGTGCCCCTACAAATAATGCCACTCTATGTGACTTCTAGGGTTGCTCATGCAGTTAGGTAGAACTAGGTAAGGAGGGACTGGAGAATCCAGCTTCATATTCCGAGTACAACATTCTGCCCATGGAAGTTCTTACATTCTTATTTGCAAATTTCCTGTGAAGCATCCCTAATTTAAACAACATTTTACGCTACTTTGGTTTATTAATCTTAACAGAGGAGACCGTTTGTGGTAACCCAAATAGTCCCATTGTCTCCGAGGGAGATTAATCCTAGAGCTAATAAAGAGCAGGATTTCCATCATTATCACATGGCTAAACTCATATGCTCCAGATTAATGGAAAGCTACAGCTGAGGTCTCAAAACAAATGGGTTTTTTGCTCCAAGCAGCAGTAGCCTTCTCTGAGAGCTTCATAGTAAATGGGATAATCCCTGCAACTATTTTACCAGCATTCAAAATGTACCCAAAACACTATATTTCACTTACAAATTTAGGCTATTCTCCTGGGCTGAGGCCTATATTTTGTGTTCTGAATCTTAACATGACCAACAGCATTTGCCTGTTCCAAAGCTGAGCGGTAGAACAGCTATGTGAAGTAGACAGAGCTCCTGAAAAATGTTGCTTGCAATTAAAAACTACTTTGCAATATGTTTGAACAAG
Organism: Anniella stebbinsi; assembly: GCA_029215795.1. NCBI lineage: Eukaryota > Metazoa > Chordata > Lepidosauria > Squamata > Anniellidae > Anniella > Anniella stebbinsi. The sequence goes on along the minus strand of JARDYH010000003.1, from coordinate 125,608,211 downwards.
GTACCATGCAAGTACTGGTGATCAGTTGCTAGTACTGTTATAGAGGTGATAAGAGCCTTCCCATTCACAAGTTATAGAAAAGTTTTGAGATACCTGTTAGGACAGAAGCGTCAAATCCCATGTCTTCTATAGCAGCTCTCAGCTCTTCAGAGTTCGTTATGATCAAACTGTAGGATATAACTGCAGTCCCTTCCGTTAAAGACACAGATATATGCACCACCCCTTTCCTTTGGGATATCGAGCTTTCAATGGATTTTACGCAGGAATTGCAGGTCATTCCTTCAATCCTAATTACAGTTATATTGGATTCATTCTGCAGCTGTACTTGGGAAGGGTTGCTAGAAAAGGATACTTTAAAGTTACCAGGGGGAAGGGCTTGGATGGCTTGCTGAAATGAGGATGGAGTGATCAGGTTCTCGTCAAACCACACAATAGCATTTCTCTGTTCCAAGGACACTTTAATACATCGTACCCCAGGCATATCAGAGACTGAACTTTCAATGGTGTTGACACAGGATTTGCAGTGCATCCCTTCCACATCCAGCACTGCAACAGATGTGCTGCTTATGTTATTTTCCATCGTTTCTCCATCACTATCAAGCCCACCAGGGATTCTTATATCTATCTGCCGTAAGCGTTCTGTATCGATCAAACCAAGTTTCAATGGGGCTTGCTTCTGCTTAATAATGCTTTCATATCCCAGGCGGTCTATGTTATTCTTTAGTTCCTCGGGCTTTATTATGAGTGGATGATAAGCAATGGTGGCTTCCTGGTTGTTGAGGGCCACTTTGATTTTCTTCACACCATGGAGTTTCCCAATCTTTTCTTCAATGGTGTTGACACAAGACTGGCAAGTAATGCCTTCTATTTTGATCTTAACTAAAGCTTCACCAGTCCATTGCTCCGATGACTGCGTTGCATCTACGATACTGGCATCAAATCCCATGTCCTTGATTTCCTCGCAGATCCGATGGGGACTTGTTTTCGGCCCCAAATATTTTATGACAGCATTACTTTGTTCAAGAGACACCTTGATGTTCACGACGCCTTTTAACTTGGAAATTCTGCCCTCTATGGATTGTACACATGCTTGGCAAGTGATACCCAAAATATCAACTGTAACAGTGTTGACTTGAGAATGAAGAGGAGATAGATGTTCCGAGTCCACCTCAAAGCTAATATTGTCAAAGGCAAAATTGTGCTTCATCGCTGATGCTGATACGCAGGCTGATGAAGTGTGTCCAGATAGAGCCTGAAGTGTACAGAGTAAATAAAAGCAAAAATAATGTACTTTGGTTGATTGGTTTAACAAATTGTATATTATTCTACATAGGTAGAAATACTTTAAAGGCTCCTAATAATTTTAGCTTTGCAACTACAAATATATCACACATATGGACAGCTGATCCATCAAACTGGGATGGTATCTCATTGCTCACCTGTGTAAGGCTGGTAATAGCTTATTTGGGGGAAGGGGCAATTGAGTTCACCCACTTTTGTAAGGTTTGCTGTTGCCCCTTAGTGAAGTGGAACTTTTTGTTAAACCTGTTAGCACTGGTAGAGAAAGGGTGTTTACTTATTGGCACATATACGAAAGTCCCAGTAGAGCCATGGGCCTCCTGAGTGCCCTTGAGTAATTTACATACATACACACAGCCATTGTACAATGGGATTGAGAATGGCTCAATTCGGACGACACGATAGTCAATGGTAGGATAATAATCAACTTTACAGTTGTTCAACTAGGGGGTACTCCCCACACAACATGGTAATAAATAATCAACTGTGGTGTGGATTAGGATCAGCGCTGAGTTGACTATGGCAGCATTTGGATGACACAATAGTCAAAACCACTGATGATTGTTTCCCCCACACCAGCTGTTTATTGTGTCGTCCGAATTGAGCCAGTGAGTTAGTTCACCAGGAAGTGTTGCTTGCTCTGACCTTTGTGATAAAACAAGGTATGGGAATAACTATTCTGCTTTCCTTTTTACATTTGCTGCTCACCCCTTAGTAGTGCTATGTCTAAATCCCTATACAGCAAACAGTTGTCAACTTAGTAACTTTAAACAGAATATTTATATACTGGCTGGTATAGTCTTTAGCAGACCAACAAGGCCAATGTATAACTATCAGCCTGATCACTTTGTTAACATATACCCTAAAACATATTTGAGAAATCTTATCACAGCCGTCTAGATTTTAGTTCTAAAACTCCTTTTCTTCCTAACTTTTCTTTTATAATATTTAAACGTTTAATTTAAAAAGAAATGGGCAACACTCTTGCAATTGCTGTCCACTTGGAAAACAAAGGTTACCCTACCAAGCTATCCCAGAATTCAACAGCAGCAGCAGCACACACACACACACACACAGAAGTATATGTTAGATAGGTGAACCTACCACAATTTCCCCATCAATTAATGATTTACTTTATTTTAAGTTCTTATATTCACTCTAAATATTCTGAATTCCTACATCACATTTCATTCCAACTTGTAGAGGTGAAAACTGAGAGAAAACTATCATCTTGTAACCATGACCCAACATTTGCTGCTGTATTCTGAGTTCCTCATCAAGAACTGAAATTCGCACCTACAAAGTTAAATATTTAAAATTTGATTTTTAAGGTTACAGCCGAAACCACACTAAGCAGATTTAGCAAACATGCTTAGTGTTAGAATAGATAGCAGTTCCAGCCTATCAGAGGAATGTATGGAGACTGGAAGCAGAGCAGTAATAAAAAACTTAGGATTGGCCTATATGTCTCCAAGTTGAATTATATAATTAAATTATCCTCCGTTCTAGATATCTACACATGGCTTTGAATCTTTACAGCATGTTCTATGCTAGACAAATTATAAAATACAAATTTGGGAGAAGTAGGGATACTGCTTAACAAATTGAAATAGGACACAGTTATACAGGCTTCCATGGAAGAAGTAGGGTTGTTACAACTATTACATTCCTCCTGTCTTGGAAAAGTTAGGAGCAACTAGTAGACATCCCCACCACACATCTATTAGCAGCCCCTATCTGCTAGTAAGAAGGGGATGTCTGGGGGGAGCAGATGCTCCAGGATACTAGCCAAGTGGAGGAAAAGGTTGGGTCTTGTTAGAATGTTTCATTCATTATCAGAACTGATAACGCTAATTTTATGCATATTTGGTGGGAGTGCCCTCCAATTAACCATTTCTGGGGGGGAAATTGTAAGTGCAATATTTATAATTACACATATTTCTATACTCTGTGTCCCTCTAACAGCCTTGCTTGGTTATGTAGAGATTCAGTTAGACCCCATATATAGAGAAATGGTTCAGAAACTCTTGATTGCTGCCAGGATTTTGGTTGCCAGAAACTGGAGGATTAATGTTATCCCCACACTAAAAGAATGGCTGTGCAAAGCCTGGAAAATAGCAGAAATGACCACCAAGTTAACCGAATATGTTCACTTGAGAGACGGAAGTCTAAAAACTGCTTGTTTTTTCAATCTGGCACCCTTTCATTGTCTATATGAAAGATACGTATAATTTAGATATTGATAGGTTTAAGTGTTTCTCTCAGTTATAGCTCGACCAATCGGCACAACTTTATATCTTTGTTAATTTTAAAATTTGTTGATGTTAAATGCTATTGTGGTTTTTTTATTACTATTAATTTTGAAAGATAAGCAGCCCTCATCCTGTTTTTTGGGGGGGTTCAGTTAATGATCTGCTATCAGATGTGAACGAAAGATGTATACACTATGATTTCATTGCAATGAACCCCTACAGTTAAACTCTAGTAATATTTTAGTAGACAACTCCCGGGTGATTTCTTTTCTTTTGTTTAGATTCTGTATACGAATCATCTAAGGTATAATATATGAATGTAAAACTGTATATATTAATGAAATTACTATTAAAAAAATAAAGCAAAAAAGAAGAACGTTTCATTCATTTGTAACTTTTGTTTCAAAGTCCTCCATCCCCAAATCTACTTTTGCTGCTTTTATTTTCTGTTTCATAACTTTGAGAACTACTTTTCTATAGGGATGCTGTAACTGTGTATGCAACATGCAGATCTGTATAGGTTAGGTAAGGGTGGATTCCTGCATTGAGCACGGGGTTGGACTTGATAGCCTTATAGGCCCCTTCCAACTCTACTATTCTATGATTCTCTGAAGCCCCAGCCAGCATGACCAATGGACAGGGATTATGGGAGCTGCAGTCCAAAATATCTGAAAGGCACCAGGTTGCCTGCCCTGTAAATGCTTAACGTGAACTGCTGAGGGATTTTACTAGATTCAGTGGTATATAAATGTCAGAAAGAAATAAAATAAATGCTCAAAGTTTAATTGTATATAGGTTATATAAAGCACCTTAATTTTAGAAAAAATACAGAAAATATTTATATGCCATGTGTTATAAATCTGATTTGATGATGCATACACAATGCAACTTTGAAAGCAGCAACACTAAAAAACTAGGAGTTCATAATTTCAGTCCAGTTAAACACTAAGATATTGAACACGCAACACAACCCTATGCAGGTTTAGTCAAGTTCCAGTGTGTTCAACGAGGCTTATTCTTTAGTAAATGTATATAAGATTGCAGACTTAGCATGGTAAATACTTTATCACCAACTGCAGAATATATGAAATGAACCTTTGAGGCACACCGCAATCTTAAAGCCTTTATTTCAAAATGGCACCCATATAACAGGGTCAACTAACATGAAATTCAACTATTTATGATCCAAAATATGAAAGCAACATCTTTAATTGCTCTATAAATCTACCGAAGAGCAGTGGTTGCTTAGTCTGCTGCAACCTGATACTATTCCTGGTATCAATTTCCAATAAGCAGCTTATCTACAATTATGATTGTTTCCCTTTCTAAGACTTGGTGATCATTTTCAACAAATGGACGCACAGTAGCAGCTTCCATAGCAAACCACTTTTAAACTGTCGACTAATGCAGGTCATTTACACCTTTAGGTCATTTTTCCCTTCTTTCTTTTCTCTTTAAAATAAGGATAGGTTTCATTTTGTGGAGGGCAAAAGAATATGAGATGCTAATGGTACATCAGGATGCCACAACAAAGTTAGAAGTTCCTGCAGATTAATTGCTAATGAATATTTTTTAATTTTACCATTTCAAGGGACATTTTTGAATTCTTTGCATGTGAAGATAGTACAGAAACTCCATTCAAAGTGCAATCCTATATACACCTCTAAAATAAGCCCCATTGTGTACAATGGGGGCTTGCTTCCAAATAAGTGGGTAGAGGATTGCAGCTTCAATGTCTCACAAGCCTAGACTCAAACAAGGAGTTGAGCATTTAATCCTCTAGTGGGTTAACCTGTCTGCCTCTATCCCATTCAACTGACCTGTCTGTCATTGCTGCCGTCTGGCACCCCTGGCAAGACAATATTAGAAGCATCCTCCTCTTTCCGAGACAGACTGCTAGCTTTCGCAAGAGCGCCCGGCCTGCGATAGCCACCATCTTCCAATACGAATAGCTTTCTAGAAGATTCCTCTCTACAGAAACGCACCAGCTTAACGTTTTTGTGGTTTAAAGTTGCAAGTGAGGACTGGCTCTCTCTCGAAGGCTTCTCTTTTCTCTTTTCCATCACCTTATGAAATTTAAAACACACTGGAAAGCGAAATGAAATAAGTGCTGTTTGGTATTTGACTGCAACGATTTCTGACCCCCGCCGCCACTCCACCCCCAAACACTATTCTACACCAGCGTAGTAAACTCTGTCTGGCTAGATAATTGTATCAACTCCTCCTTGCCGCCTCCTGCAGCAGTAGGCTGTGCTCGGCTGTAGACATTTACAAACAGGTTATAAATATTTCCCCCCAATTCTCAGCCTTGTACTCGGCAAGGCATTCAACGCTATTCATCTTTGCACACGGCTCTCCGGTATCTTCAGTCAAGGCTGCCTTTCACAAGCTTGTCAAATATGGCCTGTATGAGGCAACCTGGTGTATAATTAACTCCGCCAGCCAAGCTTTCATCCTTCTTTAATCAACAGCATGTTCAAAATACTGAGAGTCTATTTACTTAGAGACACCATTTAAAAACCAACCACATGAAATGGGCAGAGTGTATATTGCAGCTTTGTTATTTGACAAGGCTGAGTGAGGAGAGAACGTGAGCCATGTGCTGAGAAGCCATGTGCTACCCAATCCAGAAGGAAGGAATAAAAAGTGTTAGATCATCAGGTAAAACTACACTATAAACACTACTACAGTCCAACCAAACCATTTCTGAGCATATTTTGCTCCCTAGCTGTTTCCCTTTTCCAACCAGTTCCTGCCTCAGGCGCATCCAAAGTCCGCAACCCCAAATTGCGAATGTTGTGCGTATTTGCTCCACATGCAGAATTCCAGTCCTCCTGCTTAATTTTGGCTTAATTTGCCAAGTAAGTGCAGCCTTGCTTTTTCAAAGTGGATTGACATTTGATTTCATCAAACTATTTCTGACAGCTAACAAAAACACTGCCAGCAGGCAACCAGCTTATCAACCTCCCTTTCTCAGCCAAAGTTACGTTTTTTCCCAGAGCCACAATGTCAATTCAGTGACCTTCCCCTGAGTTTTCCCGCTAGGACTTTTAAGGTCACTTTAAGAGCTCTTTTCTGGAGAGTCCTAGAAAAGTTCAAGCCCATCACCGTATTGTTATGCTCACCCCAATTCTCCAAGGAGTAAGAAGTTGCCTACCCATATTGGGTTCCCTTGGATGGTCACTGGAGGCTTAAACACAACAGCAGCGAGCCAGAGCCCACTGCTCCCACGTCAATTCTCTAGCACCCCAAAACACTGTTCACTTACTGCCTGAAACTGCAGTCCCTTCAAAGATACACCTGTACTACAACATCCTCAGCTGGGGGAAAGACCTCCCCTTCTATGATGGTTCTCCCTATTCATTCCTTAACAAAGGTTGCGTATTAAGAAGCAATTGGCCAGCTATTTAGCTCTGATAGCAACATTTCACCTATTTTACCTAATAAAGGATGTACTTGGACCAGACCTGTCCAGCAGGTTCACCAACCCCCCAAGCTTACAACAGAGTATATCTGATTACATTGAACCTCATCAGCCATTCTCATAACCCATTCATCCAGTTCGAAGAAAACTTGGGAGTTTCTTACTCGGCTTAGGATCTCATCATACCAAGTAGTAACATGTCACCTACAGTGCTACTTCACTGTTCACCCCCAACTCCTGAGTATTTATGCTGCATTAGAAGTGTGTCTCAAATTTACAGAGTAAGTTTTAAGATCCCATAAATGGGGAGATACCCATGGCACACACACACCCCGCTTCACTAAGGTGGGGCAATCGGATGAGTCAGCAGTCGGACGAGGCCTCCTGATCCTCAGCCCAGTCAGTTACTAAAACCTGATCTGTGTGGTTTGCATGCCTTCCTCAAAGCCGTCCTTCTGTGGCAGATATTTCCCAGCCTCAACGGCACGATGTTTTGTGCCTGGGAAAATATGATCCTTCCATCAGTTCACATCCAGCATGTACCGTGCAAACTGGGGTTGTAGGGATGTCACTTGTGACATGAATGGCGACAGCTCCTTTATCCCCCTGCGCCCCCTTGTAAATGTTTGCTTTGAGTTCTCCAGGGATGCTGCGAGTGGGGGTGGGGTAGGGGAGTGGCTATGTGCCCCACTTCCAGCAGGACGAAGAAGTACATTTTAAGGAACCTGGTTTTGAGGTTTTATTTACAATTCTTTGGAGGCTGGTGTGCACATCAAGCCAGATTTTAAAGGTGTCTTTGTATGTGTGTGAGGAGAGGGGAAGAAATGAACTACAGCCAGTGGTATGTCTAGGGCTGGACACTGAAGCTGAAACCTAGCTCCTGCCTGCCCACCCTCACGATCACCCAGGGAGCACCAGGCGATGAGGGCAGCAGGGCAGCAGAAGCAAACGCCACTGTATTCCTGTTGTCACGACGGTGCTACGATTTAAGTTAGTTTAAAATGCAAAAAGTGCACATGCTCAGAAGTGTTTTTAAGCATGGATGATGGCATAGCTGTTCCCCCTCCCACCTCTTAAGCATGAATGTCACATAATGCTATTAGCATTGAGTATAAATTATGCGATGCCTACGCCCATACAGATTTGTCCCTCATACACAGGGGACAGTCAAATGCTTAACCCGCAGACTGCTGCTACCTCCACTGCATTTGAGCCATGGGAGCAGTCCTGCAGTTAGCACAGCCCCACACAGGAAAACAGCTCAGTCCTGCGACCCTGCCCTGTGGTAACAGAATCCCTTTCAGTTAATCGGAGGAGGGAGCAATAAGGGAATACTTACATTTATACTCCCTTATTGTTCTCCGCCCTCCACTTTCCTGGGCAGGGAAAAAAATTCTTAGTGCACCTTTCTTCCACCACCTCTGCCTGCCCCCCAAAGTGACAGAGATAAAGCAGCATTAGCAATATTCAGTGCTCCTAAACCCCCTTTCTCTCCCCACAACAACCCCTCAAGGGAGTCGTGGTTGAAAAATAACAACTGGTGCAAAGTTGCCCATAAGGGTTATGGCTGAGCAAAGATCTGAATCCAGCTGTCCCTGATCAAAGTCTAGCACATTTGCCAGTATACCAGACTGGATCCCATTCTAGCCAAGGGGACAAGATGTCAGTAGTGGGAAAAATAAGAGATAAAGTTGATTGTTGGACTAAATCCCCTGCACCCTTCCACAATTCCAGAGGAAAAGTTGCTTCCAGATGTACTTTAGGCAAAATCTATGCCTCTTCTACCACAAAGGCAGCTAGCCTAATCTTAACCAAATAAGCAAGGGTTCCTCCTGCCCATTTCTAATCTTTTGGATCCTCTCACAATGAGAATATCTGAAAATGTCCTGAACAACAGAACTGCAATCTGAACCTCAGGCTCAACAACAAAACCGAAGAGGGGAGCCAAATTGTTTAAGACAGCAACACAAAGGGAATGGGGATTAGGTGTGTCTATGTATTAAAGGAGAACACAGAGGGAAGATGAGAAGTTTAGGAGTACATCTAAGCTCCCTCTGCTGAAAACATGGAGCAGGCTGCATCACAAGATTTGCAGATGTTTTTCAGTATCCCAGTTCCTGATTTTGCAGAGAAAAGCATTGCTTTGCTTAGAATAAAGCATTTTCTTTTATATATCAGTGACCAATTATTGATAGCATCTGGGATTTATTTATGCCTTTATTTTGGACAACTGTGGCTGCACAGTCTTTAGTTCCTATTGGTCAAAGTGAACTTGATGCTTGTTGCTGGGAGAATAAGATAGACAGAGACTTCTTCTGATATGTCCACTCTGAAGGAAGAGGGTTAACTTTGGCTGGAGTCTGTGGCCTCTAGAGGGGAAAGGAAGAGATGGCCACCATCAAGAGTATCTGTTTGAATTTACCAACATCTGGAGAGCCCCAGCTTCCCCACTTCTGTGTTAGGAGATAGGGGTTAAAAAAATCACTAAAGCTACAATTCCATACCCACTGACCTGGGAGTAAGTCCCATTGAATTAAATGGGGATTACCGCTCAGTAGGCATGCAAAGGATTGTGCTGTAAATGAGATGCCCTCATGCCTCTTGGCAAGTTAGGTTGCTGGCCCAAAAGCATGACTGGGCCAGCTCACTGTTTTTGATCCCAATATATCCAGGGAGGCCAACGCTAAGACTAAGCTGAATCCAGACAAGACGGAGGTGCTTGCTGACAAAGGCCACAACCTGGGTTTGGAGGTGTGTCAACCAGTTCTGGATGAGGTTACACTCCCACTGAAAGGCTGTGTTCACAACTTGGGGGTGCTCCTGGATCTGTCGCTCCAAATGACATCTCAGATAGATGCGATGGCCAGAGTGCCTACTATCAGCTTCGGCTGATACGCCAGCTGCGCCCCTTCCTAGAGTTGGAAGACCTAAAGACGGACGTGCACACACTGGTAACTTCTAGGCTCGACTTCTGCAATGCACTGTACATAGGGCTACCTCTGTGCCTAGTCCGGAAACTTCAACTACCCTATTTCTTCGATTCTAAGATGCACTTTTCCCCCCATATTAACGTCTCTAAAAATGGGGTGCGTCTTAGAATCAATGGCGATTTCCCTACACTTAGAATCAAAACTTTTTCCCTGTTGGTGGTACTGAAATTAAGGTGCGTCTTACAATCGATGGTGTCTTAGAATCGAAGAAATACGGTAGTTCAAAATATGGCAGCCAGGTTGATCACCGGTACACCTAGGGGTGACTACATCACACCAGCTTTAAAATCGATCCACTGGCTGCCAATCACTTTCCAGGCGAAGTATAAAGTGTTGGCCATTACCTTTAAAGCCCTACATGGCTTGGGACCAGGTTACCTGCGGGATCGCCTTCTCCCATACAATCCGCCCCGCACGCTCAGGTCCTCTGGGAAGAATTTACTTCAACCAGCCAGAAATAGGCTGACGAGTGTTACCAAGAGGATCTTCTCTTCTGCAGTTCCCAGACTGTGGAGTGGCCTGCTGGGAGAGATTCGACAACTTAGCAGTCTTCTTGAATTTAAGAGAGCTGTGAAGACTGATCTCTTCCAGCAGGCCTACCTAGTTGAACTTTAAGATGTTTTTAATAATGTATTAGTTTTATTTGTTTTTAATGTTTTATCTATTTTATGGTCTTTGCATTTATATTTGTTGTTGTTCGCCATCTCGATCCAGAGGGAGAGGTGGACAAGAAATAAATAAATAAATATTATCATTATTATTAAGAGCCACAGACAGTGAAGTTAAATAAGTCTAATGAACTGTGGGTGTCATTATTGTGACAAGGGATTTCCCCAAGCCCAGGAATATAATGAAATCCAAAAACTTCTGCAGTACTCACACATGGCTTCTGGTCAAAGCTTCTTGGTGCCTTCTGACAAACACTGTTTACATGTGGTCTTCAAACCATTCATAAAAACTGCAGCATAACTCCTGTAGAATGAACACTGTTCACAATAGACTGGGTTGGAACCAGATCTACTCATACTTAGGTCTTTGAAAACAAAGGGACTTAAGTTAGTCATGACTTACTTAAGTCCCATTAATTTCAATGGGTCTACTCTAAGTATGACTAAATCTGGATCCAACCCAGTGGCTGGTACCGTTCAAGTGTATGTCAGCCCCTGGAAGTGGTAAAGTAAACAGCACTTCAGTTTGCATCCTGGTCCAGAGTGGAGGAGGTGGCACTACTAAGGCAATGTTCTTCACTAAGGTTGTAATGAAGACAACTGGCAGTACACACACTTTCCCACCGGGCAGGAACACACCGGCCCAAGTTGGAAGGTCAGGCAGGGATTGGCATTTAGCACCACACAGCAGAGAGAGCTGTACATGACTTAGGCTGGTTCAAATGCTTCTGCACAGAGGTTATGCACAGGAAAAGTATGGGCATACACCGATGTAGAATCCCCTATCGATGAAGAAGCTGAACCTAATCCAAGGCAGATGGCCTCACAGGATTGTATCCTCTTCCTTTTGAATTAGGTTAACATGTGAAATGTTCCCTTTACTTCCCCCCCCCCCCCACACACACAATAAGCCAACAACATTTTACTTCAGCAAGTGGTCTTCATTCATGAGCCCAGTTACATACATAAGTTCACTTCTCACTAGGACTACATCAAAAGCCTTACTTTTTTGGTTTGGTTTTGTACAGGATTACAAATGAGACATACGTTCTTGCTTCCTAAACCAGAGCCTGCTCTAAGCTCATAAGTAAAAGAGCAACAACAGTGTAGGAGTTACTTCAGACTTATCCTGGCAAAGGAGAACAGAAGTAACCTTAAGTGCCAAACATTAATTTATCAGCATCAGTTTGGTCTTCCCATTCAGCAGGTCACAGGGTTTCAGTAAAAGCAACGTGACTTTATTTCTTAAGATGTATAAACTTTTTTGTCTTTGTATTCTGGTGTATCTTCGAGGCTCTTGAACAAGTTGTCTAATTCTATCTTGTTTTCTAAATATATTACAAGTGTTAAATCCTTCACCCCAGCCCCTTTCCCATCACACCCAAGTGAGGTGGTCCCAACTCAAATACAACATAATAAACCACGATCAGAAACGTTTGACCCTCCATCATGCTACAGATGAATTGGAACTAGGAATGCCTCAAGAATTTGGTCCTTGTGAATTCCACCATGAAGTAACCTGACTTGCACCTCCCAGATTAACACGCAGATCAGAATTTGGCTGCCCACCAGCTTTCTCATTCTGAGCGTTCTTACACAGTTCTCGGCTTAAAGAACACAACAAAAGGCACATTTGGAGAGAGAGAGTAAGGTTAGAAATATCTGTTTAAGTGCACCTTTTTATACAGATCTTGAATTCCCAGATTTGTGGGGAAAGGGCTGAACAGATGTATGGGTAAATGCATGAAAAAGTTATGCAGACCAGAAACAAACTGATTTATTCATTCCAAATCAACACACCAACCACAATGTAGGCTCTGATGCCTCATTCTAGCAACTGCCATTCCCATTCACTCAGGCTTGCATAGTTGCAGAGCATGTGTAAGATAACTCTTCACTCGGCCCCTTTCTTAATATCCAATATTACAAACCCTTCAACATCCTTGAACACATTGGAGGGACAGCACAATTTGTTAGCAGCAGGACTATTGTATCAGGGAGATCTGGGTTCAAATCCCCACTCTGCTATGAAGTTGAGGGGGTGACCTTGGGGCCATCACTACCTCAGACAACGTCACCTGCTTCAAAGGGTTATTGTAAGAGGGGGAAAGTGGGACAACCCCATCTATACTGCCTGAATGTGTTGGAGGAAAGGCAACATACAAATGTGAGTGAAGTTGCTTCCTCACTGTATTCTTTCGCCCAGTCTCAGCAAGATTGTATCATGCATTTATAAACAGTTTATAAATTATGCTATCGAAGTTTCAAACCATTCACTATTTTTCAGCAAACCTGGAATATCTCCATTTTCTTATCCAAAACTTGCAACCCAGTTCTGTGCATGCTTATTCAGAAGTTTCTCTAAGCTCACTGAGACTTATTGCCAAAAAAAAAAAAAAGTATACAAAATTGCAACATCAGTCTTCTCTTAATTGCCACATCTTATTCACTATACAATGAAATATATATTCAATGTGCTGTATAAGAAAACTGACTACGGTAAACTAGAAATATTTCAACTTACGGTGTATTTCAATAATCTAAAACTTTTTCTGTCCGACATAGTTCTATGCATTCTGGAAGGTAAGCATTCACCCGTCTATAGTTCCAATGTTGTCAATGCTTCATCGCACATACCACGAGAAAGGCAAAAGCCAACAACTGTGCAACTGGGAATTAATTAAAGGCCACAAGATGGTCATATGAATGTACTTGTGCTTAGTTAATCTAATGTATTACTTACCAACAAGTTTATTACATGAAATTGCCTGCATATGTTTTATCTAGGGACCACACAACCAACTAAATACATGCTTTTCTGTGCCAGGACTTAGTTTCATGTAAGTGACCATCCCTCTGCTCTCTTTCTGCCTGCAACTGCTCTTTGATTTTCTAAAACCAAAGCCACCTTACACAGACGGAAAGGCAGAAACGGTCTGATATTTAAGTATAAACGAATGCCTGTACTGCAGGGATGGGGAACTTCTGGCTTGTAAGGCGTGCTGAAGTCTACCTCTCAAAGGGCACTCTGAGAAAGGACAGCAATCTAGTTGGAGGGAAAGAGATGGGGTTGCTTCCTCCATAGCCAAATAGCTCTTCTTTCTCTTTGCATGGAGAAAAGGGCAGCCACTTTCTCCAGGCAGAGAAAGCAGAGTGATATGGCCATAGAAGAAGAGGTCTGGTCTCTTCCTCCATAACTAGATCATTCTCTCTGCACAAAGAAGAAGGCAGCCCCTTTCTTTGTGCAGAGAGAAGCATGTGTTGGGTATAAATGACTGGGGTGTGTGGGTATATAAGAGAGAATGGGGGTAACCCTGCCCTCTGCTGGCCTGTGGCTCTCAGGCAAAATAGTTCCCCACAGCTGTTCTAAGATGCAAAATTTTCTGTTGTCCTTTTCCTTCTGGTCTGAAACGCATACAAGAGCAAACTCTTATCCTGGACTGATTAAATATAGTATAACTGCTAGTATGGACAGCCAATAAAGTCAGCTAAGTGTCAATGCACACATAGACACTGCAGGGAGGAATAAACAGGCTCGTTTATTGTTCTGAATCCTGGCTTACTGTTCTGTGCAAATGCATCCATTACCTAATATGGCAAGCAACAATCCTGTAACTAAAATTTCAAGAATGTGCCGGCAGGCCTATCCAGTCGAATTTTAAGATGTTTTTAATAATGTATTTGTTTTTATTTGTTTTAATGATTTATCTATTTCATGATTCTTGTATTTATATTTATTGTTGTTCCCCACCTCGATCTGGATGGAGAGGTGGGTTAGAAATAAAATAAATAATTAAATAAATAAATAAATAATAAAAAACTGTAATACTAATAATCCTAAAAGCAGCAATATCCAACTGCCTCAGGCAAACACGATCCTTCTCCCCTCCTTTGTAATTATGTTTATCCTAACTATGATTAGTCAACCCACCAGTGTCTGAAACCACATTTTGATCCCATTTGTTTGAGCTAAGCATAGTTAGAACAAACCACAGTTTCCCTAAATTTGGATGCAAGGGAAAACTGTGTTTGTTTTTTTAAAAAGGGGGAAGCAGTCCTTCTCCTTGCACATATAGGAAGAGCAGGGGAATGTGCAAGGCAAACTCAGAGCCTGAATGCATGGCACTTTAATATTATGTTTTAGTCAGCATTTGCTATTCTTTTTTTTAAAAAAAGTTTTTTAAAAAGAACCCCCCCACACACATAAATCTTGCTAGAAGGACTACAAAAACTTCTCTAAGCAAGAAGTACTTGCATTGAACCAGGAGGAAAATGCACCATTCATTGGTTTCCAAGTGGTCCAGCCAGAGATTTTAGGACAGAGCTAGACTGCAGGCTTTTAAGAACAAACACGCAGAGAAAGACCAGAGAACCTCAGGCATGAGGGCCAAATCTGGCCCTCTAGGATTCCCCAGAAGGCCACACTTCTTCCCCCTTTTTCCACTCAATCACTGCGCATTCTGTCGTTTCCCAGCTTTTGTGGAATCCCTACCACCACCATTCTGAAGGGCTGAAATACACCTCGTGAAGCTTAGTTACTATCACTGAGACCTTTAAGCCAAAAGATACTATTTTGGCCCTTTTTTCCTTTTTCCTTAGGCTACACCCATCTCCTGAGAGCTTCTCTGAAAGAGAGTTCAGTCCTCGTGCTGAAAGAGGTTCTACATCCCTGGTTTAGATGAATAAACATGAAAGAATTATGCAGTTGCCTTTTTCCTTCTAGGAAAGTTCAAATGGCAACCCCGTGTGAGCTTGGCAAAAGGACTCCATTACAGAGTGCAGATTAAAGAGTTTGAGGAGGGGCAATTAAACTGCACGAGAAGAGTACCAACATGAAGCAGATTCATGCTAAACCATTCAGCAAATTTAAGCTTCATTCGCTGTTGCTGCAGTAACACACTACGCTATGAACATGCACTCTGCTTCCTACACATAACGTAAAACTAAAAAGGGCACATTTGTACAGAAAGAAGACAAATACTTTTTAGAGCAAAGACTATTTGTGTCGCTACATAGCAGCGTCCCCCAACATGGTACACTAAAGATAAGTTGGACTACAACTCCCACCATTCCAGAAAAGCATGGGGAGGGCCTGTTGTTCAGTGGCACAGCTTTGCATGCAGAAGCTCCCAGGTTCAATCCTGGTCACCTCCAGGTACGCCTAGGCAAGGATCCTGCCTGATACCCAGGAAAGCAACTGCCAGTCAGTGTCAATATAGGGCTAGATGGACTGACTCAGTAATATGGTAGCTTCCTATGTTCCTACATGAGGAGGGCACCAGGCTGGGGGAGACTACTATATAATATTCTGATGGAACAGGAATACACACCCAGTTCTACTCATGGAGGAAATTCCAGGCAGTAAAGGCCTCAGATTATGAGAACTTCATGGTAATTTATCTTTGCTATCCTGTTTCCCCTCTCCTTAAAACTAAGAATATGTCCTTTTCCACTACTCTACAGAGGTCAATTCTGCCTACCTGCCTCTGTTGTTTTTCCTCTCTCTTCTCTTAGGGCCAGTGATTCCCTTGATGGTTCTGAGGCTCTCCCCTGATCTTTCTTTCCAATTTATTCTGAGCAGAAATTCTGCCTTTGTTAGGATAACTTTCATAGCCCTCTCTCCCTTGTTTTCAAGGGAGCATGATACAAATATGTAATTTTCAAAGTACCCACAGACTATACATCAAACAATTTTTTTTAGAAGTATCAAAAGTCAGAAAGAAATCTGCAAAAGACATCCTTCCCCCCCCCCCATGTCTAGAACTGCTTCCCAGAACACCTCCTGATTACTATCTCCCTTATTTCCTTCAAATTTCCTCCTCAAAATTAATAATTTCCTGGAAGCCTTTCGGAGCACCAATACCCCACTGTGAGAATGCCAATTTACATGCAATTGGAATAATCACATATAAATTCCATGTTTACCCCTGCTTTTATTCCCCCACCCACCCAACACGGCCAAATCTCCTCTGTTGCTGCCCTATATCAGTGTTTGCAAGCTCTTTGGGATAGAAACTTGTCGAACCTGTTGTTTATAAAGTGCCACGCTCTTGGATGGTGCTATATAATAAGCAATACAAGAGACATCTAATTTACAACTTCTGAGCAAAATAAAATGAATGAAACCACCCCTCTGTTGCTTAAATTCTAAAATGACAATTGGGTAGGCACAACCAACCTTAGCCATTAGATGACTGTTTCCCTTTAATTCATATTCATGAGAAAAACTTAGGGTACCTTCTCGCCTTCTGCAGACCACCACAGCATGCTAACCAGCAACACATAACGAAAGGAATTCTTCACCTTCTCTCTTTAACTGAATTCCTCCTTTAATTACAGGAGAATCCAATATTTTTCCATGAGTTCCCAGATAGGCATTGAGGAAAGGGGTGGGGTGAATGGCTATCATGAAGATCTACTGAATATCAATTGGGAGAAGTTACATATCAACAAGTACATTTTAGAAACCACTGGTTTTCACAGTAGCTAGACCGCTTGGAAAGGCTGCTCCAGGCTAATCCTTAAACACAAGAGTGTAAATTATGGATTTCATAATGCAACATAAGACCTTTTTTTAAAAAACCAGGACTAAATGTGGAGTGAAGGATCACCACACACTCAAAACTACAATAATTTTTTGATATCTAATATACTCCACATTGCTTCAATTTTGAAAACATATTGAATTAAGACATTTACCTTACTTAATATAAAGTGAATGAGATGTTTCCATGCACAGATTAAGTATCCTTTAAAAGCATTTAATATAGGGTGACCAGATAAAATCCAGGTCAGGGCTCATGTAACTTTAACAGTTGTAGAGAAAAGGGAATTTCAGCCAGGTTCATTTGTATGCAATTAGTCCCTGGTGAAATCCCCTCTTCATCACAAATGTTAAAGTTGCAGGTGCCCTGGCTTCTTTTGTATATGGCCACTCTAGTATAGTGCATGCACCTTTAACTGTTGTGATGAAGAGGGAATTTCACCAGGAACTAATTGCATACAAATGACCCTGGCTGAAATTCCCTTTTCTCTACAACTGTTAAAGTTACATGAGCCCTGACCTGGATTTTATCTGGTCAGCCTAATTTAATAGTAATTTCCCCCACCATTTTCACAATTCCACTTCCCTACCATATGTGTGTGTGTGTGTGTGTATATATATATATATATATATGTATATATATATGGCCAAACACCTTATAAAGTGCAAGTAACTAAATACAACGAAGAAGCATAAAATAGAAGTAATAGATCACCCGTTTGTGCTCAGTGGAAAACCCTAAAGAAATATAGAACTACGCCTCCTGCGTGCTCGCCCCTGTGATGGCTTCCCAATCCCAGCTCGACTAGGAAGCTTACTATATGGTAAAATACATTTTGTACATTTATAAAGCTAGATTTCAAGCGCGCGCGCGCGCACACACACACACACATATATATATATATATATATATATTCCCATGATTCAGCTTTAAGATTATAAGTGGAAACTTCCACATGTTCGCATTAAGCATTAAATCCAGACTACATTTTAAACTAGGCTGTTATTTTCAAAGGCACTTTGTATCAAAGAAGTTTTGACGCGGGTGGGAAACCCAATAGAAATGTGCGTGTCATCTACCCTGGCGACAGCAATTCCCACTATTTTCACAGCGAAAGTTGTTCGCCCAAAATTCGCTTCGCAGCCTCTCGTGACGCAGATAAAACACCTTCAGCCTCCCAAGTTACCCTTTAAATTTTAGCTGCCGTTGCTGATTGGCTGGGCGGAACTCTTCTCTGTCCACTCATTGGCTGCTTTTCTTCAGAGTGGCCATTGGTTCCCGATAGCGACGCCTGACTGGCCTTCCCTCTATTCCGACTCTATGATCCTAGCTATAGTAGAGATACGCTCTTTTAGAGTCTATTGACCTAGTAGGAAAGGACCATAGAGCTATGAAAGTTAGAGCACATGCCTTGAACTTCCGGTAGTTATTGAAAGCGGCCGTCGACTTATTTTTAAAAGAACAAAACATCCTCTTCACCTCTCTGTCCATTAACCCAGTCCTCTTTATGGCCGGAGACAGAGGGGGGGCAGTCTATGTCTATTTTCGCACCTCTATGGTGCAAGCCCTAGAGATACTGCCAAACATTGGCGTTCGGTTTAGTGTGGCTCAAGAATGAACGTCTGCGGTTCCCTAAGGCGGAAATGGCCGCACTGCGTCATGTTGTTTAGAGGAAGGCGGGGAAGCCCGAGGGCGTGGGAGTTGGCGTGGTCATAACAACGATTTCCGGGGCGGGCGAAGAGGACTTCCGGTCTAGGAAGGTGTCGTCAGCTTCCAAGATGGCGGCTTCCCCGGCCGAGCTGCTTCTCAGGTGCGAGTTAACTCGTTGGCCTCCAATCCCGACCTGAGCAGCTCCCGCTCTTCCAAGGCCTCGTCCCTCGCTTCCCTCCCGGCGTTTTTGTTTAGTCCCAACCCGGCCCTTTCTTGGCTACCTGCAGCCCCTCTCTCAGATCGTGGGTCTGTGCCCGTGATTTCAATCCGTACAGTTTAGCATATTGCCCATTTCGAAAGCTTGCCCGCCCTTCTGATCGGTGAAGATTTTCTTTCGCGAAAACGAAGGGCTGTCAAGTGTGGGGTTGGTTTTGCCTCCTCTCTTCTAGCCCCCCTCCCCCAAAACTGATGGAGGTGGGAGAGAGATCCGGGCCAAGTGTAACCAAAATATGCCCTACCGGGGGCAAAGTAGCGGTGTGGGTGTGCCAGGCGGATGCATTATCTCTCCCTTTTCTCCCTCTCTCCTCCTTTCCGTCGGTATTGGGTAGATGGATGATCTGTAGGTGTTCTGCTTCTGTCAGATTGATACACATACAACTGGATTGGGATGGATCAGGGAGCTTCTGTCCATTGAAAGCAAAGGCTCTAATCGAGTCTGAGTAAGGCAGGTGTCCAAATCTGGACTGCCAGTCCAGCTATGGCTGCCTAACTTTGAGCCACTTATGTTTGTGAATGATATTTTGAACTCAAGACACCTATACTGTTGTAACTTTGGTTTTTTGTGTAATTCTCTCACAAAGTTTTAGAATAAATACAGAAAACTGCCTTATCCTAAGCTACAACCCTTCCCAAGTAGCTATGAAAGCTGTATGCTTACTATACAACTAGCTCCTTCATCTATATATGGATAGGTGAAACTGTTTAATACATACTGTAATAGGTAGCAATGGCTGAATAGGTGGGATCAGGGCTTTACAGATTTGGGCTGGCCTCAGAAGCTAACTAAAATTTGCTACTGCCACTGATGCTCCCCCTCCTCCACCTCAAGGTGTGTGTGTCTCATTTTTTATTTGTACTGCAATTTAGTAGCAGGAAGATTTCTCATTGCTTCTGAGTGCCTCTAAAGTCCACTTTGAGGTCAGAGACAAATTCCCACCTTTCTGAGTTCTAGAAGTGGAGGCTGAGTCCTGTAGTTTCACTAAGCTTTTGGGGACACTAAAAAGCATTGAGATGTCTCACTGCTTCCAAGTGTGTCCAAAGCTCAGAATGAAGTCAAAGATAAGCTCCTGCCAATATCTCACTTTTATGTTGTAGCAGGTGCTTGCCAGATTAATAAAATATATAGATGCCACTGGCAACCTGGTGAGTACATTTCTTGACTTTGTGGGAAACCAAAGGGAGTTTATGTATAAATAAAGACCAGTAGTACCTACCATAGAGCCGACTTCCGTAAAAGTGTGCAAGCTTTCAAGTTGCAAGAGTTTCAGGAAGCAAATACAAAGTTACACTGTAGAGTAAGATGTATTATAAAGTGTTATTTTTACATCTTGAGAGAGTTACTGCTGAGGAAGTCACTAACTGAAACACATTCAGCATTTTAAAGTCACATTGCACTGACTGAACCAGCCAATGTTACCATATGGACTCTAACTTTTGTTTTGTTATACTAATAATGTGTGTGTTTGCCCCTGCCTGTTATGGAATATAAATCTGAATGAATTAATGAAATCAAGCAGGTATTTGGATCTTCTAAAACTAGTTTGGTCACTTAATGGGGGAGGAGTGAGACAAGTGGGTTTAATCTTTACAATTATTTTCTTAGTGAAAGTTGGCCTCTGTTTGTGAGATGGTGGCTATATAGCCTGGAACTCAGCAATGTAATTAGCTTTGCCATAACAGATGTCCAAAGTTTATATATATATATATATATATATTAGCACACATTTTAATAATCGGTTCTCTTTACTGGGTGTCTTAATGGAGTTTCTGGCTTTCAGTATTGTTGCTATACTTCGGCTTTTCTCTGTCTTGTTTCAGATTTCTATACTCACTGGTTATCCCTGCATTGATACTAAGTGGAGTTTTATGTCTGTGTTTGTTGATGCTGCTGTGTGGTTTACGGTTCTGGTTCCAACAAAGGAAAAATCAGCTTATTCCACCAGGGCAAGATGGGAAAAGACCATGTGTGGTTGCATTTTTTCATCCATATTGCAATGCAGGTGGTGGAGGGGAGCGAGTGTTATGGTGTGCTCTAAGAGCACTGCAGAAAAAGTAAGTACACATTTCAGTTGGGTATATTGATGTCCGTTTGCATTTCTTTCCTTCTGGAAGTTCTTGATGAAAATGACAAACTGTTTAGTAAAATGGTACCCTTCAATTAAAGCCATTGTTTCCCCTCACTATCATTAGTTATTTTTGTATTTTCTTACATCTGTGTTACATTTTGTGCCTGCCGTTCTTAAGATGAGTGGAAAAAATTACTTGCCCACAAATCAGTTAAAGCCTGAAGATGTATTTATGTGCAGCTTATTTTTGATGTGGTCTCTTTTACTTATATAAAATTAAGTTGATTTGGAGATTCTGTGCTGGTTTATGAACAAAAAAGAGCCAGGCAGAACAGGTAGAATGACGGAGGTATTTTCATCTCCCATTTCACCTTAAAAGCATTTTCAGCAAGACAGGCCTCTCAGCCCATCTAGCTCATTTACCTGGCTTTGGGCAGGGACAGGTAATTAACAGATCCATGTTTCTCCTACCTTTCACTGCCCCATCCTCTTCCTCCTTGCCAAACACTCTGCTGAGGCTCTAACAATGATTACAGAAGAGAAGCCACTGCCAAACTTTCCACAGCAGATGGAGGGAAAGGGGAATCCCCGCCCTGGTTTCCTGCCCCCTGAGGTTATAGCTGTGCCTATGGCCTTGGGGTGGGGATCCACACAATCTTATGGTCCTTGGGAAGGCCTCCCACGGACCACGGGATTGCATTTTAGTTACACAATTTGTGTAAAGTTATCCAGATCTGTTACTAGCATGTTTTATTAGTTATATTTCATTTTTTAAAAGCTATAAAAGATTGCTATGGTAATTATATATGCTCTATAATCTCAAATGGTTTTCCAAATGGTTGAAATAAAATTCCAAACTGCAAGGGTTTTGATACAATTAATATGCATATTTAAAGTATGATCAGTAAAGGCTGGCAGAACTATTTATTCTCTTGTTTGCACTGATGTGCTTAAATCTTTTGCTGTTAATGTTTTGTGGGGGTTTCTCCAAATTGTTGGAGAAAGCATTGGGGGTGGCTAGGTAAGCCCAATTTCATGGAGTGATTTAAAATTGACCAAAAGGCTGAAACGTGGTTGCATGTGAATGAAATGTTCTGACAGAATAAAGCCTAAAGAATAAACTGATTTCATTGTCCAGATACAAAGATGCCTCCTATGTTGTTTATACTGGTGATACGGATGCTACAGCTGAGAATATCCTTGAGGGTGCTTACCGACGATTCAACATCAGATTAAATCAACCTGTGAAGTTTGTGTTTTTGAATCGGCGCTACCTAGTGGAAGCTTCCCTTTACCCACATTTCACTTTGCTGGGCCAGAGCCTAGGATCTGTGTTTCTTGGCTGGGAAGCTATTATGAAATGTGTTCCTGATATTTATATTGACTCTATGGGTTATGCCTTCACACTTCCTCTATTTAAATATTTAGGAGGTTGTCGGATAGGCTGCTATGTTCACTATCCTACAATCAGCACTGACATGCTTTCTGTAGTTAGGAATCAGAACGCTCAATTTAATAATGCAGCCATCATCACAAAAATTCCCCTATTAAGCAAATTGAAACTTGTGTATTATTACCTTTTTGCTTCTATATATGGGTTAGTTGGCTCTTGTAGTGATATTGTCATGGTTAATTCTTCATGGACTCTCAATCACATCCTTTCCCTTTGGCGGTGCAGTGACCGCACAAGCATTGTGTACCCGCCTTGTGATGTTCAGGCCTTTCTGGATGTTCCGCTACGTCAGGAAAAGAGCACGGAAGAGCAAACAATTGTTTCTGTAAGCCAGTTTAGGCCAGAGAAAGACCACCCTCTGCAAATCAGAGCCTTTGCTAAACTGTTGGAAAAGACTGCAGGGCAGCACCATCTGCTCAAACTTATTCTGATAGGGGGCTGTCGTAACCAAGAAGATGACCAGCGTGTAAATGGACTTAAAAAGCTCTGCCAAGAGTTGGGCATTGAAAAAAGGGTGGAATTCAAAGTTAACATTCCATTTGAAGAGCTAAAGAAGCATCTCGCAGATGCAACCATTGGACTTCACACCATGTGGAATGAACACTTTGGGATTGGTGAGTATTTTTGCACATAATCTTGTTGAGCTATGTGTGACCTGTGAAGGTGTTTCTTTAGTTTCTAGTATTGAAAGTGATGGCCGATTATGGAGATTCAGCCATCAAACCAGTATGGTAATTAGTTACTCCCATATTTCACGTACTTGCTAATGAACACCTAATGCAGCCTCCCCAACCTGGTGCCCTCCAGCCAGCATGGCCAATAGTCAGGAATTCCGAGAGTTGTCATTTATAAGGCTGACATAATTTGTTCATGGTTGTGATTGAAAAGTACCCAATCTAGTTTAATCATACCCTAAAAGCTATTCCCTGCCACAATGCCTGACCAACATTTTATGAGGTAATCTCAATGGACAAGATTCTGCTTTTTCCAGTGCTGAACCTCCAGTTATTTAGGTTAACTATTAGTAAGTACCTCATAGTTTACAACCATTGCATTTTCTTTTATTCTTGTCCTATTCTTCATAAAAGGAAAAACAGTTGCTCTCTTCCCCCCCACCGCCACTTTAGATTCCTTAAAAATTTGAAAGCTGCCTATATATTCCTTTGTAATTGGAACTATGACAGGAAGTATCTGTAGGTTTTGGAATGGCTTACCCTTCGATACAAAAAGAGCCCCATCTCCAGCTGTTTTCCTTAAGGCAGGCATGGGGAACCTCTTTCAGAGGGCTGATTTCAATTCTGGAGAAGCTCGTGAGAGCCACATTCCAGTGGTGGGCGGGGCTTCAGGCAAAAGGGGTGGGGCCAAAAATACCAGCATATTTTAGCTGAAAGGTTTTATTGCCAATAACTAAGCCTTACGATATGCACCGAGAGCCAGTGTGGTGTAGTGGCTAAAGTGTTGGACTGGGAGTTGGGAGATCCGGGTTCTAATCCCCACTTGGCCATGGAAACCCACTTGGTGACTTTGGGCCAGTCACAGACTCTCAGCCTAACCTACCTCACACGGTTGTTGTGAGGATAAAATGGAGAGGAGGAGGATTATGTATACCGCCTTGGGTACCTTGGAGGAAAAAAGGTGGGATATAAATGCAATAATAAAAAAAATAAATTTAAACTTTCTAGAATGGGGGAAAAACTGTACAAAAGCTGAGAAATTGCTAAATAATTGGTGGTCGAGGGCAAGAGGGTGGGCCTTTGGGGGAAAACCAGTGGGCAGTTTGGGAGCCCAAGCAGGCCAGATTTGGCTCCCATGTCTGACGTTTCTCACCTCTGCCTTAAGGACTATAGTACTTTTTACTTCATGAGGCCTGTGGTTGATTTAGTTTTTGAGCCAGTTTTCTGTTTGTTTGCTCTTTTGTCCTATGTTTTTCTTATTGTGGTGTTTTCAAGTATTATATTGTGATGTGGATTGCTGGAAAAGTGGCCTATAAATATTCAAAATTTAAAAAATGCCAAGATAAAATACACCATTCCTCCAGTTTCTCCCTCATGCAACTTGCATTCTAGCCCTCTTTATCATCTTTGTATATTTTCTCTAAATCCTTTCCATTTGATCCGTTCTAACAAATCACAGTTGAAGGAGAACATTGATTGACTAGTGCTGATAAAGAACAGTAGTCCTAGTCTTGGAAACAATACTGTTCAATGAGTTGGCATTAGCCTGCTAAGTTTATGCACTATAACCCTTAAGTCTTTCCTCAGAGCGCCAATTCTCCCCTCTCCCTGCCGTCCCCAGCTGCACCTCCTACATTGTTCCAGGGTTCCCCACCTTCCAGAGCAAATTTCCAAGAGTGTAGTGGACTGCTGAGGAAGGGGGGAATCAGTGAGAATAGTCTACTCCCCTGTTCTACCAGCAGAAATGCTCTGCTGAATCTAAAGCCTTCTGCAGACAGAAGGAGTACTTTTTCCATGAAAGGCAATGTCTGGACCCAAGCCATTGAATAGTGTGAGATGACCTTCATGGGGCACCTCTGGATGCCTCCGCCCATTCAGAGGTCAGTTCATTTAAGTACTTTTCAATGAATAGTACTTCTAATTCATGTTCCTTAAATTTCCCAGGCCAAAATGTTGAAATCCAGATCTTTCAGCAACTGCATTGTCTTATTTACTAAACCTATTGCTTACATAGGAATATAAGAAACTGCCTTATACTGAGTCAGACCCTTGGTCCATCCTGCCCAGTATTGTTGACCCTGACAGGCAACGGCTCTCCAGAGTTTAAGGCAGGATTCTTTCCCAACCCTATCTGGAGATGCTGGGAATTACCTGTGACCTTCTGCATCCAAAGCAGGTCTTCTACCACTAAACTACAGCCCCTCCCCTTTCCTAATTAAAATAGGAAATATTGTAGTTGCTTACAAATTAGCAATATAGATCTACTAGCTTGCTGTACAATCTTCTACTGGTCTATAATACCAGTAGAAAGAGGAATTTGTGTTAGACTTATAGCTGGTGAGAGCAGCTCCTAACATTAAGCCTCCCACAATTTAAGCTTCATAGAAAAGGACATACAAAGAACAAGAAGCTTCCCAAGTGTGTTTGAGAGACTTGACTCCCTTCAGAAGAAGGAACTGAGGGTTTCAAAGTACGGTGGCAATTTTAGTTAACTGAGATGTGAAGATGCAATTTCAAAGTGCACTTCTTTATACCTCGGCCTATTGCTCTATAGAGTACACATCAAAGCATACATATCTCACAGCCTACGTGCCTCACGCATTTCTCTTTTTCTTTAAAAAAAATGACTGCTCTTTCTAGGAATTGTGGGTGTGTTACAAGAAATCACCATGCCAAGAAGCCCATGTCATATAGAATTCTATGTGCAAATCGTGATTAACTGAAAATTTTGCATATTCCTGTGACACAACATTAAAATAAGTGAGAGGTTACATTGTGCAATATAGACATTCAGATTTGTTCTAGTTGAAAGTCACTTTTGCTGAATAATTCAATAGGCCTAGTTAGCTGTAGCACTTAGTTTTCAATTAATCAAATTTTTGAGCCTTATTACCAAGAGAAATGTTTAGAAGCCGGTTTTGGGGCTTCAGTTTCTCTTCTGTCTAATACCACTGTATGCTCACTAAAATATGCTACTTTGTTTTTGCAAGCTCCACATATCCTAATACAACAAAATGTAATACAACGAATTCCATTTTCCATTTTATGTCAAACTAAGCAGAAAAAGTAGAGGTATGTAATGAGCAGCTAGCAAACAATATTAAACAGCCCCCTTTGTTAGAAAACTAAAAATCCCAGCTTCCACAAAAACCAAGAACTTTATGCCTGCCCTTTTACCCATAGAGAAGAATCCCAAGGTCATTGTTTTTAACTCTTGACTTCCAAGTTCATTTCAACACCTAATTCAAGGTTTCTATATGGAAGGTTAACTATTTTTGAAATGCCAAATCTCCACCAATTGTAGGTTAACGTATTCACTCCCCCAAAAAACCACACAACTGGTTAACTATGCAAACTTTTGCTTTTTCATTTAACATTTAGAGCCAAATATGTTGCCTACCCTGTTAAACATTGAAGTCTGGTGGTCAGCATTTTTAAATTGGATACAAGACATTTAAAGACTAGAATGTAAGAGACAATCACTCCCCCAAACCTGTGAAAATGGCATATACTAATGTGATGTGAGAACTCCTAACGTGCTGAAAGAAATTAATTACTGGCCTGTGGGCCTGGCTCCTTCCCACCAGTCTCCTATGAGGATAGGTAATTTGGCTTTGTGGCTGCAGGAGCAGTGATTGATTCAATTAAAGCCAATGCAGAAACATGCCAGAATGTCCAGCTTTTAGAGGTTATGAACTCCTCGGCATGACTCCTTCCAATTTTCACAGGTGTAAGACTAATATGTGCATACCTTTTGAATTCACAAAAATACTGTTCCTCAGTACACAGAAAATTGGGAAAAAACTGACATAAGAATCTGAGTTAATCTAGAATCTGCATTATTTCTGTTTGCATTCTTTTTATCTAGGAAAGGTTCGTCCATGAAAAAGTCGTCTATTTTGTGCGTCTTCTGCTTTTGAGCATATGTTGCCCCCCTTTTTATACTGAGCAGATGTCATATCCTGTGCTAACATATAAATGTCAGTGAGCTGGATCTTAAAGTGTTGTTCTGAGTACAGAAAAGTCTTTGATCTAGTAGAGCTGAGGTGGGGAACTTTTTTCAGCACAAGGGCTAATTTGGTTCCAGGCGAGCACAGTGAGAGCTCCATGCCAGCAGTGGAAGGGCCTAGAATGGGCAAGGCCACCCCACTGTTGGCATGCAGTCCTTGCCGTCATTCAGCTATAGACGCACTGCCCAGCTTCTCTCACCCCTTGCCAAAGGCAAAAGAAGCAGACTCTGCTGGCAGCTCAAGGAACGCTCGAGACAGCAGCTCAGTCCGGACCTACTCTTAACCCCCCCTCCCTTTACCAAGGGAGAAAGGCTCGATGGAGGCCTGGCATGCCAAATTTGGCCTTCGCAGTAGAGGTTTCCCATCCCTGCGGTAGAGCCTCTCACTAAAAGCAATATTTTTGTCAATTCCCATCCTATACTGTGTGGGGGGGGAGGAGTGCTCCTTATACTCTTGGAGCAGATTTTCAGGGGCTGCAGGGGGCCACCTTTTACATCTACCCCCCCCCCCCCGTTTCTTTTCCCTTCTGAAATCGGGAGCAGCTGTTTCATGAATGGAAGTCTCCCCACACAATTTTATGATTCCACCCATTGTGTTTCCCCTCATACAGTTATTGTAGATGTTAAATTCCTTAGTCATGAAGGATTGAGAGAACTGGAGTTAATAGTTTGTTTTATGTCTTTTATAGGAATTGTTGAATGTATGGCAGCTGGCACAATTATCCTTGCTCACAATTCTGGAGGCCCGAAACTGGACATTGTGGTGCCCTATGAAGGAAATATTACTGGCTTTCTAGCAGAACATGAAGATAGTTATGCAGACACTATGGCTTATATCTTTTCTTTGTCTCCTGCAAAAAGGCTAGGGATCAGGCAAAATGCTCGTCAGTCTGTGAAGAGATTTGCTGATCAGGAATTTGAGGAAACATTCCTATTATCTGTAGAGCAGCTATTTAAATAAAATATTTTGTATATAGATATCTGGACATGCTTGAATTATGGGACTATACTTGTATATTTTTCTAATTTAATATTTCTGTTGAACAATAAAGAGTATGTTAAACATGAGACTTACTTAGATGTGGGGTTCAGGATAATCTGACAGAGCATGCTTGCACCCCAAATTCATCATTTGTGTAGCAAAAGTATATGCAAAATCAGATGTGAAATGCTTAAAGACAGAAGTCTTGCCAAAGAATAAATTATATGGCAAAATATCCACCTCAGCTTGCTCTTGTGTAAAGCTAGATGGAGCTTGAATTTTCCAATGAATTTTTGTGGCATTGAATTTACATCTGAATATGGTTTGAAAGTTTCACAGTAGAGGCATACTATCCTCCATGCAGAAAACTAGTATGTTACTGAGGCTTATAGCCTAGCTTCTCTCTAACATCTAGTTTTGCATGTAAGGAGCATTTTTATGGCCAAACATTCAACTATTTGAGCCCAACCTGCAGTATGTAGTATTAAGGCCTAGATATAGGCTTATCACTTTAGTGAGAACTAGACTGATGTCACTGAAGTGAAATCTGTTAAAGGTATCACCATCGGAAATATGGCACAAGGAGGTTTGTGTTGAGGGGATACTTATACCATCCTTCCGCATGCCACTACAGATATAACAAAAGCGGGGCCAGGTTGGACATATCCCTTGCACTATTTGGCAATGGGAAGAGTTACTCAAAAGTGTCTCATCCACAACTGCTCATTTATTAGAAGATCCTTGGGGGCAAGCAAGGGGAAACAGTCAAGCCAGAAAAGAGAAGAGCCCTACCTTTAGGGAATGCCATCACGGCTATGTTGCAAGATTTCTGCCAGCTGAGTAAGGCATATGAGGAAAAGATGGACACAGCACTTTCATCCCACACTGGGTGAGACCCCCTTGCTGAGTTGATTGGGTTTGCAAAAATTTTACACAGACTCTTATGTTTCCAGCTCTAAGTAATATTGTAATAAAAAACAATATGAAACAGTTGTCAAACTAGTGAGCTGGACTGAAATGTTTCATTGTAAAAGTATGGGTTAATGAGAGATGCAGAGAGAAGTAGATAGACCAGCCATGCATTGTGATCAGTGTCTGGCTCATTAACCTGAACAGCCTGTTACCACTAAACCACGTTTTTTCAGCTATCAACCCTGCACCTCTTATTAAGTACTTAATAGTGGATGACAACCTTACAAAGAAAGTTTTCCTAAAATCTTAGCTATTAATATGGATACTAGTTGCCATTAATTCTTAAGGGACTATTGTTCAGGAATGTTAACTGATTGCTCCTTCTTGTTTGTCTCCATTGATGTTACTATTGTCTTCCAAACTTTCATTGGGTTTTCTGAGTTTACTATTAGTTACATGTTCTTTTTTCAGTTGCTCTGTGTCTGCTGATTCAACTGGAGCATTTAAAATCTCCTCTTCTAGAGAGGTTACCACTTTTTCCAGGGATTCTACCAGCTCATCCCTCAATTCATCTTCAGATTCTTCAAAGTTTCTGTATAGTTAACAGGAGAAAATGGATATTCAACGTTGTTGGTGTTTTTACCAACTTATGAAAATGTTCAATTCTAAAATTGGTTAAGATGTCAATTAAAAGTATTCTGCAAGTCTGAAGGTTGGTTCATATTATGTGATGACCCACACACAATTGCCTTTTGAGGGTACAGCGTCCCTATCAGATTCATGACTCGGGCATGACCGCCTGAAAATGCTATTTGTATAATCGGATGGCTTTGTAAATCCATTAAACAAACACATAGGGAAATGTCTGTGTGGCTTCCCCAATTTCTATGCTGGCAGTAGCAAACTTTCTTGATCCGCTGCCATAATAAGAAAACTGGAGTGATACATTACCAATGTGGAGTCCCCTATTCACAGAAATTGCATCTCCATGCAATTCCAGCCAGTCCATGAACCCCAATGGTAGGTATGTTTGCTCTTGGAGAACTTATGGGAGACCCTGCATGCACGAACCAACTAACATCAGCATGATACTTCTCTTGTTCAAGTTTAAATGCCAGTTCATACAACCAACTTTGCTGAGATTGAGAATTGAATATACTTTTGCAAAAATTAGTCTGCTGTGATACTGTTCGGTAGTCACTTCACCCAGCTTACTACCTGACATACATTGTATCACCAGTTAAACCTCTGCCAGCATACTGATACTGTTTTAAGAGCTTTTTACCACATGCTAAGCAAATTGCATCCCAGTTGTAGCGTTTGGACTAGGCTTTGACTAGATGTCCTACACTAGTCAATCGGTGTGGTTGCTGATACTCCCCGTCCTAAGCATTGCCACAACTCTTAAAGTCTAGAATGTTAATAGATCAAAAGTATTGTTGCTTAAAAGAAGGAAACAGAAGATAGACTCACGTGTCATCATCATCCGATCTTGGATCAAGTCTGTCTTCATCTACTTCAATAGCAGAACTTACTTCGGAATCAGCTTTATCTGTTTTTGGAGCCAACGGGGTTACTTGCGCCTCTGAAGAAAATATTTTAGTTAGTTGGTTTTGTGATTTTAGGGCTGTAAGCCACCTTAAAGAGCAAGGAGGGGGAGTATACATTAAAAAAATAAATTCATACACAGGGTGGATGATGTGTGGCCATTTGGTTTACTTGGTGCTATACCCCTTCCAAACGCACAGGGCCTATTTCCAGGCTCACCTTGTATAAAGGAATTCTTTGTTTGTGTAAACTGGTGCCTCTGTGTGGGTTAGTGGAAATGTGGCCATCTCAATTAACCTGACAGGTAGGCTTGGTCCTGTGCGCAGACTCATTGTGAGCAAAAGAACTGAACTTTGTCAAGTGGCACTTCCATAAGCAGAGTACTAAAAATCTCAAAGATTTCCAAGGCACATAAAAAAACCCAAAGGTGTCTACCTGAGCCATGAGAATTTTTTTAAAAAAAAAAATCACTTGAGCAATGCCTTTATTAGAACCAAAGAAAATGCCACAGAAGTGTGTGCAAGCTTTCAAGTTCTACAAGACTCTGCTGATTTGTGTGCCACTCTTAGATGCCATTGGCTCTAGGGCAGTTTAACCTTCCCCCTCATTTGTGCAGAGATACACTGATACCTTCAGTTGTTCCACTAAATATAAACCTCCAAAAGCGGCCTATCAAGTAGCAAATGATGCAAGAAACAACTTACTGAGCTCTTCAGCTTGGCACAAAGTGTCACTGGAGCATTCTGCTGCTGCTAACATGTTCATTAGTGTCCCAGGTGCTTCTTGGATCCATTTTTTCCTATTTTCAGGGAATTCTGAAGGCATCATGATTACCTGGCCCACTGAGAAATAGACATTAGGTCACTGTACATTGTTTATTCATGTAAAATTGGCTCTACTGCATTTCACCTCCCAGCAACATTCTTCACGCTGCAATCCCTCTTTTCTCCCACTTCTCTTGCTCCTGCGATAATAATTTATCCTTCATCAAAGCAATAGCAACAACGAACCGGGGAGGGATTATAGAGACAGTCCAGCCAATAGCAGGGATAAAATGCTGTTTTATAACAAGGCTACAAGAACGCAGATGCAGAACCCTGAAACTAAGGCCAAAGTCCCTTGTGGAGCAGTTATCCCATCTTCAAATGAATCTTATGCACTACCACCTAAGTCATATCAAGGAGACCAAGGGTGGGCTCCATTCTCTTTGAGATATGGCAGGGAGTTTAGCAAATCAGGAATCCGGAGACCAGAAAGGCGATACAAGAATGTAGGACAGATGGTACGACTGGGTTTGGAAGTATGAAGTTTTTCTATTGGTGGAGGCAGGTATCCAAAGTGGGTTACCTCCTCCCACTCACGGTTGAAACCGGGCTATGCAAATCAGGCACACGTAACAGAATTTGTCAGGAGAAGGCACCTTCTAGTTCTGGCAGGAAGAAAGGAGACAAAGTCTGGTGCTAGTAAGCGTGTATCTTTAATATGTTGTATCAAAAACCCGACGTTTCAGATATGATCCTTCTTCAGGAGCTGTATCTTAGCACGTGTTACTAAAGAAAATAACAATATTGTTCACAGAATTTAAATCCTTCAGCAGTTCTCGCTGGAGGCTGCGTTCTCTCTACAAGTATCTGTCACGAGAACTGCTGAAGGATTTCAATTCTGTGAACAATGTTGTTATTTTCTTTAGTAACGCGTGCTAAGATACAGCTCCTGAAGAAGGATCATATCCAAAACATCAGGCTTTTAATACAACTTATTAATGGAACACCCTTACTAGCACCAGATTTTGGCTGAATTCGGGCAACACATTAGTCAATGGTGGGTTGAGTAACCAACTCACAGTTGGTTATTTTGTGGGTACCCACACAACATATTCCTACACAACTGTGGGTGGTTGAGGCTGGCACTGAGTGGACTAATAGTCAACCCAGCATTTGACTGACACAGCCCCCGCCCCTCTCCCCACCCTCCCTCAGTCCTCCCAATTCTATCCCAGCAGCCTCTGCAAGTTGCACCAGTTGTAGCAGAGTGGCAGCCGCCGCTTTGGTCGCTCTTGCCACCTGCCTCTATGGGCTTGTGTTTTAACCCACTCACCACATGCCATTAACACACTCACTTCTCCACACAACACTTTAAACAACTGGCTTCAAGCTAAACAACTTGCAAGCCAGTTGTTTCTCTCCGTTGCTTATTTGGGCAGAATAGCATACCGTCAGTAGTTTGTGAGTGGCGTGTTACCCTCCATACAACACAATAAGCAACACAACTGACGATTGTTTCCCTCACCCTCAGTTAGGCTGACCATATGAAAAGGAGGACAGGGCTCATGTAACTTTAACAGTTGTAGAGAAAAGGGAATTTCAGCCGGGGTCATCTGTATGCAATCAGTCCCTGGTGAAATTCCCTCTTCATCACAACAGTTAAAGTTGCAGGCACTATACTAGAGTGACCATATACAAAAGAAGGCAGGGCCTCTGCAACTTTAACTGTTGTGATGAAGAGGGAATTTCACCAGGGACTAATTGCATACAAATGATACTGGCTGAAATTCCCTTTTCTCTGCAACTGTTAAAGTTACATGAGCCCTGTCCTCCTTTCCATATGGTCAACCTACCCTCAGATGCTTAATGTGTTGTCCAAATTCAGCCATTGTCTCCTTTCTTCCTGCCAGCATTGGTGCTACTTCCCTCTCAATGCAACACATTCTAGTTCTGGACTTGCCTGCTCTTGAGTCAAGGAAACTCTCAAAGCTTCTCTCCATGCCCTAGTTAGGCCTTTATTGCAGGCTGGGCAGTTTCACCCTGCAATTCACATCTAAAAGTACACAGACATGTGCATAGCGGAGTCAGAAACCCACTTTACTCAACCGAACAGGGGTGGACAACTTCAGGGGGTCCACGTGCCACTCCCCCCACCGACCACACTCCTGCCTCTGCCATGACACCACAAAAACGCAAAAGAAATCAGCAGTCTGCCAGCAAATGTTGGCGGCAAACTGCTATGGAGGCTTACAAGGGTCACACTAAATTTATCACTTTAAAGCCTCAATAGTGGTTTGCCACCAAATTCTGGCAGCAAACCACCAAAGATTTGGTGTTGTTGTTTTTTTAGAACTTCAGCAGTGTGTTGGGGGCTGCACCAGAGGTTGTGGGGGGAGAGGGAGCACTGTCAGCCACCCCTGCAATAGAAGAACAGGAAATATTTCACAAAGATCACCTTCATCCATAGTAGGGCATGCAGAGGTGATAGCTGCATTCTCTAGAAGGTTCAGGAGAGTCTGTGGGGCTGCAGCTTGCCATTGTTTTCTATTTAGTATGGCATCATCTTCATTGTCATCGCCTAAGGGGAAAGGAGAGATTATAACCAGTACTTTTTAAATCTGTACGGATGCAAGTCTGATGTCGACTATGAAATGGAAAAGGCCAGTTGATGCAACTTTATTTTTTGTCCGGTGGGTAATTTTTTGGTAGCGATCTTGTGCTGAATCTCTGCATGAAACTCACTCCTGTTATGGACTGACTACATATGACCAGGGACCCAACAAAGCTTCAAAAAACAACAACAACAACAACAACAACAAGATGATCAGACGCATGGTAAAAGAGTAGCTAGGAATCATTGAATGACCAAGGGATGAGGTTCTCAGTGGAGAGAGACTAATATCAAGGGGCTGAGCGTTTCCACCTGTCTCACCCCATCAGCTTGGAGCCTGATAAAGCCTGCTGTCTGAAGATAAGTGCTGGAATTGTGCTTGCTGGAGACAGACCGAGTAATATTAAAACTTTATATTGCAGGGGCTTGAAGGAGGACTGGCATTCTTTACCTACGCAGGTGAGAGATGGGGGAGGGAGTGTGTGAAAGGAGACATAGGTGAAAGCTGGGAGGAAGGTTTGTAGACTAACTGTGGAGAACTCCAAGTTGCCTTTGTGGAATGGAGATTTATTAGACCTTGTAGGCAGCGTTCTTTATATTTCTATGTTGCGCTCTATTTTCTCTCATGTTTAGTGCTAAACTGCTGGATTAGGTTAGTTTATTTGTACCGTTCTATTCGATATTGCACGTTATGTATTTATCCACCAATGCTAAGGCTATTTGTAATTGTTACATTTACCATGACATTTGCTGCTTTGGGCAGAATTTTCTGAAAAAGCAGCATACATTAAAAAAAACACCAGATGATGATCAAAACAGGAAAAACAAGCACAGTTGTGTAAATCAGATCTCATAAATATGGATTTATGTTATATGAGCTCCAGATTGAACAAGTAGGATTGTAACTTCTAAGTAACAAGAGCAACAGCATGCTAGCCAGTCTAATGATTTCAAGAGGCATACCCGTTTCCCAGCAGCATAATTCTACCAGTGCTTTGTCTACATAATCATCATAGATGTTAGACAGTTGTTTCTTAAGGTGTTCTCCATCTTCAAAAGTCAAGGCTTTATTAAGTTTATCATGGTCCTGGCATCAAACAAAAGAATTCATGTTGAGAACTTATTTGATTCATTCACATTTTTTAACACTACCTTCAGACAAAGTAAGCCTAGTAAAAGCATTACAATAACATGACAGAGACGGACAAGTGCGATCCACCATACACCTATCTTGGATTGTACCACAGACAAGTGTGTCACTGGGCCTGTTCAGACAACACACTAAATCATGGTTAGGCCACTAACCCTTTTGCAGCAAGTTGTTAGTGAATGTGTTATAACCATGGTTCTATAGCCACCATGGTTAGGAATGGCTCACACGACATGCTAAGTCATGGCTCACACGACATGCTAAGCCGTAACGTTTAGCTCAAAACACTTAACCAGCATGGTTTAGCGTGTTGTCGGAATAGGGTCATTGAAAGCTGCACCTGAGCTCTTTTTATGCGCTCTCAATCTTCCCCAATTTTTCATTTGGGGAAAGAAAATCTCACACAAGGAGCATCAGAAATGTTCTTGTGGCAAGCAACTTGAAAAATTGCTTTAAAAGGATAAAAATCACAGCATTGCAGCCTGATTCAGGAATCCACATGTGCCAATATGCACTCACATCTTCGGTGCATGTGGACTGCCCCATTTATCCCAACTGAGGGGAAAATATAAGACCAGTTACCTTCCTTAAAATGACTAGAGGAGGCTTTGCAGGCAGGGGAACTCCATACACAGCTTGGGGCATTTGCAACTCCAATTCATCACTATATCGTGTAACATATTAACAAGAGACCGAAAGTTATACCTCTTTCTCTTCCTGATAGTTCACATTTGGAATACCAGCTTTTAGACCAATGTGAAACTTTACTCCTCCCTGGGGGGGGAAAACAGTTTCAGTAATTTTAATAAAAAAAAAAAAATACATGGCAACTACCACAGATATACTTTAAAACAACAAACAACAACTCGTGCCATCTGTCACCTGAACCATAAGCAGATGGCTGCAACAATGCCTTCCTGCCATATAGAAGGCAGCAATTCACAACTACGCTCCCCTTTTCTTTTCCATTCCCCAGTATGGGGGCCTGTGCAAAAGGGGAGCAGGAAGTTCATAGCAAGAGGATAAGAAAGGATGGCTTATGTTAGGGTGACCAGATAAAATCCAGGTCAGGGCTCATGTAACTTTAACAGTTGTAGAGAAAAGGGAATTTCAGCAAGTGTCATTTGTATGCAATTAGTTCCTGGTGAAATTCCCTCTTCATCACAACAGTTAAAGTTGCAGGGGCCCTGCCTTCTTTTGTATATGGTCACCCTAAGTGCATGCACCTTCGACTGTTGTGACCCTAGCTTATGTCCCTCCTTGCTGAGATTTCCATGATTTCTCTTTTTTTTTCTTTCTTGTTTTTAAAATTTTAACTGTTTTGTGATTCTTGTGTTTTATATTGTTGTTGTTCCCCGCCTCGATCCAGAGGGAGAGGCGGGTTATAAATTATTATTATTATTATTATTATTATTATTATTATTATTATTCCATAGCTATCTGAAACATAGTTTTCAGAGCTATCAATATATAAAGACCAGCTGAAATGTGAACAGAAAAACACAGCAAAGAAAACAAATCTTCAACCTTGGCTTTATGTTTAACTTCCAAGATGTTTCTCTCCTTCCAGTTATGGAGTCCAATTTGTTTCAAGTTTTGCTCAATATCCTTGAAGGGAAAAAAAAGTATTACCTTAACACACACAGATATTTTCTGTCAAAAATACAGTCGAATCACATTTGGTTTTTTATACAAGGATAGGCAATTAGGACAAGGAAATATTTGGTACAACCTTATTGCTGAGCAGTGGGTTGGGGACTTAAAAGTGTCAGTTTTGGTAGCTGGTAAATGTTAGACTTTTACTAATGTTAGGTAAACATTCCTAACAGCAATATTTTAGGAAACTGAATCAAAACTCTACATTTACTAACAAAAAGTGCAGTGATCAGACCACTGCTTTGTTCTTTCTAATCCATTCTTCACCAATATGGTGCTCATCAGATGTTTTGGACTACAACTCCCAGAATTCCTGTCCATTGGCCATGCTGGCTAGGCTGATGGGAGCTGAAGTCCTACACATCTGGAGGGCACCAGGTCAGGGAAGGCTGTATCTAATCCATGTTAAAATCATGGGTTATATCCAACGTTAGTCCTAGAGTAGACCAGAGGTAGGCAGCCTTTTGGGCCCATGGACACATTTGGCAATTAGAGAAACTGCCCTGGGCGGCACCACAAAATGGCTGCCATGGGAGGCGTGGCTAGTCACAACATGCTAAAAAAACGTTTGAGCCCCCAGTTTTCAGTGACAACAGAAACTTATTTCACAGAAGGCAAACTCTTCCCCTCCCCCCTCAGCCTGCTTCTGTCTGTCCACTCATTCCCCACTATTGCTTTTACTGTCTCACTCTGGATCACCACTCTCTTTCTCACACACACACAGAAATACAAGGACACACACCTTGGCCTTAGTCATCCATCCTCCATCAATGCACACACACACACACAATAAAGTATCCAATGTATTCATCATGCATGTATGTATACATATACACACAGAGGTAGGCCCCTCTCTCCTCCTCCTCTTCACTGCAAGCACATGAAAAACCATGTCTGACCCAGAGGCATTAATGGGAAATGAAGATGGCAGCAGCTAGAAGCCCTCGCTTTGCTTTGAGCTATCCCAGCTACTAGTAAGATTTTTTTTTTCAAGTGGCAAAAGTGGGGCAACTTGATGGGTGCCAAAAACAGTGTCTGGAGGCATCACGTTGCCTATCCCTGGAGTAGACCCATTGAAATAAGTGGAACTTTGCTTAAGCATGGCTAACTTAAGTCCCATTCATTTCAGTGGGCCTACTCTAAGTAGGACTAACATGGGATATAGCCCATGTACCTCTTTCCATTAATGTGGACACTTCAGCTGCCACATTGTCCCATAACATAGCACCATATTAGAAGAGGTGATACCTGGACTATTTCATCTTTTCCTCCAGGGATAATATCATTGTGAGGAGACTGATCCTCAGTCTTCTTCTGTTTCACAAGAAAGGTTTTGTCCTTTGTATTTTTATTCTCCTTTAAGATAACAACAATTTTAAATATATTGTTAATTAAATATGTTATAGGTTAAGCAGATGGATACACAGGTAATTGTAACAATCTTATCAAGGTTTCAGAATTTTAGAATAAAATGAAACCATTACTGAAATAATGAAAACAAAATACGGTATAAACTTACATCAGAACTCATGACAGGAGAACATTTTAATATGTATCCTAGTCCAAACATTATTTCCAAGTGGAAAATGTACATTAAAAATAACCTACCTTTAGGGACATGCAAAGTAACTTTCGTCTAACCAGAATATAGTATGGTAGTTGAAATCTGGCAGAAAGAGGTGGATTCTTGTGTGGTTTGGAGTGTATATTTATTGACACAAGCCTTTGTAGTTTAATTCTGACTAACTGATACTTTACACCGCATTGTATAACATTCCATTTTAAGAGTGCAAATATATATTGATCACATATCTAGTACCAATTTATCACAATGGAAATAGAACTATGTCAACTGTAGCATCTGCCCATGTGGTGAGAGGTTTACTACACATCTGCACCTGATCAGAAATCTGGGACACGAGTAGTAAAATCCTTCTTAGGAGTGAATACTACAGCTGACTGGTTTCCCCATGAGGTTGTATGGTTGTACGGTAAGGGACACCATAATACCAGTTTGTTACAATGGAGGAGGAATCAAACTGACTGAAATGTGAAAACACACTCATGTATTATTACATCATAATTTGGTCTATAACAAGCATTTCCCTTGACCTCTTTTTAAATGATCCCCCATTTTGACTTTAACTTTTCTTATTGTACTCCAGCAGTTCTTGTTGCTGTTTCTATATCTTGATTATTTTCTATGAGAGACAGAGAGAGAGAGAGAGAGAGAGAGAGACAGACAGACAGACAGACAGACAGACCAAACTAAACTATTAAAACCTTGGGTTCAATCCTGGTACAATTTCATCAGTTTTCCCTAGCTCTCCAGGTTTGATTCCAGTTAGCACTAGCTTAGAATCATATAAAGACTAGCAGATATTCCCAGTGTTGCTCAGGTCTCCAAATAACGTTAATCCGCTTCCCTCCGCTCCTCGCTGATGCTGCTTGTCACTGTTCTCTCAAGGAGTAGCATCACCAAGGAGTGGAGGGATGCGGCTCTCAGTGGATGCAGACAGCTCCAGGCAAGGCATGCTGGGATGTGAAGCCATTTAGGAGATCTCGGGTGATCGCCCATGTGGCCGCATGCGATCCCCTGAGATCTCTGAAATGCCGACACCTCCCAGCATGTCTTCGGTGGTCCGCAGGTGGTCCCATCCTCTGAGAGGCGCTTCCTTGACAGTTGCTGGGAATTGTAGGCATGACAGGAGTTGTAGGCGTCAGGATAGGATTTGTTTTAAATTGTTTAAAAATAGTTAAACCATAAAAAATAGGGTTTTGGATTTTTTTGGTACATTGTACAGGAACACCTATCAGCGTCCCAAATTTCAAGTTTGTAACTCATCTAGAAGTGGGTAAACATTTCTGGACATACAAACCCACACACATACAATCAGCTTTATAGAGAGAGAGAAGACGGGTGACAAACTCTTAGCCTTGCAAAAATTATTCTTATAACATAAATCACTTGCACAACAAACAAATGAAAAAGGACCCCAAAATATGCACCTGAGAATTAGGGACTTTCAGGAATAGTGGGGGAGTTGGGAGGGGAAAGTCAACAAAAGTCACCTCCACCCCTTTTCCACTAGGGGAACATTTTGAGTGTAAGTCCACATGGCAATGCTCCCACTGGAGGAATAAAATTCTGGATCTAATCAGAGGCCCCTGCCTCCCAAAACCCCCATACAACCTAAAAAACTGCCCTGCCAAAGTGCTTTAAATCAACATCCAATATATCACAGGGAGCAGTTGTCAGAAAAGGAAATTGTAGTATATGTGTAGAATTGCCTGGGCATACAGCGGCAACTTTGGATTCCAACCACTATTTGCACAAACTAACACTATATTACCCAACATTCGTCCAGTCCTGTTTAACCACTAAAAGGGCAGAATGGATTCATATGCCAAAACACTCCTTCTGTGTGGACTTTCTAAACAGGAGCAACATCTTCAACTTAGTTCCTGCATACTGTTCAAGTTCCTCTTTCTGTCTTCTCCCAAGAGTGAAGGATATTTTCACTCTTACTGAAGTGACATTCACCAACAAGAGTGTGCCAGAAAGGACTAATATAGGGTGACCATATGGAAAGGAGGACAGGGTTCCTGTATCTATACAATTGTATAGAAAAGGGAATTTCAGCAGGTGTCATTTGTATGCATGCAGCACCTGGTGAAATTCCCTCTTCATCACAACAGTTAAAGCTGCAGGAGCCCTGCCCTCTTTTGTATCTGGTCACTCTAGCTATACTAGAAAATGCAAAACATGTGCACAACCCAATAAGTTTGTCTAGCCCAGAACTAGAATATCTTGAACTGTTAAGATTACCAACACTTTTTTTGTCATTCCTCTTCTTTTTATTCTATTTTGTATTTATAAAGCTCAGCCATCTGGACTCCATTTTGAGAATCTGTTGGTGATTGAGGTACATTAATGATTCCCTCAGACAGGTGAGCTTGGAGCTCCACCCACCACCTGTCCTTTATCCCTAGTCCCCACCCCCACCCTGTTTTTGTCCTGTCTAGTCTGTTTGTATGGGCATGGGATTATGTGTGTTGGGACAAGATATTAAATAACCATATATGCCAG
Organism: Anniella stebbinsi; assembly: GCA_029215795.1. NCBI lineage: Eukaryota > Metazoa > Chordata > Lepidosauria > Squamata > Anniellidae > Anniella > Anniella stebbinsi. The sequence goes on along the minus strand of JARDYH010000003.1, from coordinate 125,567,189 downwards.
GGAGAAGGTGAGAGTTATATGGTTGTGTATTAATTTACACTGTAATTTGAATAAACATTTAAAAATTAAATATTTAATTTAACTGACCATGTCTTGTTTTTTTCTTTTTTAAATAACACAGTTGACATGAGGAATGGAACTGATTTTATATGAGACTTAATAGTCTGGGGCATTCAGAATTAATATTATTAGTGCTGTGTACACACCACCACACGTGGGGTCCTGCTTTGTGAGAGCATAAGATGAAATGGATCTTGCAGCAACCAATCCGTATAGGCTCTTTCAGTCTTTCTTAACGTTTAACTCCCATGTAGTCAGAGCACATGTTAACATTCATATTGCAAGAACTAAACTGTCCAAAGCAATCACATTATCAAGTCTTCACAGGTGTGGGAAAGCTAGAGTGAACATTTGGTGCAGGCTAATTTACCTCTACTGCTTCGGCTTTAAGTCGAATTTCATTTACTTCACTGTGGTACTGCTGACGAATTTTCTGCAACTGTTCCAAATATTCCTGTTGAACATTATCAGATTTTTAAAACTGTGCACACAGAGGTACCTTTAGAAACAATGTGTATTATACGGGCAACATATATATGAATACCACAATCCTATACATTTCTATTCAGAAGTAAATTCCATAGAGTTCAAGGAAGCTTACTCCCAGATAAATGTATGTATAGGATTACAGCATAAACTAGTATTTAAACACACACACACAGAGTCAAGGTCTCTACTGTGGGGACTAGAAGTTTGTATTTCTTGAACAGCAGCTTCCCATACCTTATTTATTTAAAACATTTATATACTGCCCTTCACCCTATTTGGGATCCAAGGTGGTGGCACACTACATGGAAAACTGAGAAGGCTTTCAAAAGCATGTAGTAGTCTGATCTTCAATTAAAAAAAGGTCTAAACATATGCCAATCCAAGTCAAAATAATTTGGGAGTTGCCAAACTGAAAGGTGGCAAATGAAATCAGTTAAATGCCTCAAATAGGACGCTTTTGGACGCTACTGATAGTTAAGACTAGAAAATAGTTATGAGCAAGGTGGTTGGTTCCAGCATTCAGAGTAACTACTTTTGCCCTAACAAATATTTATCTATTTGGAACACCTTGCATGGGGCTCGGAGTGGCCTCTGATCCAGGCACTGAGATAAGGTTCTGAAAAGCAACATCATATTTTATTTCCTTACTCATTGCAAGAGAATATGGATTTTGCCATAGCTATTTTCTATGGGTCCAGGTGAATTCTACCCTGGCAGTTGCAATATGTGTTGTATCCATGAAAATTAGTAGTATAAACAATGTGCATGATTCCTATTATAGTTCCCTCAACCCAATCCCCAGCTGAGCACTAATATTGCTCAGGGTAAGTTGTCTAGAGCAATGAAATTCCTCTTTCTTACCTGTTCCTTCATTTCATTTTTTTGAGCAAGAGCTTTCTGATAGGCTTTGAGCTGCTCTTCCTTCATCTCCCGATTCTGCATCGGACCATATTGGGGATCAGCAGAAGATGGCCGCAGACCCTATTGGTATATGAAATAATGGAAAAATAGAAGAGTGGCATCGGAAACATTTCTCTTACTCCCCCCATTTTCTGAACCCACCACACCTAACAGACAAGACAAAATGTATAAGACTAGAGTGATTTTTCATGTTGGTACATTTTTTAAACTGCCCTATTTTGATTCCTCCAGGGACAAACAAGAACCATTGTTTATTTGTTCCAATTTATAGGTTTATAAAATGCTTACAAGTTGCTTCTCTACTTTTAACTTGTACTGCTGGGCATTGAATCGTCTCTGAAGGTATTCTGCAGGCCTGAGAGGAAAACATAAAATTCAGTGAAAATTTAAATAGAAAATGGATGATTTCCTCAAATAGGAAATCATTTTAATGTTCGCTGATTTCCCATAGTAAATTGTGCTAGATTAAGGCTGCAAACTAATAAACACTTACCTGGGAGTAAGTCCCATTGAACTCAAAGGGACTTACATTTGACTAGACATTAGGCTAACCAGATAAAATCCAGGTCAGGGCTCATGTAACTCTAACAGTTGTAAAGAAAAAGGAATTTCAACCAGTGTCATTTGTATGCAATTAGTTCCTGGTGATATTCCCTCTTCATCACAACAGTTAAAGGTGCAGGCACTATACTAGAGTGACCATATACAAAAGAAGGCAGGGCCCCTGCAACTTTAACAGTTGTGATGAAGAGGGAATTTCACCAGGAACTAATTGCATACAAATGACACTGGCTGAAATTCCCTTTGCTCTACAACTGTTAAAGGTACATGAGCCCTGACCTGGATTTTATCTGGTCACCCTACTAGACATTAACTGCACATTAACCTGGAAGTACAACTTTTTCCTGCCACATCTCTGTTTCAAGTCATGAATGGCCTAGTAATCGCAGGCTCTCTCCTTCTGAAAACTGAATCATCCACCTGTTGTCATACATTTTGCAATCCATGTCGCAGACAAATTTGCACATATTCCATTTCACTTCAGAGTCTCAACTTTGAACACAAGCAGCCTGAAATCAATGCTCTTAAACATACTTAATTCTGTGTGAGATTGAACGGAAAGCCCAAGTTTGAGGAACTGGAGTAAATAAAATCACAGCAGTCTTATTCCTATTTCAGAATCAATAGATGTATCAATATTCAAGAAAATGTTTACTACCAATGAGGTGGTGGTGGCGGCGGTTCTTTTCCTTTATTCTTATAGTACTCTTCCATTCTTTGGCCAATAAGTGGACCATCCTCCTGCACCAAAGGTCTCTTCTGCAAGTTTGCAAGTTTCACATAATAATGGTCATAGTGCCCATATATTCTGGCAGCTTCTGCTTTCCCACAGATCTTAAACCTAGGACCCCAGGGCTGAAAACAAACCATATATATGAAAATTAAAACTGCAACAAATCCAGTACACTGGATCTGAATTGTTATCCATTTGTTATAGCATGTCCCTTCCTGAACTTAGTGAATAGCGCTCAACGTTATACCATTGCTGAAATGAAGGAAGTGTGGAGTTGATCAGTACCTTATTCGAGGGCCACTGAGAGCCTTAACTTTCTAAAGAAGAGTGGGAAATAAACAAAACAAGCACATCATATTCCCATTTCCTATCCTCTGCTGCAGCTAATGCTAGCTCTGTGCATACAGCATCCTGCAAAACATTTGAGTACTTCTGCCTCCTATTAATTCATTTTTTTTCTCTTCCTCTTAGATGAGCTCACCTTCCCCTGCCAAAGGCCTAAGCAATGCACACCATCACTTCCTAAACATTCTCTCTCCCACATTTGGAGAGTATCAGGTTGGGGAAGGCTGCTTTTTCTCAATATATACTCTCTTCTTCCTGCTGATCCCAGTGTCTATGGAGTAAGACAGTAATTTGCAAGTGCACACAGACATTTCACGTTAGTGGTGTGATTTGGATTCAGAGTACTATAATAGAGCAAATTGTGATGTTTAAATAGGCACAAATTTAGAGTCAACCTAGATATTAAACACATCTTTGAATCCCCTACTTGGGGTTCTCCTTTTTAAAAACAAAACAAAACAAAAACACCCAACCAAACTAACAGCAGCTACTAGGGGCTGTGATCCGGAACTGGGCCCCCACATCTCATGCTAGTTAATTTTAAACAGGTAGAAAAGCAGAATTCCAAACATAGGAATCAAAAACATTTAACCTCACATCCAGTTTGCCCCTTATTTGGCAAAAATCATTAAATTAATTACTGCCACCTACAGCTGCAAAGTGGAAGCACAGGACAAAACAGGAATCCATTAAATTCTTAAATGCCAAAAATACTTTAAGAGTTTTTTCCCCTTACCTGGCTAATAGGATCCTGGACTCCTGCAGGAGAGTTCCATTCATTTTTATATAATAATTCTCGTTTTCTGGGAAGCATCTCCATCTTGATTTTTGGAGAACAATGACCATGGATTCTTGGTTTCTGAACTTTAGGAGCTTATTTAATAATACAATTAAAGAATGCTTTGGTACTTATTTCTAACATTATATAAGTATTACATGAAAGACTGACAGAACAGAGAGACACTCTTAATTACATCTGCCACTTTGCCAGTCCTAATCCCCAGAAACCCAGCTGTATTGCACATCAACAGTAAAAACTGAGTTGCGGGTCCTGTGTTTGCCACTGAATTTGCAGTTCTGAGCTGACTGAATGTGCTCCAATACATGCAAATAGGGAAAAATATTCCTGAATATCACTTATTGGAGCACCTATCATCATTCATTTCTATTTAGCTAACCCTTCAAATTACAATGAGGACAAAACTTGTCCACCTTCCCCAAATATCAGGTAGCTCAGCCTTTCTCATCAAGGAAACCCTGAGTTTGAATGTGCAGTGTGTATCTGTGGTGGGTGCACAATGTCTTAATAATATAAAGGCCCACCTTCCACCACTACTCAGCCCATAAGAATGTGAGGCATTACACTAGAATGTGTATTTGAAAACCAAGGCCCTTTCTACACCTGAGGGTGTAGACGGAGGGTCTGGGGGTGATCCCGGACTTACATGCTTCCGGGATCATCCCCCACCTTCTAAACAGGAAGCGCAACATCCCAGAAGCAAACAGGGATGTTGCACCCGTTATTTTGGATTGATAAAGAGACAGGGCAGGGAGTGCAGCGGAACAGATAAGGGCAATCCCCCCCACCCCCTCCGATATCCTGGGGATGGTGGAATTGCTTCCCTCCTGCCCCCATGGGCACGGAGCCACCCCACGCGGCTCCGTGCCCATTTCACATCCTGGGATGGCAGAAAAAAGGGGTATCCCCGGTTTCTGCTATCCCAGGGTTTTCCCTGGGTCGTCCCAGGCTTGAATATCTAAACTTGTGAATATATAAACTAATGTTTCATTTTCTTGAAGAGAAAATTTAACCTAGCTAAAGCAATTCCATGGATCTTAAGCACTGTACCTCTTGATCCTACTTCTTACCTATAGCACTCACAGAATGGGGTAACACTCTGAAAGCATAATTCTTAAGAGGCTGTCCTATTCACTCCAGCATAGTTGCTTAAATTTTGTTGTGACCTTTTCCTCAAATGGAAAGGCACGTGCAAACTTACTGCAGAGCATCATCCTTTCTTGAAACTGGTCATATTTTCTCAGAACCAGTCTCAGTTTAAAATAAACACCACACACACACACTTCAGTATTATGCTCTCATTTATAAAAGCCTAAGCATGCAGTGACTTGCCTGAAGATAGTGATGCTGGCGGTCTTTTCCCATGAATAACAGTGTGGCTGAATTCTTCTTCCATGATCTAGAAGCAAATAGAACAGATTATACATATTTGTATAATTTGTACAGATTATACATTTGTATAATTTGTGCAGTTTATACGTATTATATTTGCTAGGCAGTGATTCAGGTGTGTGATATTCAGATTGGTAGCTCATTCTGACAATACAAGGCAAAGGGACACAAACACTTTGCCTTCAGCACTTTTTCTTGGGGAAAGCAAACACTAGCAGCATTCCAGTCCTCTGTAAACATCCCTCTAGACCTCACTGTAAGTATGCATGCAATGGGCAGAGCCAAGGGGATGTAATTTCCCCAGATAGGAAAAATGGGGACAGAAGTGTGATTACCAAGCGGGAGGAATGGCTTACTTTTTAAAATTGGCTTGTGTCTCTTCCCTTGGCTGCAACGGACACTTACCTCGGGGGGCAAGTATTTCCTTATTTGCTTCTCCAAAAAGGGCTTTTTTAAAATGGAGTTGATAGAAGGGCGATCTCTTGGAGACGTTTTAAACAACTGAGATAGTAATGCTCTTAGGTCATATGAATACTTCGTAGATATTGGTATGAAATGGCCCCTGCAGATCTTCAGCACGAGTTGGGGGAAATTGTTGCCTTCAAACTGTCATATTAAAATAGAGTCAAAAATGGTAAACTGCTAATTTAGGCAGAAATTAGTTTTAAAAGGGCTAACATAAAATGAAAGATGAACTAGGAAGGAATAGGCTTTGCTTTCCCTTAGTAATATCCCTCCAATTCATCAGACAAGTTGAGCTTTACTATCCCTCATTTGTGACATTTTCTCCTTCCTTGATCCCAAGTATGATGCACACAGTATGAATCTCCACCCATACATTTTTATCATACAGGTAGAAAATGGCACAATACACCAATAAGAATAATAACAGATCATATGAAAAAGGACAGTGTAAATATACCCTAACACAGATTAGAATCGTCACTGCACACAAATTAGATTGAAAGAATGGAAAGCAATATACATTCTTATTCCATGAACAAATATGCCCAAGCAATTCTAAGCTGTGTTAATTGATTTTGATGATACATCAGAAATTGTTAACATAGGAAGTTTAAAATAAACTTTTGACTGAGCACATGATATGCGGCTCAGGGGGAAAAAACTCTCTCAAATCTAAAAATTGAAATTTTCTTCATAGGCTGCCCTAAATCTGGAAATCTTGTCCCATTTAAAGTAATGATTCTGACAGTAGCCACTGAATGGCTCCAATGAACTAATCTCTCTTGGTAAAATATTACATTCAATGGTGGAAGGATACTCATTTTGTTATTGTACTTACAGGGTGCTTTAAAGTACAGAGCTCATACAACACACATCCAAGGGACCATATATCCCTATAAAAGAAAGGGAAAAGTAAACTGAACCTAGAAATACAGCTCTGTAAGTAAACTAATTCATAATATCGTATCAAAAATGATAAAAAAAATTAAAAAAGATTAGTACACAAAGTTAGTCTGCTTGCCTAATTTGAGGTTCAGTAAAACCAGGAGTTTCTGGATTGGGACACATAGATTGTAATTAATTATTTTTCACTGTGCAAGTGTCAGTTAGTTAGTTTAAAAACAGTGAGATTTAATTGTAAAGAGACAGCAGGTAATGAATTTATATTGGGTTTTGGCTTTATTAATAAAATGTGAAAAGCTCATATTTCAATGGCAGTTCTATTTTATTTTATTAACCATTTTACACTTACAAAAAGCAATTCATTAATCAGCCATTGGGGCCAAATAGGCTCTGAACTCAGTAAACAGCTATTTCCAATGCACCAAACAGATTCAGTACTTTTGTCTCTAAGCTGGCCCTGTAACAGCCTACCCAGGGAAGCAAGTGTGAAAAACTGCCCAGGTGCCCCAAAGGCAAAGCTAGCTCATAACACTCCTGGTTATGTCTGCCACCACCTCTCAATTTGCCCTCGCTCCTAAAGAAGAGGGTAGAAGCCAACATCACACAAGTGGACATCCGTTCACTCTCCAAAATTTCTCCTCCTTACTGCAAACTGCCCACCATGCCCTTCCAAAATCTATTCCAGATGGTCTCCCTTTGGTAGTCCAAAGTAGTCAAATTCCAAATTAAGAAGCTTTATTTAAGATTAAGGGTGGCGATATAGGGGATGAAGGGAGGGAAAGATGGGTACCATAAACACAAACACAGACAGTTTACTTTCTAAGTAGCCTATACTAGACAATCTTAAAGGTAAATTTCAAAACTAACTTGCAAGGAGCAAGGACCACTGCAGATAAAAAGTTTCCATGTGGAATAACGCATGTTTTAAACCCCAGAACCAGGAGAAGGAGTTGATGGCAGGGAGGACTGTGGTATGGTTATGTGAGCTGAGCAGAGGCACTCAGTCCTCAGGCATTGATTCTGTGCAAGATACGATTACATTTTGTAAGGAAATATATACATGATTTTTCGCTTACATTTTAGAGTCTAGTGGTTGAGCTATCTCAGTTTTATGCTTTTTAGCACTGTTTGGTTGCTTTCACTTCCAACTGCTGCCTTCTTTCGGTTTTTGCCAAAACTATATCAGCCAGGAATATTCTGAAACTTACGTTTTATTATTATACGGCCTGTTCTCACATATTTCAGGTGACAAATAATACGGTGTCCCCACGCAAGTATGTGCAAATTCCATGGTGCTAAAGAAAATAGTGATGAGAAATAAAGGTTTTAAAAATAAATTTATCTTGCAAATAGGGAAATTGGGATGAAGCAAGCAACTATATGCATCTAGAGCAGCCTTCCCCAACTTGATGCCCTCCAGATGTTTTGGACTACAACTGCCAGCATCCTTAACCATTCACCATGTTGGCTGGGGGTGAGGGAAATTGAAGTCCAAAACATCTGGAGGGCGTCAGGTTGGGCCAGGGTGTTCTAGAACTGCCCACGAAAGCTAAACATTAGATTCTAAGGACTAGCGAAATGATGGCAGTCTATTATTCAGAAAGCACAGGAACAACCCAGAACACTTTTTTATATATTTCTCTAGGTGACAGAAAGGCTGTATTGCAGGGGTGGGGAACCTCAGGCCCGAGGGCCAAATTTGGCCCTGTGGAGTTCTCTAGATAGCCATGCCCCCTTTCCCTGACCACACCATCTTTCCCCCGACCACCAACTCTTTTGTGGTTTGCCAGATTTTGTGCAGTTTTCCCCCTTTCTAAAAGGTTGAAATGTTATTTATTTATTTTATTACATTTGTAATAGCCAAAGCTCTCTGGGCAGTTTACATGGGATTAAAACAATTAAAAACAATATACAAAAAATTTAAACAGCAAAAACATACAACATACACACAATACACACATACATTTAAAACCGCTACAACAGTCCAAAAAGCTACAAAAACAAAACCAGGCTCCTCAGATATTGCCAAATGACTGAGAGAAGAGGAAAGTCTTGACCTGGCGCCAAAAAGATAACAATGTTGGCGCCAGGCGGGCCTCGTCAGGGAGATCGTTCCACAATTGGGGGGCCTCCACAGAGAAGGCCCTCTCCCTTGTTGCCGACCTCCGAGCTTCCCTCAGAGTAGGCACTCGGAGGAGGGCCTTAGATGTTGAACGTAGTGTTTGGGTAGGTTCATGTCAGGAAAGGCGTTCCGTCAGGTACTGCGGTCCCAAGCCGTGTAAGGCTTTATAGGTTAAAACCAGTACCTTGAATCGGGCTCGGAAACATACAGGCAGCCAATGCAAGCGGGCCAGAGTAGGTCTTATATGCTTGAACCTTCTGGTTCCAGTTATCAATCTGGCCGCTGCATTTTGCACAAGTTGCAGCTTCCGAATCGCCTTCAAAGGCAGCCCCACGTAGAGTGCATTGCAGTAATCTAACTTGGAGGTTACCAGAGCATGGACAAGTGAAGCCAGGTTATCCCTGTCCAGATAGGGACGTAGCTGGGCCACCAACCGAAGTTGGTAGAAGGCACTCAGTGCCACTGAGGCCACCTGAGCCTCAAGTGACAGAGATGGTTCTAGGAGAACCCCCAAGCTACGAACCCGCTCCTTCAAGGGGAGTGCAACCCCATCCAGAACAGGTTGAAGACCCTCCATCCGGTCAGCAGAATCACCCACTAACAGCGTCTCAGTCTTGTCTGGATTGAGTTTCAGTTTATTAGCCCTCATCCAGTCCATTGCCGCAGCCAGGCACTGGTTCAGCACATCCACAGCCTCACCTGATGAAGATGAAAAGGAAAAATAGAGCTACGTGTCATCAGCGTACTGATGACAACGCACTCCAAAACTCCGGATGACTGCACTCAATGGTTTCATGTAGATGTTGAACAGCATGGGGGACAAGACTGACCCCTGCGGAACCCCATACTGGAGAATCCACGGGGCCGAGCAATGTTCCCCAAACACCACCTTCTGGAGCCGACCCGCCAAGTAGGAGCAGAACCACTGCAATGCAGTGCCTCCCACTCCCAACCCAGACAGTCGTCCCAGAAGGTTACCATGGTCGATGGTATCGAAAGCTGCCGAGAGATCAAGGAGAATCAACAGAGTCACACTCCCCCTGTCTTTCTCCCGACATAGGTCATCATACAGGGCGACCAAGGCTGTTTCAATACCAAAGCCAGGCCTGAAACCCGACTGAAATGGATCCAGATAATCGGTCTCATCCAAGAGTGCCTGGAGCTGGCTCGCAACTTCCCGCTCAAGGACCTTGCCCAGGAATGGAACATTTGTTACTGGCCTGTAGTTATTAAGATTTTCAGGGTCCAAGGAGGATTTCTTCAGGAGTGGTCTCAATGCCGCCTCTTTCAGGAGGCCTGGGACCATTCCCTCTTGCAAAGAGGCATTAATCACTTCCCTGGCCCAGCCAGTTGTTCCATCCCTGCTAGCTTTTATTCGCCAAGAAGGGCAAGGATCCAATACGGAGGTGGTTGCATGAACCTGTCCAAGCACCTTGTCAACGACCTTAAGCTGTACCAACTAAAACTCATCCAAGAAAACAGGACAAGCCTGTGCTCTGGATACCTCATTTGATTCACTATGGCTTAGTTACTGGCAGTTTAGCACATTAAGCTACAATGTGGTGCTATATTTTCTATTTTTTTTTTTTGGTAGTTTCACCCCTCCCCTTTTGCCTTCATCTCCACTCATTTTGCCTGTGGCTCCATCCACTGCTAGAATGCAAAATTGCTCCAAAATTGAATTCGGCCCTTGAGCTGAAAAAGGAGTCACACCCCTGCTGTATTCCAGCCAACAGTGACACAAGGACCCTGTTCAGACGACACGCTAAGCCACAGTGGTTCAGCATGTTGAGCTATTCTGATTCAGTATGCCTTGTGTACCATGACTTTGTGTGTTTTGTGAACCATTCCTAACCATGGTGGCTACATAACCACAGTTTAAAAATACTCACTAACTATTTGCTGCAAAAGGGTTAGCGGCCTAATCATGGCTTAGCGTGTCGTCTGAACAGGTCCAAGAACTCTTTTTCCAAAGCTTAGTCAAAACTGCTCCCAAAGAATAAAGCTGTCAACCAGGTGCAACGTTACTTGCTCGTACAAGTTTCCTGATACAATTAGAAAATAATGCAGCTCTGCAGATAGCAAGCAAATACGTGACACTGAGAGGTTTGTTCAAAAAAAGGCTGGACAGGCTCCTACCAGAGGTTCTTTAGGCTGGCTGTGCAGTAAAATCACTGTTCTGTCATGCCGCATACAACACAATGTTGATTTGCTTTGGTTAAAATGAAAATACGTGACAACTGCCCCAGTTTACAGATAAAGTGGCATGTTAAATGGCTGCCAGTGTGTTGAATGTGTCACATTTTGCTAGCCAATACTGAAACAGTGTGATTGCATAAAATCCTTCTACATAGATCAGTGCAATTGCACAAGGAATACATACAGATGTGGTATGCAGGCTCAGCAACTTTTACTCACAGCCACTTTTTGTGCCAGGCACAGTGGGGGACAGAAAGGTCAGAAAATGGCCTGAGGACATGCTGAGCACATACATCGAATGGTTAAGCAGTCAAGATTTCTGAATTTTAAACTGAATATCTGCCCTTTTTCAGAGAATCAGCCAAGAGATAAGGACTTCTAGTGACATATTACAAGTGCAGTTTGAAAGAAATCCGAGAATTGACTGCAAGCTTAATCAAATTCAACTTGACGCTGGCCCATGATAAACTCTGGGCTAAACCAGATATGATGTTCAATGCATCTTTGCATTAAACATAAACATTTTAGAAAATGCAAACAGCTGCTGGCGGGGTCTGATCATTTTCAGGGCCTCAGCAGGCAGGGGAGGGGAATTTAACTCTTTCCTTCCCTGTTGCAGTTCTGACAAAAGTCCCTCCTCTGAAGAAGCTACTTTGCCCTGGGAGGAAATCCCTCACTGGCATCAATGTCAGATTTTCTCCCAATGCAAATGGCAGCTGAAAGGCAGCCTTCCCCAACCTAGTGCCTTCCAGATATTTTGGACTACAACTCCCAATATTACTGACCATTAGCAATGCTGGCTGGGAGTTGGAGTCCAACACATCTGAAGAGTAGCTGATTGGGGAAGACTGGCTTAATGGAGTGCTTTTCATCAGGACCCCAGCAGAAGAGTAAAAGTTTACATTCCCCCTCTCTGCCTGCTGAGGTCCAGATAATTATTTGCTCCCCCTGCCCCAGTGATTGTTGCTGTTTGCATTCCTTTTTAATGATCATGTTATATATAAAGACATATTTAACTTCATATCTAGTTTGGCCCTTTGCCAAACTCAAAGTTTCTGTTATCCCAAATTATTAAGAGTTATTCACAGTTATGGCATATAACAACCTTTCCATTCGGTTCACTCTAAATATATTGGATGATCATTTACAGAGTAGTGGTGTTTGCTAGCTCCAAAACGACTTAATTCAATATTTCAGAAAAGGAGTGGTTAAAATGTTTTGTTCAATTGTGATTAATCAGTTATAGCTGCATTTAATTGTATCAAAACAAATCTACATAGTGCAGACACACACACACACATATATACTGTGTTTTTGGGTTCTCTATTTCCCTCCCAATAGCAGTACACAACTACATATCTTTTTCATGACTTTTCTAGAAACCAAAAACAACAACAACCCATTCTCAAATCCAAAATTGCATTATGAGAGTCCGTTCCATATTTGCAGGGCTGGTAGTAGCATATTCCTTCTGAACCCCCACTATTCCTCCTGAACTCCAGCCCCCAATGTGGATAGGATCAGGCTGCACAAGTAATTCCTCATGGACAGGTGCAGCAAAAAGGTGATAGTTGAGGAGCATGGATAAACCCATAGGATGTTTTTATCCCTGAACCTATTTTGTTTCTTTGGGCTTAGTAAAGCCATATCATTGGCCCTATGGGAAGATCAGGCAGGGGGCATAGTTATGTGGCTTATGTTCACTCTACCTATTGCTCTAAAATAAAATGTTCCTTTAAAGCCAATTGTGTGTATGTTTGGAGTGTACATCTTCACTTGGGCAAGGAGATGTACAAAATGTTTGGGGCCAGCCCTGCATACTTGATTTAGATAACAAAAGTTCAAAGAATTAGCAATAGTTAGTTCCAAGAAACCATGATTAAACCATGTGTAATCAGCCTCTGGTTTATTAACTAATCAGAATAAACCACAGTTTCCTGAGTTCAGGCATAATGGGAAACTGATGTATATTCACAACTGAAAAGGGAAGCTTTTAATCTCCTTCCCCCATCAGTGAGGGAATATGTGAGGCAAACACCCAAGCCCAAAGTTTGTTGCACCTCATTCTCATAGAGACAAACCATGGTTTAGTGTTAATGTCTGAACCAGCCCTATTTTTGTCATTCGCTGGACTTTTTATTGTTCAAACTAAGCCTGGAACCAAGTCTTCTTTTTCAGAGCTGGCAACAACGAAAAGAACAACATGGAGAGTCTGAAAAATTATGCTTACTTGGTCAGCATTCTTGCAATCCCAAAGTCTCCAAGTTTTGCAATCATTCCACTATTGGTGAGGAAAATGTTCTGCAAATCAAGGAAAATAGTATGCCATGGGGAAATGATAATGGAGATGCTGTGGCTCAATAGCGAATGAAAAACTATCTCCAAGAAGTACCTGTGCTTTTACATCTCTGTGTAGAATCTTCCTGTCATGTATATGCTTCAGGCCTAAGGAGATTTGCACAAACCAGCCCAAGATCTATAGACAAAGATAACGTGATAATATCCTATAAAGCACAACCACTGCAATTTCCACAGGCATAGACTACTGAAGATGAAAAAAGAAAAGAAATCTTTCTTTAAAAGGTACATTTGCCAGTAAGAAATGATTAAATTAATACTGCATTCCTTATACATCTGAAAAGAATAAAATGTAGACTCTACATCCCTGCCTTCCCGCAAAAGCAGTAGGTATGGGCTCAAATTCCACTCTTGACACAGATGGACACGGCCCCAAAACTTGGCTACAGCTGAATTGTGTTCTACAAGATCAGAATATGTATTTGTAGGTACATTACAGTCATTAACAGAGGCAATATGAGAAACCAATATGATAGGGTGACCATATGGAAAGGAGGACAGGGCTCCTGTATCTTTAACAGTTGTGTAGAAAAGGGACTTTCAGCAGGTGTCATTTGCATGCAGGCAGCACCTGGTGAAATCCCCTCTTCGTCACAACAGTTAAAGCTGCAAGAGCTATACTAGAGTGACCAGATACAGAAGAGGGCAGGGCTCCTGCAGCTTTAACTGTTGGGATGGAGAGGGAATTTCACCAGGTGCTGCCTGCATGCAAATGACACCTGCTGACATTCCCCTTTCTACACAACTGTTAAAAATACATGGGGGAAGCTTCCTCCTTTTCATATGGTCACCTTACAATATGAAGCATGTCTCATATCTTCTGCAGGCCCAGCCCAGTGTAGGTCCACCTGCCCCCATCACCCTTATCTTCAAGCCCAAGCTGTGTTTCCAGGATTTCAATTTGAGGCCTGGAAACACAGTTGAAAGTCTGGGCTGAACCCTAGAATATATGAAGTAATAAGTACCTCCGGGTATGTGCAGGATGCTTTCCCCTGATTGATTAACCAAAGCCAGAACCTACACAACCATTTTCAGGCAAACATCTCTTTTTAAAAACGAAGCAGGCACAGATTTTACTCCAGTGGGAGCTTGCTAGCAAATGAAAGTTGCAAAGTTAGAAGAATACACAACTATGGCTACATGATTGCACTTTTTAAGATCTAAGGAAGGAAAGCAAAGGTGTGTTACAACTATTGGTGTTTGGTTATTGATTGGTGGTGCAACACACATACTTCAACCAATATTAAGCACACATTTAATGTTATAAAGTAACACTAATAAAACAGAGTAAAGCAGCCTTTTTCAGCCTAGTGGCATGGCTATGCTGGCTAGGGATTATGGGAGTTGTAGTCCAATACATCTGGAAGGTTCCAGATTGTGGAAGGCTGGAGTAGAGGAATCGTTCACATATGTATAATACATATTGTAATCATATGTAAGTTATCTGTTTATGTTGTTAAGGCATAAATTACATTGTTACAAAAGAATAAATTAAAGAACCTGGAAACAAGGATGTTCCTTATTGTCTTTTTTCCATGAAAAATAATTGAAGAGGTGGAAGTGAAGGAAGAGAGATTTTCAACATGCAAACCTACCTTGTCCTCATCAAACAGCACTCCACGTTGCATATTTATCCTCTTCATTAGGTCACCTCCGTCACAATATTCCATAATAATATATAACTTATTTTTTTCTACAACAAAATAATTTGGGTTTTGAGTATACCTTTGAATTATAAATACGGCAGTTAACTGCTTTCCCTGCAGCTGGTAGAGCAATAGCAAACTTAACCAAAACAATAAGCTGGCGTATTGCTTATTTTTAGAACTTCTCGCCTGCTTTGCTGTTAAAGAATGCTCAGAGCCATTTACAGTTTGATGTTTATACTCAAGACGCCTTCTACAAGCTGTGCAAGCTAATCTGTTGTGGAAAGGTGGCTCAACTACGGAATTTCCGGTCTCACAGGCCTTCAACACCAAAGACACACCTTCTATGCCAGACAGATTAAGCGCCAGCTATCTCCAATAAACGAAGACCTCGAGAGATTACGCACCCCTCGACTCCCACGTAGGAAGGCCAGATGCATGAAAAGGCATCAGCTGCACCTGATGAAATTCCCTTTCCAGCGCAATTATTAAAGGTCCAGGAACCCTGTCCTCTTTCGCATCTGGCCACCCACTCCCATTCTAGGTATCCATGGCATTAGGATAACCAGAAGCAAAAGAAGAGAACGGGAGCCCTATGACTTTCAAACTTGTGAGAAAGGGGAAATTTCACGAGAAGTAACTTTTTGTAGTGCCGCATGAGAAGCCAAAATGTCTCCTCCTACACAATGATTAGCACTACAGGTGGCACGCTATGCTCCTTTGCATCTGGCCTCTCTCGAAGGATTCAACCCAATTATTCCCAGATATTCTACCTTCTCACTAAACAGAATTTATCATGGAATCTTTTATAAACAAGTGAACAGCCACAGATAAAAAGAGACCTTGAAGGGAAGTGTAGAAGGCTACTATATTAGGGTGCTTCATCCTGGCCAGAAGACTGACTTCTTTCTGAGATGATTCTTTTTCTTTCCTTGGCATCTAAATTAGTTTAGAAAAAAGGCAGCAAAATACGTTATTGACGTGGCTACTGCATAAATACCACAACAGTGATGAAAGGATCCTGCGTACCAGCTAGGATCATCCTTCCCCTACCTCGAGCTCTGCAGTTAGGTTATACTATGATTCCCAACATCCCCAGGGGATGATGGGAGTTGTTGTCCAACACCAGTTGGGGAGAGATGATCTAGAACGTCATACATGTTGAAGACAACTGAAATATCTGGCAGTAGACTTTAAGCTATCTTGAAGGCTACTCTGGCCTCCTTGGAGGAAGGTGAATATAAACATGCCATTTATTTATTAAATTTAGAAATCACATTGTCTGCTTGCCAAGCACCTAGGGCGACCCAGAATAGATATCATCGAAGTGTATCATTAAAAACCAAGGAATACAAGAGCAAGAAGCATAACATATAATATAATTTGACAGCAGTATTCAAATTAAAATTGAAGAGTGACATAAGACCTGAATCATGGGCACGTGACCAATTGAACAGTGACATAACACCTGAATTGTGGGCACAGAATTACATTCCTTAAGAAATAATACATTTTGCTTGTGTGTGTTTTTTAGTTTTCTGACAATGTAATTTCAATTTGTTGACCCTGTCGATTCCTCTTGATTTCAGTACCATTTACCATGATAACTTTGTGGGTGATCTGGGAGTGGGGGCTGATCTGAGAGTGGGGGCTGCTGCATTGCAGTGGTTTTGTTCCTATTAGGTTGGTGGTGCTTGGGGGATACTGCTTTACTTTATGGATTCTCATGAAAGGAATCCCGCTGGGTTGGTTTTGTCCCCCATGCTATTTAATGAATACATGAAACTGTGTTGGAGTGTATGATCATCTGATGACACGCAGCTCTATTATCTGCTGATGATATGCAGCTCTATTTCTCCTTTTCAATTTCATTTGGTGAGGCTGTGGATGTGCTGAATCAATGCTTGGCTCTTACAATGGACTGGATGAAGGCTAATAAACTGAAACTCAGTCTAGACAAGGCCGAGACACCATTAGTGGGTGGTTCTTCTGACCAGATAAAGAGCCAACCAAACTTTCCACAGTAGCTGTTAATTAGTCACAGGCCCAACTTATAAATTTCTCTCTTTCACTTTCTTTCACTTCATTTTTCCTGTGACCATCAACTAAAATTAGAACATTCTTCTACAAAGATCAAGGGCTAAAGCCAGTAAGACAACCAGATTTTTAAAGAAAAACATAGAGCAACAAACCATTGGCGAGTCTATTCCTCATCACACATTATTCCTAGTTGTAAGTAACATGAGCATGACCTTGAGAATAAACGGAGGGGAGCAAAGGGAGGAGGAGGAGGCCAAATTAGTTGTATATCAATCTTGTTTCAAATTCCAAAGATGCCAAAGACAAAGCAAAGGAGAGGCTTGATAAAAGTAGCTTTGTTTTCCCACTAATCATCAGGCCAGAAAAAAGGGGGAAAGTTAAGTACACTTCTATTCTTTACTAGCAGCTTGACTTTCAGACTTTTTGACTGAGCATCTTTCCCCTTTTCCCTTGTTTCGGCTGGCTCACAAAACAGGGTGAAGAAGAAGGTTTGCTTTTGGGAACTAAGATTTATTTACTAGTTCCATGCGAGGTGGCCAGCTTTCAGTCACTTTTTGTGAAGTAGGATAAGCAGCTCATCTAGATATTCGTTTCTGGCATTTCTGAAATATTGCTTCCAAGTCTCACAGGCTTATCTGAGGTGAACACGTTAATACATACAACTGTTTCCCTGTTAGCTGTTCAGCATTGCTGCAAGTTCTGTTACTTTTATATAGCACATAAATCTATTTAATTCTTCATGAAAATGGCTACTCGATGTGTAGAACCAATGAGTTGGACTTCGTAGAGTGCTACTGAGGAATAAGTCACATGTGGTCATAGTGGGTAAACTGTGACCAGGTGACCTGTGTACCTACTCAGTCTGATTTTGTCAGAATAATGGTGTTTAGCCTGTTCTGGATGGGGGTGCACTCAACGTGAATGAACAGGTTCGTAGCTTGGAGATTCTCCTGGAACTATCACTTGTCCCTTGAGGCTCAGGTGGCCTCAGTGGGTAGTGTCTTCTACCAGCTTCAGCTGGTGGCCCATCTATACCCTTATCCAGACAGGAGTAACTCGGCTTCAGCATTCTATGCTCTGGTAATCTGCAATCATAATCATAATATTGCAATGCACTCTACATGGGGCTTTTTAGATGATTTGGAAACTGCAGCTTGTGCAAAATGTGGCAACTAGATTGATAACAAAGACCAGAATATCTGAGCATATAACACTGATTGTGACCAGCTTGCACTGGCTACTTAAACCTCTAAAACCCTCCTTCAAGGGAAGTGCACCCCAATCCAGAACAGGGTAAACACCATTCATCCAACAAAGACAGAATGAGCAGGCACACAGGTCACCTGCTCACAGTCTTACCCACTATGACTATGTGTGGCTTATTCCTCAGGAGCACCTCTACCTGTGGCCAACTCATTTTTCTAAGTATCAGGACCACTTTATTTATACTGAATATTTAAATAGCTGAGCTTTGGTTATTATGTATTTTTCTTTTCCTATATTTCAAATCAATCCAAGATTATACTATATCTGCTTCAGTATGCCAGCCCTTCCTAAGCTGGTGCCCTCCAGGTGTTTTGTGTATTCCTGACCATTGGCCATGCTGGGCTGATAGGACCTGTTGTCTAAAAACATCTGGAGGGCACCAGGTTGGGGAAGGCTGCTGCAATAGGCTATGGGCCACAAGTATAATTGTTATAAAACCACAACTCTAAAAAGTAAGCAAATTTATGATTGAAAAACAATGGTGGTTTACCTTTGTTAAACTGATCTCCTTGATAACACATTGTTGATTATCACCCTTGCCTTTGGCTAAGAATACTTTGCCAAAGGATCCTTCCCCAATCATTTTAATTATTTCATACTCATCCATAGTGTTTTGGTTTAGAGAAATGTCTGAAAAACAAAAAGATTACAGCAATGAATATTTAAAGAATAAAAACCTTTAGGACTACTTTGTATCAAATTGTAAACAAGCCATTGACTGTTGCCATGGCTTGTTTCAAAAAATTCACCCACCTGCAGAAAGCTGTCCAGGTTCGGACAACACACTAACATTGGTGGTCACCCATAATGGGTTGGCATGTCATGAGAACTCAGTCATTCTTTCTTCACATGTAGTCCCACAAAAATAAAAAAACTAAAGGTATCCACAAGTGGTATGACATTTTCCCTACCCTGGTTGCAAATGAAGCAATTACGAATACAGAATTGGGGGAAATTATCATTATTTCAAACGAATTATCATGATCTTGACTGTAGGATCTCTACCCATTGTGTGCGAGAGAAAGACCCCTTTGATTCACAAGCAGAGGACATAAAGATCTCCCCTATCTTTGTGAAAAACACAAACTGGAGTGCAAGAGAAAGTACACATTGATGTGGTTCAGGCCATGATTTGAGGGCATATGATTCAGCCACCAGTTGAAACTGATAAACAGATCTGTTTGCTTAGTGCCTGCATGGGAGTTGACTCGGGAATACGACATATACCACCCTAAGTTCCACAAGGAAGGAAAGTCTAGATGGTCCTTCCCTCCAGATGCTTTGGACTCCAGCTCCCAGGATTCCTGACCATTGACCATGCTAGCAGGGGATGATAGGAGTTTAAGTCAAAAACATCTGGAGGGCACCAGATTAGGGGAGGCTAATCTGTTTAGAAATATACTAAATAACATGATAAACAGTGAAGAATCAGAGGGTGTGTTTGTATGTCCCACATACATGGACAGGAGATCCTCTTTCTAGAGTCTGGTGTTAGTCAAGATCCTGGTTCAGTTAGGTTGGTCATCACTTAATGCAGTGCTAGAATGTGGTAGGATTTTGTTTCCCTTCCCACCTTTTGAAGTATTGGTTATAAATAGAAGGTCATTCGGCAGCCAGGTGAACACACCTTAGAGAATGTGAATTCATGACTGGGGAAAGCGGCCGTTGTATTATTTATTATTGCTGTTTTAATTGTTTTCGTTTTTTCTATTACTTATTTTTGTTGTAGCTGTAGTTTCATTTTAACAGTGATTTTAATACTTTGACATGTAAACCACTTAGATTTTGTTCTCTCAAGAGGTGTACAAATACAATAATATTGTTATAAATTATTATTATAAATAATAAAAAATGCTATTAAGAAAGAAATTAGATTGAAGAATACAGCCTACAAGGAAGAGGTCTCATGCATGTGATTCCCACACTGCCCACCGACCAGGGCTGAGCACATCCACACTCCATTGCTTCTGGCCCTGAGGCGGCTCCCTGAAAGGGATTCAAACTGCAATCCTGTGCGCGCTTTACCTGGGAGTAAGCCCCACTGAACAGAGTGGGGCTTACTTCCGAGTGTAAACACGCAAGGTTCGTGCCACCCACTCCTCTAGGTGCACTGAAGGGAGTTACTACTTTGCGTAGCCCCCACCACCATTCCCGCTTAGAAAGGGGGGAGAAAGGCTCGTTTCCCTCCCTCTCTGCTCCGTTGCCAAGGTGATGGAGAGGACGCGCGCGCAGATAGGCCTGTTTCCCCCTACCTCTCACCAACCACCGAGTAGACCTGTTGCGGAAGGCCGCAGGCTGAGGCGATAACGGCTGTTGCTTAGACGGAGGGGGGCTTGATCAGCCGAAAGAAACGGCCATAGCTTCACCCCACCGCACACACTCAGGGTGACGTGGGCGTGCCTTCTTCGCGCCCCGCCCTCCAGTTGGGTCACCGGCCCATATACCCATCTCAACCCCAACGCCATCCCGTGCTCTGCGCCCTAAGGGGTTAACGTGTCTAAAGCAAGGGGTGTTTGAATTTAGGGTGGACGCCTCTCTCCGCGCCTCAGAGCCGTGCAGAGCTGGTCATATGCCCAGGCCAGATGAGAAGTGTGCGCTCCTCCCCATTTCAAACTGCTCATTAAGTATTTATAATCAGTGGCACTGATTCAGTGCTAAAAACATATATGAACTAGAACGATTTATTTTTTAAAAAAAGGTAATGGGAAGCACTTTTATTCAAGATGTAGGACTCGTTGGAGTGCGCCCTCAAAATCGTGGGCCCCGGGCCAACTGGCCCCCCTCTATACGGCCCTGCTCAATCCGCAGGCAGACCCTCAGGGTCAGTTAAATTAAACTCCACAGAGTAGGCTGACCAGATAAAATTCAGGCCAGGGCTCATGTAACTTTAACAGCTGTAAAGGGAATTTCAGCCAGTGTAATTTGTATGCAATTACTTCCTGGTGAAATTCCCTCTTCATCACAAAAGTTAAAGTTGCAGGAGCCCTGCCTTCTTTTGTATATGGTCACTCTAGTATAGTGCCTGCAACTTTAACTGTTGTGATGAAGAGGGAATATCACCAGGAACTAATTGCATACAAATGACACTGGCTGAAATTCCCTTTGCTCTACAACTGTTAAAGTGACATGAGCCCTGACCTGGATTTTATCTGGTCAGCCTAGTCACTCTAGTATAGTGCATGCACCTTTAACTGTTATGATGAAGAGGGAATATCAACTGGAACTAATTGCATACAAATGACTGGCTGAAATTCCCTTTTCTGTACAATTGTTAAAGTTACATGAGCCCTGATCTGGATTTTATCTGGTCACCCTGCAATGGAGAACCTAACATTCCGTGCAATCCACAACTTTTCAGTAGATTAATTGAAGTCACATCTGGGGTGAAGTTTCCACATACAGCAGGGAGTTTGGGCTGCAGTGGCAGAACGGCTTGCTTTAACCAGTTAAGGGTGCGATTCTATGCATGTTTAGACAGAAGAAATCCCTACGTCTCCCAGTATCCCCCAGCCAGCAATAGGATTGTGCCTTATCAGTACAATCTTTTGCATGCGTATCTTACTCAGAAATGAGCCTCACTGAGTTAAATTGGATTTACTCCCCGATAAGTGTATAGGATTACAATCTAATTTTGCCTTTAGTCTTAGCTTTTAACCAATTGCATAATCAGATATGTTTACATATACTGCAAAAGCTCAAGGGGCCTTTCTGAGCAATCTGAAAAAAGAGTTCATTGCAGCGAAAATAAGGGTCTTCTGGCATCTTAAGAAATAAAACCTACAAATACTCAGATGATAAGTGCCTTGAAGGCTAAAATTGCTTTTGCCAGCTTGGTTCAGTTAATGAGAACTATGATGTCTGAAGGATGATCACTATTCTATATGAAAATAGGTTATGCATTTTTGTTGCGCCATTATAATGGAAGCACTGAAAGGATTTTGTTTTTAATAGTCTTAGATTTATATCCCACCTTCCATTGACTTGCTCAGGGCAGATAACAAAATTACCATTACACAAAACTATTTATTTATCAAAAGTATTTTTATCCTTCCAGAGGGCTTACATTCAATCAGTAAACAGGACAGGCAATTGCAACATTGTTGTACAAAATCATATTGAACACAAACCATCATATGCAAGTTGATTCTTGAATTAGGCTGACCAGATAAAATCCAGGTCAGGGCTCCTGTAACTTTAACAGTTGTGGTCAGTTTATCTTGAATGAAAACTGGACGGTTGGTTTTTGGGCCACGTAATTGTCATTGAGGCAGTAGTAGTGATAGAAAATGGAGGGCGGGGTTTTGTAACAACTTTCACTGCTTGAAATTTACTCATTCATACCAGATGAAATTTAACACAACAAAAAATGCAACTGTTTGCATTTTTGATAGCAACTCCACATCTGATATTTTAATTGGTAACATTCTAAACAAAAAATTAATCTTAGGTAAAATCTTCATTTTAATAATTGCTATTCTACCAAACCAAGAATATTTTAATTTCCTATATACTTCTAATTTCTCCCCTACTTGTTTTTTTAAAGCTACCAAATTAAGTTCCTCTAGCCTATCTAAATCTTTATCAATATTGACTCCTAAGTAACGTACTATATTTTTAAGTCTAAGACCTAACTTAACCTTACCTTGGAAGGAGCAATCCTATGACTCCTAGACAGCATCTGAGGGAGCGTAGAATAGTTCAGATTCCCCCCTCCCCCAACCTACCCCACCCCACAAGCTAGCCTCCGAGGTTGGGAACTTGACCTTGGAGAGGGGGAAAAGTGGGCATTTCAGTTGGCAGGGAGGGCAGGAGACTGGAGAGGCCAGGATATGAATATCCTGAGTCTCTGCCAGCCTCCTTCCCACCCACTCAAGCTCCAAACTGCTTTTACTAGACAGGCTGAAAAGCCCACATAGCGAAAACTGCAGGATGGGAGGACGGAGAGGTGAAGATCACATCTGCCGCTGCCCCTGCCCCTGCCGTGCATAGGATGGTTGTAAGCCTCCAAGTTAAGGGTACAATTGATAGTACTGTGCCCTTAATTTATTACAAAGCCAATGATACCTGGTTACTAGGGGTGTGCACTGGATCGGGCCCGATCCACAATCCAGGCCCGATCCGGCCCGTATCGGATAAAATTATCCGATACAATACCCTGCCCCTGGATCAGCCGATCCAATCCGATCAGGACCCAATCCAGATCGCATTGGATCGGAGGATCGGGGGGGCCCTCCCCCTGCTTACTTGCCGGGACTGCCCGCGGGCGCCAGCAGATGGAAGCGGACGGCCCCGGGAGGTAAGGAGTGCTGGGGATGGGGCTTACCTGCCGGAGCGGCCGCTTCCCTCCAGTGGCGCTACCGGAGGGAAGCAGCCGCCCTGGCAGATAAGCAGGGGGTGGAGGGACCCACTTACCTGCCTGGGACGTCCGCGCCCCTCCGCTCCTGGCTGCTACTGCGAAGCAGGCTTCGCGGGCTGCCCCTAAGTAGCCCGCCAGGTGATATCATCACCTGGCGCGCTACTTAGGGGCAGGCCGCGAAGCCTGCTTCGCAGTAGCAGCCAGGAGCGGAGGGGCGCGGTCATCCCAGGCAGGTAAGTAGCACCAGGGACGGGGCTTACCTGCTGAGGCCCGTCCGCTGCCATCCGCTGCCACCCAGGTGGCTGCGGATGGCAGCGGATGGGCCCAGCAGGTAAGGGGGATCGTGAGGAGGGAGGGGGGCCCCACTTACCAGCCGGGGCCATCCGCTGGCACCTGCGGGCGCCAGCGAACGGCTCTGGCAAGTAAGGAGCACAAAGGGGAGGAGGGGGCTTATCTGCCGGGGTTGTCTGCTGCCGTCCGCTGGCGCCCGCGGGCACCAGCGGATGAGAGCAGAAGGCCCCTGCAGGTAAGAAGTGCGAGGGGGGGAGGGACAGGGAGGGGGGAGTTAGGCCCCCACTCACCCCCCCGCCGCCATTTTTTCCCATAGACTTGCATTGGGGGAAAGCTTTCTTTCCCCCAGTGCAAGTCTATGGGGGAAAATGGCGGCCGATCTGAAAATCGGACATCCGATTTTTGGATCGGGATCGGGTCCTATCCGATCCAGGGGACCTCCGATTTTGTTCCGATCTGATCCGGAACAAAATTGGAGGTCCTGATCCGGTCCGGGGGGTCCGTGCACACTCCTACTGGTTACTGTGCCTTTAGTATACTAATGATACTGGTATTATGTGTTGTTTCTATGTTGTTTCGATTTATGAATGCTTTCATAGAAGAAATGCACATTCAATACTTTTAGGAAGCATGTTCACGTTTATTCCTAAAGAGCTACGTTTTTTGCCAAATGATCACCAAAACTCAGTTTAGTCAGTATACAATTTTTGTTTGTCTGAAGATTTTCATCTAGTATCATTGTATGGGCATTAGTATGCTTATATCATTCACCAATGTTTTTGCATCAACACTGAATTATCTTATAACTGAATTTGTTCAGTTCTATTATTCACTTATTCAATCACTCCATTTTGGTCATCCTTTTCAGTTCAGAAATCCAGTCTGGATCATCTTCCGCTTCAAAATCCCTACAAACAGATAGCAAAAGAGTCAGATTTCAATATAATAATTACATATATAATAATAAAAATAATTTAGGGCCACAGATATGGAAACACTTTCTTGTAATGAACTCCAAGAACCTAAAGCAGACACTTGACATACTTTCCCTGTAAAAGCAAACCCGTTGATTCTACAGTTTTCCTGGGTAATTTGTTCTGCTAGCCAGCCATTTTACAATCAAAATGTTTTTTTCTAGATAGCAAACTAAAACTATTTCAGTTCGATGTGTACACATTGCTTCTTTTTCATGGCTCTGTTAACTTAAGGAGGAGAGAACTTTCTCCTTCTCAGGGCAATGTTTCAGGTATTTGAAATTGAGGGCTTATGTCCTCCCCATTAAACTCCCCTAGTTGCATTCTTCAGAAACTCTCGTGTGTGTCTCACACATCAGCTTTATTATTCTGTTCTTAACAGTCTTCAGTATTTGTTTGTAGATATAGGGCACAACATACAAATGGCTGATGCTTCTCTCCAGCAATGCCCACACTGGCATCTGAGCCCCAGGCACCTGGGTTCCAGAGACCATATGGGCCAGAGGCCATGTAACAGCCATAGCTCTACATGGCCCGTCTGCTTCTATGTACAGACAGTGGTGTTTCCCCAAACTCATGTTCAATTGTAGCCAAGCCTGCACTAAAGGCCACTCATGGAGATTGCCCACATTTCTGAGGGGCTTATCAGAGTGTAAAGGAGGCTGCAGTTAGAAAAAGGAAGGGATCTGGAACTCTACATACAGAGGTTCTTTCGCATGACACTTCTTGATACTGTAGCAGCTTCAAGAGTAATGATGAAACTAAATGAAACTATAGGATTAGTTTCACCTCCTAAATCTGCTGTGGAAAGTCCTCCAAGCTTCCAGAACAGATTTGGGGTGTGCACAGGGGTCTGCAGCAGGGAAGGGTAAACCATTCCACCAGAGGTTTTCATTCCTCTGACAAACAGTTTTGGGTTTTACTTTGAAGCAATTGTTTAAAACCAAACCTCCAAGAATAATGTTTTTAAGCTATATTTGAACATACGTGTCTTCATCATCTGATCTAGGTTCAAGTCTCTCTCTATCCTCCATAATAGTTTCACCATCTGGTTCATCAGGTGCTTTGATTTGTTCTGTAAGTGGTCCTCTCAATAGGTCATCTGAGGCTTTAACATTAGCAAAGTAAAACAGAAACATTCAGGGTTTTCTCTCACCAAAGATTAAAGAATAATAGCTTCAATGTAAAATTCAGTATAAAGGAAATGTACTTTGTTCCATCACTGCTCATTCGTCATTTTCTGCTTTTCTCATATGAAAGTCTATGGCCCTTTCCACATGAGGCTTTTTGCCTGGGATGACACCCAGCTGGTCCCTGTGCGCAGATGGTGTGAATTAGGTACTTCCGGGATCGTCCTCTCTCGCTCCCTCTACACCCCTATGGTGTAGAAAGGGCCTATGTTTCATTCCGAGGTACAAGCTTTTCTGTCAGTGATCTAGAAACCTTTGGTGCTGTACCTTCTTCCTAACCTTCCATAGGAATGTGAAAAATACATATTGTGCTATGAATATCATTTTTTCTATCCTGATTGAATTGTTACATATGATTTCCTTCTATTGCTATAATTGTCATCTAAGCTTTGAACAACTATGAGAAACGGAACACTGTCCTCCAAGATCTCAACAAAGTAAGTATCATATCACTAGGCAATACCACTATATTAAATATACTCTGTCTAAATGTTTTGTACAAAATAATCAACTTCAGCTGTGCTGAATTCACATAGATTGATTTGGTCTAAAAGGGCAAAGAGGAACAAATCTACCAGCTATCCTTCCCTTCAAAGAATGGTGTTTTGTGCTGTCAAAGTGCCAACTACACCTGTTCAGCAGATGCAAACTTGTAGATCCTTGCACATAGATCCTCTGTCTTCTTCTTAGGGTTCCTTCTCCTATCAGAGGTTAGCTATCATTACAGCTATTTTTATTTTTGATGCCACTGCTCTAAATAATTGTATAGAAGTACAGCTATACCATTCCCTCAAGTTCTTTAGCCATGATGTTCATCTTCTTCCCACTGATCTTTTTCCTTCAGTTTTCCATTGTTTAATAGGTTGGAGAATGGTGTATTTTTCTCCTTGAATAATATGTGTTCAAAGTCTTATGGATTGGAGTCTTTATATGCCATGTATCTCACATTCCGTGTCAGATTGATGCTATGTGATTTACCTGCTTTGTAGATTGTGTATGTTTTAAAAGCTAAGCTAATATCAGCATTGTGGAGAATATTCATCAAGGTTTCAGGTGGTTCCTTGGTCCATTGCTTCCGCGTTATATTTTCATCATATTTTCTCACATGCCCACCTAATTACAAGAACAATAAGCATTAAATTGCTGGAACAGGTACCCATATAAATTCACCATGAGTAAAACTAATGATTTAGAAAAAATATCTAAGAGTAGCTTGTGTTAATTTGTATCAGGAAACATGCAAAAAACGTAGCACTAAAGCAAGATAACTACAAGCCCAACTGAATTTGGCTAAGCTCATAATTGGTATGCTTTTCCAAACAAGTTCATTTCTGGTCTCAGAGTTCTATAATTCAGAGTATATGCCTTCTGAACCTTGCTCCAGTTGGTGGATCTTAGGGTTCTAGTAAAACAACGAAGTAGATTCTGCAAGCCTGAAGTCTGCCCATCCCTGATTTCACTGGTCAGACTCAGATCCTTCTTTTCCCTTTGTACCTTCCAGCTGGTGGGTTCTACTGTCTTGTGGGCCTCTGACCGCTTTTTCAAATGCTGTTCAGGCATTTTACAGAGAACTGTGCAAGCCACCCATGTCCACTAGGTAGTCCCAGAAGAGCTGGGCTGAAGATGTTCATGGTTGTGCCCGCTGGCTAACCTCTCCCACTGATACATCTGCACTATCAATGTCTGCTATATATCTTCCAGTCCTGCCAGTTCTTCACCTGGCATTCCGATGGCCCTTCCCATACCTGTGCATTTTTCCCACACTCTAATTTGCAAGGTGACTGTGGGGGTTCTGAAAGGATAATCTGATAGGAGCATCATCTTTAAAACCCACATTGATTTCTAATGACAATCCAATAAAATATATTGAGTCTTATCTTACTTGTATTCTGTTTGGTTGTAATACTAGAAGAAAGCAAAGATGCATTTCCCAGGATGTTGATCACAGTACTCGATCTTCCCTTTTCCCACTGTTTTCTGTGAGAGTTTGGTAAAACGGCCTCTAGGGAGACGTCATAGTGAAATGTTTTATGAAATTTTACTGGTGTCTCCAGTCATTTCTGTGCTCCAAACAACAGATATATTTCCTCAATAGGGAATTCCACCTACAGTATTTCTATAGTATTTCTATCAAAACATATTCAAATAAATTTCCATAGGATACATACTGACCATTTATTAATTATTGTTTGGCATAGCTACCAAGACCATATAGAAATCTCTCAGTACAATCCGATGCATGTCTACTCAGAAGTATGTATTCATTGACTTCAATGGGTCTACTTCCAGGTACGTGTATATGGGACTGCAGCTTCAGAGAAGCAATTCATAGATCAGCTGTGCTGATGTAAACCCCACAATGACCTCAACAGAACTAGTCTTAGAACTTGGTCAGTTAACAGATCACTTTAGAATTCCACATACCTGTTTTCTCCACTCCTGTTTTCTCCAAGCCCATTTCACAGAAATCCTTGGAGACGGCCTCTGCTTCTGAATGGCTATTTTTGCTTCTTGAATATTTTCCTTTCTCCTTTAAATGGTTTAAGAACAGTAATAATTGTAACCGTGCAAACCTATACATTTCTGCTCAAAAGTAATCCCCAATAAGACTTACTCCCATGTAAGCATTTATAGGATTGCAGCCTAAATGAACAAAATATTAAAAATCTAGATGTTTTTGTTTTAATTAGTAAGCAAATATTTAAACAAATTTGTGAACATGAACTGTTTCGCATGTATTTCATGCTATGAGGCATGAGAGAGAATCTTGGTTGCTGATACTAAGCCACTCCATGGTACCATTCAATTAAAATGAATGGAAAATGTGTATGTTACAGATCCAAAGGAACAAGTACAAGATCCAAACAGACCTGCACGTAAGTAGAAAGTGTTTCTATTTGCTACGATGGGAAGGGATTGCCAATTTGCCTTTCCAACAGCAGTTCTTCATGCTACACTGAATTCCACTGAGTATTCCACTGACTTCAGGGGCAGCAGTGGGAAGGATCATGTGCACATCCCTTTGGATCCGGATCACAATGTTTAAAAATTTAACCCTCACTTTTATGAAGTCAAAGACCAGGTTCATATGATCACTACAACCTATCGTGGCTTAGTAGCTATGGCGGGTTGTGGTGCCCATGGACACCAGGTTGCCAATCCAAGTTACCACAGCTTCTCGTTATATGTGAACCCATTAAGGGTGGGTTGTTGGGATGGGTAGTTTTAGGGTTGTTGGTGGCTTGTCAACTACCCCAACAACCCACCCTCACCGGGTTTACATGTAACGAGAAGCTATGGCATGCTCCGGTCGCAAGCTGAATATTCAAAATGTTGGCAGCCACAGTGGCTTCTCATTATGTGCCAACTGAGCCAAAGTCGTCTTCTATGGGAGGGACCATAGCTCAGTGACAGAGCACATGCTTTGCAGAAGAAGCCTCCTCCTAGGTTCAATCTGTGGCATCTCCATTTAAAACTAAAGATTGAAGTTGCAGGTGATGCGAAAGACCTCTCTCTGCCTGAGAGCTTCTGCCAGTCAGAGTAACCAATACTGGGCCAAACAGACAATAATCTGGCTTGATACAAGGCAGCTTTCTATTTTCCCATGTGCAACTAGTTAAATAATATTAGATATTATTAGGCCAATAATGCCCTGGAAACCTTAATATTAAAAGATAATGATATGTCTATATGGAAAAAGGTTTAATTTTTTGAGAGTCAAAACTATGCAAATACCTCCGTTGAAGAAAAAATTCTGATATGCTTTGCCAGACAGTTTCTTGAAAGAACTGTGCTAGCTGATGGACGATTCTTGGGATTCTTCTTAAACATTTGTTTTATCAAATAGTGAAGTTCATAAGTATAGTGCGATGGAAGTGGATTGTAGTATCCTTTACATATCTTAAGTATAAGATGTTTCCAACTATTGGCCTGAAACTAAATTGAACAAATATGGAAAGAAAGCAGATGACTCAGTAGTATTAATAGTTATTATTTATAAAATGTCAAAGGCCAAGGTGCTGTACAAATATTAACTAACATTACCTTTCTATAAATGCACATTAAAATCTAGCAGTACATAATGTATTGGGGTGAGAAAGGTCCAGCTTGTGGGGTCCCCTGCTCAGCCCTGCCTCACCACCTGGGGAACAAATTAGGCTTTTAAAAAAGTTTTCATTTGTGCCAATGGTTAAAGCAAAAAGAGATTGAGAAGAGCTCCAAAAGGACCTCTCAAAACTAGAGGGATGGACATTAAAATGGCAGCAGTTCAATGTAAGCATGTGTAAAGTGATGCTCACTGGCACAAAAAACCTAACTATATATACACTGATGGGATCTGGGCTGGCAGTGATTGACCAAGAAAGAGTTTTTGGGGTTGTGGTGGATAGCTTGATAAAGATGTTAATTCTGTGTGCGGCTGCTGTGAAAAAAGTACATTTCAAGTTGGGCATAATTGGAAAAAGCATAGAAACCAAGACTGTCTATATCATAATGCCCTTATACAAATCTATGGTGCAACCACATTTGGAATACAGTTCTGGTCACGGCACCCTGAAAATCACCCCATACAGCAATTTTGCTTTTCTTTAGAAGTTTCCATTGGTGCTAGGTAGCTAGGAATGGAAGGGGAGAAACAGAAGGATAGGAACACAGCGTGAGCAAGCAAGCAAGAGAGAGCGAGAGAGCATCCACAGCGGGGAAAGAAATATAGAGAGAATGCATACAGGGGGGGATAGAATGGATGTGTGTGTGTGTGTGTGTGTGTGTGTGTGTGTGAGACAGAGAGAGGGAGATGGAGGGACGCAGTTTGCACAACACAGCAGGGTCACCGTGGGTTATTTAACC
The DNA here is from genome assembly GCA_029215795.1 of Anniella stebbinsi. Taxonomy (NCBI): domain Eukaryota; kingdom Metazoa; phylum Chordata; class Lepidosauria; order Squamata; family Anniellidae; genus Anniella; species Anniella stebbinsi. The sequence goes on along the minus strand of JARDYH010000003.1, from coordinate 125,536,234 downwards.
TACGTTGTGCTGCGGCATGTGCTAGGCGCCATTTTGAATATGGATTCCCCAAAAGCCTTGCAACATGTTGTCCAAACCTGACCATCAGGGGTTATGCAATGATTATACCCTCACACAACTCTTGGTTTGTGTGCATGTGCGTATGTGCATGTGTGCTAATACACACAAATACATGTGTGAGAATGGCTGTGCCAGAGTGGTTTTTACACATGCATATCAAAAAGCCATGTGTGGGACTCTGAGTATGACCATAACATTGGAATAGGCCCTGAATCAGTTCCTGGAAGTAATAAACATAAGAAAGGTACTTACTGGATGTTTAAGAGTGCACAGCTCATATAAAATGCATCCCAGAGACCATATATCACTGAAAGACAGGTCAGAAAAGCAAGTTAGCTAAAGGCCATAGTTTAGTGTCACATTTACTTTAAATGAAATACCCTATGAGTGCATGACAATTATATGACAGTATTAAAAACAAGTTATAAAATAAAAGCTTTGTAGGGTTATGCAGAATTGTGGTACAGCATATAGTTAGCAAATAAGCAGAAAATGTTACTGGATAAGTTAAATGGCCTGATGTTACAAGTCAGGATGGTTGCTTGCATCCCAGACACTGTAAAAATCATTTATACCATTGTAGTGTGAGGAAGTCCTGTCCCAATTCTACAGGCCCTACCCTTCTGCTGCAGCATTGCTATAGAGCAGGGCTGGGGAATTTGAGGTCCTCCAGATGTTTTGGCCTACAACTCCCATCATCCCTCACAACTGGTTATGCTAGCTAGAGCTGGTGCGAGTTGTAGGCTAAAATATCTCGAGGGCCACATGTTGCCTATCCCTGGAAACTAGTGCTAAGAATCACAAACTAGTGCTAAGAATCACAGTGCTAAGACTGAAGGTTAACATTACAAAGTATTAGAAAAAATGAAGTGGAGAGGGCGGGATCTACCAATGCACACATTCTTTCTGTTCATTTCTTCCCATCTGTTAGTGAGATGGGAAGAAATGAACAGCATCAGTAAAACAACAGGAAGCACAGCCAAGAGCTAAAGGACTATTCAACTAGCTCTGTGAGTTCTAAGGGGATTTCAAACTTGGTTTTTCTTAGGGTGACCAGATAAAATCCAGGTCAGGGCTCTTTAACAGCTGTAGAGAAAAGGGAATTTCAGCTAGTTTCATTTGTATGCAATTAGTTCCTGGTGAAATTCCCTCTTCTTCACAACTGTTAAAGTTGCAGGCACTATACTAGAGTGATCATATACAAAAGAAGGCAGGGCCCCTGCAACTTTAACAGTTGTGATGAAGAGGGAATTTCACCAGGAACTAACTGCATACAAATGACACTGGCTGAAATTCCCTTTTCTCTACAACTGTTAAAGTTACATGAGCACTGACCTGGGTTTTATCTGGTCACCCTAGTTTTTCTCAAACAGAGGCTCAGGCCGTTTCTACACCAGGCTGTTTGCCTGGGATGGCCCCTGGCTGGTCTCTGCACACTGATGATGTGTATTAGGTACTTCCGGGATCACCCTCCCTCTCTCCCTCCTTCCCTCCCTCTCTCCCTCCTTCCCTCCCTCTACACCCCTATGGTGTAGAAAGGGCCTCAACATGCTGCACAGCAAACTTTAGAAATTGGAGACCCAACTAGATGTGATGGCGACAAGGCCCAACCCTGATTCTGCTGTATCCCTATGAAGTCAGGGGGGTTGAGTTGATTTAAAGTGTAGCACAGGTGAGAGGGCAGAGTTGAATCCTCTCCCATTCCCACTTTCTCACTAGTTTTCTATAAGCTGTTTTTCTTCTGGCAGGGTTATTTCCAGTGTCGGTACTAATATGGCCTTTAAAAAGGCTATTTCAAATGGAAAAGCAAGGGGGTCAGCTCTTCCTAGCACATACTGGATTTTAAATTCCCCCCTCCACCAATATTTCACAGGGATTTGCTGGCAGATTTGATTCTGCACACAGGTCTGTCACTCTCACGTGTTGTCTGGCCCTAAGGGGAGTTTCAAAAACACTTTGTGATATGATATAATGCTCAGCTGTTCAAAGTGAAATGCTAAAATGTCTACTGGACTGGTGCAAGCTCCTTTACATTAACATCTTTAAGATCCCAACCATTGTCAAGAATAAATTTATCACTATGATATCTAAGATTTACAGTAACCCAACGGTAACCTTGACACTGTACCTCTATTTTTGTCACTGGCTAGTTCAAAGAGCTGTAAAATGTAAAGCAACTTCAGTTCACTTTCCCACATAGTGGTATTTCACAACGTGGAAAGAACAAGATTGCCTTTTTTTTTTTTAATGAAGTCTCCATCCCTCAGCTCTTACCACCTGTCTCACATCAGTTGAAGACACAGGGAGCCAAAGTTAAGCATGTTAAAGAAGAGGGCTACATAACCCCATGCCTTAACCCATAGGGAAGAGATAGGGTTAAAGGCATGCGGTTATGAATGGATTTTAACGTTTTTTTAGAAGCAGCCTTTTGTAGAAACGGTACAGCAGATCTATTTGTGGAATTCTAATTCTATGTATAGATTGGTTGGCTGGATTGGGGCAACTGCTGTATAAGGTTCCAGTGTTTGGAATAGGGTTCCCGAGCTCATAAATTCCTATTGCCTCTCAAATACTCAGATTTTTTCCCTTTTTGTCACTATGCTATTTCTAGCCACAAGTGCAAAACTCAACACTAGGTTCTGAATCAAATTTGCAAATTGAGCAATTTTGCCCAGAGTATGCATAAATTGATTTTTGCATTACTTATTTAACGCCACACATGCTCTTTCAGACTCTAATCCTTACCTTTTGTTGTTGTAGGGTGTGTTCTCCCATATTTCTGGAGGCACGTAATACGGGGTTCCCACATATGAACACGCATACGCCATTGGGCTTGTCCAAAAACAAATACAAATAGTGTTAGGAACAGCAAACTAACATTTCTACAGCTGCTAGCAATTAATTTTTCGAAGTATGGAAAACAGAGTCTGTAGTTCCAATATGATGTTTACTTACCTGGTAAGAAGAAGTGCAGATCCAAAATCTCCCAATTTTACTTTCCCATTTTGTGTCAGAAATATGTTCTGCATTATGAAATAGGTAGAAGTTCACAGATAAATATGAAGCATAGTTACTCAAAAGCTACCACTCCCTACCTTAGTATTTGCATTATTAAATCGGCCCTCAACTGCTGTTGTTGTTATTATTATTTATAATCTCATCTTTTTCCCAGGGCTGGGACTCAAAGCAGTTCACAAAGTTAAAACATGTACAATAAAAACACATAAATATAAACTTACAAAAGTTAAAATAGAATTAAACCACAGTAAAATTAGAAAATTTTAAAAAATTAAAAACAGTAACAAATTTAAAAAACAAAACAAAACCATACAGTAACATAGGTCCAGCGTATTTCAAAAAGCCTGCTGGAATAAAAAAGTTTTTGCCTGCCTCCGGAAGTGCAACACAGAGGGAGCTAGTCTGGCTTCCTTAGGAAGGGAGTTCCAGAGCCTTGGAGCCACCTCGGAAAAGGCCCTCTCTCGCATACCCACCAGGCGTGCCTGGGATGTTGGTGGGACTGAGAGAAGGGCCTCCCCAGAAGTTCTCAGAGCATGGGCAGGCTCATATGGGAGAATACGGTCTTTCAGATAACCTGGGCCTGTACCGTATAGGGCTTTATAGGTGATAACCAGCACTTTGACTTGAAACAAACTGGAAGCCAGTGGAGCTGTTTTAACAGGGGAGTTGTATGCTCCCTGTAACCAGCCTCGGTCAACAATCTGGCCACAGTTCTTTGAACCAGTTGAAGTTTCCAAACACCCTTCAAAGGCAGCCCCACGTAGAACGCGTTACAGTAATCCAAACGGGATGTAACTAAGGCACGTGTCACCATGGCCAGGTCTGACATCTCAAGGAATGGGCGCAGCTGGCGCACAAGCTTTAACTGCGCAAATGCACTCCTGACCACCGCCGAAACCACGGCATCCAGGCTCAGGGCTGAATCCAGGAGTACGCCCAAGCTGCGAACTTGTGTCTTCAGGGAGAGTGTAGCCCCATCTAGTACAAGCTGAGTCCCTATTCCCTGATCTGTTTAATAATAATAATTTCTTTATTTATTTATTACCCACCTCTCCCTCAGGATCGAGGCAGGGAACAACATTGATACAAATGACATAAAATACATAAAACTGGTTAAAACATATAAAATTAATACCTTATTAAAATACAGATAAAACTCTTAAAATTCGACTGGGCAGTCTCATCCTATGGCCCAGTATAAGATGGCTGTTATTTTACCATATTGAATATTATGTCTAGTTTAGCCCTCAGAATATAGTGGCGATTAAGAATCATTTTGAAAAAATGGAAATTATTCTGTTCAAATATTCATCCATGGAGATTTCCCATCTCAGTTTAAACAGAAATCTCCCTAGGTAAATAAGGGGTACACATTTGTAGGACTGCCCTATTTCACATGATGTATTGATACTGGATAGAATTCATATCATCTGGGTATTTACGCAAGAGGAAACATTACATGAGACCCATTTGACTGTGAGCTCTCTTGGAATCAAGCAACATGGTACATGAACTGTTTTTATTAAAAAGGACAATACATTAATATTTTAAATAGACAAGTAAAGAAATGCAAAATCACAGAATTTTAAAAAGGAGCTGTCCCCAGGATTTTCATTTTCCTAAAGTAGGAAAGGAATAGCGGCAATTTTAGAGTACCAGTTATTAAGCAGGTTTCAGTCACCTTGGATTTGATGTCTCTGTGCAGCACACGTTTGTCATGAATGTATTTCACACCTAGGCATATCTGTGCAAACCAATTAAGTATCTGTGGTGGAGAAAAGGGATTTAGCACATAGAATTGTAGTGTACTTGTAAAAGAAGAAAACAGATAACGAGAACAGGACGGAGCTGGAAATCAGACATTTTGCTTTGCAGCATGCCCAACTGCCCACTAGAACTTCTAAATAATATGGGAGGGAGGGGCTATTCCCTGCCTGATACATTTGGGGGAAGGGCTGTGTGGTGATCCAGTAGATGCTACGGAGGGCTGCAGAGTGACATAGGCTGCAGTGGGGCAACCTTGTGTTGGCTGGGGAAAGTAGCAGGGCCACCAGGCGGTCAGGTGGAGAGCTATGGAGCAACCTGTCCTGTGCTTGGTTGGGGAGGGCTGCAGGATGACCAGGGGGATAATGGGGAAGGTTGCAGGGTGACTGGGAGGAGGGGGCTTTGGAGCAACCTTGGATAGGCTTGGGAATGGCACCAGACTGGGGTGGAAGGATGACAGAGAAGGGAGGGATGTATGTGTCCTTATGCGATAGATGAAAGGGGGTTGCATGTCTGTAAATGGATGGGGGGGGGGTGCCTACGTATAAGAGAATTTAGGGGTGATCCAGAGGAGAGCCAATGTGTATTTGGAGGGTCTTGTGCTGAAAGAGAGAGTGTTTGCGGGGGGGCTTGGAGAGTGAAGTGTGATTGGGGGATCATGAACTGGCCTGTCTTTCTGTGAAACTGATGGTGTGATGAAGCAGAAAACTGTGGGCTCAAAGGTGTGGTTCTGTGTTCTGAGGGTCACCATTTTGCCCTCCTGTGAAATGGGTGTTTGGCTGGCATTGTGAGCATGAATTGAGTACCTCCCCCTGGCAGCCATTTTGTGACAGCTCTCATGACACTTTCTCAAAATTCCAAAGGTGCCTGTTGGCCCCTGCAATAAATTATTATTACATCAAAACATTCACTACAGAACAAGCCATCATGCTCAAGATCGTATCGATAAAAAGTGTTTCTTTGACTTGCTAACTGTCACGTGCCAGGTAGCTACTATCACTCCCAGTGTGGCAAGCAGCCACACAGCAACAATGAGAATTAAAAAGCAGTGTTAACATGATTAACAGATAACTCTGAGGGGGAAAAGACTCAGGCTTAGAACAGCTTCTCCTGCCTGTTATCTTCCAGATGTGTTGGACTACACGTCCAATCATCATCAGCCAGCATGGCCAATTTGGATGGTGCGAAGTTGGAGAAGGCTGCCTTAGAACAATCTAGGCTTTAGCTAACATTTCACACATTTTAAAACTAATTTCTGCAACCCTTTTTTCCCCAAGAAAGAAGATAAATGAACAGGCTTGGTTCCAGGTTTTGGGGGGCTCTAGGCAGGCTGCCCGCAGTGATAACACAAGTGAGTTTACCCAGCAGTAGGAGCACTATAATGGACCAGGAGCAAAGCAGCCACTCACAACCAGCTGTCATGTTTGATTTCTTACAAAACATCTGGTGGCTGCCTGGTGCTGATTGAAGCCAAGCAGCTATTTGGGTCCCAGCCTATTACAGCACCAGTACCATATAAACCCAAGTGTGAGAGGGAGACTGGCGACTACAGCAGTGCCAGCAGGGGCATGGTACCACCAGGCATGAATGGGGCCTAGGCAAAGCATCAGCCCAAGCAAATACCCCAATATGCCAATTGTTGACCCCAAGGGTCAAAACGAATATCCAAAGATGCCCAGTTAGAACTTGATACTGTGTTCTTACCGTATCTTCCGGAAACAACTTTCCTTTTTGAAGTTTAATCTTCTGCATTAGATCTCCATCGTCACAGTATTCCATCACTATATATAGATGTCCAACAGCTAATGTTTAGAGAATTTAAGTTTTGTAATTAGTGCTACTGTTATACAAACGTATTACTGATACGTTATTATTTAGACAGCATGATTAATGCACTTGATTTAAGAACATACAAAGAGGTCCAATTCTAAAAACTAAAAAATGAAAATACAACAGTTTTTCAATGTCCATATTTACCTTCAAATGATTCTGCATAGGTGACAATATTTGGATGTTTCATTTTAGCCAACAGAATGGATTCATTCCAGGACTTTTCTGTATCAACGACAGACTGCAAACACACCGATAGTCAGTAAAAATTAAAAGCTATTGCAATAATGAAAGTGCAGGACATGATACCTAGAGTATATATATATTAGGCTTCAGTTTGTCTAGCAGCAACTGTATGCATATTTTTAATTCCTGCTCCGCGGAAATGTTGAAATGGAAGTATTTTAATTTAAGAATTTAATTTTTTTAAATTAAAATTTTAATTTTTTAATTTAAGTAAATGCAGTGTACAATACACACTAGCTAAAAAAACAAGTAAGTTAAAAACAAAATATACAATCTAGTCGAGTAACCCTAAAGTCTTCTGAAAAACTAAGGTCTTTATCTTTGGAAAATAGGCTTTTGAAATTAAATATTTCTGAGAATATAGCTTTGGATTTTGGTCCCAATCTAACTGAAGTTAGTCAGAACCTAAACAATGATACAAACAACTTGTCCTATTTGCATGGAACTTACTCCTGTGTTAGTGTGAAATCAGGTTGAAGCTTTAGGGCTTTATCACACCTACTATTTTCCCCCCAGGTTGCTTCTGCGGGTTCCCCCTCCGTTTCGTATTCGAATCTAGCGTTCTGAATCACACGTGGTCGGTATTGCTGCGATACCTCAGCTTGGCTTGATGAACTTTGCCTGTTTCAGCCTTTGCCCATTCAGGGATAAATCTCAACTGAAACTAAAAACTGCGACCTCAGGGCGGGAGAGCAGCAGGACGGGGATGACGACATGTGAGTCCAGCACTGAAGAAGTGGAGCAAAGTTGTGGCGGGTGTGCTTAAAACCGCCTGTGTGATAACGAAGGGGTGGGGGGAGCAGTGGTGGGAAAGACTGGAGCAGTGGATCCTCCGGTGCTTCCAAAGCCCTGCCACCATGTGCTGGCCAGGGTGGGAGGTGGTGAATTTGCCAGGCTTTTTAGCCTGGTGGAGCTTTGGTCTTTTTTTAATCCCTGTGCCCCTCTGGTATATCTGAGGGGCTTGGATTAGGCTCCTCGTGGGGAACAGTAGGGTGTTGGAACCAACAGGTCCAAGCTGCAGAAGCTCCACTCTGCCTTGAGGCCTTCTGCCCATGGAGCTCTCTATGGCATAGTGGGTCTTCCACGGCAGCCAAGTCCTCCCATGCCACTGGAGGCCTTTGCCTATTCCTAACCTTCTCCATCAAGTTGGAGGTGGGGGTTAGGATTATTCTGTCCATCATGACTAACTTCAACGGGTGATCAGAGCCTTTATCTTCAGATATGTTAAACACCACTTTGGATTTTCTGAGAAGTTCCTAGGTTGGTATATGTATGATCTTGGAGTTTTCCTCACATCCATAGACAGAACATTATCTTACATGGCCTCCAATTAGACTTTCCTTATGATGACCTAGTCTTTAGCAGTGGGTAAGGAGGTTTTTTAAAAATGGGTTCTCTCAGGGCATTTGAATAATAGTTACCTTGGGAAGTCTTATTTCTTTCATTGCGTATTTCTGACATCTGTTTTTATGATGGACCAAAAGGACTCTCCCAAATGAACCTTCTCCAAGTACCATTAGCACACTGTATTTCTCCATGGTTTCAAGCTGCTTTAGTATTTGCAGGTGTCTCTCCGAAGCTCAGCAGATTGCGTTTTTTCCTTTCCCTCGTATTTCTTACTGAAAAATAGAAAATAACAAAAACAGATAGATTTGATTCCATATAGGACTAGTCACTTACTCCTCATGTGGAACTTCCAGTCATCTATCCATCATCCATCTCTCTCTCCAATTGCCATGTCAAAACATTTACAAACTAGTGTAAAGTCCGTGTCATTATGGGAACTAGTCATCCTGTTCCTTTCCCACTTTTTTGCCCCCAGGGGGCTCATGAATATTGCAAATGTGGCTCATGCAGTGAATTTTCCCCTCCCAAATTTGTATATGGTGCAGCCCCTCCCCCTCCCTCACATTGCCCTGATTGACAGCCTCCTTCTTCTTCCCTTTCCTCACTGGCGGCAACAGCCTAACCACATGGCTGGCCCAGGGCCTGCCTTTGTGCCACACTGATTGGCCAAGCAGGGCTGCCCATCATCATTTTCCCACCTCCCAAAAAAGTCTGTAGTGGCTACAGAGCACCAGAAGTGTCAAATTTAGCTTGCTAATTTTGGCACTTTTTCATGGTGCAGGCTACAGCCCATGGTGGTGATGGTGGGGAATCCAGGGGGCAAATATGCCCCCTGAACCTCCCGAAGTTGCCCACCCTTGCTCTAGGACCGAACAGATAACTGTGTATACTAAACTGCACAACCAACAGTTGCCTTGCAGGGGTACAAGAAGAATGGAAATGGAGCCATATTAGGATCTAAACTGGCGTGCTGATACTGTTATGTGCTCCCTTTATCCCTGAACTGGTAGAAGTCCCGCAACAGCACTACAAGGTTTGGTTTCCCTTCAACAAGAGAGATGACTGGAGACTCATAGCGAATTTGTAATACGGTAACAGACAAGAAGTTCTCTGTCTTATTTTATTTATTTATTTATTATTACATTTATATTACATTTTTTCCTTCAAGGAACCCAAAGTGGCATACATAATCCTCTTCCTCTCCTTTTATCCTCACAACAACCCTGTGAGGTAGGTTGGGCTGAGAGTCTGTGACTGGCCCAAGATCACCCAGAGAGCTTCCATGACCAAGCAGGGACCAGAACCTGGATCTCCCGTCTCCCAGTCCAACATTCTAGCCACTACACCACACTGGCACACTTTTTGAACCAAATTGTACTGCTGTCAGGGTCAACTTTCAAATTACACAAAAGTTATCAAATTGAAATGCGCTCATAAGACTTCATCAAACGTCCTCATGTGCAGATCCATTCATGTGCAAGTATCTTGGGATCTCCTGAATAACCTATGCAAATATCTAATTTTGATTTCATATGTGAGCCAAGTCAGAGATAAAATTCACTGGCAGAGGCAGCTATGATGAAATGGATATGTGCACCAGCAGTTCCCTTAGGACATGTCATTGGGAAAAGATGGTGCTCCACTTCCAGGTTTGATTGCAGGAAAATTCCTCTTTGAAAAGAAGCATAATTTCCTGGAATATCTGGACAAACATTAAGGGAACTGTTCATGAGGAAGACCTCAGGGAACTTATTCATGACCAAATCTGCAAATGGACAGAAAGATTCCAGCCACTTGAAATCAAGACCTTTCCAGGCAGTCGATTCCACCTGCTAGATAGCTACAACAGATCAGCTGGTGCTTTATTTCTGTATGAACAAGCACTTTGGCTTCCCTAGTAGGCCCATGGTGGGGAGAGAGCATTCCAGTCTGTTCTTTTCAAAAGGCAGGCTTGTGCTTTTTATTCTGTACCTAAGGGAAGACTCAAGCAAGAGAATGCAGTGCTTCAAAACAGCAAACTAGCTAGCTGGGAAATGGTCTGCTGACCCAAAGTGGCAAATAGGTACTTGATTAGCTCATCAGTAAGCAACCCACATTCAAGAAAGTTTTGTTCCTTGCAATGTATTTGTCTTCTCTTCGTGGATCAATTCATGTGTGAGCAAACCACTTCATGAACTTAAGTGCTGCTTCATACATCAAGGTGGGAGCTCTTACTGATAAACAAATCAGTTCCAGCCTGCTGCTTGAAACAACTGGCTAGAGTCCTTCTAAGCCGACACATCTGCTGCAGTTCATTAACAGCAGACCCACTGGCTTCTAAGAAATCCAACCTAAGGAAAGTAGGAACTTTTGACAGTTTTCTTCCAAAGGATCAGCCAGCTCTAACAAAGCTGAGGTTTATCCATTTGCACTTGGCATAGACCTCCATTATGCGATTAATGCGTCCCTTTTCTGTTCAGGTATCTGTTTAAGTATTAATGCTGTACTATGGGAGTAACTTTTATTTGTGAGTTCAGCCCATGGTGCAACTATAATTCTTAAAGGCTGCAACTAGTTGGGTGGGGTGCAATTGGACAGGTCCTTAACATAAAATAGGCACTTTGACCTGGTTCGCACTATCACAGTAGGGAATCTAAGCCACTTTAGCTTATTTTCTCCACCACTCATGCCAGTTGCATGTGGGTGGTGGTGATTTACATAATTACATCACCGATGCACTTACCATGATGTGCAAACCTGGCAAGGATGGCATGTTGCTCTGGTTAACAAGCCACCTAGAACCCATGGGCTGTTTTAGGGTTCCGGGGTAGCTTGCTAACCACAGCAACAAGCCACCCTCACTGGGTTCACACGACAAGATAAGCTTCACCGGCGAGGGTAATTATGAAAATCCGACCAGCCCATACAACAGGGGAAGTAAGCCACAGTGGCTTATTTCCCCCCCCCCCCCACCAGGTTTGTGCTAACCGAGCCATACTCTGACACTAGGCTGCTGTCTTCAAGGACCCACATGATTGGCCTCATCCACATGGAGGACCTAAACATGTTTAAAGACCCACACAACTATGTCAGTGGGGCCAATCATGTCAGTCCTTAGCTTGAACTCAGCATCACACTGAAGGAAAGTTCCATTTGCATGGCTGGGCATACCAGGCAAACCCAATGCTGTGGGATAAACCCACAGAAAAGCAGTTTCCAGACTACAGCTCTGACCAGTAGAAGGCATCCGATTGTATGAATGGGGCCCCGGGCTACACTTGTGACTTTTCATATACATGTAAACTACACCACATGCCCAAGTTGGCACAACATAAGAGAGCTTTCACCCCTTGTAAGATGTAGAAACCTGCAATGTTTGAACCAGTCCAAAGTTCAATGGCAGCATCAATAAATGATATATTGGAGCAGCACAGACAGGGGCAAAGGATATTTGGGGGTGGGGGTGGAGGGAGACCTATCTCAATTTCTTTTATAAAATACTGAGAGCAGGTGGAGGGAAAACCATGGAAGGGGGGGGAGTTGTCTTCCTGATCCCTTTCTTTAGTATTCTCTATGATCAATGTTCCATATGATGTCCGCAGGACGGTCATAGGCCTCATCTACAAGAATTCGGCTTTACGCCTGGTTAGCCGATTATGGGCATAATCGCTGAAGCGCTTTATAGTTAATGCTTGTATGCAGGAGGTAATTGAGCACTCAACGGGTGACCTTACCGGTTGTTTCAAATGTGCTTTACAGGTAGTTAATGCGGAGAATCGCTTGTTCACATAGTCAAAATGCGCTTTAACGGCCAGAGCAAAATAAAACATTATGCGATAATGCGCATAATCGGATGTTTAAAGCGCCTCTACGCCCGATTTGCGCTCCGTTCTTGTAGAGGTAAATTTTTTAATGCGCCTTGAAAGAGCTTTAAATGCCTCTTGTAGTTCTTTTCAGGCTGAAGCGGCGGTACAAACGCTTCCGTTAAATCAACCCATAAATATTGAAATACTGCACAGTCACTGCACAACGAATCCGGCCATGACTTCGCCGGCGAAGTGCACGAGCGTTTCCAGCGCCCTATGCTCGCCGGGACAAGGGAAAACGGGTGCGCGCAACAAAGCCAGAAAGAAACAAAGGAAGCGCGCCTTCATTCCCTTGGCCGAGGAAGGGCCGCCCCACCCCATTTCATCATTGCCACTTGGGGAAATGACTTCTCTTGGCTCCGTGAGTATTGCTGGGTCGTACCGGGCTCCCTGCGCCTGCTACCCCCGCCTCCGCCTCCACCTACCCAGGCTCTGCAAACCCTCGACTATAACGACGCTAGTCCGGCCCCGCTTGGTGCCAGCGAAGAAGGGCGGGAAGAGAGAGGGACGGACTCCCTCCCTCCCTCAGTAAGGGGCGTCGCTCCAGTTTGAGAAAGGGCAGAGGGGGCGGGCCGACCGAAGCGCTGCCGTGCGCCTAAGACGCGAGGCTCTTTTCAACCCTGGCCGTCAGGAACCCTCCTCATCCCGTCCCTTTTGAAGGCTGCTTTGGAGGACAAGAATTTACCTTCGTAGACTCAAATAGATGGGCCCCTGGACCTTTCCTGGCCGACTCCTGTGTACGTGTGTGCAGAGTAATAAAAGTCAGAAGGGAGGTCAAGGGGCATGGCTAGAAATGGGGCGGGATTGCGAATGTAGGAAAGGCCCTTTGGGAAATAACAATGCCAGGCATAACGCTTAATAGCTGAAGCTTTGCGGGAAAATTCACTTGTCTACTGCCCCTCACGCAATTGTCCAAATAGGACTTTCCAGAAAAACAAGCAAAGCAACTCTGCCAGGTTGCTGATCTGATGCAGATAACGGATGTAATCTATAGTTTAGTGTCTCACATGCGTTGCTCTCTGGATACTTAAAACTGCTTCATACTGTTGGGGCCTTTGGTTCATCAACACCAATTTTGTCTCTGTAAATTCTTTCCCAGTCCTACTACCAGAGATCCTTTTAATTGAGATTGTTTCCTTATTATCCGAGATAATTTTGCTTGATATGCCAGGAGATCATGGGACTATACATATACAAAACATGTGCCCTATCTCTGCGTTACAGTTCCATCTCACTGTAATTGTTAGGACCTGCTTAGGTTGTTGGTTTATATGAGCTGGTGGGTTGATAGTCCTATAACAGGTCAAATGGCTTTTGGCTGGCCTTCTCTTTTGACAGTACCTGTAAGTTCATAATGCTGCAATAGGTAGCTTTCTCTCCCTTCATAACTACAGTAGAGATAGGAATCTTAGTCTGTATTGAATCTGTCAACATTACCACAGAAACCTCCAGATCTTCTTTCAAACTGTTTTCAAGAAAGAGGACTGGGTATATATATATTTAGAAGAAAATGGAATCTTGTGATGTAAACGTTATATCCCAAGCCCCTATCCCACAATTGATTTGGTGCTTTTCAAATCAAATTTCCCAAAAGGTGTTTTGTACTGTGACTATGCGCAGGTGAAGCAGTCTCTGCTGATCGTATTACCTGGCCATGGTGCTGAAATGGGCTGGGGAGTTGAGCGGTTGCTCCCCAGCCCCCTCAGCCATTACAGCACATCTGCTGGCAAAACCTGCTAACAGAAAAGGGGGAGGCCATGGCTGGAGATTGTAGCAGTGCCACCACTAAGAGGCTCCACCAAGGAAAGCCAGCTCAGAGGGGGCAAAAACCTCGAGCCAGGCTTTGAAAAAGGCTTGTTACGATAAGACAGCAAGTTTTGTGCAACTAAGGCTGCAAGTTTATTGTAAACTGAAATTGTCTTTAAGAATCTTGTCTTCTAAGAATAATTAGCTTCAAATATTAGCACATTTGTTATCCTTTTCATCTACTAAAATGCTCTTATTGTGAAACTGGAGATAAACAATTTTATTATTTCAAAACAAATCTTCCAAAACTACATTTCTAATTTTCATTCACCATCTACCTTATACACAAAGTTATACAAACATGTTTGTAAAAGGAGGAATTGCACATTTTAGACGCAGGTTTTATAAGACTGAAATAAATACAGATAGTTGAGATAGCAGTCAAGAAATGATATAAATTGAATAGTATGGTTAATAGATATTGCTGAGATTTGAAAACACTTATTCAAACATAGGTCTCATGAAAATGGTCCATCTTGTGCTCTCTCCGCCCACATCCTTAAGTAGTTATATTGTTAGATCTGCTAACCAGATAAGCTTCTTTTCCTGGTTAAAAGGAATTAGGTTAGTGTTATCCATGGTTAAAGCAAGCGTAAATGTAATGCGTTACCATGGTTAAGGCCATTGGGGGATAAGCAGAGGGAAAGTGACATGCCATCCCCATAATTTCTTAACTGTGGTTAGAGATTGGGACATGAAGTCTGCACTGAGTTACGTTCTGCATTGTCATGCCTTGCCTTGCTCTTGTTGGTGGAAAGATACTTTGTCCAGTGCACTGTTCTGTCTATAGACGATACCAGTGCCTTCATCTCCCAATTCTCCAAGCTGTTCAAGTGATGAAACACAAGGGTTGTGATCTTTCAGCAAGTTTGGCAACTTGCTCACTTTCTCATTTATGCGGCGAGAACGCCTCACAGGAGTAAGAAATTTCAGATCCGTAACAGCAGAATCATTAGCTCCACCCTGCAGTTTTTTCTTCGTCCTTGGGTAGCAAAAAGAGAGGACAGCCATTTACACAAAATATGATGGGAGTTTGTTACAGAAACAGGTTTCTTTAACTTTTAGTTTAATAGCCTTTCACTATTCCTTTCTTCTGTGGATTTCATTATCTTGAACATATATGTACGAGATGCATATTTAAGTTCTTGCATTACCTGCTTCCTCCTCCAATTGTTAAGGTACAACAGGTCCCCCTTATAGATCCTTCAGGCACTCGCCTATCTACTTTGAGTATGAAGACTCAACTTTTATTCTTACACTTGAATTCGCCATTCTGAATCTTAGGATGGTTCAGCTGAGGTAACCTTTCCTCTTAGACTCAAGTTTTACTTTCGGATTCTTTGAAAAGGCTTTTTTTTTAAAAAACACCATACCTGGAGAGAATCACCTTTCACAAATACTTGTTGACATTATCTACTCAAAACTGAGCAAGCAGGCCAAAGCATTTGTAGTAAGTTAAGTAGGTTAAATATATCCTCCCTCTCCCCCCGAGACACCACATACAGCATTGAGACTAATGCTTACCTTTCCAAGGAAGGAGTAGTTGATAAATTATACTTAATTAAATATGAGCCCACGTTGTCATTTTCAGGTGTGTTAAGCACCAAGATTTGGTCTTTCTCTGTATTGCCGCTACTCTGCTCTGCTTTTTTAATAACTGTAGGCTTCTGACTCAGTTCTTTATTTCTGTGCTTTTTTTCAATAGGAAAGCTCTCTTGTACTGATTTTAAACAAGCTTCTGTTGCTTTTTGAGAAGTCTCTTCATTATTAGACTCTAGATTGTTACTGAAGTGGACTTCCTTGAAAGCATTTTCTATCTTCCCTTCATCTGAATTAACTTCTGCCTCATGATTTAAAGGGATTTCTTGCTTCACACATTTGTCTGAAAAAAATAAAAATATATTGCCATGATTCAAGGCTGCTTAAAACTTTTTCCACAAGAACTCAAATCCAAGAGTTAAGTTACTCTATGTAGACCAGTACCATATTTTCTGATATTAGCATCACAGTCAATGAACAAGTAAATTTTCTAGCACACATTTATTGTAGCCCATTTTCAAATTATATTCACCCTCATTTACTTTGATACAAATATAGCATAAATGGATAACTATAGAAGTTGAAATAGTGTTCAAAATATATACCTTGACCAAAACCTGTCTTGACAGGGAAGCATCCAATCCTTCCAGAAGAGTCATTACAAAACACACAGTCACTGTATAGCAGTCACAGAAAGCATCTTCACTAACTATGCATTGCAGCTTTTAACAGTAGTAGGACAAGGCTTGTTATTAGACCCCGAAATGTTACTAACCTACAACAACTTTTACTTGTTTGATTTTTAGTCATAAGAGGCGCTAGTAACTTAGGGGGGTTCTATTCTGCCATTGCCAGCCCACTCTCTCCTGAAAGGAACTCCATGCACTCCTCTTTGTGGAATAGTGAGTGGTTAACAAAAAGACAGATGTAAGATGATATTAAACAAGTTTAGATTGGGAAAATCAGGGGAAGAGAATGCATGAAGCAACAAAGGTGGAAGAGAAATAAGAGGTTACAATGCACTCTGATGAGTGGGGGACAGATCTCCATTGGAGTTTTCTCCTTTATTACTAAGCAGTCACTAGGATATATTTTCTTTTTCTTTGAAAAAGGAAGTTGATGACTTATCTGGAGAGTTTGATAAGCTTATATTGGGAAGTAATTAATCTTACCATCAGATTTGGATAGGTTTTTGATAGTCCTCATAGCATCTGCTAATGCATGACGTAATTCATCCTTAGGCTAAAAAAAATGATTTGGTTAGTACAATTGCAAATTAGCCAGTGTGTTGTAATGGTCAGCATGTTGGACTAGGCCTCGGAGACCCAGGTTCAAATCTCCACAACCGTGAGGCTCGCTGGGTAAATTTGAGCTACTTACTATCTCACAGGCTGATGCAATGATAAAAGTGGGAGAAAGAGAACCATACACAGTACCTTGAGCTCCATGGCTGAAAGGTGGATATAATGAAATTGTGACCCAGTTTGCATGATTGTGAGTGTGCACAAGTGAACTGGTTCCTGCCCTCTACCTGAAACAACACAGAGTGCTGGGTTCAGATATCATGACAACAACCGAGGATTGGGGTCTTTCTTGGGTTGTTTCAGAAAGTGGAAGTGATGAGTGTGCACAATGACTAATTATGGGTTGAACAAGCCATGCAAACTGGGTCTTGAGAGTAGTTCAGTTTTTACATTGTAAAAAATACTGTGAGCTAATAATCACTAGATTTTTAAAAGTTACACATCTCATTTGCAGAATGTCTAAAGGTGGTCTTAAATACAAATGGTGATGAAACTTAACACATTAGACATTATGCAGTATTGGGGAGTTCTTACCTGTGCTCCTGCCAGAATTGCATTTTCATAGATACCAAGGACCTTTTCAGTGGAGCGAAACTGTTCGAGACGCAACTGGCATACCCAGTACTTGGCAAACCTTTTTGCATCAGGCACTGTCATTATCAGGTTTTCCAAAGTGGAATGTACTGTATCACCTGGATAACCCTGAATAGAGGTATAAAATGTCAAGGGAGAGAAAGTGTACTGGCCAATGTCGTAGTAGTTGATATTTGAAATAAATTCCAGAGAGGTAGCCACATTCATCTGTTGATGCAAGCACAAGCACTTTTGTTGCATAAGCTTTTGTAAACTACATTCCTTGAGTTGCATCCAACACTGACATTGTGCAAGCAGGATAGTGCTTGCGGTATGGGGCTTCCATGTTCTTTCTTCCCCGCTGCAGCCTCCCATGTGCCCTTCCAGTCTCTTCTGGAAGGTCCTCCCGTTCCACTTGTGCAAAGTCGATGCAGAGTTAGAAGAGACCCAACCCCTTCTTTCCCAGAACTTGGAGGGAAAGGATCAATGTTTTACACCCACATAAAATGAGATACCTCAGTTCTCTGCAATGGAGTTAGTCTTTGTGTAAAATAAGATGGGCACTCTTATGTTATCAGTGACAACTGGTTTTGGTATTCTTATGACTCATGCTAAATTTGAGTTATGGGCTGCAAAGGGCAGCCAACAGCATAATTATCCACCAAGACAGCTGCTGAAGTTTTTCTCTGCTTGGTTCTTCTGTAAGGGGTTCATCTGCTAAGCAAGAGTTAAGCTAAAGAGAACAGCTAGCAGACAGAACTTTGCCCCTGGGAGCCATCAATTACAATTGCATTTTGCCTCATAGTGGTTAAAAGCAAGGTTCTACAATATCAGAACTATTTGTAATCATCCTAAGAGAAGTACCGATAAGTAAAAATATAGCTCTTCTATCTATTCTGTTCAGAATGAATTTGTCCAATTCTCCTACTCAGAATGAAAAGACTCCTATAAGCAGTAGAATGATCATTAGGTAGCCTAACAAATCTTCTTTTACATTTCACACAGTATGTGGCAAGTTGTCCTGAAATTTTGATATGGCCTTGCCTTGCTTCACATGGTCTTATAGAGCTGAATAAAAATAATGGCACTTTATGTCCAAAACTTTATTGAATAATGACTGTGTCTTAAAAGATGCCTCACCTTCTCAATTAAGGACAGACATTCTGCGAGTGTCTTATTGACTCTGTCGCTGATTAATCCTTGCTCATCTTCTTCAGCTATGGCAGCCCAGAAGGATTCAACTGGTTCTTTGACAGTTTGCTGTGGCGTCTCTATTTCAGGCTGAGTATCAGCAGATATGGGAGCAGGCATCTTCTTTATCCCTTTTGATGCCCGCCATTCAGCTAGTTGATCTCTACATATAAGCAAGACAGTATATTAATAAAATTATATCAACATGTTGCTCCATAACATAACTAGAAATAGATAGAGATCCTGTAACAGAGACCAGATAAAGACCTAAGCCAACAATGCCCAAATGCCTGACCATCATTAGGCAAATGGGAAAACCCTATGGGCTTCACACACACACACACACACACACACACACTTCAACTGCAGAGCTAACTATGGTTGATGTTACCTCTGCTCCAATGTTAATAACCATAGTAAAGAAACTCACTTCAAGCAGAAACACCAGTGGAGACAAAATGCTAACCATGACTCCAAAAATAGGGGGAAAGAGCATACAAGTACTCAATATCCTAACCATGGTTAGGTGATGAGACAGTGTTATGTCTGCATCAAACCAGAGCAAAAGGAAAGGATTGTGAGTTTACTATAGACAAAAAGTAACTGCATAGCAAGGATTGGGGGAACAATTAGGATTTCCCCCCTAACAGCGGTAGACTGCTAAGTACTATGTGCTATGACTGCTAAGATCCAAGACTAGTGAGTAGGAAGGTACTTATTTAGTCCCAAACCTGAGCAGTACATTGAAGTAGGGGACACATATATACATACACTACCTAGCTATAGCAAATTTGAACACAGGACAAATGGGCATATTTCCAAAGCAAAGGGGTTTTGCCTTACTTAGCATGCATTCCTAGTAACATAGGCCCATCAAATTGATCTTCCCCCAACTGGCTATCACACAGTTTTATTTACTAGCTTTCATTCCTCTTGCGGTCTGGCTCTGAAGTTTAATAGCTTTTTAGCCTTTAAATTAAAAGACCCTACATGGTTGAGTGTCCGTCCGATAACGTTAGCTTTGCCTTACAGCCGGTGCAGGTCTTAAACAGCGAGGTCTGCGCCATCTTGCGAGCCGGCAAAGGGCGGGAATTTGGGGAAATTGTACGCCCGGGGATTGCCGCTTCGGAGAACCCCCCCCTGATCCGCGCCAGTAACAGGCTGGATGTAACTATCTATATACACTAACGACAATAATCTAAGTAAAAATATATATAATTACGACTAATTTAGATTTAAACATTTTTTTTAAGAAAGATTGAAAGAAGGAGAAGAAGAGAGAGGAAGAAGTATAGCAAGAAAAACTAGATAGAGAATATAATCACAAGAAGTATCTAAGCTACGAACGGATCAGAAGAAGCTCTCCGTGAAGCAACCAGCTAGGCGGTCGAAAGAGAACTGAGGTAGGCGGGTACCCAGGCATGCGCGATAGGACGGTGGGCGGAGGGGTTCCCGCCAATAGTTTCTAAGCTCTAGAAGTTTCCGAAGTGAGGCTCTACGTCGGCGCGAGCCCATAGTGTGTGATGCACAGAGACCACGAAGAAGAACAAAAGTGTCATTGTAAACCATTGCATGGAATCCACTCCACAGAAGTTCTGCCTGCTTTCAATTAGTTTATTTGTATTTTTGAGCATAAGAACTCATGCATATGAAAAACTACTACAACAAAGTATGTCAATCTACATACATGAGAGAAGCATTATCTACAGGAGAGAAGCATTATTATTTCCATTACCTTCTCAAGTCTGCAGGCTTTGCCGGAATACTTTTTCTGTTGTCAACTGATTTTGAAGCTGATACGGTACTATGAGTTTCAGAAACCTGTCTTACTAACATTCCTGTTACGGCTTTAGGTGGAACAGGTTTCTTTGTTCTATGCACAGAATCACTAGCATTGGGTAGACCAGTCTTTAACACTGGTTTCCAATTCCTGTCAGGGTTTCTTTGGACTGTCCCTTTATTTACTGATGTACTATTGACAGATGGTTTCTCCTGGTTCAGAATGGTCTTGGGATGGCTAACAGACACCTTTACAGGAGGCCTGGTTTGAAGTGAGGTAATATTGGCAGCCTTAGAAGTACTAACTGTGTCAGTGACTCTGGCATTCCTTGTATCTGCACTATTCCTTGTGAATCCAGTCCTCACTGCCAACTTAGGAGGAGCAGCCAAAGAATACCTCATACCTTCGTTTTCGGATATTTTTCTAAAGGAGTTTATCTTAGATGACACTATCCTACCACGGTATGAGCCAAGAACACGCTTCTCTGAAAGGCATGCACCAGGGTTGGGGGCAGCTGTCTTCAACTGTTTCTCTTTTGTATTTCTTTTGAGTAAGAAGTTCTGACTATATGATATACCCTTGTTTTTCATTTCAGCGGGATCAGAAACAAGTGCCGTAGTACTAGCTAGAGGGCTACAGTTTATAGCTGTAGTGATTTGCTTCAGTATGGTAGATTTTAAGGCCTTTGGGGAACCTAAGTTTTTTTCCAGAGTACTATCCATTTGGTTCCATGTAGATCCATTCATATTTTCTTTGTCTTCCTGAAAAATGAAATTAACATAAGATGATCTACTTTTCCCTCCCAAGTTTTCTAACATAAAGGTGGCACACAGCTTCTTGAACTAAAATGAAATATAGCTGTAAGCACTTCTCAGAGGTAGTGCACTTCCTTTGCGATCTCCACTAAGAGAACAAACGTTATTTTCATGTTTCCCACATTATAAAATATTTTAATAGTATGCGTTAACAGGATATAAATAGCAGCAAGAGAGCCAGACAAATAGGCAAGGTCAATCACAAGAATAGGTTCACTCTATGTCTCTTTGGTATTTTCTTCGATATTCACTGCTTATGGGAGAAGAAAACAAGAAATGGGAAAGAGTGGGGAAGGGACAGTGTGAGACGCCAGAGCTATCTTTTTGACCACTTCCTTTGAAAAAAATTAAAACATACAAGCACATTGTTTGGGCTGTAATCAGGAAGTCCTTGCTCCTGCCCCCCTTCATATAGCTGGATTGAGCTCACAGATTTTTAGAAACAGAGATCCCTTACTATTAACTGCAATGTAGTTGTAATTCATCTTGAGCCCAAAATCAACGTGAATGAATACCAAATAGTAATTTAAGACTTACCATTTTGGGGAGGCCAATAGAACTACTTCACTTGACTAGCTGTTAAGGAAAATAGAATAGAGTTCAGTGCCAGGCTAGCTTTTATTTGGCTAATTGTACATTTATGAGTTGCTCTTTGGCAAAATCGATCCCAAAACAATTCTTGATAAAAATTATTAGTCATCAAAATGCAGAAGAGAAGCCTCAAAGACAACTATCAGCAATCGCCAAATAAAAGCAGCATACAATCATGAAATCATTTAAATTAGGTTCTGCCTAAATGGGATTATTTTTACCAATCTTTGAAATCTAAAATGGAAAGAGGTGAGGAGTTTCAAACTCTGGACACCTCAACTGGAAAAGCTGTGACCTGCATACCCAACCAACCACACTTCAGATAGAGGGATATGTTGTAGAGTCTTCCTTGCTGATCTCAAAGGGCAAGAGGGGTAATGAGGAGCAGGTAGTCCTTTATACACCCTAGCCCCATACTGTTTAGGGCTATGGGACATAGTAAAAAGCAGCTCAATATTGTCTTCACTTAAAAGCTAACAGCCATACCGTTCAAAGGATAGCAGCTTTATGAAATGAGCATCGTACATTTCCTTCTTCCTAAGCTAAATTACTATTACAGGCAGCCCTGCCTTGCGTATCCAACAGAACAGTAGCTGAATTGTTCACAATTTCCAAATTTTTATAGAAAAGACAGATGTTGAGGAGCTGTACCTTAGTTACATAATCATCAAGAAACTGCTCTCCTTTCCACTCTAAAGCAATAATTGGAGAACATGGGAGAGGATTTCCCACACACATTTCATGAGATGGGCGCACATTTCTAGAACATCTATAAACTAGGCTAGCCTTCCCCAACCTTGTGCTCTCCAGATGTCTTGGACTTCAACTCCCATCAGCCCCAACAACATGGCCAATGGTTAGGTATGCTTGGAGTCATAGTCCAAAACAGCTGGAGGGCACCAGTTTGGGGAAGACACTGTATGGGCCTGTTCAGACAACACACTAAGCCGTGGTTAGGTCGCTAAACCTTTTGCAACAAATGGTTAGTGAGCATGTTTAAACCGTGGTTATTTAGCCAGTATGGTTAGAAATGGTTCTCACAACACGCTAAGTCATGTTTCACATGACACGCTAGCTCAAAATGTTTAACCACCGTTGCTTAGCATGTTGTCCGAACAGTGTCTATATGAAACAAAGAAAAACACATTCTAGTCTTGCCTTCACAAAAGCAGTGATTTGGCAGAAGTCTTCCCCATTCCAATTGCATATGAGCCAATAGGCCTGTTCAGACAACACGCTAAGCCATGGTTAGGCTGCTAACCCTTTTGCAGCAAATGATTAGTGCATTTAAATCGTGGTTATGTAGCCACCATGGTTAGGAACGGTTCACATGAAAAGCTAAGCCATAATGTTTAGCTCAAAATGCTTAATCACCATGGCTTAGCGTGTCGTCTCAACAGGGTCTAAATGTGTATAGTTGCCTGTGTATACTTTGCCTTTTGCAAATATCCAGGCTAAAGTGTGGATGTTGTGGAGCAGGGCCAGCAGTGGTCTTGCTCTCCCTTCTCCGTTTGTGAAGAATTCCTTCCTGAAAAGGAGCTTCCTGTTCCATTAGACTACCATTTTTTTCTACCCTGGGATAAAAGCAAAAGCCTTCCATGAAAATGACAGAGAAATCTAAAATTTTGGCATAGCTCTAATTGGGCAGGAACATGTCCACACCCTCCCACAAGGTAGCAGCAAACAGAATTTTACATTATACAATATTACATTTCCCTGTCGTTTTTACCTACATCTCAAATGACCACATTAGGAATATCACATCCACAATTTATTTACTGCTTTCATTAGGTTTGGAGCATCACAATTCAGGAAGAATAAGAAAGAGCTAATAAGGATTCAGAAGAGAAGCAGAAGTTGGAGCACAGTACCTTTTCCAATCATCATTACCTTCTTTTTTAAAAAAAGATCTTAAGTGTATTGTGTGTTAATTTTCTTTTATTGTAAGCCTGGCCTGTTGTCAGGCAGAAAGTGGGATACAAATGTTCTAAATAAATAACTGGCTTAAAAGATGCCAAATCAAATCAAAGGAAGAAACGCTTAAGGAACACATCATTAACATGTTGCAGATTGTTTAGCCTTGTTATAGAACGGGAGAAATTAAGAGGGAAAACTGATGCCTTTCAAATACTTCACAGGGCAGGAGTGGACGGAAAGTAGATCCACTGGCAGATCCCTGGGTAAGTGGTAGTAGACCCGCAAGTATTCTGGCTCCCAGTAGTTTAACAACGACTTTTCCCAGCTAAATTAAGCCACTGAAATCAAATGAGCTTGGGATAACGCAGCCCTTCCCAACCTGGTGCCCTCCATATTTTTTGGACTACAACTCCCAAAAGCCCCAGCCAGCATGGCCAATGGTTATGAATGCTGGGAGCTGAAGTCCAAATTATCCGGAGGGGACAAGTTTGGGGTAAAGGAATGGACTTTTGTGGGAAAGGACTGTTAGCTGACTTCAGTTTGGGTACTGAAAACGAATTCCTAGGCTCAGGCCTCCTCCACACGGGGCGTTTAATGAGCCTTGAAGGCTCATTATAAATTTTACCTACACACGAGCGGAGCGCAAAACGGGCGTACAGGCGCGTTATCTCCCCGATAATGCGCATTTTCGAACGCGCGTTAAATAGCGACTTTTATTTTGCTCCGGCCGTTAAAGCGCATTTTCGCTGTGTGAACAAGCGATTATGCGCATTAACTACCTGGAAAGCGCTTTTTGGGCATCTTTTAATGCGCTTCGCCGCTTCTCGCCGCCTCCCGTGCAGAGGGATTGTGAGTAAATGCGCCTCCGCGATAATGCGCATAATCGCGGAACCAGGCGCAAAGGCGCATTCTTGTGGAGGGGGCCTCAGAGGCACCCTGTTCCTTAATTCGGAGTGTAATTTGTACCGGGTTCTAGTCGGTGGATCTCGAGGTTTTAGTTAATAATAATAAAAAAGCCGTAGGTCCGACCAGCCTGACTTAGCACTAACAACAATTAATACCCCACATCTTTCCCCCTCCTCCACTTTTTCTACGTTTGCTTCTTCAGTGGTCGTCGACGGAGAAAGCACGGGCAAACCCACACCACCCTGTCCCTCCGGCTGCGCACTCACCCGCCTGAGCTACAACCGAAAAGGGCTCGGGGTCGCTTACGGATACCAGCGTCGCTGTTTCCCCCTGAGGACACCACAACCGCCACCAACACCCACAACAGTTCGCCCCGTTTGAATTGAATCACGCGCGAGGAGAGCACGTTACCCGAACGCCCCCACTGATAGGTTGTATGCGGACTTGAAATCAACCAATTAGATAGAAAGAACGAAGAGAGAGGCTGTTTGATTGGGATGAGGAAAGACCAATAGTAAGCGCACCTCACTTCTTGCTTCTATTTCCCAACCCGCTGTAGGCGGAGCTAGAGCAGGCTTCGAGTTTTGTCCGAGTTACGTTGCAATCATGTAGACGCTTGACTAGAAGTAAGTGTCATTGAACTCAATGGGACTTACTTCTAGACTCGCACAGGATTGCACTGTATTTTTAAAACTTGTATGTCCCGGCAAAGGCCTCTTATGCTACGGGAAAGGATAATAAACGCTGTTTTACTTTTAATTTTGTCAAGAGATTATTACTTTTTACAAAAGCCCATATATGTATGTGTGTATGTTATACGTACCTGTGTCAATACACATATTTGTATCTCATAATGAGAATATTCAAATATATTTATTACTTACTAGAAATATAGTATTACATAATTCATAAAAGTGTGTCAAAATATATGAATTCATACATTAATAATTAGGAACATAATGGAGTCAATAACAGCTGCATTGTTAACACCTTCCCTTTTTGTTCAATGCACTTCACATGCGTTATCTCAGTATATCAACTCTGCAATGAAGTCCAGCATTATTCCCATATTACAAAGGAGTGATTTCACTCAAATCGTCCAATGAACTCCTAGCTGAGGTAACAGGGATTTTTTTATTTTTTATTTTTTTTACTTTAAATATAACAAAAAAACTGGGGCTTAATAGGCTGTTACAAAAGATAATACAATTTTAGAATAAAAATAATAAGTGTGCTATATAAACTTCAATTAGTTGTTACAATGTCCAGATGCTCAAAGCAGAAACGACTGGGCATATGCTGTAAATCCGGTTGTGATGTATGTTAAATAAATCTTCACCATATGGCATAATATGCTAATGGTTCTGTCTTTCCTTGAATCAAAAGCAAATCATGAGGTATCTTTTTTCTGATATTGCCACAGACCATATATTCCAGTATCATGTAGGTAAATTCAGATTATCTCGTTTTTAACACTACTGTGTGATTGTCTGGTGAGCGGCAATTAACAAAAACGTGAGCAAATCTTTACATTTAATACTTCTGTTAGTTTCTATGTATATTGATAATAGAAATAGTTCTGATTCATATACAATTATTTCTCTAATAGTCATTATTTCTCTATGTACCAATATCGAGAATTCCTGTATATATGGGCAGGTACACCATAAATTAAAATATGTGATTTTAACCCCACAGCCTCTCCAGCAAAGGGGGCTGCACATTGAAATGATGTGTGCCAATTGAGGTGATAGATGAAACATAATGCCACAGATACATGTACACAAATATTACTAATATGGAATCAATCAGCAGAATAATTACATTAATGATGTCCAAATTGTTCATCATCCCCAATATTTTTGTATTTATTACAGTGGTACTTACCACTAAGTATGTTATCGCAGCCTTACAGCATAATCCTATACATGCCTGCTCAGAAATAAGCCCTATTGAGTTGACTTTACTTCCAGGTAAATTACTTCCAGGTTGCAGCCCTACCCCACCCTTCAGCCAAACAGTCCCCAATAGCTTCAGCTAATGTAATAATAAATATCATCATTTTTCATTGCTGCCACCCCCACCATGTGTACAAGCTGGTACATAGGTATTAAAATAGGTGGACAGAGCCCAGTGAGTCAATATGAATAATCCACCACCACCATCAACATGCAGAATAACCATTGTTAAAAGTATCCCAAACATGCCCAACATTTATTTATCACTTTTGAATCCCATCCTTCTTTCAGGGAGCTCAGTGTGGTATTTTCTTTCAGGGAGTTCAGTGAGATGAGGTAGTCATTGGTCCAAAATCACTCAATGGGATTCGTAGCTGAGTGAGGGATTTGAACCCAGGACTTTCCAGTCCAAGACTAACACACTGTCCACAGTAGTTGCCATTAAAGCCTTAAAGGAAGAAGGCTCAAAAACTTCCTAGAGCAGTCTTTTTGGAGCCATACAGATCTGAGAGAGAGCTTTTCCTACTTTGACTTTTTTGTATATAGTTATATTGTATTATTATTATTATTATGGGAAGATGATCAGAACATGCTATGTCCAGTATCAGAGGCAGCGTGCCGATATACACCAGTTGCTGGGGAAGGTGGGCGGGAGGGTGCTGTTGCACTCATGTCCTGCTTGTGAGTCAAAGGTGAAGATGGTGTGATTGGGCTCATTTATATTTCACTGCCATTGTACTATACCAATGACCTTAAGCCAAAAGAGAACGTAAAAGCCCCTGAATTTAAGGGATTGTTGACATCACTAGAGCTGAGCCAATCCCTGAGGCTCACACTATTAGGTCTTTGTGACATCACAGACCATTGTGTCAGTTAAGAGCAAAAAGACAGATTGCTCACGGGTAACTACCACAGCAGGAGCCTAGAGCAAGAGCAGGGGGCGACTAAAAGGCAAGTTCACTAGCAAAAGCAGATGGACTTGCTAAGTGGGAGGCAGGTTTGTGGCCTGAAACCAACAGATATCCCCTGCACAGAAGCAGGCTGATGTCAGGCAGACAGATGTGGCAGAAGCCAGCTGACCAAAGCTCAGAGGATATTTGTGGATGGAAGACAGGGCATATCAGCGAATGGATGGAAGAGTGTCTGATGGAATGGATGTTATTCAGTGTGCATTCGCCTGGGGTGTGTTTGTGTGTGTGTCTGAGAGTTGGAGAATGTGGTGGTGGAGAGAGCTTGTTCATGGGACGCAGCATGGCTGGGGATTACACGTTCAGGGGCTGGTGGAGGTCAGCCCTCATGCGCAGAGTGGCTGAGGAGTACACGTTCAGGGGCTGGCGAAGGTTGGCCCCCAGACACAACGTGGCTGAGGATTACGCGTTCAGGGGCTGGCGGAGGTTGGCCCCCAGACACAGTGTGGCTGAGGATTACGCGTTCAGGGGTTGGTGGAGGTTGGCCCCCAGATGCAGGGTGCAAGGAAATTGGTGGAGATTCATGGATGGAAGCCAGTGGAAGTTGGTGGCTGGAAGCTGCAGATGATGTCACCAGGCAGAAGCCAGTGGATGTGTTTGGGGTGATGCTGGCAGATGGTAGTGGATGAGCCAGCCCACTTACCATGTGTGTCTTTGCCTTCCAGGTATCAGATGCCATGTCCCAGTGTGTCATCCGAGAGCTTGTGAGGTGACCATCTTGCTGAAGCTAAGTGGGTGTGGATCTGCTCACCGTAGGCTGACCATATGAAAAGGAGGACAGGGCTCATGTAACTTTAACCATTGTAGAGAAAAGGGAATTTCAGCCAGTGTCATTTGTATGCAACTAGTCCCTGGTGAAATTCCCTCTTCATCACAACAGTTAAAGTTGCAGGTACTATACTAGAGTGACTATATACAAAAGAAGGCAGGGCCCCTGCAACTTTAACTGTTGTGATGAAGAGGGAATTTCACCAGGAACTAATTGCATACAAACGACACTGGCTGAAATTCCCTTTTCTCTACAACTGTTAAAGTTACAGGAGCCCTGTCCTCCTTTTCATATGGTCAGCCTAGCTCACCGCCTGGATGGGAGATGACCTTGGAAACCCATGTACAGCGTCTTGGGTTCCCTGATGGAAGCATGGCAAATGAACTTACTAAATCAATAAATCTGGAGAGCCATCTTAAAGCATTCATTCAAGCTTTCTCTCCTATAGTCAGATTTAACCACACTGGCCAGTTTGGAGGGAAGTAAATGAGCCGGCCCACTGATTTTGCAGTATAATTATCTTGGGGAGGAGGGTGTAATTCCATCAGAGCCCCTGGTTTACAATGACTTGGTGAACTGGTTCAAGGAATGGGTACCAATGAAAAGAAACTGGCTACCTCCTTCTTAAAAGCAGTGGGAAGAGGAATGGGTGGAATATTTGCAGCAGATGTCCCAAAATGTGAAATTGTTTTAAGGACATGAACTAGCAAGACACTCTTGCAGATACAAGGTTTTGGGTGCCTAACACAGGTCAGCCTCTATTCCTGTGACATAAAACCAGGACTTTTGAAACCTACCATGATTTGTCTCTCTGGTGTACATTTCTATATTGGTTGTTTATGGTACTTAATTGTATAACATGGTTCCAAAAGCAATACATATATACTTAAAAAATCATCACTTTTTGTGTGATTCTTGAAATACTACAAGAGGACAAAAGCTTGCACCCAGGAGCTAACAGTGTAAAATCCTATAGAGAGGAAACATTGGAGGTAGGGGAGAGGAAAACAGGGAAGCAACAAGCAGTACTTTCAGTTTCAAATACTTAGGTTTAGTTACAGGCTGAATTACTGTAGAGTATGAGAAGATTTGTCTAGCTAGAGCCTTATTCTCTTTCTGTTAAAGGCCCACAAAGACCTTTCCCCTTTGCTCTCTCTCCACTCCCGGTCTCTAGTTTTGCTAATTTCCCTATCCACATCCCCTTTCCTCACTATTTCTCTCCCTTCCCTGCTCCTAGCCTTCTGGTTTCTCTCTCTTTCTAGCCCTTAGCCTTGCCCTGTCTGTCTCCTTTACCCCTTTGCCTTGCTATTTCCCCCACCAGGCTTGTAGCTTCACTATTTCTCTCCCTGCTACACACACCTCTTTAGTTTACCTTTCTAGGGTGACCATATGGAAAGGAGGACAGGGCTCCTGTATCAGAGGCCCCCTCCACAAGAATGCGCCTTTGCGCCCGGTTCCGCGATTATGCGCATTATCGCGGAGGCGCATTTACTCACAATCCCTCTGCACGGGAGGCGGCGAGAAGCGGCGAAGCGCATTAAAAGATGCCCAAAAAGCGCTTTCCAGGTAGTTAATGCGCATAATCGCTTGTTCACACAGCGAAAATGCGCTTTAACGGCCGGAGCAAAATAAAAGTCGCTATTTAACGCGCGTTCGAAAATGCGCATTATCGGGGAGATAACGCGCCTGTACGCCCGTTTTGCGCTCCGCTGGTGTGTAGGTAAAATTTATAATGAGCCTTCAAGGCTCATTAAACGCCCCGTGTGGAGGAGGCCAGAATTGCTGTGATGAAGAGTGAATTTCAGCAGGTGTCATTTGCATGCATGCAGGACCTGGTGAAATTCCCTCTTCATCACAACAGTTAAAGCTGCAGGAGCTATGCTAGAGTGACCAGATACAAAAGAGGGCATGGCTCCTTCAGCTTTAACTATTGTGATGAGGGAATTTCACTAGGTGCTGCATGCATACAAATGACACCTCTGAAATTCCCTTTTCTATACAACTGTTAAAGATACACGAGTCCAATCCTCCTTTTCATATGGTCACCCTACTTTAACTAGCCCCCACCCTGGCAATCATTATGTGACTAGCCACATCTTTTGTGGGAGCCATTTTGTGGTGTGCCCACAGCAGTTTCTCATATTTTAAAGGTCCACAAAGGTTGCTGACCCCTGGTGTGAGGCAATATGTCGAGCATGGATGTCCCCTCCTACCTCATGTCCAATGCAAGCTTTCTTTCCTAGGCTAATAGCATTTTGTTTTGGGGGGGGGGATTTTCATCAGGACCTTGTGATGGGAAAGGAAGAGTTGCCTATGCATTGTTGCCCTGATGTATATATCCAGAGATGGGGAATGGGGACAAAGCAGCTACTACATGCAAACGAAAAGAAACACATTTAGTATTATATCTTGTTTGGCCCTCATCATGTATCACACACATATTTTAAGGCTAACTTTGCAAACTTAAGAGCTGGAAACTAGCTGTTAAAACAATAAAAATATGCACAATTTGCAATAGTGGAAGATAATGCTCATAGAATGTAATCCAATTCTGTCAATGGGTGGATGATGGAATGAGACACCTGACAAGCACAAGACGGAAAGGATCTAACAAATTCTGTACATCTCTACTTGGATTGCCTGCAGGTGGATGAGAGCTGTATTTAGGTGATGGGCATGCCTCCAAAAACCATGAAGATCCATTAGAAGATAGGTTTTTATATCCTTATGATTGGGATATTTTTCTTGTGAAAACCATGATGATCCAGATCTATCTATAAATCCTATGTTTTTGAGCCGTGGCTGCACCCACAAGTGGCAGATCCCTCATTTTTCTGGTTCAGTCTGTGGAGGCATATTCTGTGATAGGATTGTGGTTTGGGGGATTTTCCCCTTGAAAATTATGAGGATCCCTGCCTCAAATCCACATTTTTGCACCGTAGCTGCAACAATGAGTGGCGGACCCATGATTTTCATGGTTCAGTCTGTGGAAGCAGATGTGCTCTGTGATATGTTGGCGTTGGGGGGGGGGGGGTTCTTGTAAAAATCATGAGGACCCCTGCTTCGGATCCATATTTTTGTTCCATGGCAGCGCGCACAAGTGGTGAATCCGTGATTTTTCTGATCCAGTCTGTGGAGGCAGATGCGCTCTCTGATTGGATGGTGGTTTTATGGGTGTCCCCTTTAAAAATCATACGAAATCAGTCCTTTTTGATTTCATGGATCCTGGTTTTACCCAATCCCTCTTTTAGATTGGAAGACTGAGGGCAGTCTTTATTCATTTAACAACATTTTTACCCGGCTCCTCAGCCAAATAAAAGGCTCCCAGTATGCCGCCCCGGGAGCTTTTCGGGGCTAAAGAGCAGATTAAAAGCGTTTCGAACAAATAAACAAACACATGTATTATTATCCTTTTTATTGTGTCTAAAATGGCAGAGCCTGACGTCACTCTCCCCACAAGCCAAGCTGATTTTCCCCCTCCCTTTCAAAGCGGGGAGGCGTCGGAGGCGGATTCCGCCACCTCGGCTGCCGGTGGAGAAGCGCTCGGTCCAGGCGCCATGGATCGCTTCGCCTGGACCAGCGGCCTCCTGGAGATCCACGAGAGCCTCGTCACACAGCAGCGCGGGGTCCGCCTGTACGACGGCGAGGAGAAGGTCAGGGCGGCCGGCGGGGCAGTTTGGAGGGAAGCCGGTTAGCGCTGACGGGCGGAGAGGCCTGGCTGCGGGCTCGGCTCTTTCCGAGGGCAGGCGGCGCGGGGGTGGCGTTTGAGAGGCCGAGCGCGGCCTGGGTGTGTGTGTGAGAGAGAGACGGAGCGTCACGGGGAGGAAGCGGTGAACGCGCTGCTTATAACCCCCCCCCTCGCTCGAGGTCCGTCTCGTCCTGGCAAGTGATTCAAGTGCGCTTTCACCACGGCCCGAGTGGATCCCCCGTGTCTTTGGGGCGTGGAGAAGCGTGGCCGCTTGCGTGTCGTTGCTGTGGCGCCCTACTTTTCCTTTGGTTTCGACTTTTACGCAGCGTTTTTCCTTCTTTGTTTCGGTTGCCCAAGTTGGGCATTGGCAGCCTTGGGCCCCCTCCACAAGGATGCGCTTTTGCGGCTGGTTCCGGGATTATGCGCATTATCGCAGAGGCGCATTTACGCCTAATCCCTCTGCACGGGAGGCGGCGAGAGGCGGCGAAGCGCATTAATTCATGTCCAAAAAGCGCTTTAGAAGACGTTAACGCGCATAATCGCTTGTTCACACCGCGATAATGCGCTTTAACGGCCGGAGAAAAATAAAAGTCGCTATTTAACGCGCATTCGAAAATGCGCATTATCGGGGAAATAACGCGCCTGTACGCCCGTTTTGCGCTCCGCTGGTGTGGAGGTAAAATTTATAATGAGCCTCTAAGGCTCATTAAACGTCTCGTGTGGAGGAGGCCTTGGTTGGTTTCTGTCGGCGCTTTTGCGTTGGGGGCGGCGCAATGGTAAAAATCATTCATCAGCACTGGGATTCACGTCTGCATCCTTTTGAGATTCACGGGTCAAGGAAAGTCGCTCTGCCTACGACGCAATCCTATACACGGTTAGACTGGGAAAAGTCCTACAACTCTTACGGCTGGCTGGGGGATGCTGGGAGTTGTAGGACTTTTTTCTGTCTAAACGTACATCGGATTGCAACCCTAGTTCTCGGCTATAAAAAAAGGCTGGCCTCCTCCACCCCGACCCCCACCCCCACCCTCGTTTTCTACTTGCAGGGAGTATTTTACATAAGGGAGCACTCAGTTCCCCCACTTGCAATCTGAAATGAATAGCCCAGAAGCAAATCCATTGGGTTGAGATATCTACTGATCTCGCTTAGCTGTCACAGGTCCTGAATTGTAGCTAGAGATGGGCAAGAAAATTTGCCAATTTTACTTTTCCTCCCAGAGCCAAATTCAATTTCAGGTTAGAAACCCTTATATTTCCAAGCTTGCACATATTTGAAAAATGCAGACAGAAAACTGCATACAGTTCTAAAATGGCCTGGTTTGCATGTAACAATAACCTAGATTATGATGTGGTTCGCATGATCATCATTTAAGCTGCAGCATGTGCTGAATGCCAGGTATCTATTTACCTGCCTGGGTGCAGTTTATCATGTCATCCAAACCTGGGTAGCATGGGTTGTTGGAGGGGGAAACAACCCTCAAATAACCCAAGAACAAGCAATTGTGATTTACAGTAATTGTGCGAACCCGGCTTCTGGGTTATTGAATCATGGGTTGTTGTTGAATCATGGGTTGTCGTTATGTGTAAACCCTGCACTGTAATTTAACTATGGGTTGATAATTATGAACAACCCAGGAAGAGAACCTATGGTTTCTTGTTGGGTTGTGAACTCTGAGTTGTTTGTGGTTAACAACCCATAGTTTAAACCACAGTGCTGGATTCACATATAACAGCAAACCATGATTCAAGCCGTACTCTAGGTTGTCATTACATGCGAACCAGGTCAGTGGGTGAGGGTGATGAAAATGATGATGGAGTGGGTGGAGCTAGTATGCTCACACTCCTCATTTTTATTTTACTCAGTTTTAGAGTGCTCAATTTAGGGCTTAAGTCTCTTCCAAGATCTTACATGCAGATTTGGGATTTTTTTACTTGGTTGTTTCATCCAGAGTTGTTTAGTTTTTGAGTCCAGTTAACCAAGCAATTATTTTTCAAGGAAATATGGATGGGTATTTAGAAGAGTCTAGCAATAGACTCTTCTAAATACCCATACCTGCTATTGCATCTAAAAGTACAATGATAGCCATAATGGAAATACAGCCCAGCAGCACTGGATGTTTATGATCCACAGGGCTTTGAACCCTGAGTTCTTGTGTGGCATCCTCTTTGGTCTGTTCACCACAGTTCTTCTCATTTTATTTATTTAAAAAAACACATCAAGCTAAAACTAGTATAGAATTTAAAAGCAGTAAAAACCATTTAAAACATTGAAAACTATGTGCAAGCTTGGTCAATTTAGCCATCAAAGACTTTGTTTAAAAGCCCTGTTTTAACTTGGGCCCCCTCTAGATGGATTCCGTTTGACGCCTGGTTAGCCGATTATGCGCATAATCGCTGAAGCGCTTTATCGTTAATGCTTGTATGCAGGAGGTAGTTGAGCACTCAACGGGTGACCTTACCGGTTGTTTCAAATGCGCTTTACAGGTAGTTAATGCGGAGAATCGCTTGTTCACATAGTCAAAATGCGCTTTAACAGCTGGAGCAAAATAAAACTCGCTATTTAACGTGCGTTCGATAATGCGCATAATCGGATGTTTAAAGCGCCTCTACGCCTGATTTGTGCTCCGTTCTTGTAGAGGTAATTTTTTTAATGTGCCTTGAAAGATCTTTAAATGCCTCTTGTAGAGGAAACCTTGGTGCTGAAATGAAGCCAGCACCGGCACCAGTCGGGTCTCCAAGGGGAAGGCATTCCACAGCCAGGGTGCCACAACAGAGAAAGCCCTCTCCCATGTCGTACCATAGCATACGTCTCGCGTTGGTAGGACACTGAGGAGGGCTCCTCCAACAGATCTCAAGTCTCGGGCAGGCATATATAGGGAGAGGCACTCCCTTAAGTATCAAGGTCCCAACCCATTTAGGGTTTGAAATGTCATTACCAACACCTTGAATTCTAACTGGAAGCATATAGGCAGCCAGTGCAATTCCTTTAATACTGGTGTTACATGGTCTTTGTGGAATGTACCGGTCAGCAGTCTAGCTGTTGTATTTTGCACTAGCTGCAACTTCCGAGTCGTCTTCAAGGGCAGCCCCACGTAGAGTGCATTGCAGTAGTCTAATTGGGAAGCTACCAGTGCATGCACTACTGTGGCTAGGTTATCCCTGTCCAGGAAAGGCCGTAGCTGGCAGATCAGCTGAAGCTCGCCTGCTTCTTCTTACCTTTCATTACATAATTCCTCTGCATTTTGTTTGCATCCACACAAGCCATTCTGAAAGCCATCTCATGGATACAAACCATTATGTCAGGTGGCCCATCTCCCCCCCCCCCCCATTCTAGAGTTCTTGTTGTTTGATGAACTCTGCTCCCTGAACAGAGGACATTCACAAAGTGTTTGCTTACATATAACTAAAAAAAATACAGCCATTTCTTAAAAAATCTCAGTTATAAGACTGTTGCAGATGTAAACTGAATACCTTAAAATATTTCTTTCCCCCCGCCTCTCTCTAGCTGAAGTTTGATACTGGGATATTGCTCCTGAGTACACACAGATTGATCTGGAGGGATCAGAAAAATCATGTAAGTACCACTACTGCATCTATACTTGCCACATAATCTGTGATAGAACAGTAATTTACCTATGATTATTGTGTGAGCAAAATGAGTCCCTATACTCAACTTTAAGGCATTGTTTAGTTTGTTAAATAAAAACTGCAGCACATAAGAACATAAGTAGAACCATGCTGGATCAGCCCAAGCATTCATCTAGTCCAGCACTCTGTTAACACAGTGGCCAACCAGCTGTCAACCAGGGACCCACAAGCAGGACATGATGCAACAGCACCCTCCCTCCCACCCATGTTCCCGAGCAACTGGTGTTTACAGGCTTACCGCCTCTGATACTGGAGGTAGCCCATAGCCATCAAGATTAGTAGCCATTGATAGCCTTTTCCTCCAGGAATTTATCCAACCCCCTTTTAAAGCCATCCAAATTGGTGACCATCACTACATCTTTCAGTAGTGAATTCTGTAGTTTAACTAGGCGCTGTGTGAAGACGTACTTCCTTTTATCTGTCTTGAATCTCCCACCAATCAGCTTCATGGGATGACCCCGGGTTCTAGTATTATGGGAGAAGGAGAAAAATGTCTCCCTATCCACATTCTTTACACTCTGCATAATTTTAATTTAAAGTGACATATTAATAGGATAAGTAGATATACCGTAATTCAGAAATTTGCTGCCGCTCTTCATTTATTTTAGGGATTTATACTTTGCTCCTCAACAAATACTCAGGGTGGCTGCAGTCACAAGGGAACATCTAGTACAGCACCCCAGGTTCTAGTATTAAGAGAGAGGGAGAAAAATATCTGACCCCAGTGACTCGGACCATAGAACCGAGGGCTCCTGGGAGGTTGTACCCCACTTCTATCCGGGTAAGGGGAAGATCAACTTGGCCCCAGTCAACGCTTCTTCCATCTTTTTTCTTACCAGAAAAAAAAACATTAAGAAGGAAAAGACACAATAGTTGTTGCACAATGCCTTTTGATTGGTAGCACTGGGAAGCCTTCATCTGGAGCGGCCTTACTTCCAAGTCAGTATGCATAGGATTGCAGCCTTAATTTGAATGCAAAAATAAATGAGTGGCAAGCCTTCCATTAAAGATATGATATTATCATTATTCCATTATTATTTCAGAGGAATGTATATATTTGCTATAATCCACCCAGGAGTGTTCAGCCTGAGCTTTTGATATAGCTGTGACCAAAAAGTCCTGAGGCTAACTAATAAGGAACCTTTTGTTAAAATGCTCTTTTCTCACTTCCAGTAAGAGCTTTTGTATCGAGTTGTATGTTAGCAATGAGTTCCAAACTTACCCAGTGAAGGGATCTCAGTTTGTTTCTTGAATGTCAAGAAGAGATGACTGTTCCACAAAGAGGACTTTATATTATCAGGAACAGTATTGACACCATCCAGGTGTAAGGATTCTGTTGTGGTTCCAGGTTATTTATAGCTCTTTCATGTGTAGCACAAAGAGCGTTTTGACATTATTAACTGGGGTTGATAGGCCAATTTGCACCAGAATCATATCGAGAGATTATCTGATCATATTTAGCATTCCTTTAATGAGCCTGAAAAGTGGACATTTCTGCTTGCAGTAAACTAGAAAACTGTAAAATTCCCAACAGTAGTTCTTACAGCTATCTTAGCATGTTGCCTTCTAGTTCAGGACAACTTAAGGAATACATATAGTAGTTTAAATTATGAAATCTTTATGTGCTATAAAAGGCCTACTCAGATTAATTTTAAGTGTTTTATTGGTGTTTTATTGGTATTTTTAATGATATACTGGTTTTATGTATTTTTAATCAGTTTTGTATGTTTTATGATGATGTTGTTCCCCGCCTTGATCCGGAGGGAGAGGCGGCTAATAAATAAATATATTATTATTATTATTATTATTATTATAAATGAAACAAATGAGCCTCTGTAGAGCGCATTATAATTTAAAATGTGTAATTTAGTTCCATCAGATATCACTGAAAGAAATCTAGGCCAAAATGTGGCATCAGACCTAAAGTCTTCCACACTTAGAGCTATACCCAACTGCTGAGAAATACAGCAAGAAACACAAAAAAAGATTATGAGCTATTTAAATTAATAAATATAAAAAGAAAACTCTTAAGATTTCTTGTAAAATGAATTATGAAACACTCATGCCATCAGGCACTGTGAGCTTTAGCAACACTCAGACAGACCAGCCAGAAACATGAATAGGAACAAATGCTCTCTTGAGCAACACTGAAATGTGACACTAATTGTGTCACACAGCAAATGTGCTTTGGTGGACACAGAGTGTTGTTCTAGCCACTACCTCAAATGTGCAATTTGACTGGGAGCATTGTTAGAATCACCAGAGTAGCCCCTTTCATGGAGGATAAGGCTATCAATGGCTACTAGTCATGATGGCTATGTATTACCTCCAGGATCAGAGACAGGATCCTCTGAATACCAATTGCTGAGGAACACAAGCGGAAGGGTGCTATTGCACTCGTGGCCTACTTATGGGCTTCCCACAAGCAGATGGCTGGTCACTGTGTGAACAGAATGTTGGACAATATGAACCTTTGGTCTAATCCAACATGGTTGCTTGTCTGTGCCAGTTACTGGATGTTGCTGGGATGATGAATGTTACATCTTGTGGTATCTAGATTTTATTTATGTACATATTTATTCAATAAATTTCTGAATCGCCCTTCAGTGGCTCAGTTCAGACAACTCATTTTTCAATGGTGGTTTTAGAACTCCACAATGGAGTTGTTACACCACCATTGAGAAATGTGTTGTCTGGTGGGAAAACTCCACACAACAGTGGAGTTTTTTTGGAACACGCAGAATATCCATGCTGAACAGAGGTGAGTTCCTGCACAACCGTTGTGTTGCATATTGTGTGGCCGGTTCTGTGGAGTTTTCCGTTTTGTTAAGTTGACTTTTCCCATTGGCTACAGAGTTCCCTGGCAAGAACAGCGAAAGGAGCAAGTGCTGCTCTAGGACAACCGCTGGGATTGCTTTTTTGCAGCAATGGCTGATGGGATACCATCAGGAGGACTGGGGAGGAGAGTGGGTGGACGAACTGTCAATCAAATGTCACGTTGACTTTTATTCAACTCCACGGTAGCCCACAGTGACACAATGGTGGAGTTAGAACATGTTATGTGGGGAGTACCCCTAAAAACTCAACTGTTGAGTGGAGTTTTCACACTGTGTTGACTATCATGTTGTCTGAACTGAGCCAATGAGTTCTCAAGGTTTCCAAGGTATATTCACAAAAGACAGTCCTTGGCAGAACAATCCTGTAGTCCCCGGGAGAGAATCCAGGGACTATTGGTTGTGTCGGATTTTCCTTCTTGAGGCTGTAGATACTCCTACAATCTCAGGAGGGGGAATCGGACATTCTTCCCCTGCTCCTTCACAGATGCCATGGAAAACATTGCAGCAATTGCTCTTCCAAAGTCACAATAGTGTCTTTAGGGAAAGAGGAAAGGGAGTGTTCCATTGGGTGAGGCTGCAGGATTCTATGAGCATTCATCACTGTCCCTGCCCACTGCCAATAGGTGAGCTAGATGGGCTCAAATGCCCTTCTAATTGAAACTAGTTTTGTTTGAGGAGGAACTGGAAGCGAAATATCCTCTGTTGTTCTTCCTGCTCTGCCTTGCGCTTGCCGCCAGGGGAATCTAAGACATGTTCACAGTGCGAGGGGGGAGATCATTTAAAGGGTCGGATCTTCAAAATATTTGTATTGGAATTTTCACTATTATTACTATTATTATTATTATTAATTTGAGATTACTTTGCTCTACAGACAAACATCTAAGATTAGAGTGAAAACTGTCTTTGAATGATCTTTGGAACAAGCGAACAATATCCCTCTTACCATGCTTACCCAAAAATAAATGTTCCATTGTGAGAGAAAGCAATGGTTACAATGACTTAGGAACTAAGTATTTGAACATGCAATATTTGTTCTTCACTTAAAAAATAAAATAAAAGTGTTACAGAATTCCCAAAAGTTTGTTGAGCTGAGCGACAGATGCCTACCTCTGTGGCTGCTGCCTTGGATAGAATATTTGGTAGTGGGAGTTCTCTTGAGCTGGCCTCTGCCTGTACAATTCAGTGCCAGCGGGATGGTGAATATTTAATTGGGTACTAAGTGGGGCCTGGCTGTACAAATTTTCCCTGATCTGCAATTCCCACAGGTATGAACCAAACTATGATTACAGTGGAGCCGTGAATAGCTCCTTAAAACTATTTTTAGAGGACCTGTAGTGAAACAGAAATCAATCAGCTGAGGTTATTTTTCCATTATCTCTGGCTTACAAAGCTTGTGCTTTATTCAGTAACAGCATGCAGAAATGTTTTCAACTCTTCATCTTCTATGAAAACAAAACTGAACTAGATAAACATCAGTGGCAGTTCAACTGATTAGGCACCTTATCTCGGCAATACAGCAAATGCCTGTATTTACTAAAGTGTCAAAAGTCTGATGTATTTCCTCCCAATTTGCCCTACGCTGATTGCTAAAGCTGTCCTCATAATTGAGAGTAGGAAATAAATGTTCAAATGTTGTTTGATCTTGGATTACTAATGGACCTTTTGTTGTCTTCTTTGGTTTCATGTGACCCTATCCTCTGTCAGAGTAGAAGGACATGTGAAATTATGGGTGGAGAAATAGTTGGACAAAGGAGACCAGGAGTCAAATCCCAGTCTGGCCATGGAGAGAACTTTCCCTTAGACATGTCACATTAGCTAAACCTTGTATCTCCATCTGAGCAATGGGGAAAACAGCTTCACAGGGTTTTGCAGGGATGAATAAAATAAGGAAGTTTTCACAGGTGCTAAATTATTTTCTAAAAATCATGACTTCGTAGTCCTCAGCCTTTATCCTGTGAGTGTGCGCGCATGTTTGTAGAACCATGCGCATGGTGTTTATGGGTTTATGTTTGTTCAGCAGAGGGCTCTTTCCCGCAACACTTTGTTTGCTTGCAGTAATGTAGCAGTCCTCAGGGACCATGCAGGAAGTGTCATGCTCCCCCTGGAGGACTCCTCTTTGGATAGGGTGACCATATGTACAGGAGGACAGGGCTCCTGTATCTTTAACAGTTCTGTAGAAAAGGGAAATTCAGCAGGTGTCATTTGTATCCATGCAGCACCTGGTGAAATTCCCTCTTTATCACAACAGTTAAAGCTGCAGGAGCCCTGCCCTCTTTTGTATCTGGTCACTCTAGCTAAAGAGGGCAGGGCTCCTGCAGCTTTAACTGTTGTGATGAAGAGGGAATTTCACCAGGTGCTGCATGCATACAAAGGACACCAGCTGGAATTCTCTTTTCTATACAACTGTTAAAGATACAGGAGCCTGTCCTCCTTTCCATATGGCCACCCAATCTTTGGAGCCCCCTGAGCTAAACATTGCAGAAGAGCTGCCTGTGTCAGGGGCCTTGAGGTGGGTCAGGGGGATCTTGGGGGAGACAGCCGTCTACCCTAACCCTGATAACATTGTTAGCCCCCTCTCAGACTCTGAGGCAGATTCCAAGAAGCCATCTGGCCCCAGGGAGCATAGGCATCTCAAGGTCAAGGCTCACCCAGGTGCCATATGCAGAAGTGCCTGCCTGAGGAATAGGGATTCCTTGTGAGTAAAGGTATACATGTGAGCATGGCCTTGCTCGTGAGCATACCTTTCCTTAGGAGGCATTAGTGCCCTGCAGCTGTGCTCTGATGGGGCTCTGAAGGTCAGGCTTAAAAGCATTCAGTTCCTAGTACTAGGCTGACCATATGAAAAGGAGGACAGGGCTCATGTAACTTTAACAGTTGTAGAGAAAAGGGAATTTCAGCCAGTGTCATTTGTATGCAATTAGTTCCTGGTGAAATTCCCTCTTCATCACAACAGTTAAAGGTGCATGCACTGTACTAGAGTGACCATATACAAAAGAAGGCAGGGACCCTGCAACTTTAACTGTTGTGATGAAGAGGGAATTTCACCAGGAACTAATTGCATACAAATGACACTGGCTGAAATCCCCTTTTCTCTACAACTGTTAAAGTTATATGAGCCCTGTCCTCCTTTTCATATGGTCAGACTACCCAATACTAGGTGCTGGAACAACATCTGAGCTTAATGTATTTTCAGTGACATTGTTATATAAGCTAATTCAGACTGAAGGCATTGCCAGGTGGGCCTGTAAAGAGGCACAGTCATAAAATTTCTGTAACAACCCAGATCCCTGCAGTCTGAGCCACTAAGACTTGCAGCACCATACATGTCTACAAATTGTAGGTTAACTCTTGAGTTGTTTAACCCCTAACTGGCCCAGGGTGTCCAGATTTGGACATTGTGAGAGCAGCCTATGATCGGGGTGATCATAGGTTGTATAATGAAATTGGAAGTGAGTAGCATGCCGGAGGCAGTGTGCTCTCTTGCTCCTGTTTGTGCTCAGCAAATCATAGGTTAATTAACCCCAGATTTGCCAGTATGGTTAAACTGGGCCATACATCTTAAAATGTGCTAATAAACATAATTAGTAATCCAATTGAAACTAACAGTGACTTAAGCTGGAGGCTGCAATAAGTCCAGAATGTTTTGTAGTTCAGATACTGAAGGAATTCAAAACAGCAACAAGCCAATGCCACATATTTGTTTCTTTTGTACTTTTACATCTTGCCATTCTTTCAATACCATCCACTGTTCTTTGAGGAAAAGATTTCATCGGGTCGATATGTAAAATAACTAGATCACTGTGGGTGCTAATTATATATTGTTATTGTTTCAGAGATGCTTAGGCAAAAAATAGCAGTGTTTTTCCCCCTGTGTATTGCTGATTTTTCTGCACACATACCTGTGTATAAAAGTAGCACAAATGTCCTATGATGCCAAGGATTTAACACATGAAGCACTTCATGGCAGAACCTCTTGCAAAAACAGTGTCGACATTCTACAGTCTATTAAAATAGACACAATATTCAGTCAAAGTTGTCTTTCTTTTGTTGTCTGTTTATTCTTGTAGGATTGCTGCATGGCTATTCCTCTTTCTCAAATTATCTTCATTGAAGAGCAAGCAGCTGGGATAGGGAAAAGGTAATATGTCTGTAATAAAATCTGTGACTTCCGTAGCTTATCTGGAATATCCAGTATTTCACAAGCATCGATTCTGTATTATACTTCCCTTTCTTGGAACCTCAGTCAAAGATGAAGGTGGAATCCCTGGAGAAATGAATGCAGCTTACTCAACGATAAAATATCTGTGATATTTGTGCATCTGCCACAGTTGCCGTTTCCTACTGTAGCCTGTAGTCTTGCTGGCTACTTGGCTCCCAGGGCTCTTGCCATATTTGGTTCCCATCAGCTTTGCAGCTTTCCTGTTGGGATTTTGTTCACTGCTGGCTGGCCAATGCAAGCCAACAAATTGGTTTATAATCCTCCTTGGAGCTTAGAAAGTGATTTGTCTTTTTACTGGTCCCCATCACTGACTTTACCAGAAATTCCCAGGCAACAGGGTGCGCGGGGCACTCCTGCGTGTTGTTTTCCAGGTCAGGTCATGTGTATACCTTCCCCAACCTGGAGCCCACCAGATGGTTTGGACTACAACTCAGCATCCCAGATCATTAGCCATGCTGCCTAGGGCTGATGGGAGCTGAAGTCCAAAACATCCAGAGGGCACCAAGTTGGTGAAGGCCGGCATAGAGTAAAGTGCTGTATTTACAGCTACTGTATCTTTTTTACTTTTCTTATAAATTACGGGGTACTTTGAAAAGTAAGCCAATTGATATAAGAACATCAAAAGATCCCTGCTGTCCCCCTAATAGCTAACCAGATGCCTAAGGGAAAGTTCTAAGCAGGACATGAGCAATAGTCCTCTCCTACTGTTGTTCCTCAGCAACTGGCATTCAGAGGTTTGCTGCCTCTGAACCTGCATATAATCATCATGGCTAATAGTCTTCTCTGTGAATCTGTCTAATAATCCCATTTTAAAGCTGTCTAGATTGGTGACAATCACTACATTTTGTGGCAGCAAATTCCATATCTTAACTATGTACTGTGTGAAGAAGTACTTCCTGTTGTCTATCCTGATTCTCCCATCGAATATATTGAGTTGAAATATTTTCAGGAAAAAATAGTTAATGTTTATAAATATTTAGCAAGAGAATGATCCCTTGACATGTTATTGGAAACTTTCTGTTACATTCCTCCATGGGAGGTTTTTTTTGGCCTATGTTGCATGATAGGAAGCTAAATAAAACTTTAAAAACCTACATATGTTGATTTTAGAAATACATTGTTTTCTTTCTTCTCCTTTTCCCATACATTCAGTGCCAAAATAGTGGTTCATCTTCATCCAGTACCTTCCAGCAAGGAACCTGGTCCTTTCCAGAGTAGTAAATACTCCTACATCAAACTTTCCTTCAAAGAACATGG
Organism: Anniella stebbinsi; assembly: GCA_029215795.1. Classification (NCBI taxonomy): domain Eukaryota; kingdom Metazoa; phylum Chordata; class Lepidosauria; order Squamata; family Anniellidae; genus Anniella; species Anniella stebbinsi. The sequence goes on along the minus strand of JARDYH010000003.1, from coordinate 125,492,358 downwards.
TCAGATTGAGGTATGTCTATGGGGGTGAGATTATATTGCAGTGGGTTTCTAAATTGCCTTTGTGCAATGGTAAAGCCTGGAGAGTTTTTAGCATAATTTAAATTTAAATTTTGGGGTGTTTTGTTTTATTTCTTAATATTTTTTTTAAAACTGGAGCCTGACATACTACAAAGTGAAGTGCTCTCTTCCAACGCCATCTTTATTTGGATTCAAAAGAATGGTTTTGTGTTTTGGAACTCAAACCCCACATTTGCCTTATAATTAGGTTTCATGGGCGGGTTTCTTTTCTTTTAATCTCATCAGTTTGCCTTTTGGGAAATGAGTGTTTTGTGACTGGCAATTCCCACCATAGTAGCTCTTTTATGAATAGGCCATCCCTGCCCTCGTGGCAACTATTTTGTGAAAGTACTCAACAACACATTCTCAGAATTCAAAATGTGCCACTGACCCAAAATAGTTGGATACCCGTTTGAATGGGTGAAAGTGGAATCTATCATATAGGTATTACTAGTGATTATTGTTTGATTTTTCTGTGTATCATGCCGGCATAGATTGCAAAGTTTTTGAGACCTTTAATGGTGATTGATGTGCTAAAATTCAAATTTGTTACCTAGCAGTTACTTCTATTTACAAAATACTAAAGATATTAAAATTTCAATTCATGTTTGGAATTGACTTCTTTTTGAAACCATCATCATATAGTTCTACAGGCGGCTGTCAGAAGAAATGACCCAGCGGAGATGGGAGAACATGCCTGTTTCTCAAACCATAGAAGTTAATAAAGGTTCACAGGTATTTATGCAATTTCTAATTATTGGACTTCTACATTTCTAAACAAGATTTTGTTGCACTTGCCAGATTTCAGCACAGGAGATTGAGGAGGAGGCAGCTTCTTGGGTGCATAATACACGATGGACCAATCATGGTGACGCACGTGTTCCCGGGGACGTGTACGTCCCTTGCCCCCATCACAGTGTCAGGTGTATCACAAGGCCAGAGGCCTTGTGGATTGTAAATTGAGGTCTTAGATATTATTTTAAGAAAGTCTGTTTCTCTGCAAGCTTATCTCTGTCTCTGTTTCCCACGGGAGTTGCTGGCTGCACTACCTGCCGTAGCCTTGCAGAGGGAAAAGGTTTTCTTGGGAACCTGGATTTAGTGGAAAGGAGGGGGCCACTCATAGAAGCTGTCACTCAGATTGTAGCATCATCAAAAGGAGGCTGAACTGTGCCACTCTGTTGGCACATGGGCATAGTTTACAGGTCAGAGGCTTTGAGTAGGTAGTATATAATGCTGGGGCAAGGCTGAATAGCCTTGCTAGAGATCATCTTTTGACGCTTGGCCTGAAACCTCTCTTGTTTGGATTCTATCTGTTTTGGATTTTGGAAGCACTCTGCACATGCTCGCTCACTTGCTATTTGGACTGTGGATTTCTAAGGATCTGTGCCATGGAGAGTACTGTGAGGCTTTTCATAGACTTGAACTTGCATTTGTTGTGGATTGTGTGTGTGTGGCCTGCAAAAGAGCTTCCCTGCAACTAAAGTTACGTGCAGGGGCGTTTCCTGGGTCTGAGAAGTTCCTTCCCTGTGATCTTGCTTACCAGTGTCAGCTCAGAGTTTTCTGCAGGCTGGGATTGGCTGGTGCTTGATCTTTGTCTCTGCCGTGTTCCAGGCGGCCCTATGCCTGGAGCACCTCCTTTAGGTTCTGGCCATGTACCCTGAGGAGTCAGCGTATGCGGCATCTGGAAATGCCCAAAAAGGATAGGGGCTAACTCTACACCTCTCTCACCTGAGTGATTACTTAATGGTTCGCATCAAGAATGGAGCCTAAAGCTTTCTGACCGTCATCAGCTTTCAGTGGATGTCGAAAAATGTAACTGTTATGCTTTTGACCGTGTGATTTCCTCAATAAAAAGAAGTCTCACCGACGTCAGTGTCTCATGTCAATTTGCCAGTTTGTGTGAATGCCTGAGGGAACGGGCAGCTCACCACACACAGTGGGAAAGTGCTGTGGACGGGGGACGCTAGGAACTCCTGCCGCTGCTTGAGAGTGGCAGGAGCTCCTAGCATCCCCTGTAGCCAGCACTTTGCAGCGAATGGAGGGTGAAGCGCAGGAGGAGTGAGTGCATCCTCCTGCGTCCCGCCCTCCAATTGGATTGCTGAGGGTCGGGGAATGCTGCCCCCTGACAGGGGTTGGTATCCCTCCACCATGCCTCTTCCCCCATTTGTTCCTATGGCAAGGGTGGAGAGAGACGCTGTCAGGAGAGATGCTGTCCCCCTGCCCTCACCACGTTGAGGACGGCGTCAGGCCAGTGTCTCCCTTTGTATATTGGGTCAGGGGGATGTTTTTGTCTGACGCTGTCCTTGACAGCATCAGACCAGCGTCTCCCTCCGCCGTGCCGGGCTATCTATTTGGAAATGGGTTCGGGGGGATCCCCATTTCCAAATGGACAGCCTGGAGCAGCAGAGGAAAATGCAACAAATGGCAATAGGAGGAGGCAGGGCAGAGTGATCCCATGGATCACTATGGCTGCGCCTTAGATGGCTATAGCCATCTCCTGACATGGGATCACTCCGCCGCCTCCTTGTTGCTATGGCGAGGGTGGGGGGAGATGCTGTCAGGAGAGACTCTCCTGGCAGCATCTCTCTCCGTGCATTGCGTCTCTTGCCCCCCACCCCTCCCCACAGAATGGTAACGCTCCAGTATGGAAAGTGGAAATCAGTGCCACCATTCGATGAGGAGGGCGGAGTAGGGGGAGAGATGAATAGTCAACCCTGTGTTCATAGTGTACTCCATGGATGACTGTTAGCATGTCACATTGAACGCGACATGCTAAAATCAGCTGTGGAGTGGACTATTCACACAGGGTTGGCTATTGTGTCATCCAAACGTGCCCAACCAACAGTTGATTATTTGGCCAAAATAACCAATGCAAATAACCAACACTGTGCAGAGTTGGCTAGTTGAATCACCATTGATTATCATGTTGTGTGAAGGGCACTGTTGGTTATTTCCTTGGCCACCATTGGTTATTTCATCAGCCACAGAGTTGCAAGGCAAGAGTGGTCAGAGCAGTGGCTGTTGCTCTAGTCCAGCTGATGGGATACTAGCAAGAGGACTGAAGGGGGAGAGAGGGCAGGTGATGAATGAGACAGCTCAACGTGGACTAATACGCTGATCCTAATCCAAAACCCGGTTAATTAAGATCATGTTGTGTGGGGAGTACCCCCTAGATAGACAACTGTCAACTTGATTATTACCCCACCATTGACTATTGAGTTGTCCGAATGCATCCATAGTCTGATTTTTTAAAATCACCATGGGCTTGTCATTGAACTTCTTGCTGCAGGCTATGGTCCTAAATTATGGTAAAGGTAAAACAAACAACTGAAACTATGACTGTGTTCAAATATAGCACTGAACGATGGTTTAGCATTGCCCCCTCCTCTCTTCCAAAGAGATTGGAAACTTTTGCTTCCATTTTTAACTAATCACAGTTTAGCTTTACGTCCAAACCCAACCAACTTCAAACCATAGTTTATGAAGTTGGCTTGTTTTAATAACCCATAATTTTAATAATCCATAATTAAAGTGAGCCATAGTTCAAGGCTTGCATGTAAATCTAACTGCAGCTAATTGAAAGCAAAAGCTTCCAATCTCCTCAAAGCGGCACCAAATGAGGAGGGAGCTGATGGGCCTGAGGCTTGTGCATGTCCTGCTAAATCATAGCTGAGTATTGTTGCCCAACACAGGCGATGTGTCAGATATCTCTCCGACGTTGCAGGGTACAGACTTGACTTGCTTTCAGAGCAACGATGGTGAGAGAACTCTTAAGCCCTTACTTCACAGTGGTTTTTTTTTTAATGTATTTTCTTTTTCAGACAGGAAGAATAAGAGCTGCAGGGATTGTAGGTATTGAGCGGAAATTAGAAGAAAGAAGAAAAGAGATGGATAAAAACATTTCTGAAGTAAGTAATTTTGCAATTTCATTCTTCAGAAATTTCTCCTAGCTATTTGCAGTCATTAATGTTTTCTCCTAGCTGGGCACGTGGCAACAGACAAGGCGGGCTCTGCTGCCAAGTCCCTTGGGATGCTGGGCTAAACCGGCTGGAGGACCAAGGAGGAAAGAGGGAAGGAAACAGTCAACGTACTGTGGGTGGTGCACTCGATTGTCTGGTGGTCGTATCAACCATGCACTGTGGGATTTTTACAAACAACTTGCAGCGCATGGCTAGTCACCCATAGTGGTTGGCGTATCGTGTGAACATGCAGTGTGGGTTGTTGTCATTGACTGGGTTCACACAACATGCTAACCCACACTCATTGGTTGAGTGTGGATTGTTTTGAACTGTGGGTTGTTTGTTGAACCACGGGTTAGCGTGTTGCTTGAACTGAGGATGTTTTCCTCAGGCTTGTTAACTATGTAGTGTGCCTTATTTTTCTCAAACAAGCTACCTTGAGAACCCATGGTTTATTGATAGGTTGTTCAAGGTGGTTTACTCCTGCTTTTGTTAATCATGGCTTCCCGCATCATCTAAATCAGGGGTCTTGCTTCAATACAAATTCTGGTCAATTCTAAAACAAACCAACTTCAACCATGAAGTTTAGCGCTTTGTGTGAACCTACCCATATCCTGTCAAATTGATGACTGCAAAATATTTTTGCATAAGATTATAAAATATAATATTTTTTATGATTATTATTTACAAGACGTGTATAGCTACTTTTCAGAGTGACCTTGCAATTCCTTATTATTAGGGTCTTCAGTGCAGCAAATTAATATGTATATCATATAAAGATTCATCATGTTTTTACAACATGCGTACAAAAATTGAGGATAGAACTGTACATTAAAGCAGCTCTGTTTCTCACTCCTCCCCTCCCTGCCTCCCCCACACTGTAGTTCGTAATAAAAGAAAATTCATGGTACATCATTGTGCTCTGCATTTCTCCACCTGCTGCCCACTACACTTTAGCCAAGGGGGCTCGGAACACAATGGGTCTGTTCACGCAATACACTAATACTCAGTGGTTGAGTGTGGGTTGTTATTGAAGAGTGTATTGGTTGTTGAACTGTGAGTCAGCATGTTGTCTGAACCCAGGACATTTTTTGCAGGGTGGCTTATTAATCACCCTGAACAGCCCTACAACAAACCATGGTTTTCAAGGTAGCTTGCTCAAGAAAAATAAGCCACGCTGCATAGTTAACAAGCCCCCCTGAGAAAAATGTCCTGGGTTCAGAGAACTCATTAACCCAAAGTTCAACAAACAACCCACAGTTCAAAACAACCCACACTCAACCACTGAGTGGGTTTACACAGCACTCTAACCCACACTCAACCACTGAGTGTGGGTTAGTGTGCTGTGCGAACCCAGTCAGTGGCTGAATTTGGACAACACAATAAGCAACTGGGGTGGGGAAAACAATCGTCAGTTGTATTGACTATCGTGTCGTCCGAATGCTGCCATAGTCAACTCAGCGCTGATCCTAATCCACACCACGGTTGATTATTTATTACCATGTTGTGTGGGCAGTATCCCCTAGATGAACAACTGTAAAGTTGATTATTACCCCACCATTGACTATCGTGTTGTCCGAATTCAGCCAGTGACTTCACAGAGCACAATGACACGGTATTGGTGGAAGAGGAGACAGGGGGGCTGATGTTTTCAGCAAGAGCCATGCAGAGTGTGTAATTTTACCCTGCTTCTCTCCCATTCTGTTTATCCGTGGATCAAAGAAATCAAATTGTTGCTGTTGGACAGGATTAACTGCTCGTTATAAATCAGTTAATTTCAGAACTGGTGCCCTGAAATCCAGAATTGGCTTCCTGCACCTGCTGGCTGCTGCTGATAAAAACCGATTCTTTTAGCTCTTTGTTTGTCTGAGGAAGTTCCTGTTAGGTGTATGCACATTCTCCTTTGTACCCAGGCCTGAATCAATTAGCGGAAGAATTATTTACAGCATGCTCTCTGTTTATCTAGATCTGTTGTTCTGTTTTAGTTGGGTAGTTTTTGTGCATGGTATTGAGACCATATACAAGATGTTAAAGGTTTCATCATTTCCACATACGTTAAAATAGCAAATTTGTCAAATAAATAAATGGGGGGAAATGTTGCCTGTCATAATGCGCTGTTAATACTGCCAGATTTTCCTGAGATGTCAGATGGGTTTGCCTTGAGAACAGAGTTTTCAAGTTCAACAATTCACTGTTCTGCCAACCCATGCCCGAAAATGACCTATCTTCCTACCTAGAGGATGAGAACCTCTTATCTCAACAGACTTGCACACAGAAGCAGAATCTGTTCTGGGCACAAAGCAGAGAGATAGCATAATACTCATCACAGTGTTAAAGCACACTAGAAACAGTAATTATTCCCTGTGTTTTCTGTTGTTGTTTTTAGTTTGGGAAGGAAGTTGAGTGGTGAAAGAATGCTTGAAATGAGGCTATTACACTTTATTTCTACAAGATGGATATACATCCAAGTGTGTTTTATTATTCCAGGCTTTTGAAGACCTCAGCAAACTAATGGAAAAGGTAACATATCCCCTTTATTAGTAGCCCTCTCTAAATTTAAACCTGTTACTCCCAACCAGAGAACCAAGAATGTGGTGAAAAACTGTGCATGCCGTGTTGTGCTTTACAGTTGTCACAGAGTAATTGTGGCTCAAGGAGCCACTCTGGTCCCCTCTACAAGTTTTCGGTTTGACGCCCGGTTGTCCAATTATGCGCATCTACTGACAATTGCTTTTATGCCTAATCCCTATACACGGGAGGCGTTGAAGCGCATTACGGGCTGTATGAAAGGCGCTTTAACATGTCATGAAAGGTTGTTGACATGTTGCTGAAAGTAATGCGCTTTGTTTCACCCTTTATTCTCCCCGCCCACCAGAATCTCCCGCCTTTGGTTTCCTAGGTTACCTGCCGGGAATGACCTGATTAACATGTTTGGCTACCTGTCTCCCCCCCACCCTTCGGCCGATTGCCATTTGAAGTGACCTGCTCAGGAGTAAATGGGAATGTGCTTCGCACACACACACACGCCAAAACAGACAGGGGGATGCTGCTCCGTTCCTTCCCTCTCCTCTTCCCAGCGAGCTCAACAATTGTAAAACAAGGGGACAATATGATCGCTAATGATGTGCACATCCGCACATCCCTCCTACCCCCTTTACTTCTCTTGAAACCACCTCCATCTGGCCCCGTGTCTCCATGAACGAAATGTTCCGTCAGGGGAGTTAAAATAAACTTTATTTTTAGTTCACATTGGGTCCCCTCTTCCTGGAGCTTCCATCTGGAGAGACGGAGAACAAGGAGGAAGTTGGCAGGAAGAGACGGGAAATAAAACTAAACGAAAAAGTGGGAGGTTTTCCCAGCGAAGGGGCAGTTCTATGCATGACATCACGACCATCTGATCGTTAATGCGCTTCCTCACCAAATTGTTTACACGGACATAAGGTGCTCTTACTCCCGCGGTAAATTAAAACACGCTATTTAGAGCACATTCGAAAATGCGAATAATTGGACATAAAAAGCGCCTGGACCCCTCATTCGCGCTCCACTCTTGTAGAGGTAAATTTGGTAATGCGCCTTGAAAGAGCTTTAAATCGCTCTTGTAGAGGCACCCTCTGACATTGATAGAAGGCAAAGGAATGGGGCCCCTGGGCTCTGGAGGAGCTTATATTCTTAATTAGCTGTTATGTTTATGAGGGAAGGGAAACAGGAGGTCTCATTCCCTAGCTTGCACTCGGAAGCCCCTCAAAGGCTGATCTTGTATGAGAGGGGCATGGTGAAGTGTTGCATCTTCAGCCGGCTGTGTGTTGTCTCTTAATAGGCTAAGGAAATGGTGGAATTGTCCAAATCGATTGCGAACAAGATCAAAGAAAAACAAGGTGACATCACTGAAGATGAGGTCAGTTCATATTTTAATGCACTTGACCTAAACACTATGAGAAAGCACTGTGTGAACATAAACTGCTATGATAATATACATCATGCTGCTAAATTCTTAATTGGTAATATGATGCAAGAAATCATGACCTGTGAAATCATAGTTCAGCACTTTTCCACATCCATGGAACAACACTTATAGTTGAATATGCACATGAACACAAACACTTCCCCTCTAATACCCATGCACATCCACACAACCCTGACACTCGCATAATTTTGTAGACAGAAACAGGCAGCTGGATGGATGTTCTTGTGAGAAATCTGTCCAAGCTACTATGAGGACTAGTAGGCTGAATGGCTTCCTCACACGTAGATTACTTCCAGCAGAGGGGTCCCTCCTCTTGGTGAATGAGAGAAGGCCGATGAGGAATCCTGCTATACTCCCTTCCCTAGCTAGAGAATCCTGGTGGCTTCCTATCCCTCCCTATGCCAAGTGCGTAGTCTGGGAATCCTCCTGGAGTCTGGACTAACTGGGGAGGCCCAGGTGGGTGCAGTGTCCAGGAGTGCATTTTACCAGCTTAGGGGCGCAGCTGCCATACCAGTCTATCTGGAGAGGACAGACTTTGCTTCAATTATCCATGAACTAGTGATGTCCAGGGGGCTGCCTTTGATGATGGTTCAGAAATGCATCCGCCAGGGTCTTGGTGGGGGCAAGGCAATTCAGTCACATAATGCCTATACTGCGCCAGCTGCACTGGTTACTGGTGTGTTTCTGAGCCTGATTTAAAGTGCTGATTTTGACCTTTAAAGCCTTAAACGGTTTGGGAACAAGTTACTTGAAGGTCCATCTTCACCCATATCAGCCTACCTGCACTTTAAGATCAGAAAGAGAGGCCCTTCTCATTTACTCACCCATGAGAGCAGTGAGGTGAGTGACCACACGTGAGAGGGCCTTCTCCGTGGTGGCTTCACACTGTTGGAATCAGTTGCCATCAGACTCTTCCATGCTCCATCATTACAGACTTTGGAGAAGGTATTGAAAACATATTGATTTACCTTGGCCTTCTTTTGATATGATTGCTGTTGCTGTTATCTTTGGTGGTTTTATTGTCGGCTTTTACTGCTATTTTATCGTATTTGTGTCTTTAATATTTTTAATATTTTAACTTTTTATATATTTCATTGCTGTAAGTCCTGGCAATTCCCCCACACAAATAGTCTCTCCTCCCTATGTCCCCTGAAAATATAATTATCTCTCTGCTGGGCCTGGGGTATTATGTGTGCATGACTTTTCCTTTTGGGGGAGTTTTTTAAAAATGAACTTGAGGAGGTGGGGTGTTCAACATAGGCCATAATTCTTTCAAGTGATGCAACATTCATCTGCCCCCCATGCCAATTTTTTATGATAAAAACTGGTTTGCTCATCTGTACTCTGGGAACTCAGAAGCAAGATAAGGATCTGGAGTTGAATTTGCCCTCTCGTGCTTTTCTAGTACACTGTATGATCTATTTTGCATTGATTATTGATTAGTTAATCTGATACCTTGATGCTACCTGTGTTCTTACTTTTCCTCCCTTATTTTTTTAGACCATTAGGTTTAAATCCTACCTGTTGAGCATGGGTATAGCTAATCCAGTTACCAGGGAAACTCATGGATCTGGCACACATTACCATATGCAATTGGCAAAGCAGTTAGGTGGAATTTTGCAGGCACCTTTAGAGGTAAAGAACTCATTAATCATTCTTTTTGTAATGTTTTAGATTGTAATCCTGTACACCAGTGGTGAGGAGCCACTACCTCATAGGCTAGATCTGGACCACCACCTCTTCTGCAAGGCCATGTCCCCTCTACCGCCATCTCATGCCTTGCCTCTTCTCATCGTGCACCAAGAAGGGTTTCACCGTTTCTTGGTGCACAACAAGGAATTTCATCAAACTGGCAATGCAGGAACAGATCACTCTGTTCCTGCATCACAAATTTACCCCACCCCCTCCTCAGCCCTGAGAGATATGTGGGGAGACAGAGAGCAGGGGTGCTTCCAGATGGAGGGCTCTCAGCAATCACCTTCAAAAGGCATTGTGCAGCATTCTGCTTTTTGGCACTGATTATTTTCTTGTAAGAAATAAGACAGAAGAAGTGGGAAAACATGGGAGGGTTACAAACTGAACACAACCATGTCTGGACCCTTGTAAAATTCCGTGAATGAGGCAATGTGATTGCATAATAAAAGCCTTGTCTGGAAGCACCCTGAGATCATGGAAGAAAGAGATGCCGGAGAGACAAGGGGAGGGAGACACAGAGGGTGCCTCCACACGAGACGTTTAAAGCTCTTTGAAGGCTCATTAAAAATTTTACCTCCACACCAGCGGAGCGCAAAACGGGCGTACAGGCGCGTTATCTCCCCAATAATGCGCATTTTCGAATGCGCATTAAATCGTGAGTTTTATTTTGCTCCGGCCGTTAAAGCACATTTTCCCCGTGTGAACAAGCGATTATGCGCATTAACTTCTTGTAAAGCGCTTTTTTGACATATATTAATGCGCTTCGCCGCCTCTCGCCGCCTCCCGTGCAGAGGGATTAGGAGTAAATGCGCGTCAGCGATAATGCGCATAATCGCCGAACCGGGCGCAAAAGCGCATCCTTGTGGAGGGGGCCAGAGAGAGAGAGAGAATGCTGCTGTTTGCAGCCTTGATAAAGGTCCCCTCTACAAGAATTTGGTTTGACGCCTGGTTGTCCGATTCTGCGCATCTCACAATCGTGTTTACACCTAAATCCTGTAAACGACATGCGGTGAAGCGCATAACCGGCAGTATGAAGCACACTTTAAAGTGGCTGAAATGCGGAGAATCGCTTGTTTACATGGTCAAAATGCGCTTTAACGGTCGCGGAGAATTAAAACTCGCTATTTAACACACATTCGATAATGCGCATAATCGGACAGATAAAGCGCCTCAACTCCCGATTTGCGCTCCGCTCTTGTAGAGATAATTGTCAAGTAGCCAATCAGATTTGCTTGCTGATAGCATTCTGTGTGTTCTCAGCAGATTCTGCTTTACTAACTGATCTTATGTCAACAGGAACGGGGAGGAATAATGTCACTCACAGAGGTATATTGTTTGGTGAATCGTGCTCGAGGCTTGGAGGTGAGGAACTTAGTGTCTGGGACTTCTTCGTAGGCTCCGACAAAACTGTCTTGATAAGCTCATGGTTTTCTAAACAGACAAAGCATCTCATAGTGTTCTTTTTGTAGAAAAGTAGAATTGTTACACTTGGGGTCCCCTTTTCCTTCCAAATCAACGTTATGAAGATAGTGCTAACAAGGTCATCTTTCTGGAGTAAAATCCGTCTAGCAATGTGCTGTAGATCAGAGAAATAGGGATGAGAGAAAATATTCATTGGAGATAGTAAAGCTTCAATTCTATACACACTTACTCAGTACGATTGAACGCAGTAGGATTTACTTCTGAGGAGACATGCATAAGATTGCACTGTAAACTCTCAGGACTCTGTGGTAAAACAATGGGCAGTTTTTATAAAATGAAGGCTGGTAAAATAAATGTCTGCAGAAAATTAACTCACATAATATAATATATATTCCTAAAATAGTGGCTACACTTTTGTTCTGAGGACATAGAGGTATCTATATATAAAAATATATTGAATGATTCCACATAGCAGATCACTGGTTTGTTTGACTGATTGTTTGTAAGCTGCTCCGGGAGCCTTTTTGGCTTGAGGAGTGGGATAAAATTTCCTTAAATAAATGAATAAATAAAAAGAGAATGGATTTTAAGGTTCTGCTTTATTCCAAGCGGAGATGGTGCACACTGGGCCAGAATAATGATTAGTCACTCTGCAACAAATCAGCTAACAAGTGCCAAAAGAGAGGAATTCTGAAATGCACAGATGTTCACACTGCATTGCCAGGATCTTACTGCAGATCAGCTAGATGCTCCTCAGAGAGTAATTGGTTCCAACACTTGTGCAGTTCAAATTGAGGCCTACACGATTCTCACATACTACAAAACCTGTCTTGAAACAAATAACTAAAATAGCATGTGGCATTTTTAGTGCCTGTGCAATAAAATGTTTATGTTTCTAGCAAAGTATTCATGTGCTTTTGTTGGATACTAGATACCCTCAACAGAATGAGGATAGTGTAGGCTATGAGGTAATAGATATGTTATGGAGGTCTCTGCCCAATGTGGCTGCTGTACTCACTTGGTAATGTGTAGTTACAGTTTGATTGAGGGCTGAATTGAGATATAAAACATACATTAATGTGTGTTAAGGAGGAATGGGGATTGTAATGTATGTAAATGCCTTTCATAGTTAAGTCACCACCACTGTATTTTGTACCTGGGTGAATACAAAATGTCTTGTAGGAACTAGCCCTGAGAACTAGATATATTTGCAATGTGTTTCATTGTCTATGTCTGTGTTTTTCCCATTAGTTGCTCTCACCAGAAGATCTTGTAAATGCTTGTAAGATGTTGGAAGCACTAAAACTACCTCTGAGGTGAGAATCCTTCCAACTTTAATTTTTAAAAAACTTCGCGAAGAATGATGGAACTCAGCCCCTACCCCACAATTATTTTTGCCTGATGGTCTTTTGTGAGGGTCTCGGGAATGCCTCTGCTGAAGAAAAAGCTCTGGAACCAGGAAGTAGCAAAGAGCACCGAGGCACATGTGTGCAGTTCTAGTTTTGGCTGATCAATGTCTACTTAAGGCTTTGTATTTGCATTGTCCTATCTCTTCCTTACAAGGTGATTAAAATATTTTAGAAATCCTGCAGATGTATGTGAGCTGTAGTTGCTATAAGACAGACCCACATTTCTGAAGGTCATGAGTTCAAATAATAATAATAATAATAATATATTTATTTATTTATTACCCGCCTCTCCCAATGGATCGAGGCGGGGAACAGCATCAAACATAAAATACAAAACTGATTAAAACACTTAAATCTTTCTTCATGGGGACCTGATCCTGATTGAAGGAGGCTGCATGTAGAGCTGGTCGTGCTGCTCCCCTTGATACTATGGACTGTAGAAACAACAATAGATTACAGTTGCCAACTCTTTACCGGCCCTGTTCCTATGCCTTTAGCACAGGGGTGAGTAGTGTGTGTGGCCTTCATCGCTTACTATTGGGTATGCTAGCTAGGCCTGATGGGAGTTGCAAGCCAAAACATCTGGACAGACACAAGTTGCCCACACTTGCTTTAGCAGAACCCTGATACACACAAGTAGGGGCAATTTTTGTCATTTTATATTTCCATGGTAGGAAAAGCCTCGCCAGCAAAAAATTCTGCTCCTCAGCCTGCTGTTAAAGGCATAGAAAAAAGGCCAGTAAAAAAAAAAAAAAGTTGACAAACCTGATCCAGACCCATGAATTAGAAACTGCTCAGAAGGAATTTTGATTTGAGTTTTACAGATATATTTTTCCATATCCAGTAAAATTTTGTCAGTTATAAACTAAAGTCACAGACCAATAATTCTGTGGACTTTCTATTTAACTGGCTCTGTAGGTGATCTTGAAAGTTACATAGAAAACTAAACAGTTTGCACTCCAAGTTTGTGTGAGGGAAAGGAAAGCTGCCGATTTGGTTAGGATCAAACCTCACGCAGAGACAGACTGTAGACTTCCAGACAATGCTTTTATAGTGCCATTGCTCTGCCTCATTCACAGAATTTTATGGAGAATCCAGATAATGTCTTCTACTCATAACTCTAGGTTTTTCCATTGCTTCTTCCATCTTGTTTTCTTAATGCAGAAAATCCATGAAGAAAAAAAGAATAGCAGCATAATGCCTTCTGATGGGTAGCGTTAGGAGCCCTCCATCTGGAAGCACCCTACAAAGAATTCCCAGACAACCAAGACTGGGTTCACATGATTGGGGACAGAAAATAAGGTCCCGTAGCTTATTTTCCCGCCCCGTGCGTGCTGGTCACATGTTGCATAATTACCATAATTACCTTTGAAGGGTGCAATTTGTCATGTCGGCCAAACCTGGTAAGGGTGGGAGGCAAGTTGGTTTGCCAACGACCACAGAACCCATGGCATGTTTTAGGATTGCAGGGTGATTTGTAGCCCACCCCTGCTGTCCAACTTTTTGAATCAGAATGGGCTATATACTGTGACACAACAAACCGCGTCCAGCAAGGATCATTATGATAATTACACAGGGCAACCAGCACATGCAGGGCACGATAATAAGCTACAGTGGCTTATTTTTCTCCCCCGATCATGCAAACCCTGTCTGAGGCACAAGGAGGCTAAGTAGGCAGTGTACTGTGAAATAAAACACCTGAAGTCAGGATGGGTGGAGAAGGAAGCTTGAGGAAAAGGGCAGAGGAGGCAGGAAATTATAGGAAAAAGCTGGGCGGGGGACTCTATTTACTATGAGGAAGAAGAGTTCTGGGAAGGCTGTTTAAGATGGCTAAAGGAAGTAGGACAAAGTAGGCTGAAAAACAGGAACTTGAGGAAACCATGGGTAATGGAGATATGAAGGAAAAAGTAGGACTGGAGCTGTGCCCTGTTGGAAGAGAGGAAGTGAGCAGACAGAGAAAAACTAAAGACAGTCAGCCAGAGAGGTATAGCATTGCTAGATTCACAGTTTATATAGACCTTGAAGGGGAATTCTGCCCGTTGAGAATTCTGCTGCCTCGGCCGCCTTGTGCCCTGGCAACCGTAAAGGGACAAAAAAAAGACCCCAAAGCAGTAAGGTGGAGCAAAATTTCATAAGGAGCTAACTAGCCAATTCTTTGGCTGCAGGATTCTAGCTGAGGTTTGTATTTTTCCTCTCTTTTTTGTTTGAATATAGGCTGCGTATATTTGACAGTGGTGTTATGGTGATTGAGCTCCAGTCCCACAATGAAGAGGAAATGGTGTCTTCTGCTTTAGAGACAGTATGTAAATTTTTACTTCTTTCAGCAATCAGCCAAACTCCTAAATATATGGAGCTGCTTGTTCAGAGCAGAGATTTCCTATCCATTTTTGCTAATCAGACCCACAGACGCACGAGTTTAAACCTTTCCAGAGTAATAGTCCTCCACCTGCTGTGTGCTCAGCATATCCCACTCCAATTGGAATGGATCTCGTCTGTCTGTCCTCTCATTTCCTACCTTTACTGAAATAGGATTGTAGCACAGTAAGGATGAATAATTTCTGCGCTTGTTTCCACCTAGGCAGTTCATTCTAGAACAATACTGTTTTTGAAAGCTTTAGAAATCTTTCCAAAACCTTAAAACCTGAGCTTCTGTAGTTTCAAAAGCGCTTAAGTGGTTCTTCATAAACATTAGTAGTTGGGTGTTTGTTGTTTTTAAAAACCTGGCATTTTTTTTGAATGGCTTTGTTTCTTAAATTCTCACCAAATGCTTGTAAAGCAGGAAAGGCCTGGTATTTGACCCACAGGTTAGAGCCAGAGGCCTAGTTTCAAAGGGCTTCCTGTTACTAGGGTGGGGGGACTGAACTCTTTGGATGTATATGAGAGAAAAGTGACAGCTTCTTCACATGTAATGAAGAGTGATTAATTGTTTATCACATTTTGTATCCCTGTATCCCTCCTTTTCTCTCAAGAGTGCATGTTGATTGTATAAGGGGTAATCTAATTATGATTATTTTTTGCCTCACCACAAAATAGGAAATAGGTTAAGCTGTGATGGTGAGTTTTTCAGGGCCACTAAGAGATCTTCATGACTTAGGTGGGGATTTGAATCCAGCTTTCTCTAATCCAAGTCCAATGCTCTATCCTTACATCATTTATAAGATAAATTGCCTGTATTCCACAAGTACACACAGGGCAAAGTCCTATTTGGCACTAGCGGTTTAAACTCTGGATTGCTCATTCTCCAATAATCCAGAGTTCTGGGTTTGAATGTCACATAAATTACCCAGGAACATCCCTGGATTGTTTATCACAATAGAAGCAGGCGGGTACGCGGGAACCAGCACACACACTCCCATTGCATTTCCAACAACCCATAGTTTGTTAATTGTGAATTGTTGCTGACAGGCAAACCAGGTCAGTGAGTATATTGTAATACCTCAATATTGATTATAAATTATATTTTTATTCCTATTTCCTTTTGTCTTTCTATAACTTAAAAAAAATCCAACTGTGAATGGTCTATGTTGGGGGGGAAAATGCTAGTGAAACTCTACATTTGTATACAGTAAAAAACCAACAGGATAGTATGAAGGTGCTATACAGTGTAATTACTAAGCTGTGCTTTTTTCTTTTCATTTTTTGTCTTGTTAGGTCTCTGAAAAGGGTTCTCTTACAGCAGACGAGTTTGCAAAGCTTGTAGGAATGTCTGTACTTTTAGCCAAAGAAAGGTAACTAAAATAAAATAAACCCTTCTTTTAGTAGCTCAAACATTTACGAAGATAACACAAGTATTTCTTTTCTTTTTTTCTAGGCTACTTCTAGCTGAAAAGATGGGGCAACTTTGCAGAGATGATTCTGTAGAAGGCTTGCGATTTTATCCAAACCTATTTATTACGCAAAGTTAATGACACAGTTATTCTGTCTTTCCCTCATTCAAATGCTTTTGCCTTATATAGTCTGGACAAAAGAATTATCAAATAATCTACCCTTGGTCCAGTTGATATCATGGTTTACCTAAACTGTGATTATGCATAAACATTTGCAATGGTGGAGGGGGTGGCCCTATGTGGACAGCGAGAAAGGACCATAAAAGCTTGTCAAAATCATGCTTAAGTTGACATACAGGACTTAATTTGACACACTGCTTGAAAAATGAAGGAAGTGAATGATTCAGGAAAGGAGGAGACGTTACTGTACCCTACTTGCAAGGATATACAGCATCATACACACATTTGCTGATTATATTTTCCCCTGCTCTTTTTATTATCATTATGGATTTTGTGTTTCCAATTTCTATCAATGATGTATTAGTAGAGTCGGCAAGTAATTACTGGTGTCAGCCTAACTCAAAATAATATAGTCTGTGCTTGTTCTTTCCAGCTACTCCTGAATACTTTCCTCAGGAAATGCCCACATTTTAGGAACAAAAACTCACTCTGTACATCTGCCTATAACGTGTCTTCAGAGGAAGGATTAGTCTGTGTAATGAAAAAAATGTAGAGATTCGCATATTGTTTTGTGCTGAATGTTAAGACAAGAAGCATTGTGAACTCAGATTTCCTTCCTTCCATTCTTTGATTCTCAGCTCCATGATGTTGCTGTTTTTGTCTTCTCTTTCACATAGCTGTAAAGGAGGTCATTCTGCCATCTGCCCTTTTAAATAGTACACTGAACTGGTTTGTATCTTTCTATTAAAACAGTTGCTTATCTGAGCACTCATTCTTTATCTTGGCGGAAGTTATCGCTGTCTTGATTTCTGTAGTTAAATATGAAACACAAGCTCATTATAACAGGTAGAACTCCTTATTTTCACATGTGATGTGTTCTTGCATAATGATGATACACTACCAAATATCCATTATTCCACTCCAGTGGAGTTGTGCATTTGCGTCATGATCTGGAAGATGTATCATGACGACTGATATAAGTAGTTATTTTAAGTACAACTGCAGTATCTAGTTGAAGAATGAGTTTGATTAATTCATTAAAAACCTTTTGATCAGCTGAAAAGATGTTCCAGGTTAATTGTTCAACATTTTTAAAAATTACAAACCTGAAGGCAGTACCCCTCTTCTCCCCCTATCTGGGAGGGAATATATCTCTTAAGATGGTGCCTGCTGCAACACCTAAATGCATCATTTTAAAAACAAAGTATGTTTTCTTTTTCTTCATAGCTATTTATTTTATTTTTTATTTACAATATTTGTATATTGTTCCATATCTATACAGATTCCAGAGTGGTGAATTTAAAAGGTACAATACTACGTTTCAATCATGTGCTAACTTGTGTAGATTTCTCATACAATTAATAAAAATTAGGTCAATGACTAAGTCTGAAATCCTATGCATAGTTGTCTGTCTATGTAAAGCTCACTTAATACAATGGAACTCATTTCTAAGTCAACTTGCATAGGATCAGGGCAGAATCCAATGGGGCACTTATGCCTCCACCAATTCCCGTTCACAAGCTGTTGTCCCCGCCAATTCCGTTGTGCAAGCGGGACCCACTGCTTACACAAGGGAGATTTAGTACTTCCTAAACCCATGGACTGTTGTAAAGTTATGCAAAGTTTGTATAGATCTCAACACCTGCCGGCCAGATTTGCATGACATGACAACCCCTGGGTGGTGGTTACATATTCACAATGGTTACTGGCGTGCACTGCAGCACCTCAAGGGTTAATTAATCCACGATGGGCTGTCATAATGTGCAAACTGGGTGTGTGGCTTCTGTGAAAAAGGCAAATTCTGTGTTGGGCATCATCACAAATCTGCCAATATCATGCTGCCCTTATACAAATCTGTGGTGCAGTCCCACTTGAAATACTGTGTACAGTTCTGATTACTGCACTTCAAAAAGGATTTGTAGAGTTTGGAGAAGGTGCAGGAACAGGCAACCAAAATGATTAAGGGGCTGAAGTAACTCCCCATCTGGGACTGTTTGACTTAGGAAAGGGGAGTGTATAAGGGAAGACACAGAGGCGTATAAAATTATGCATGGTGTGGAGAAAGTGGATAGGGGCATTTTTCTCGCTCTCATAATTCTAGAACCCACGGTCATCCCATGAAACTGATTCAGGACAGAAAAAGAAAGCACATTATGGAATTTGGCCACAAGATGTAGTGATGGTCACCAATGCTGATGTATTTAAAGGGGGATTAGACCAATTCATAGAGGACAAGACTATCAATGGCCACTAGTACAATTGCAATTTTTTTTTAGATTACACTAGCTGATATACCCGGCATTGCTCGGGCTCCCTAAGATATATGTCTGCAAGGTAATCATCTTAAAGTAGTAGGCCGGTGCTAGGCCTGTGAGTTAACTTTTAAACAAATTAAATTTCCCAATGCATGCCGGGAGTTGTAGGCATAAACCCAAAATTCTGTGTTTTTAGATTTTTCTGGTACATTGTACAGCCAGACCGATCAGCATACCAAATTTCAAGTTTCTATCTCATCTGGAAGTGGCTCAACATTTCTGGACATACGTCGCACACACATACTTTCCGCTTTATAGGTAGAAATTAACTGAGTATGCTTTGAAACAAGGCTTTTATCATACAATTGCCCTGCCTCATTCACAGAATTTTACATGGGGTTTGAACAATGACGTCTTACATTTGTAACCTTCCTATGGTTTCCTGTCACTTCCTTTCTGTCTTCTTTCTTACCACAAAAAATAAGTTAAGGAAGAAAATATGAAATATCTTTTGATTGGTTGTGCTAGGAGCTGTCCATCAGGAAGCACGCCCAGACTCTTGTTGGTCATCTCTTCAGAAGCCAAGGACTGAATTGCAAAGGAAAAACAGACCTGCCTTTAAAAAAACAAAACAAAAAAAATCCTTTCTACTCTTTGGTGGAGAAATACATTACACTTGGGTCCTACATATTTAAAATAGGGGTCATCACTGTTTCCTTCAAGAAACAGTGGCAAGCCTGTCTTTTGAGGATACTAAAACTCTGAGGGTGAGTGTAGCAAAATTAGCATTCATGTAGGAAATTCTATGCCATGCCTACCCTTCCAGTTCTGTCTATGGTAGGAAAATGAGCTTTCCTTGATTGTGCAAGACAGAATGTATAGCACATTTCACATGACCAAATGGCTTGCAGGGAATGTGAATGGAATGGATCTTTACACAATTAGCCATGTGAATGGCTGCGTGGTTTGCCACAGCACACATCCAATTCATACTCTGCTGACTGCCTCTGCAGAGCAGTCAAAAAAGAGTGAGTGCCATTTTGGTGAAGACAGTTATTTGTTGAACAGATACTTTATCTTGGATTGACCTTTCAACCAAGTCTGGTCATTTTATCATATTTTATAATCTTTTAAAGATGGATTGGCTCCGAAACCAGTCTAGGAATTGTTTAGCCTCCGCCCCAGGTGTAAATGGAAGCTGGGGTTTCATAATTTTCTAATTCTGGCATGCCAATTGAATAGCAGCTGGGAAAGAAAAACAGTGGCTGCTTTTAGTTTAGCTTTCTGTATGCATTTGGGAGGGGCGTGTCCACTTGTACAATTACAGATGTGTGTTTTCCCTGCATGTTGATGGGGAGAGTGCACGTGGGATCTAATATGAAATAAAAGGAATAGCTCCCTGGTCCAATTCCTATTTAAAGATAATAAGCCATCAAAACTGTTGCACATCAGCTGTGGCAGCCGGCTGAACAGCAGAACTCACACACAGGTCATCTGGGCGAGGTGGACTGTATTTCTATTTAATATTTCTAAGTTTGCATCTGGATACATAAATTAGTATATGCAAATATTAAGCAAAGCACTCTCCTGTTTTGGGCGATTCATAAGCGGCCACCCTCCTCTTCCCCCCCGTTGGAACACGTGAATCCTTTTCCAGTAGAGAAATTGCTCTGCCGCCACCCCCAGGCAAAGCAAAAGCAACTTCCAACAAACCCTCCTTAGAGTAGGCCCATTGAAATGAATTGAACTTTAAGTTCGTCATGACGACCTTAAGCCCCATAATGGTTCTACACGAAGGGCTTGGGTTGGATTCTTCTACCCCAAATGCCTGGCTATCCCGGGGAAGGGGCGCGTAGCATGGATCGCACGCCAGTTGGCGCCAGGCGTCCTTGCAGCGCAACTGGGCTGTCCTGGCCGGTGAGCAGCCTTGGCGCTCCGAAAGCCCTCCTGTTTCCTGCTCGCGGCTGACGGCCAGGATCCGCTCCCCGCCGTCTTTCCTTGCCGAGGCAGAGTTTGGCGGCTGCGCCGGCGCTCTTCAGGAGCAGGGCGGGCCAGCTGCTCTTCCCGTCTTTCGCTTTGCGCCACACCCGGGGCGGGAGGCGCAACTCTGCAAGTTCCCAAAGCGACGGGCGGGTTGAGCGCTGGGGGCCCCGCGTGCCTCCGCTGCAGTTCAGGCGCGTCTTCAGCGGCGGCTAGGAAAGTCCCCGCGTGCCTCCCGCTCAGACATGCGCCTCCAAAGCGGGGCAAAGCCGGCGAGAGTTCGCTGCCGCCGTCGTCGCCAAACTCCTTCACCAGACGCCGCTCCAGTATTTCGGGCACCAGGTCCGAGCGTCGGAAGCGTCGAGTGCGCCTTGCAAGCGGCAAAGGTGCCGTCGAAGCATCTTTCGTGAGGAAAGCTTGGGCGCTGCAGCGCAAGAAGAGGCGACCCCTCCCCTCTGCCGTGGGTCGAAAGAAAGACTAGCCCCCGCGGATATTAAGGGCGCCTTCTTTCCTGCCGTCTCCCTTGCTGGCTTTCTTCCCTTCTCCACAACATTTAATTTCCACAACATTCTCCACACAATTTTGAAGAAAATATACTTTGAATGCGGTAAGTATACATTGAGTTATAATAGGTTAAATTATAGAACAGGAGAACCTCGCTCGTTCGTTCTCTGTGTATAATGTTAAAATATGCTGTTAGGTGTTGCTCCTTAAAGAGTAATTTCTAGGCTACAATGCTAAACACACTCTAAGATATAAGCTCTATTGAACATAGCGGGACTGTTTTGTTAATGTTCTTTTTATAAATGTTGAAAGAGCTGAATATATTTTATAGGTTGTGTGGGAAGGAATCTGGGTAAAATCCAGTGTAAGTCCTACTGAGAGTAGACCCATTGAAATGAATGGGACAAGGAAGTCATAACTAACTTAAGGGTGCCTGTTCACGAGAGGTTTAATGCTCTTTGAAGTCTCATTAAAAAAATTACCTCCACACCAGTGGAGCGCAAATGGGGCGTAGAGGCGCGTTATCTCTCCGATTATGCACATTATCGAATGCGCGTTCAATCGCGAGTTTTATTTTGCTCCGTCCGTTAAAGCGCATTTTGACTGTGTGAATATGCACTTATGCGCATTAACTACTTGTAAACTGCATTTTGGACATCCGGTAATGCGCTTCGCCGCTTCTCGCCGCCTCTCGTGCAGAGGGATTAGGCGTAAATGCGCTTTTGCGATTATGCGCATAATCGGCTCACCAGGCGCAAAAGCAAATCCTTGTAGAGGGTACCTATGTCTCATTCATTTTAGTGGATCGACTCTAAGTTGGACTTGGTTAGATTTTACCCTATGTTTTAATTGTACTTGTTTTTACTGTGTAATGTTAGATTGGCCAGTTCAAGAAGTCTCTTAATATGTTGTTAAAAACTGTAATGAATTATTTTTATTGCCTGTTTTATAACATGACTCTTGATTTCTCACTTAGGATTCATTCTACTCTTTCCGACCCACCCCCTTTTTATTCTTCCCTTATACATTTATTTATTATGTTTGTTAGTTCCTCGATAACATGGGTTCTCTGGGCAACATATAACTGAACCATTTAAAACAATTATACCATAGAATCCATAAAATACAATTGTAATATATAATATATTATGTACATATATAAGGGTATATTACAGTTACACAAGTCTTGCTAGCAAATATCCTTGCACACGCAAATGTAGAGTGGAGGTGCCTTTTTATTTCACTGCTTTATGTGTCATTTGGGGGGGGGGATTGTGTTTCAAAACCTGGCAGCGTTCCTGTAAGTTTCACCTATGGATGCTTGTGATTTTCAGTTCAACATCAAACTATATGGACAAGTACTCCCTACCACTGCAGTAACATCTGATATTTTTTTTCCCAACACAGTTAGGCTCCCTCTACAAGAATTCGGCTTGACGCCCAGTTGCCCAATTATGTGCATCTTCTCACGATCGCTTTTACACCTAATTCCGATAAACGACAGGCGGTGAAGCACATTACCGGCTGTTTGAAACACGCTTTAAAATTGTTGAGATGCGGAGAATTGCTTGTTTACATGGTCATAATGCGCTTTAACGGCCGCGGTAAATTAAAACTCGCTATTTAACGCGAATGCGAAGATGTACATAATCGGAGCGAAAACATGCCCCAGCCCCCGATTTGTGTTCTGTTCATGTGGAGGTAAAAATTTTAATGCGCCTTGAAAGAGCTTTGAATCGCTCTTGTAGAGGTACCCTCAGAGAGGCAGGGACTTTATGGCTTGTTTTCCTTTCTTTTGCGTTGCTTGTACTTCCCTTTTGAAACAATGGGTGGGCCTAACATTTTCTATGTAGCACCAGTACAAATCCTGTTGGGCGCTAACAATAAAAGGACATTGTACATCTATTCCATCTTTTCTTCCTTAATGGATTTTGTTCTGTTTTTTTTTTTAAAATCCCATGAATAAGGCAGTGTAATTGCATAATAAAAGCCTCATCTGGAAACACCCTTGGTCTCAGGGAATTTGTAATAGTAGGAGGGCCAGCAAAAACCCACTTTATCCTTCGTGTTGGTTTTACAACTATGAGTGCATTCATTTGTTTTAAATTTCCATATTAAGGTGACTCTAAAATCCTAAAATAAATGTTTCCCTTAAGGGGGTTAATGTTTTCTCAGTATGTACTAAAAATACAAAAAAATACAGCATCAGCTTGCACTTCTCTAACACCTTTTCTAATCCTCATGGATAACGTTCTCTGAAGAAACACCATTTTCACATGCAAAGGGGAATGTTAACAGCAGGAAATTTGTTTTATTATGGATTTCTCATATCTTGTTCTTAAAACTTCCTGTTCTAGAACAGGGAGCACCAGAAGTTTATACAAGCTCTCCATGGTATAGTGTGGCATTAGATTGATGCTGCAACAATATTACCCTCCTGTTACCAAGTTGGGAGCGATGTGGCAATACTGTGCCTGTTTCCTTGGAAGTAAGTGCCACTGGGCCTGTTCAGACAACAAGCTAAGCCATGGTTAATCCGCTAACCCCTTTGCAGCAAATGGTTAGTGAGCATGTTTAAACTGTGGTTATGTGGCCATCATGGTTAGGGATAGTTCACATGACACGCTAAGCCATAATGTTTAACTCAGAATGCTTAACCACTGTGACTTAGCATGTCATCTGAGTAGGGTCACTGTGTCCAATCATTGGGCTTCATGCAACATCACAGAAGTGAACTTCCGCTCATGCAACGGGATTTCCCTTTGCTCTCCTCCCTCCCCACTCAAAGTTTCCTCCAAACCTCTGGAACAGATTTGTGGGACATGCAGGGGACTGCAGGGAGAAGGGGAATCTGTTCCATCACTGGTTTCCATTCTACTGGCGGATAGACCCACACCTATGCACGTGTGTACAGGATTGCCGTCTGAGTTCCAGAACCACCTACACAGACATGAAAACTTGAACCTACTTAAAACATTAATTTACCCTGGCTCTTTCCTTTTGTCCTTCCTGCTCAACTTATCAGTTTGATACATTTAGACTGGACTGTGTTCATGCTTAGGAGAACTCCTTTTATAATGTGTGGGTGTCTGCGCCTTCACACAACGAGTTTAAAATTACAGTTTCTCAGTTGATAAAACTGAAGTCACTTCATTGTAAGTGTGAGTGAATCTTTCATCACTGACCTGTTACTACAATCAATACTTTTTTTTAGAAGGAGTCCACTTGTGATATGATAAGAAATAAGAATTCTGTGACAGAGGGTCTCTTTTACAGTGGAGTCACACAATCAAGCAGTCAAAATCACTCAGCACTAAAAATGCAAGTCTGTATGTATGTTGCATAAGCACATTTATACAAAGATAATCAAGCCTGAGAAATCATCTATTTCCATAAAGCGTTGAAGTCAGGGGTGTTATGAAATTGCTGTTGAGCATATCCCAGTAAAGGGGACAAACATGATTTGTCAAAATAAACTTGAGGGGTCCTAATAATTTCATTTTGAGGCAACTTTTAAAAGAACATTCTAAACGTTCTCTGTGGTTTTTCATTTCCAGTTGTACTTGAAACAACAGGATGTACTTTGGGCCCAGAATGGGACATGAGGCATAAAAGGAGCTGGGAGTCCACCTGATCAGAATGAAACAGATGTTGAAAGAATTTTCAAATCTACTGCTAGTTGTGCTCTGTGATTATGGTGAGTATGTGGTATAAGTAGTTGGAGAAATTTCACTAAGGTAATTTAAAAATATGTAAGTATTACCGGATGACTTGATGGATGTGTTCAGTGTATGATATTGAACCTCAATATCGTACGTCAAACAGCAAGGTAATAGAATCAAGTCTCAAAATTTAATACATTGCCTTTTCCCCTCAGCAATAGCAGTTGTCCCATTTTCTTTTAAGTTGTTGAAGATACATCACATAGTTAAACTATGGAATTTGCTACTTGGATGGCTTTAAAACGGGTTTAGACAAATTCCTGGAGGAGAAGACTATTAATGGCTGGCTACTAGTCCTGATGGCTATATGCTAACTCTGGTATCAGAGGCAGTATGGCTATGTAAACTGGTTGCTGGGGAACAAAGGTGGGAGGGTGCTGTTGCATTCAAGTCCTGTTGCATTCAAGTTCCTGTAGGTAGCTGGTTGGCCACTGTGTGAACCAAATGCAGGACTAGATGGACCCTTGGTCTGATCCAGAATGGCTCTTCTTATGTTCTTAAGGTTCTCACCCTCTTTTTTTGTCTTTTCTCTGAGCTAAGCATCCCTAGACCTTAGTTTCTCCAGCTTTTCCCCCCTATTTAAAATGTCACACCCAAAATAGGATTCACCAGAGAAAGCTTTAAGCATTGCTGACAAATAGCGTTACTTGATCAAAACCAATATATTGGTGATATCTAGGTTGGGTTTATATTAGCAATGTATGATTCAAAGATAATTTGGAAGAGGCATTGCTTTCAATTGGTCTGCACGTGTCCCACTAATTTGCCTATGGATTAGAATTCTGTCATGTGTTTCAAATAGTATGAAAACCTGTTTACGAGACATGAAAGTGAGATGCATGTATATAACATGAGGAGTGATTCCATCTTTCAAACCACCTTCAGATCTCTAAAAATTTCCCAGGCTTGCCTTGGATATTGTTTCATGTTTCATTGTTTCATGTTTCCTTGCTTTCCCAATTGTTCGAAAATTTCAGGGACAGGAATTACAGGAGAGGCGAAGACCTGTGGTGCCTTTGTGATACCTACTCCTATACGCCAACAGTAAACTCATTCTCCAAGTGTGGATTCTTATGTAGCCAAAATGGCATCACCGTGGTATCAGCAGACTTCTGCAGAACCCCAAAGTTTGCAAAGTACAAAAAGTATTTAGAAAAAATAAATCTTATAGATGGGAGACATCTACAAAATCTCAGATTTTACCTATCGAGCAGGAGAAAGGATAGGATAGATGGCAGTGGGAACAGCTATGGAGGGTCCGGTCTTGGTGTGGTGGGAGCTGGATCCTTCTGTCCAGCTATTGTTGACTTTATTTTTCCTCTTTCATTCCTTCTGTCTTTCTGTGACACACATGTTAAATGAAATATTTATAAGCTCTGCCATGAAAGGAGCCTTGAAAGTGCATCCACAGCATATTCAACTTGGGTGGTATTTTCTAGAATTCTATTTCAAAAGCAACACTCCCTTTCTCATGTTGTCTTAACTAAAATGCAATATAAATGAAGCATTAGTGGGTCACTATGAAGGCAGGATTGGGATTAGGATTAGGGGTTCCCAATTGTTCAACCTTTTTGATAGTCTCCCCTCCTGCCCACGCTGGTGAAACAGGTCAGAAGGAGGTGGACGAATGTGCACATTATTCGCATATGTCATTGGGATAACTATTACAGAAGATGCCCCAAGATTCTCAGTTCTAAGTCTTTTCATCTTTCCGAATGGTCTTGGCTTTGATGATCTTTGAATATTAATTGGTTTTTTTGTGTTCAGAAATGTTGACTTCAAAACAGTCTCTCGCAATATCCTTTCAAATGCACATTAGAAAATGCTAAAAAGAAATACTCTGTGTGTGTTCCATGGGCATATTAGACTGTGGGGCAAATTCATAGGGTTTGAGAGACGGGCAAAATGTTCCAAGTCCACCGGAATATATGCTTTATTCCATTAAAGAAATAGTGAGATGAATTCTTAGCTGAAATGTTGAAACTGTGAAATGAAGGATTACGTAGTGGTGATACAGTAAATCCGGGGCAGGTAATCTCCAGATGTTTTGGATTGCAACTCCCATAAGACCCAGCCAACATGGAAATTGGTTGTAGTCCAAAACATCTTAGGGTAGGTAGTAGGCTGCCCATCCCTGGGGTAAATGGTTATTGCCTTAACATTACACAGGAACATAGGGTGGTAAAAGTATCTGACATCTCGTATAGTCGGTCCTATCAGCTGTTCAGAAATTGCTTACTGCAGGTTCGCAATTTTTAAAATAAAGTCAGGTCATGGAACCATACAGTTTCTCTCCTCCTTCTGCTCCCCCAGTAATTCCACTGTATTAATACTGTACAAAGCTGTCTGAATAAACATATTTTGATGTGTTGTCTAGACATGTGATGTAGCTTTAAGAGTAGGTATGTCTGTGTGGAAATCTTGAGAATCCATTTTATAGGGGGTGGTTCATGCAATAGTCTCCACATATTGCTCATGCCATTTTAAAAAATTGTTATTTTAAAGGTTTATTGATATTTGCATTGGATGGGATCCAGAGCATCCGTTCCATTTGAAGAAGGGACTGGGATTTTGCAGGAGCTTCCACTGGACGAAGTGGGGAGGGATAGCCAATTGTTCTCTGATTCTCCCTGCAGCCCCCAGCATCACCTCCCACATTTTTCTGGATGGTACCCCAACCTTCTAGAGCACTTTTCAGGGGGCAGGAGGAATTTGTGAACATCATCTTCCCCTCCTCCAGTAGATGCATCCTGTGAGCAGAGTCCCACTCAGGGGAACTCCATATCCAACCCATTGTTTATATGAACATTTAAAATAAATGTTTGTATAATATGGTAGTTTTACTGCTGAGGCATTTGAGGAAGAGTGTCAGCTTGACATGCAGAGTTAATCTAATCCCCCCACTAAGGAGCTGACAGCATCTGCAGCTTCTGTTTTTCTATCAAGTGAATGAATTGTTATTTCACTTTTCATTGTGTACATGTTTCTCTATACACCCTGGACAACTTGATTGTGGTTACGAGATTCACTTGTTTTCTTCAAGGATGTCTCTTGGGGCCAAGGGTATTATGGGTGCAGGTTGATTGCTGCAACTGATTGTCCAGTAACTTGGAGCATGTGTGTGTGTGGTTATTATTCGGAAAGCTTCAGCCTTCTAAACCCTCTTTACCTGCTCCATATATGTCTTGGATAACTGACTACCAACAGGTTGAGGTGAAGAATGGGTTTGGGAACCACTTGTTAGCACAGATGAATGTTATGTTGGATTTCCTGAAAAAAAAACCCTTAAGTACTTCTCATCCCCCCCCCCCACCCCTTGATTCTCTCTGCTCACTGTTGAATTTGTTCTTCTTTTCAGTTCTTGGAGCAATGGAATATCTTCTCTTGGAGCAACCAACTCATGTAGCTTTAAGCAATAGCACGGTATCAGTTGGCTTCCAGAATTATCATGGTGGTAATGTGACATTGAAAAATATCTCCATCCTGCTAATAGATGCCAACACTAACCAAACTGTTGCAAAAAAACAGCTTCTGCAAAACCAATACCAAGGTATAGTTGTCTTTGAGTGTGTTCATTTTAAGAGTGCTGGGAACTACTGGTTCAAAATGGCTTCTGAAGTCATCAATGGCACCGATTCCCATTGGAATGGAGAGAATATCCCATTGAGTGTGAAGTGGCCTATATTTCACTTGGATGTGAGGAGGACTTCAGAGGGACATGGAAGTTCCCTTCAGCTCAAGTTGTTTACAGATGAATATTTATGTCCGGTGAATAAGACTGTAATTTACCTTGATATAATACTGACCAGCAGCTTATACGAACTAGGGACATTGATCTCAAATGAGACTGTGGGATTGAGAACTAGCAGAAAAAATAATCTCTTTAGGTCCCAGTGGATTAAGTTTGACTGTCACTTGGTTGGCCAAGAAGCATATATTGCTGTAATACTGAAATCAGAGACCAATTCAATCATTGCGTCAACAGGACCTATAGATCTTGTGCACAAATTTGGCTACAAATTAGTTGTGGCAGAAGAAATGATATGTGAGTCTTCAGTCGTGGTTTCTGTCATTCCTCCTCCATGCACATCTTCTGAAGGGCACATTGCTGTGTTCAAAGATAATCCTGGACCTTTTGGTCATATAAGGCTCCATGAAAGCATCATGAATCCATATGACGACCAGATAGAATTCAACTGCACATTGTTTGACAAAGGAACAAACAAATACTGTTTTGAATTTAGCCATTCAAGCCAAGTCAATTCCCCATCAAGAGCAATAGAATGCGTGCTAATCCAACGGAATATTGGTCTGTATTTCCTTTCAAAAATGCTTCATTTGAAATGCTGAAGGATTACAAGGCCCACTTGATTGTGTATCATGCATCTGTGCATTGTGGAATCTAGAATATGCTACAAAATGTATAGGGCAATCCACTTTGCTTCCTGCAGGCACAATTCTGCATCAGTACAGAGCTACGGGCACAGGATAGGATCCCCATAAGGCATGACAGAGCCCTTGCATTGCTCCTTAGGTGGGCGAACAACATGTGCCCAACCAAGGGCTGGCAGGTGCCAGGAAGGAAAGAAAATCTCTTATGGAAATCCTCTCCCATGCATGCTGCTCTGCACCGTGGGAGGGGATGGATTGTGCCATTGGTTTAATTAAAGTAATCTTGGCTTTATTTTTGTTGTTTTAAAAAGATATTGCTGTGTCGTGATCCCTGCATCATCTTTCCCATGGCTTCTAAGCTGGGTCCCCTGCCTTGCTGTCGCCTTTCAATACATTCTTCCTTTCCTTCTTACATTGTTTTATCTCATTCTTGTGAAATTATTCCAAATTCTGCAGACTCAAATTGTGCCAAGACAAGCCTGTTGATAAATTAAATAAGTCAGAGTTGTTGGGTTTGAATGTGGGGGACTCATTTTCAAACCCCTGCTTGGCCAGATGGCCTTGAGCGAGGCACATCTTAGTTTCTTTTTAACACAGCAGCCTGGCTACAGCAAGCACTATGGTAAATGCATCCAATGTGAAACGGAGTCCCCAAAGACTCAGAGAAATATGCCAGGGAGCTGCAATTGGCCATGGGCTCTGTGGCACATGCTCACTGCATATTTGGAGATACGCATCTCTAACAAATTGTGGTAGACTTAGTGTCCTTGGTTGCTGTGGAGCATGACTGTTTTGCAGCTTAGGCTGCCTTGCATGGTCTTTGGAAGGAAACAAACTAAAAGGCACTTTGAATCTCATAATGTGTTGCACAGATAATTGATAACTATACATAAGAGGGTGGCTATGAAGATGATCGATCACATATGCTGAAGAGGGCATGAGGACAGTGTTTCTAATGTTCTTATTAAGTATGGATTGGAGCAGCACAGGTTTGATTGCAGAACCCAAACTCAAGCTATGGTGGGCACTGCTTTACCTTGTTCGTATACTTCAGCTTCAGTTGGCATTGCACTTGAGAGAATGTGGAATCTGGCCAGATAAAAATAGGATTGCCCTAAACTAGCCTTTTCCAAGCAGATGCCTTATAGATATACGGGATTACAACACCCATGATCATGCTGTCTGCAGTCCAGCCAAGTCGGAGGGCACCTGTTAGGAAAAGCTGTTCTAACCTATGGCTGAGTGAGTGCCAGCTGGAAGGGTGTGGACTGCTGCTGCTTGGAGCTGTTAAAACTGCCTTTCCGTTGGAGCTGTTAAAACTGTTGACTGGCGCTTGCTCAAGAAACCATTCTCAATGCTGGTTATGTGGCTGCCTGTTACCCTATCTTCAGCTTCTCTTTGTGGGGGAAAGACACAGACAGATACGTTAAAGCTTCTGGTAGTAAGAGGTGACAGGTCCTGACTGGGAGAAACTGCCTGATTCACAAACTCCTTTGGCTGTAAAGGACACTGCTATCGGGGGTTGCTAGTTTTCCAGCTAGTTCTGTTCCTTTGCTCTTAGCAACCTGGCATGCAGAAATTAAGTGGGACTTAGTTGAGTGATAAAGCACGTGCTTTGCATACAGAAGGTCCCAGGTTCAATCCCAAGTATCTCGAAGAATCCAACCTGAAACACTGAAGAGATGCTGCCAGACAATGTCAACAATACTGGGCTAGGTGGACCAATAGTCTTGACTCAGTATAAGGCAGCTTCCTATGTTCCTAGGTGATGTCTCTCCTCCCACCCCCCATTTTTAACCTCCATGTCAGGCAAAGATTCACCTGCTGCTTCTGTGTGGGAGGCTGCTGTTAAAGGCACAGAAGCAGCCCCCCCCCTACAAGTGATGGCAACCCTAATGCAGTGACCTTCTACCTGTTTTTCCCTGGTCCACTTACCTATCTGTTCCCTGCCCTCACATGTTGTGTAGCAAAATAAGATTTCTGGAAGGCAACAGAACTGTGGGAGGAACAGGAAGAGGAGTTATTGTTACAGCTGGATTTATGTCACAAAGGTGGGCAACCTGCGTCCCTCAGCTTAATTTCAAATACGACCTGCAAGCAATCAGTGCAGAACTCTGGTAGAAGTTATCTGCCCCCCTCCCCATCCCAGCAGCCCACTGGGCAGAGAGGAAAAATAGGGTGGCAGAAAAAGAGAGACTAAATGTCCACCACCAGCAGATTTCCTTTGAGAAAATGTGGCCCTCGACAGAAAAAAAGCTTTACAAACTTTTAATGGGCAAGTTCTCCTGACCTGCTAAGTGTCGGCACATGTGGCCAAGTTGAGCCCTTTGAGATCTATGGCATAGAAGGACGTGATGAGACTGAGGGACATATCAGGTGTTTATTTTAGGGTTCTACTTGTTTCTCACAGGCCCAGAGGATGGGATCTGGTGGCTGTTCTTAATTTTTAGGGGCTGTTGCTATGGGATACTTTAGAGCAGGGATGGGGAAAGTGTGCCCCACTGATGTTTGCTAGGGACTACAAATCCCATCACCCATCACCATTGATCACGCTGGCCGGGGCTGTTGGGAGTTGTGGAGTCGAAGAGCCACAGGTTCACATCCCTTGCTTTAAAGGGCTCTTTCTCGTCATTTTCCCTGCTCAGTGTGTATACTGATGACATCCAGCTTTGTTTCCTCCTCATCTTCTTTTCTTACTTGTGTAGCATCTTGGCATAGTCCACAATTACTGTGCACGAGGCAGCTGAATCTGAATCCAGACAATGAAGTAATGTTGACAGAGAGATCTAATGTTGGGAGGATCTGGCCTTTTCCGCTTGCAGAGGACTGGTTTACATAAGCATACAGAGCACCACATTTCTTATTGCTCGATATCTCTTAACTTAATGGGTAAACTGTTGCAACAGAGGCGTGCAGTGCTTGCCTTGATATTGGGTGATATAGTTCTGCCTAGGGCAGGGGTGGGAAACCTTTTTTCATCCTGAGAGCAAAATTGCAAATTGGGAAAAGAGCCAGAAAATAATAATAATAGTAATTATTATTATTATTACCATTTTAAGCCTACTTAAGAAGTAGGCAGAACAAGACTGCTGCATGTCTACATGGAGGGAAATTGGACTGAATCATTCAGCAGCTGTTCCAAATAGCATCCCAAATACCAAGACTCTGCATGTCGACTCAGAAATAAGCACGTCTGCCTGCCTGCCAAATGCACACTTTCATTCTGCGCAACACCTGTCTTGCCTGCAAAATGTATCGCTCTAAATCTTTGCAACAGCTTGATCCTTTACAAGGTATTTAAAGTTTAATTGCTTTTAAATACCCTCTTATCTGTGATCAGTGATCATGGATTACAGCAAAAGAAGCTTGCAGTGGGATCAGGAGCCCCCAGGGGGCGCATCTGGCCCATGAGTCGGTGTTTCCCCATCCCTCACCTAGGGCGTTTGGTCTAACTTCCAGAATGCACATGGAAGTTAGAGTTTAGGGAGCTGGTTTATACAATCTCTCTCAATATCTCTGTCTCTCCCTGTCTCTGTCTCTCCTCTCTCTCTGTCTCTGTCTTTAACAGAACGTATCCCTCCAGGAATGTAACTGTTATGTATCCACAGGGTCCTGGAGCCTTTGGCAGGCCTGGAGTCCTTGTAGCGTGACTTGCGGGGATGGCTTCCGTGAGCGCTACCGAGACTGCCTCGCATCTTTCCCAGTCCCGATAAAGCAAGGGTGCATGGGGAAACAACAGGATCTTTCTCCGTGCTCTTTGGAGGAATGCTCCAGTACGTAAGCTTGGTATTGAGATAGCTTCTTGCTTTATGATGATTTTGTTCCACCCATCTTTGCATGTCACTGTGAGTACACTCTGTTCCTGCGCATATTGTGTGAGGATAAGTGTCTGTGTGAAATGTCAGTGCAAGTAGAAAGGAAACCCAGGACAAAATTTATCCCTTGTCCTTAATTAGCTGTGGTTGGGATTACTGTATCTCTCTCTCAGTCATGATTATTTATGGTCTGTCTTGTACTTCTTTGGAGTAAAATACTTTTTTTTAAAGTTCAAATACATTACAACAAGACAAATAACAGAATAATGTGGATAAGAGAGAATATGACATAGGTATGAACTCAGAGTCCGTAAAGCTTATGATAATGCAGATTTCAAAATGATTACTTCCTTCACCTCTTTGCATTCATTTGTCTCTGCCCACTACTGGGCCCAGACAATTGAAATTTCCACTGCCCCTTTTATGCAACCGTGCAGGAAGATGCTAGTTTTGGCCATGCAGAGGGAAAAGGGCAGGCTGTGTGCAAGCCAGGATGAGCAGCCGGAGCTGCATAATCCACACAGTCTGTCTCAAGGTGTCCATGCATCCCCTTCTTCAAAGGGCTGTCCTTTGTTTTGAAGAGCTGTCCAAAATCCCAAGTCCAGTTTAAAGATCAAGAACTGTCAGAAGGGGGACCAAGCAGGGTCCTTGAAGTTGTGCAACAACAGTGAGCGCCAGGACAGCACACTGAGCAACGTCACTAGGTTTGCAGTCTTCTCCACTATGGGTAGATGAATTATATATCAATTTACTTTCACTTTATTCTATAGGCAACCAATCGCAGATTATAGCCTGTTCCATTCAATAAAAAATTCTATCACAAGGTTAAAATTCAGTAATACAAAATTCTATCATGAAGTTAAAATTCAGTGTGTTCACATACTTTACAAGGATATATCATTGCAGAGCCAACGTTTCTTATACAAGACAGTTGTCCTCTAGGGCTATTCTAAGTTGGGCTACTTTTACTGCAAATTTAGCTGTGTTTAGCATAATGAACTTGGATGTGCTTGATGGTAAATGTATAATTTTGTCCATATCATTGAAGTTAGTTACCAATACTAAGGCATTTCGTTAAGTATTTGTCTCTTGGAATTTTATATAACTTACAATGTAACACGTAGTGTATGGTGTCCTCCACCTCCTGGCTCCCACAGATACATAAACGTTCTCTAGAGATGTTCTTGTATCTTCTCTGAAATTAGATTTCATTGTCTGAAAGCGCAAGGCTATAAAAGCCTTGCGAAGGAAGGGAGACATGATCTCAGGCAGAGTATACCAATTTAAATTATAGTAATTTTTACATGTGCATTTATACATATATATTAGTCTGTGCAAACTTTGTCCAGCAATGTAAAAGTGGCTACCCTAGCCTCAAGTGGGTGCCACCTCCCATGCTTCATATGCCACGTCTGTCAGGCCAGTCATTTCCCAGACAGCAGTGCATTTTGCAGGCCAAACCATTTGGTTTAGCTGAGATAGGAATACGTGTTTCAGCGTGTTCCTTTTAAGCATTGTTAATTTGCATATCTCAAAATGTTTCACAAAATGTTTCACATGGATGCTAAAGTAGAGCAAGGCTCCTCCAAGGTGACCAGTTGAGTTGATTGCTGCAGTGAATGCCCTTGTTCCCCTCATAAGTAGATTGCCATCAAGCTGCTCACATGGGGTTGTTGCTTCCACACAAACTTCATAGATTTGCACACATATTTCAGCAGTATACAATAATATTGGCTAGGAGAGAGAAGAAGCAACTGGCATTTGAAATATACAACTCTCGCAGATAAGGAACAAAATGTTGCTTCTACAAGTAGTAATCCACTGCTTGTTACCCAAACATGATATTGTCAAGCAGGAGCTGACACAAGGAGCTGAGGATCAACTAGAGGCTGAGAAATGGTATAAACTAGAAGACCAAAAGTGAGAGAATTAAACGGAGAGAAAGTGTTAGCTAGAGATGTGAGATCATCATCTGTTTTGGCAAGGGGATCAACGCCAGTAATCATTCTGCTGGAACCACTCCATGCCTGTAAGCTGGGCAGGTAGAGTATGTACAGAGCAGGAGAGCTGGATAGAACCATAGGAAGCTGCCTTATACTTAGTCAGACCGTTGGTCCATCTAGCCCAGTCTTGTTGACACTGACTGACACGTTTCAGGTGGAGTTCTTTCCTCGCCCTGCCTGGAGAAGCTGGGGATTGAACCTGGGACCTTCTGCATGCAAAGCATGTGCTCTGTCACACTGAGCTGTGGTCCCTCTGGGAATAGCAAGAAGGTAGGTGTCAAGGCAATGCATGATGTGAGCCAAGCAACCACAACCAGAATGATCAGCTATTAAAAGCCAACATCCCAGCCAGTGAGGTTAAGGGTCAAATACTGCAGCTCTGTTTTGTACTGACAGGAACTCTGGACCCGCCGGGCCTGTAGCTCACTGGCCAAGACTGATGTCCTATAAGTGGTAGCCTTTTTGATTTGATCTCCCAACTGGCTCTTGACCGTGGACAATTTAATGCCTTATGTCAAGGGTGGGCAACTTGTGGCCCTCCAGATGTTTAGGCCTACAACTCCCATGAATCTATGCTGGCATGGGTTGATGTAGACTAAAACATCTGGAGGGCCACAAGTTGCCCATCCCTGCCCTATGTTGATATATATATATATATATTTCTTGAGAAATAGCTTGTAACTTGCCAACTGTCCAATATATTTATTCTTTGTTTCAGCCACTACATCGGTACCCATCACACCACTGCATCCTGAAGAAGGCCAGAAAGCCACCAATAACCTGGTAACTGTCACTGGCATATCCTTGTGTTTATCCATAATCTTTGCAACCATCCTTATCACCTTATGGAGAAAGCTTTGCAGAACTCAGAAGTGCAGCACCCCTGTGCGCTGCAACTCCGCCCACTCACCCAGCTTCCGGAAGAACTCCGATGAAGAGAATATATGTCGAGAGAGACAGCAGCAAGAGAGCTTTTCTGAGGAAGAAGGCCCTTCTAGAGAACCTCCTGAGATACCCTTGAATTACAGGAGAAGCCTCCATTTTGCACAAGAAGGAGGAGGAGGAGGAGGGGCTTCTGCTACCGAGAGTTTTCAGTCCAGCGCTCAGAAAATAATCCCCCCCATTTTCAGCTACCGCCTCGCACAGCAGCAGCTCAAAGAAATGAAGAAGAAGGGCCTTAAAGAAACAACAAAGGTTTATCATGTTTCTCAAAACCCTTTGACAGACACTATGAGCACAGAAGACCAGGAGGCAGCAGCAGCAGCAGCGAACAAGTTTAGAATCAAGTCTCCTTTCTTGGAGCAGCCACCTGGTCATCCCAAGTTATCCAGCAACAGGCCATGTTCTAGGGTGGATTTTACACTAGCACAGATCAGTCCCATTTTGAGCCCAAGCGAGACCCTAATTAGAAGAAGTCACCCTAGATACCTTGATAGCAAAGCAGAGCCACCAGAGAGTGGCTATTCAAGAAGCTCACACTTCAGAAGAACAGCTAGTTTCCATGAAGCCAGAAAAGCCAAGCCATTCCGAAAAAGAAGTATGTCCACCCTGACCCCAAGCCAGACCCCACACTACCAGGGCAGAGCCAGAATGTGGAGCTGTGGTCCAGAAGAACAGCATCGGCTGAAATCTCGGAGCATCAATCAGAATGCTGTGGAGCTTGAGCTGTGTCACAGTGCTCCTCTAACTGCTGAGTCCATGACCTGTGGGGTACAACCTCCCTACACATGGGAACCTCCCGGAAAGAGACCGGATCTGGTCAGCAGTCGCCAGCCGGTCTCCCAAATGCTATGTGCTGATAGGTCAGAGCATAAGAGAAACAGAAGTGGCCCCTTTCTGAGCCATACGGATGCTTGGAGGAAAGAGCCTGCTGTGCTGCCTCTCAGCAATAGTCACCCGAGAGGAGATGCTCTGAGCCCTGCCCAGTGCAGGAAGAGCAAATGCCAGAGCTTCCCATCTGATCCCGAATACCACTTCTATGACAACACTACTTTTGGCCTGACTGAATCGGAACAGCGAATGATTGACCTGCCTGGATATTTTGGCTCAGCTGAAGAGGGTGAAATAAGTACCTTAAGTATTGAAAATCTGGTGATCTGAGCATCTGGTTGTAATATCCTGGTGACACAGACCCCGTGGGCTAATCATGGCAACAACAAAGACAACCTTGGATTTTCTAAAAACGCAATAACAGAAATCAGATTCCCTCCCCTTACACATGAGCTAATCCACACCCACCCACTTTGGAAAAGCAGATGATTCCCTGGCAAAGAAATTTCCCTGAAAAACTACTTGAGCTAGTCAACGTTTGGCTTTCATGCTCTCTCTCTCTCTGTCTGTCTGTCTCTCTGAATTTTCTCAAAAATAAAACTCTTAGGGACGGATCCTACATGCTGCTTTGTACAGACCCAGCAGTTTACAAGAGCGGGCTTTGAGTGTAGCCTGACCCATCCCCCACTTTCACCATTGTAATACTTGCCAGCTTCTGAATGGGCCATCTCTTTTGTCCCCAATCTGTCTTGTAGGTGAGAAAGGGCAATGCATTACATGGGCAGGGCCCATGGCTCATCGCAGCAGCCTTGACTCTCTGTATTTGGGTTTGTATTAGAGGTTTGGTGTGGTATTACAAGAGCAGGTGGAAGGAAGAATTACTGGACTACTCTGCTTTCCTTAGCAAGAATTGGATGGTGTTTTATTTTTATTTATTTTATTACATTTGTAGACCGCCCCATAGCCGAAGCTCTCTGGGCGGTTCACATAAGATTAAAACAATTAAAAACAATATACAAAAATTAAAACAGCAAAAACATACAATATACAAGCACATTTAAAACCACTATAATAACTTTAAAAAGTTATAAGCCTTAAAACAAAAACAAACCCAGGCTCATCAGATATTGCTAAATGCCTGAGAGAAGAGGAAAGTCTTGACCTCACACCAAAAAATTAACAAAGTTGGCGCCAGGCACACCTTATCAGGGAGATCGTTCTACAGTTGGGGGGCTACCACAGAGAAGGCCATTTCCCTTGTTGCCGACCTCTGAGCTTCCCTCGGAGTAGGCATTCGGAGGAGGACCTTAGACGTTGATCATAGTGTATGGGTAGGTTCGTGTTGGGAGAGGCGTTCCATCAGGTATTGTGGTCCCAAGCTGTGTAAGGCTTTATAGGTTAAAACCAAAACTTTGAATCGGGCTCGGAAACATACAGGCAGCCAATGCAAGCGGGCCAGAGTAGGTCTTATATGCTCGAACCTTCTGGTCCCAGTTATCAATCTGGCTGCTGCATTTTGCACAAGCTGCAGCTTCCGAACCGTCTTCAAAGGCAGCCCCACGTAGAGTGCATTGCAGTAATCTAACTTGGAGGTTACCAGCGCATGGACAACTGAAGCCAGGTTATCCCTGTCCAGATAGGGGTGTAGCTGGGCCACCAACCGAAGTTGGTAGAAGGCACTCCGTGCCACTGAGGCCACCTGAGCCTCAAGTGACAGAGATGGTTCTAGGAGAACCCCCAAGCTACGAACCCGCTCCTTCAAGGGGAGTGCAATCCCATCCAGAACTGGTTGCAGACCCTCCATCCGGTCAGCAGAGCCACCCACTAACAGCGTCTCAATCTTGTCTGGATTGAGTTTCAGTTTATTAGCCCTCATTCAGTCCATTGTCACGGCCAGGCACCAGTTCAGCACATCCACAACCTCACCTGATGAAGATGAAAAGGAGAAATAGAGCTGTGTGTCATCAGCGTACTGATGACAACGCACTCCAAAACTCTGGATGACTGCACTCAATGGCTTCATGTAGACGTTAAACGGCATGGGGGACAAGACTGACCCCTGCGGAACTCCATACTGGAGAATCCACGGGGCAGAGCAATGTTCCCCAATCACCACCACCTGGAGCCAACCCTCCAAGTAGGAGCATAACCACTGCAATGCAGTGCCTCCCACTCCCAACTCAGCCAGTCGTCCCAGAAGGATACCATGGTCGATGGTATCGAAAGCCGCTGAGAGATCAAGGAAAATCAACAGAGTCATACTCACTCTGTCTTTCTCCCAACATAGGTCATCATACAGGGCGACCAAGGCTGTTTCAGTACCAAAGCCAGGCCTGAAACCTGACTGAAATGGATCCAGATAATTGGTCTCATCCAAGAGTGCCTGGAGCTGGCTCGCAACCACTCGCTCAAGGACCTTACCCAGGAATGGAACATTTGCTACTGGCCTATAGTTATTAAGATTTTCAGGGTCCAAGGAGGATTTCTTCAGGAGTGGTCTTAATGCCGCCTCTTTCAGGAGGCCTGGGACCACTCCCTCTCACGGAGAGGCATTAATCACTTCCCTAGCCCAGCTGGCTGTTCCATCCCTGCTAGCTTTTATTAGCCAAGAGGGGCAAGGATCCAATACGGAGGTGGTTGCACGAACCTGTCCAAGCACCTTGTCAATGTCCTCGAGCTGCACCAACAGAAACTAATCCATGAAAACAGGACAAGCCTGTGCTCTGGATACCTCACTAGATTCACCTGCTCTAACACAGGCGTCTAAGTCCTTGGCTTAAACCACTCTTTGCATCATGACAATTCAAACTGCCAGGTAGCTTTCCAGGTTTAGCCGATATCCTCAACATACATTCTATGTCCAGTTAAGGAATAATCTTATGCTTCAGAGAGGAAGGAGAACCACCTTCAAAAAGGTATTTCCACATATAGGGAAACAAATCCTTCCCATTCCTAAAGAAAATATTACCGAAATAGTTCAAATTAATCCTTTTTGTCTTACAATTTGGGCTTTCTTTCTCCCATGACTGATGGGCATATTGTTTTAGAACTTTTTCCCTTCTGGAAGTCTCTACAGGTGCAATCCTATGCATAGCTTAGACAGAAAAAAAGTCCTACAAATCTCAGCAATCCCCAGGCAGCATTGCTGGCTGAGGAATGCTGGGAAATGTAGGGGGTTTTTTCTGTCTAAACATGCACAATATTGTACCCTAAATAATATATATATATGTACCCTGAAACAAAAAAGTACTTTCATAATATACAAATTATGCACATGGATGAAAAATAAACTTTTCACTTTTTGTACATACTTTTAACAGAATGGGATAGTTACTTGATTGTGATGACATCTTTTCACTATTGCTGCTGCTTTCTTAATTTCATTCAATTTGGATTATGAAAATATTCTTGATCATTTTCATATATATTGGGAATTAGTATCACTGTTAATTAGGAGAATAATTTTGAATATTGGAAACAAATTTAAGAAGGGGTGCTTATAGGGAAAGTTTCCCCTAAGCTTGCTTTATATATAGAATCCTCATATGCTTATTTTTTAACAAGCCACAAACTGGGATTGCCCCCTTTGCCTGGAGTGAAGGCTTCTTTGCCAGGCCAGGTTGACCAAGTGGTTCTATTCAATCACCCCTGCAAGGAAGAAGTGCTCCTCCTCCACCATGTCTGCATTCTAAAGGTAGGTTATGTGCTTCTGGGAAAGCAGTTTTCTTTGTCAGCTGGCCTGGCAGCATCACATGGCACTGTGAAACCCGAAACAACATAAGATTGAAAGTGCTTCTGAGTGCAGGGTTTATTCTTCATACAAATTTAGAACAGGTTCTGAACAGACACAGTTTAAGTTTACTTAAGATGAGAACTGCATATAATCTCTTGAATGCTTTTTTGCATGATATTTTCTCTTTTCAAGATGCACATTCATAGGACCTTAGTTGGTTTCACCGTCTCCACTCTCTCCATCCAAAAAAGACGGGAGCCTTATTTTCATGGCGGTGTGTTTCAGGGAATACCATGGCCCTTGCCATGTCGACCAAACCACTCCATTGTCTAAGGAGCCAGTGTATTTCCCGTTCTTGTAATATAGTCCATTGAGATTTGCTGCATGGCATCTTATGGAAGTGAGATTGTAAAAAATAAAAAAGCGATTGTTAATCAAGTGCAACAGGATGGGTCAAATGCATAACAATAGATATTACAGGAATACTAATCAAGACAAGATCATCAGTGTTTCTAAGTTAAAACAAAATTAATTTTACGATGTGGTACAAACATCTTGTAGTTACAGCTCAATCAGTCACCTTTATCAAAACTCATGGATTACCTTCCATTACAAGGCCATATCAAGGTGTTCTGCTCTCACGTTTGTACTGGCTCATGTTGTATGCTAACCCCACAGTCTACTAGTTGTTATACAAGTTGCCTTTATTTCAAGTGGAAGATCTGTGCTCAGGTTGGCAGGAAGGAACAGAATGAAAAGTTCTAAATCTGCCGCTAAGTCATATAACTGACATAACACAGATTTGCAGCCACTGCGGGGCTTTGGCCACATTTAGACAGCCAAAGCCCCGCAGTGGCTGCAAATCTGTGCTATGTCAGTTATATGACTCAGCTGCAGATTTGCAGCCACCATGGGGCTTTCCTACAAAGCTGCGCAGAAAAAAAGTTGGGGACTTACCGAACTTTTTCTGTGGGAGCAAAGTCAGTATGGCTCTTCCACCATATGACCTCACTCTGTGGCCAATCTGGGGGGCAGTCCTGGTGGAAGGCAACTAGAGATTGGCCGCTGAAACCAGGGAGAGGGTGGGGAGTGGCTCCAGTAACTGAATGACTGCTGGAAATCCCACACTCCCTCCTTGGTGTAGGGATTACCCGACACCACCCCGAGTAAGTGAAACCACGGGGTTGGGAGAAAGCGGTGCCAATTCAGTGCTGTGAAGACAGCCCCCAGATGTGTTGGATAATGATTTTGGGAATTGTAATCTAGCAAATCTGGATTGCATCAAATTGGGGAAGTTTGTCTAACAACTATTTACTGTATATCTGCATACATTTGACATCAATAATTGCCCCAAGATAACACTTTCATGCTGTTAAGAGGCATCCAATTCTTCTACATTCTTGAATGTTCCAATATCAGTAAAGCAGAAGTGATGGAAATCCCTGCATGTCTTTCCTGTATCCATGCGTATTACTCCTCTGTCTGCAACAACACACAATTGTGTGTGTGTGTTTCATTTTTATAGTGTCCTTCCTCCAAGAATCTCAAGACAATATACATGTTTCTCTCCCCTATTCCCCATTTTATCCTCACAACAATCCTGTGTGATAGGTTAGAATTAGAAATAATGAGTAGCCCAAAGTCACCCAGAGAGCTTCAATAATGAGTGGGGATTTATACCTGCCTGTTCTCGGGCTTTGTCCCACACTCTAACCTCTACATTGAACAGGCAGAGGCTTTCCAAAAATAGTCATACATGTATCTCACTTTGACAGACCTATGACACATCCATATTGTGTTTCCTTGACCAAACATTATTCCCATTTAATATTCTTTTGCAAATAAATGCTAACACCACAGTATACTAGTCCTTATGCAGCAGGGGTGGGCAACTTGTGTCTATGATGGCTAGGGCTCATGGGAGTTGTAGGCCAAGAAATCTGGAGGGCCATTACTTGCAAACCGATTACACAGGTTGCCTTTATTTTGCATGGAAGATCTGTGCTCCAGGTTGTCAGGAAGGAATAGAGTGGAAAGTTCTAACTGGGAAAGACTCTCATGTTAAGAGAAACCAAGGAGGAGGAACTACCTTGATTTAGCTGCTCTTCATGGGCCTTTCAGAGGGCTGCCGCCAGTCGACTCACCTGTTAAACCACCAGCCACTTTGGTTCTCTTCTGCACAACTGCCTGTTAGGAACCTGTCATTGTCCCTGTCAGGAGCAGAGAAGGGCATCCCATGGAGTGATGCAGACCACTGGCTGTCAAAGTTGCTCCCTCCAGAAAAAGCATCCCCAGCAGTCCCTGAGAAGGTGCCAAAGCCTATCCTGTAATTGTTCTGAAAGAAAGCCACAGAAACATCCGTTAAGGCCCTATTCAGGCATTCTGTATCTGAATAGGGAAAAAACGTGAGGAGAAGGAGCCCTCTAGCCTTGCCCCTCTCCTCTGTTGCCCTGTACTCGTGGAGGGCTACTGCCTGAAGAAGAAAGCCTCCGTGTGAACAAGAATGCTGGAAAATCAGTGGCTTTTGACTGGTAGCACTAGGAGCTGTCCATCCAGAACCATCATGTACGTCGATTTGGCAGCCTACTACTGTCAGTTGCAATGCATTACATACCAGCTCCATGTGTCATAGCCACTGGTCACTTTTGTTTGCATACCACAAACAGTATGCCCAAAGTGGCTCACAAGAAAGCACGACAAACAAAACATTCCAATCCATGTTAAAACAAATTCAGAACATTGTTGCAATACATAACACAAAACTGATTCATAGGGTTTTACAGTTCTACAATGACTGGCCATATACCTCAACCTAGATTGCCACCCCCACAACAGGGAAAAACTGCCTTTAACAGCTGCAGGACAAACAGAAATAAATAG
Source organism: Anniella stebbinsi (assembly GCA_029215795.1). Taxonomy (NCBI): domain Eukaryota; kingdom Metazoa; phylum Chordata; class Lepidosauria; order Squamata; family Anniellidae; genus Anniella; species Anniella stebbinsi. The sequence goes on along the minus strand of JARDYH010000003.1, from coordinate 125,448,851 downwards.
GTGTAGTTTATCCTGGCACAGCAATGCAGCGGTGGGAAAGCCAATGCATGTTGATGTTCTGCCTGTCCTAGAACAGTTCAGGGCACCTCAGGGAATTAGGGATATCTCTGCACCAACCCATTCACTCAAGAAAGGATCTTCCATTCAGCAGAGGTGAACTCCTTGATTACGTCTTGGTTAATGCAGTAGAGCATCGAGATATAGGCAGTAGCACACGCCTCTTTTGCCCAACATCACACATTCAGTGTAGGCTGACTCTGATGCTCTGGTTTAAGGAAAATCTAGCCCCAAAATCTTACAGGAGGGGGAAAACACACACACACACACACACACACACACACACACACACACACGCCTGTATTGAGATTACAAATTATGAAACTTCTTGATTTGGTATGTAGTATTTCCCCTCTTTCCTCCTGTAATTGCAGTTCATTCTTTAAAACCATCACATGTTAACTTATTTAACTTAGAGTGCTTCCAGATGGAGGTCTCCTTGGGCAACTATTCTGTCCTTCCTTAACAGATTTTTGTTTTGATTTGTTTTTGTGATAAGAAAAAAAAAAGATGGAGTGAAAAAGACGATGTTAACAAGACATCTGGACCTACCCTTCTAAAATTCCATTAATGAGGCTGGATGACTGCAGGATAAAAAGAAGAGGCCTCATCTGGAATCACCCTCGGGTGCAGTTATTCCAGAGCTTCCCTGTTTTACTGGTTAGAAGCTTCCTTTACAGCCACAATTAAATAATGTTAGCTTAGAATCTTTCATTCTTATACTTGTGAAGTCTTAAACTTAAACATGTCTCTTTCTACTGTGCTAACTCCTTGGGATTACTGATACAGCACCATCATATCCTCCCACAGTTTCTGTTATATTTCCCATATTTCTTTCATTCTCACAAAACAGATTACCCACCGTTTCATTCGTGATCTGAAAATCATCATAAATTGCATATCGTCTTTCCCCGTACCAGTCCATCAGGTCAATTTTCAATGAGATTTCTCCTAGAATATAAAATGGTACCATGCTACACTCTCTTGAGGCCATCCGAGGTAAAGCAGCAGCCAGGCACCTCCTCCATCGGCAGGAGGAGAAAGGGAACCCCGTAAGGGAGTGAGAGAGAAAAAGACAAGGCCGGGGGGGGGGGGGGGGAGGCAGAACCAGTTATGTGTCTTGAGAAAGTATATGTTCAAGTAGGTCATTTAATCTTGGAAAAAGTATTTATTCAAGTAGAACCTACGCGTTTCGAACTCAAAATGAGTCCTTTCTCGGGGCAATTTACAAATAAACAAATTTATAACAAAATATTTATATTTCAGAAGGGAAAACAAATTCCAAAATGATTTAAAAACTAATTATATAACTAAAGATGTTACGGCAATAATTATTTTAAAAAACATGCACGTAGGGACATTGTTTACCAATAAATACTTTTTCCAAGATTAAATGACCTATTTGAATATATACTTTCTCAAGACACATCGTTGGTTCTGCCCCCAACCCCACCCTTGTCTTTTTCTCTCACCTCCTCCATCATGCCTGGCTCCAGCTGACAGCCCCCTCCCTCCTTCTACCAATGGCTTAAATTTGCTTTTCCCTCCTCCTCCTCCTCCTCCTCCTCCTCCTCCTCCTCCTCCTCCTCCTCCTCCCCCTCCCCCCTCCCAATCCCCTTTTCTTCAGTGTCATGCTTATTGGATTGTAAGCCTGTGGGCAGGGATTGTCTTAAGAAATATTATTGTATGCCACCTGGAGAGCCTTTTTTGGCTAAAGGGCGGGATTAAAGTGCTTAAATAAATAAATAAATAAATAAGGGATAATGTGAATGGAATGCAAGGATTTCTCAGTGTATCCAGACTATGCATGACACATTATTATTATTTAAATTTACATTTATATACCACCCCATAGCCAAAGTTCTCTGGGCGGTTTACAAAGATTAAAAACAATGAACATTAAAAACCGATATACAAAATGTAAAACTATAAAAAGCATAAAAACAGATTACATATGATAGCCATTTAAAAACAACTATTCTGGGTCAAAAAACCCACAAAAAAAATTACATGCAGGGAGAAAAGTGATATGTTGGTGGGGGTTGATAAGGAAAACCGTCCAAGGATAAAGACTTAAGTACCACCAACCTCCCTGCACCATTGTTCAAATCAAATATGGAGACCCACATAGCTGCACTAAATTTAAAAACAACAACAAATCCATCAAGGAATACTAAACATATCTCCTTCGTCACATGGAGTTGGATCCAGATTTTGTCATACTTGGAGAAGACTTGAGTTATTCATGGCTAATTTATTGTATGTCCCATTTATTTCAATGGGTCTACTCTATGATCAAGTCTGAATCCAACCCATGTAATTTAGTCCTAATATACTCTTCTGGAATGTATCATGATGGAAGAAAAGAGTGACCAGATCAGCAGGCATTCATTCATCCGTGGACTAACACGGAAAGTTAATTTGTTTGGGTTCTAATTAATTCATAAAGTTGCATCTAGACAGAATAAACATCCTTACCTCTAAATAGTAGATCATAGATCTTATCATTACCCAGCCAATATTCATCATTCTTGCTCTGCATCTGTCCAAACCCTTGTTTGTAATCAGCCCATTGCCTGCACAGAGGAGACGTACACAGATCAACACTCCAGCACTCCAGCCTGAGCTAGAAGGTGTGGGATTATTTCTATGATGATTTATTGTTATTTATTACATTTAAATTCCACTTTTCTTCCATCACACAACTCAAAGTGGTATACAGATGGTCTATCATCCAGGCACTGGCCAAGCCCACATCTGCTTGGCTTCAGCAAGGCAGCTGCATCATGTCCTTTCAGAGCATATCCCTACTGACTCCCCACAGGCCTCCCACCTGGTCATGTTATATTTTCTGTTGGTAAAGCGCAAGGAGATGTTGTTGTTATTATTATTATTATTATTATTATTATTATTATTATTATTATTTTCATCCCATGAACCAAGGGCGTTGAAGGGCTGAATTCCATTTTGGAGAAGCTCTTGGGGGCAATATTCCAGTGGTGGGCAGAGCCAAAGGGATGGCACCAAAATACTAGTGTATTTTAGCTTAATGCTCTTACTGCCAGCAACTAAGCCTTAGGGGAAGCATCTGAACCTTTTAGAAAGGGTGGGGGGACGGCACAAAAGGCAGGAAGTGTCCAAATGATTGGTGATTGGGAAAAGAGGGCAGGTCTGAGGAGGAGGCATGGCCATCTGGGCAACACCGGAAGGCCAGACTGAAACCCCGGAAGGCCATACTTGCCCCCTGAGCCTGATGTTCCACGCCCCTTCAATATACGTAAGAACATAAGAGGAGCCATACTGGATCAGACCAAGGGTCCATCTAGTCCAGCACTCTGTTCACACAGTGGACAACCAGCTACCCACATGAAACCTACAAGCAGGGCCTGAATGCAACAGCACCCTCCCACCCTTGATCCCCAGCAACTTGTGTATATAGGCTTACTGCCCATGATACTGGAGGTAGCACAGAGGCATCAGAAATAGTAGCCATTTATAGCTTTCTCCTCCAGGAATCCAACCCCCTTTTGAAGGCATCCAAATTGGTGGCTATCACCAATTTGAGCTAGGTATGTGGGTACAAGTAAAGGAGTGGGAGGGACAAATTAAAAATTAAGAGTTCACATATCTATTCCCCATGGGGGGAGAGAACAGGGGTCATTTTCCTCTCCCTTCCCTTTCATGTTCACGGTGTGACCGGGACAGTTGCTGGTCCCTTAACCATAATGTATCAATTACAAACACTTCTTGTGTGTGCAGTATTTCCTTTCCCTCCTCCTGTAATTTTGAATTCTTGGGATTAGTAGCTGTAGCCATTATTACCTAGTGCCTTTCCAAAATGTGACAAGGCATTAAGAGGCAGCAAAACCACAGTATATTTTGTTTAACGCAAACATTTGCATTTGTTTGCATAACAAACAAATTATACCTATTTTGTAAGTCATACTATCTGACCTAGTTCACACGTAACAACAACCCAGATTATGGGTTGAGTATGGGTTGTCATTGAATCGTGGGTTGTCATGCAAACCCTGAGCTATGGTTTAACTATGGGGTGTTAACCATGAACTACCCAGAGTTTACAACCCATCAACAAATCATTGGTTCTCTTCCTGGGGTGTATGTGGTTAACATCCCATAGTTAAGACACAGAGCAGGGTTCACACATAACGACAACCCATGATTCAACAACAACCCATACTCAACCTGTACTCTGGATTGTTGTTAAGTGTGAACCAGGCCACTGTCTCCTATTTCCTTCTCAGTAATAAAGAAACTAGGCTGGCCTTATGTTCTACTTTGTAGACGGCAGTCCTCTTTCAAAGTATCCTCTATTTGAAGGGCTGTCCAGTCTAAATTTGGTTTAAAGAAAAAGAACCCTCAGAAGGGAGAGCAAGCAGGGTCTTCAAAGTTGCCCATCAATAGTGAGCGCCTGGACAGCAGATGGAGTAGTAGCTACACAGGTCCCCAGGTCACAGTCTTCCCCACTATGGCGAGATGCCCTGTGTTTCTACTGACATGATATTAATTATTTCTCAAGTTGCATCTATATATATGAATTAGCCTGTGCAAACTTTATGCAAATCTGTGTCCTCTTGTGCTTTTTTTGGGTGATGCCTAAGTGGCCATCATAAAGGGAACTAAGGGGCCCTTTCCAAGTGAACTATTAAGTAAGTTACATACCTGTAGAAATTCTCTTTGCCGTTTCTCCGCCGTTGGATCACAGTCCACCCCCCTCCATCTGACATGTCACAGTAGACAAGGAAAGGCTCTCTGTCCACTCTAGGTCTAATTCTGTAGTATCCACTTTCAGTTTTTCCACAGTTAAATGCCATTGCACAATCTAAGGAAGGCAACATTTAAAAGGAGACGTAGGATGATGTGCCAGGGCTGTTTAGCCAATGAAGCAACTCGGGCTGGTGGAACTACACGAATGGGTACCACCCTCCCCATCTGTCAAAATGTATGGGTATCCCCCCCCCCCACTCATATTATATTATATTATATTATAAGCCCATTTCAATCTGTGATCTATCCCTGTTCTTAATTCCATTTCTTGGCCATTAATATGACCAAGACATGGAACCAAATCTGGAGATATGTCGATGAAGGTCCAGCACTATGTGGATCAGGCGTCATAATTCTGCTTTCACATTTCTCATGTAATGTGTGATGTCATTTGGTGTGCTCACACCAGCTTCCTTTGTGGTGAGAATAGATTACTTGAGAGGAGCAGAGCAGCAGCAGTGTTTTTGGCTGCTCTTGATGAGCAGCTCTGTAGGCAATCTCCGTAACCCACACTGCGCGACAGACAATATGCTAACCCTCCAGAAATAAAATAACCCTGCAGACAGTGAGTTCTCAGGGTGGATTATCTGGGGGAAATAACCCACCAAAGGGAGGTGGGGACATTCCACAGACAACACATTAATCCATCATTGATTGTTCCAGGAAATAATCCATCATGGGTTAGTGTGTTGTGTGAATCCAGTCTTCGTCTTTCATATGCAACTCTCCTGTGTTTAAAACCACTTCTTCTGTCTTTTTTCTTACCATAATTTTTTTTTAAAGAAGAAAAGATAGAATAGCTGCACAATGTTTTTTGAATGGTAGCACTAGAAACCATTTGTCTGAAAGCATCCTGTACAAGCATCCTGTACAATATGTAGATGTACATCAAAGTATCCTGTACAATATGTAGATGTACATCAAAGTACATCTACATATTGAAAGCTGTGGAAATGGGAAAAAAACTTTCCACAGGATAAAACCACAAAAGAGACTGGCCACCTGTTTAATGAGTGAAATAGAAAAGAACATATCTAACTCAAGTAAGGTTAAGGTAGGCTGACCATATGAAAAGGAGGACAGGGCTCATGTAACTTTAACAGTTGTAGAGAAAGGGGAATTTCAGCCGGCGTCATTTGTATGTAATTTGTACCTGGTGAAATTCCCTCTTCATTACAACAGTTAAAGGTGCATGGGCCCTGCCCTCTTTTGTATCTGGTCACTCTAGTATAGTGCCTGCAACTTTAATTGTTGTGATGAAGAGAGGATTTCACCAGGTACTAACTGCATACAAATGACACCGGCTGAAATTCCCCTTTCTTTGCAACTGTTAAAGTGACATGAGCCCTGTCCTCCTTTTCATATGGTCAGCCTAGTTAAGGTAAAACACTCTGTAACCCTCTCAGACAAACAGTTTCTACCACAGAAGTAATCTACCTTGATCATAGACGAAGAGACTTCCACTAGTTGTGGGCAAAAGCGTGTCCTGCTGCATTGTCCTCCTAAAAGAGAAAACCTTGCTTTTTTGTCTGTGATAATTGTTCCCCAAGAGGTCTTTCAGCTGGAGTTCATATAACTGGGATAAATCTTGGAGCATCTTCAACTTCTGCCGTAGTTTGCTGTTTTCTAACAAGCAGTCATCCCTTTCCTGGAAGTGAAAAGGAAATTGTTGATTGGAAATGCAGGTTCTGTCTCTAGGTTATTGTAGTACTCCGGGAATAGATACCCAGGAGCGAGACAAGGCCCCTAACACCATTCTCAGTCCCCCATGACTGCTCATTCTCCAAGACCTGATGGCCAAACAACAGGCCACCAATAGGTTTTTCTGGGTACTGAACCCTGGTATGTGTTTGCGTCTGTGTGTGTGTGCATGTACTCACGCTCTCATTTCACATAGGGCCTTGCCAGGTTAGAGGCAGCATAAACTTACTTTACTGGCTCTGATCTGGCCAGCACATTGCATAAAATGAGAGCACATCTCAAAGTTCGACACACCACAGGAAAGGTGGTGCTCTGAATGTAGTAGGGATGTGTGTGTGTTTGTTTGTTACATTTTTTTATTTTTTTAAAGAAAGTTTCCTAAACTAGTATGGACCTCAGTCTTGATGAGCATCTGCACCCACCAGAGCTGGCATTCCTTGGATTGAGGGAGGTTCCACATGTTCAGTCATTATGGCCTTCAGAATTCTAGCCTTCATCCATGTTAATAAAAAGCAATATAAAGATGGTCCCTTGGAAACTCATCACCTGCAGCCAACTCTTACATACCGAAAGCCGAGAAAAAGATGAACAAAAGGGCAGCACCAGAAGTACCAGCAGCCAATTCATCGTGACATTCATTTTATAGAGCTAGACAAGAGAGAAAGAAAGAATAACTTGTATTACATTTCGTTTTTATTTATTTTTTATTTAATCCATTCCTCAGCTGCCGTTCAAGACTGTAGTCTTTCCAAGAAACTTACACCATTAAAAATATTAACTTATTTATATGATGATATAATACTATTCTTTTCAAGAGAGGTAGGGTTGTTAGTCTGTTGCATCAAAACAACAACGACAAAACCCACCTCAAACTAAGTCTTGAGACATCTTTAAAAAACTAAGAAATTTATTCTGGTATAAGCTTTTGTGGACATCTGATGAAGTAGACAGTGTCCAGACAAGAACATAAGAAGAGCCATGCTGGATCAGACCAAGGGCCCATCTAGTCCAGCATTCTGTTCACACAATGACCAACCAGCTGCAGCTGCCCATGGGAAACCTACAAGCAGGACTATATATATATATATATATATATATATATATATATATATATCTATCTCCAAAAAGTTATCAGTCCCCTAACAATGAATGTCTAAACAACTGTTACATAAGAAAAGAGAATGATTAAAACATTTTTAGGGGAGAAAACAAAACAGAAACAGAAAGGAAAAAAAAGAAAAGAAATAATTAAATAAACAATTATGTGCGGTATGATCTTCATTTGTTGTTATAATATCCAGATGCTCAAAGCTGAAGCTGGCACGTGTTGCTGTGAGCCCGGTTGTGACATATGTTGAATAAATCTCCTCCATATAGCATAAAAGGATAATGGTTCTGTTTTTCCCTTGGATTAGAAGCCATGTTATTTTTTTCTGATATTGCCACAGACCATATATTTCGATACAAGCAGGACATGAATGCAACATGTTCCCACTCACGTTCCCCAATAACTGGTGAACATACATGTACTGCCTCTGATACTGGAGATATTGGCTCAATTCAGACAACACGCTGAGCCTTGGTTGTTGAGTTACCTACTGACGGTTGTTGGAAAAGTGGGTGATCTACAGACAATACGCTGCAGCAGAGGCTGCAAGGAATCGGCTACCACCCCGATTGCAAATAGCCAACTCAGCTCTGACTGACAGCCCGGCCACCATTTTCCCTGCTCACCGAACTCCGTTAGTCCTCCAGCAGGTATCCCAGAAGGCACTGCGGCCAAAATCCATGGGCGCTGCTGTTGAAGCCGATGCAGGACACGCCTCCCAAACCCCATTGGCTGCCTCAGTCAGTGGGCGGAACTCAGCATCCTCAGGCAAAGAGGCAGCCAGGAGGAACGGCAGCACCAATACAACAGTCGCACCCCACGCCCAGCGCTGCAATTCCAACGTTGGCACCCATGCCCCATCCCCCAACCCCCCCTCCCTCCTAGAGCATCTTCCGCACACACAGGAAAGAAGGAGAGAGTGGGGTGGCGTAGAAAACATTATTCAGCAGGAAGACCAGACATGGGCAATAAGGCACATGGGCACCACTATGCCAGGCAGAACCTACGGAACGGACAGTTGCCCCCGGGAAGGGAGGAGGCTGGAAGGCACAGTGGTGAAGAGGGGACGGCCGAGGCCACACCCCCAGGGAGCCAAGCACGGAATGTGCCAAGGGGATGAGATGGAGAGGGGCGGCATGCCAGGGAGGGATGCCAGTCCAGAGATGGAACTCCACAGCCGACGCTCACAGGGGGTGGGGGTAGCGTAGCCAGATCCAGGCACTGATGCTCTTATGCACCCGGGATGCCTCTGCACGGGCGCGACGCTTCCCAACGGGATTCTCGGGGCCCGGCAATGGCTCACTGTCCAGCCGTGTTGGGCGGATGAGGGGGGGCTCTCTGGTCGCCGCTTCCCCTGCCCTCGTCCTTCTGGGTGATGCGAGGGTGGAGGTGGCAGTGCAGTGGGTGTTTACTCTGGATGGGGTGTTGTTCTCCCTCTTGGTTTGGGGGGGCTGCCTCTTGCTCCAGGGCACCTGGGGTTGTTGCTTATTCCATCTCCCCCTCCCCCCCTTTGCCGTAGTGCCCTTCTGGTGCGCTTCCCTGTCCGTTTGGGTAGCTGACTGGGCACCCTGCGTGAGTGCTTGCAGGAGCTGGCCCCTTGTTGAGCTTCGTGCCAGCTGCCTGGTGTGGGAGGCGGGCGTCCTGGTTGCTATGGTGGCGATGCCAGGGTTCTGTTGTGAGAGTGCTTGAGCGGCCGCCCACTTTCTGCCTCTCTTGCCGCTCTGCTCTCTGATTTTCCTTGCTCAACAACTCACGATTGTTGCTTCAACAACGCCTCAATTCGGACAACATGTTTGTCAATTGACAAATCCCCCAACAACTCGCAAATGAGTTGTTCATCTCAGTTGTTGGAAATTGTTACTTTACCAACTGTGGGTTGTTGCTCCGTTGTTGGGCTACATTCAGACAACACGTTTAACAACGCAATGGTTTGTTGCTTCAACAACTCACAGCTGTTTAACATGTTGTCCGAATTCAGTCATTATCTTCTGAGGTTAAAGATTTAGAACTTTTAAGTCTAATGGGAGGTCATACCATTTATTCCTACTCTCTGTTTTCTGTTCTTTAACTAGTTATTGATGCATAAGAGGATCTTTCTTATTCCACGACAGCTACGTTTGCTAAGTTTGGTGACAGGCTTCGTCAAAAGCCTTTTGGAAGTCCAAGTAAACAATGTCTACTGGATCACCCCTATCCACATCTTTATTGACACTCTCAAAGAACAAAAAAGGTTTGTGAGACAGTATTTACCTTTGCAGCAGCCATGTTGATGCTTTTTCAGCTGGGATCGCCCGTCTGTATGCTCACTTATTTTATTTTTAATATGCTTTCAACCAATTGTTAGACTTTAAGGTGCCATAAGACCCTTTGTTGTACGATGATTAGATTATTTTGATCAACTGTTTTCTATCCTTCCCTATTATCAATTACCTTTTAAATCCTGGTAGTGCATTTTAAGGCAGCAATGCAATATATACAGTATAAGTTATAGCTAATTCGAATTAATGTTTTAGGTACAGGAACATAGAAAGCTGCTTATGTACTGAGTCAGACCCTTGGTCCATCTACCCAGTATTGTCGACACTGACTGGCAGCAATGGCTCTTTGGAGTTTCAGGCAGGAAACTAGGGCCTGAACTGGGAACCTTCTGCATGCAAAGTCACAGCTCTTCCCCTAATACAGTAAGCTTTACTTCTTTTTATATTTATATTAGTCTCTATTATGTAATTATTTGCAATATAAGAAAAACTCAAGGGGAAAACAGTTTCTATTGTTGGGTGTGGTTTGGTTTTGATAGTGTGCTTTGACAAATAATTTCCCATGCATTTCCCACTGGCTAGCAGCAGGAGATTCCCCTGCTATGATTCAAGTGCCTCCTGCATCTTGCTGGTAATCTACACCTGTTCAAGCAGAAACAAACTTGGTCTCCTAAATTCTCCTCTGCGAATTTTGATGCAAGATTCTCACTGCATATTTTCGAAAGGCACACCGAATATCCCACCACCCTCCCACTAAGTATGTTCTATTTAATCACAATATTTTTAGTTCACTTTTCAACAATAATGGTCCCCAAACCAGCTCATCATAATAAAAACAGAATTATAGGCCAGTAATGTTGCTCTCTGATTCTAGGTTCCAGAATGACTGAAGTGAAGGACATGCAACAGAGCCAAGGGAACTATGGCAAAGAAACAAAATCCCTTTTATCTTCTGTGGAAGCAAAATGGCTGCCACATGTGAAGTGCTGTCATTAGGCTGACCATATGAAAAGGAGGACAGGGCTCATGTAACTTTAACAGTCGTAGAGAAAAGGGAATTTCAGCCAGTGTCATTTGTATGCAATTAGTTCCTGGTGAAATTCCCTCTTCATCCCAACAGTTAAAGTTGCAGGCACTATACTAGAGTGACCAGATACAAAAGAAGGCAGGGGCCCTGCAACTTTAACTGTTGTGATGAAGAGGGAATTTCACCAGGAACTAATTGCATACAAATGACACTGGCTGAAATTTAGTGTTCCTACCCCGCAGCAGCGATACTTCAAAGTTTTGGAGGTGAGCAGCTCCAAAGCACCATTGCATAGAACCCCCCCAGTTGGGGGAGAAAGAGACTCAAGGGGGTATTTTCAGGATGGAACGAATGGGCCCGTGAAGATTTAAGCACCTCCACTGATCCTGCCTTGAACCTACCCAGTATCCCCTGGACACCTGCAACTGCATAGCTGAACACATGCATTTGTCAATCTACATCACTATCTTGTTCATGTACAGTCAGGCTGCCTCTTCACGGTGCCTCTTCCAGCACTCCACGGCGGTGACAGGTGGTGCGCCGCTCATTAATGTTCCTGCCACCAGTCTTCATGGGAGGAGCGCCACGGTGGCTTTTCCTGTTGCTGCTGCTGCCGCACTCATACCTGCCCAGCATCAGCTGGAGGGGTGGCTGGGAGCATTGGCTCCCCTACTCTCCAGTAAGGTTTTTGGTTTTTTTAATTGGTGGGGAGGACTGTGGAGGTGGTGCAGCAAGCTTACGGCACGCTGCTCCACCACCTTCCCTGGCCAGCCTGCTCTGATCTAAAAAAAATCGTGGTAAATGGCCAACTTTTTAAAATCGGAGCAAGTGCTGCCAGTGCGAAGCAATATTGATGGGAAGTGTCCGTCTAGAGGCTAACTTAGAGGCCACAAAACGCTGTACAAGTTTTCGAGTTCTTCAAAACTCATCATATAATGTGGTAAACGAAGCCAAAAGGGGGGAAGGATTAAAATGGCTGATGTTGAAGCCATTGGCTGGGTTCACACAACACAATAAGTTTGATTATGGGTTGAGTGTGGGTTGAATTGTGGTTGCTGTTGAATCATGAGTGGTTGTGTTGTGTGAACCCAGCCATGCTGACAAGCCATGATTTGGCTAACCACAAAGAACCCATTGAGAGAACCCATGGTTTGTTTCGCTTGTGAACTGTGGGTTGTTCATAGTTAAACCATCTTTTGATAGCACAGCTGGGTTCACACAACACAACCACCCACAATTCAACAACAACCCATGGTTCAATAACAACCATTAATTTCAGTGAGCCTTACTCCCAGGTAAGTAAGTATAAGATTGCCACTTTAATATCAACTGTGAATCCAGGCCTCTGTCCAAAGAAGTCCCCAACTGCCTTATACATTTTCACTGGCATTTCCCCAAACAATAGGAAGTAGAGAGACTCTGGGTCATTTCACACATGATGCAGAGGTAAAAAAGTGTGTCACTAAGTGTACACGTCACAGACAAATGTACATGTACAACACACTTGTTTGCAATCACATATTTGTAGGTGTACACTTAGAACATCTTAAGCATACAGCAAAAAAAAGAGAGAGAAAAGACAAAATATAAAATAGTGTTAGAAAAATACAGTTATCATAACAAACTTAGAACATTTTGTTCTCTCTAGTCCCTTTGAAACTCTGGAACCCTTAAAAGAGCATCTGCCAAAAATACTCCCTCTTCCAGGAATAAGCAAGCTTCAGTGTATTGTCAATTCCTTTCCAACTATGTTACAATAAAGGCTAATTTGTATTAGTTTACTACTTGCGTTGCATACATTCATTCTTTTAGCAACAATATGGATCTGGTCACTTTTTTCCATGATTCATGTTTTCATAAAAAGTTCCTTGTCAGCCTAGTTTGTTAACGAGTGAGAAAGCTTTCAAAACAGAGCTATTTCACCGATTTCAGAGAGATCTGAGTGAAGGATTGCTTTCTCTCTGGATACTGCTTGCAAGCTGGACTTGAAGATTAATAACACAGTAATAGACTAAAATGCGGCATTTAACATTTAACTGCATGTACTGAGTTTTTAATTGACCCCAGAACTATATTTAGGCCTGGCTGAGAGTTCACAGTTGTTTTAAGTGTATACGGTTTTTATATGTTGTCTGTTTTTATGCTTTTAAATTTTGTATATCACTTTTTAATGTCCAAAGTTTTAAGTTTTGTAAACCGCCCACAGAGCTTCAGCTATGGGGCGGTATATAAATGTAATAAATAATAATTTTAGCTAGACAGGTGTTTTCACCCATCTAGCAGAGGCTTTGGGGTGGGGGAGGGAAAAAGGCTGGGGATAGCTTGTATCCCCACATCCCCAGTCTCCTTCCCTCCTCACCCACCAACACGCCTTCGTTTACCCTTCTACAAGCTTTCTTTTGCTTCATGATATAAGAAACTTTTATGAGTGTCATCAGATAGGGGAAATCGCGTTTCCCTACAGTTGCTTTGCCTCCTGCTATTGTCCCACAATAGGGATGAACAACTTCCTCTTTCTTCACACGGTGAAGAAAGAGGAAACAAGCAACGACCACATGGCCCATACAGTGAGCATTTTTATTGTGCTGCTTCTCCTGCACACAGCAGGAAATGGTGACAAGTTTCATCACAAGAAAAAAAATTGGATTTTCTGGGTCTTTTTTGGTGACAGAAAAATGAGCAGGAGCGGGAGACACATGGGAGGTCTCCATGAGTGGCCAGTAACTAGCGTGCTCTAAAATGCTAATCTCATGACGCTCTAAGATTAACTTTTTATGGTGGCAACATTGTTATCTTTTCTGTACTAGGTTAAGACTTCCCTCTTCTCTCAGGCATTTGGCAGCATATGGGAAGGCTTTAATCTGCTCCTGGTATTTGTTATTGTTGATTGATTAAATTGTTTAGATGTGTGTGTGTGTGTGTGTGTATTGACCGTTTATATGTCAATGGTTTTTATATTTAGTGTAATACTGTATTTTTAAGGTTTTTAAGCTTTAAAACTGACCAGAGAGCTTTAGCCATTGGGTGGTATAGAAATGTAATCCATGAAATGAAAAGAAAATGAAATCTTATAACTCATCATGGATATGGTTGAAATGAATGCAAGTTACAGCCATGCACCTAAAGATTTGGTGGGTTTTTCATAGCATTATGTGTACATTAATTACACAAATGCATCCAATTGTCTCCACCCTTTTGGTTCTTCATCTCCTTTCTTTGTTTATTTTGTTCTCCTCATGACTAAATAGGGTAGGGTGACCAGATAAAATCCAGGTCAGGGCTCATGTAACTTTAGCAGTTGTAGAGAAAAGGGAATTTCAGCCAGTGTCATTTGTATGCAATTAGTTCCTGGTGAAATTCCCTCTTCATCACAACAGTTAAAGTTACAGGGGCCCTGTAACTTTAACTTCTTTTGTATATGGTCACTCTAGTATAGTGCCTGCACCTTTAACTGTTGTGATGAAGAGGGAATATCACCAGAAACTAATTGCATTCAAATGACACTGGCTGAAATTCCCTTTTCTCTACAACTGTTAAAGTTACATGAGCCCTGACCTGGATTTTATCTGGTCAGCCTAATTAAATAGGGTTGGTGGCTGCCTGTTTTTTTTTTTTTTTTAGGCTGTCATCAGATGGGGAGGGGGGAATTGCAGTTACCTCCTGTCCCTTCTCTGCCCCCGCTCCTGTCCCACGATACTTCCTCTTTCTACCTGGAGAAGAAAAAGTAAACAAAGGGGCAATTTTTATTGCGTCACTTTTCCTGCACACAGCAGGAAACGGCAATACATTCCATTTCCCCCCAAAAAGTCAGATTAAAAAGGGTCCATTTTGTGATGGAAAAAAGGCAAGAAGGAGTGAGAGGTGCGCGAAAAACTGTGAGTGGGCAGTAGTGAGCTTGCAATAAAACGCTCATCTGATGAACCCCTTAGTGGTGGAGTTCCTGTGTCTTTAACAGCTTCATGGCAGGTGGAACTTCAACAGCAGTGGTCACTTTGGACACAGGCTGGATGTGACTGACTCAGCAGATGAACAAAACATCATCCTAGTTTCTACAACTTGACCTCCTTATTAAGGAGAGGAATCCGCTTGATGTACAGTAAAGTAATGTTATGATCCCATGGCCATGGGGGTGAAGAAACAGCCATCTTTCAAGTATATGAGTAATAAAAACTATTATGCATTTCTGCAGTTCCTTGGAAAATGAAAAGTGCTGAAATAAATAAATATAAGTCCTCTCAATAGTCGATCCATATAGTCATACCCACCCACACCCACACCCACCCTGTATTGCCAACGTTTGGCTGAAGTGGAGAGATGATTAGTTGCTTATGGTGGCAAAATCACCAGGATTCAAACCCTGTTGAAATTAGCGCTGGGACTTACTTCTGTGTACACATGCAAAGGACGTTGCTGTGAGGCTACTTTAGCAAGTTCATGGCCAAGATCAGATTGGTTCAAGGACTTTCCAGTCCATGCTGTTACGTCCTGTTTTGATGGTGGGCCAATGAAAATGTGGAGGTGAGAATAGGATTGTGCCAGCCAACTTCTGTGGAGGCAGCCAAACTTTTAATCACAGCATGTTTCTATTATTAATATAAATAATAAGTGCACAGGCATAAGCTCTGTACGTGTGATCTGGGATGCTGTAAAAACAACCCCCCCCCCCAAAACCAGAGTTCCAGATTGCACAGACAGCCTAGGTGTGTACAGCTCATACATGTTCTGTACAGAGATTTGGCTGAATGCATGGAAGTCAGAGCCAGCAGGCACGATCCTTCTCCACCCTACAATTCATTTAACATGGATTTGGGATCTGGAAGGACCTTAAAGGCCATTCATATAAAGCACTTGTTGCATTTGTTTAACACATGAAGGGGTTGCATCATGTGAACCCCCAGGTTGTCACAATGCATCACTAGCTGTAGCAAACAATCAATTAATTGAGATGCAGGTTTTAAATGCACCCAGGGGAAGCGACTCACTGAGCTCACAAGCATAGTTTGTGTGACAGGGACACAGGCAGGAGTTCAAAGAGCCAAGTAGAGAAAGGGTACCAATGCATCTACTTGACAACCTGATGCCCTTCAGATGTTTTGGATCATAGTTCCCAGAATCCCTGACCACTGGCTATGCTTCCTGGGTCTTATGGGAGTTGTAGTCCAAAATATCTAGAAGGCACCAGATTGTGTAACTCACCAAGCATCTGAATATTGCCCTATATCACTCGTCCCCCCCTCCAAGCCTGGAGCTGCTGGAAATTAATTTGCAGAGCTGAAAGGGGGACTTTCTCTAGGCCATAATGCGTGGGAGATGTAGTTGCCACATCACTTCCAGAGACTACAGTCACGCTTAGGTTGGCAAAGTACAGACTGTGAAAGGGCTTCTGTGCAAGAGTATCTCATGTTGGTGCAGCACAATGGTGGAGAAAGCTGAACTTGGCAACTTTCTATCTTCTATGGAATTCTTAAAAGTACAGTAAACAAAGGAGTTGCAAGGTGGATAGCAGCAGATGAGGGAAAGGGAGAGGTTCCTGTTTCCCCACTAGAGATCATGCCCTCCCCACTGCTATATTTGTCTGTTCAGTAGAGAGGCCCAGAATTCCAGATCTAAGACCACTGCTGAATGTATAGCTTCATCTTCAGGATAGCTAGAACTAGGGATGTGTCATTTTTCGTAACAGTACCAACCAAAATTGATTTAAAAAGCTAAATTCATGTAAAGATTTGGGGGAAGGGTTTCCCCCTAATTAATATATAGTCAAATTAGCAAGTAAGACTAATGATTTAGTTACTTAATTATACTAGAGTGGTGGGGTGGAGGGACTAACATACTAGCAAAACTTGCCTAGAGGGGCTTTGTACAATTTTGTACACTTTAAGTTAAAATTGATAGGCAGGAGAAAAGCATTTACAAAATATGACAAGAGTATTTGAGTGAAAAAAATAAACAAACTTACCTCATTTATTGCAGCCTGCTACATCCAAGCACTTCTAGAGCCTGAATACAGATGACAAACAGTTTTGCTTACAAACTCTTAGTGGAGATGGCGTCTCCAAAAACTATAATCGCAGATAAATTTATATCTAAGAAAATGCCTTAAAAGACTGGTGAAGGAACACTTTGAGCTCCCTCTGCTGACTGTAAATGAGTACAACCTCTTGCTGGAGACATGGCAACAAAATCTTAGATTATGACAAAAGTAGTTTACAATATTGAAAAGGGTGAGAACGACATATTTTTGTTTGTTTTTTCCTGGGGAGGGAAGAAACAGTGAGTGAGAGGAAGAAAGAGAGAGACTCCCACAAGGAAAACGACAGATTTACACTGCAATCCTATGCACATTTAAATGGGAGCAAGTCCCTTTGAACTCACCGGGGCTAAGTTCCGTGTAGACAGACTTCTGCACTATCAGAAGGGAATTATTAAAAGTATTTTTTTAAAAAAACCTCTAAAGGAAATATATAAAGCAAAGGAGGAATGCTAATATTAATTATCTGTCATGTCATGGCTAATACACAAAGCATGAGAGATACCTGGAGAAGGTATAGGAAAAACAAGACCAATGATCAAGGACTTACAATAACCTTTGCTACAAGAAAAAAGTTCGAAGGGAATGATACTTTTAAATGTAGGGTAGAAAAAAATTGGAAAAAATCACAGACATTTTCAGAGCAATTCTATGTATGACTGCTCAGAAGTAAGCCCCAGTGAGTTCAAAGTAAGCCCCAGGAAAGTATAAATAGGACTGGAGGCTGAGGCTGAACTTAGTGAGGTATTCGTCTGAATAGAAATATATAGGGTGGTACTGTAAGTAGACAAATGCATGGCCCCAACCATACAGTGGCCAGTGTAATGGGGATATTGGGAGAGGGTGCTTAACCCCTTGTATGCCCACTAATTCTCCACTGAAAAATGTCCCCTTGAGACTGTTTTTTCCCCCACTTTCAGAACCCAGCTAAGGAGGCAATTTAAAAACTGCTGACTGGGAGGACATTTGCAGGACAGAACTGATGGGGAAAAGGCTACGGTTGTCTAGACATATATGTACGAAGCAGTGGAGACTGAGCTCCTATCTCAATAGGGTGGTAAATCCGCTCTGGGTTTCAGCCAGAACTTTGCAAGAGCTATCCAAGGTCCCAAACCCATTCTGAGGGTTGGGTTCAGCACCCTGGACAGTTCCTTTAGGGTTCTATCTGGTTCTGACTGGAACTCAGAGCGGATTCACAGCTCCAATGAACCCAGAGCCACCAGCCTTCCCTGGTAGGAAGAGCACTTGTCTTCAGGGTGAAACCATTCTTGTTTTCTGCTTCACCCATTACAGCCTCTCTCATCCAAGCTCCTATTCACTATGGTCCACAGGGCATCAACAGAGCAGCTGTTGGGTTCAATATATCAATCTCCCAGAGTAGCCTCCTCAAACCTGGTGCTCTCCAAATGTGTCGGACTGCAATTCCCATAATTCCCATGCTGGCTGGGAATTATGGGAGTTGCAATCTAACAGATCTGGAGGGTATCAGGTTGGCGAAGGCTGAAACCAATGTGATCCATTAGTGTCTACTGATGCTGTAGTTATGCTGTCTGCTGAAGGCAAGTATCATCAAGATATTCCCCACAACTAGTTCACCTGCCCTTATGGAAGGGCAATTCCCCCAATTATGGAATGTTCTCCCCGATGAGGCCCGCCTAGCGCTAACACTGTTATCTTTTCAGTGCCAGGTCAAAACTTTTTTCTCCCAGGCATTTTAACAGCTTAAGTTGAGGTTTTAAGTGACTTTGTGGCCAGGCATAAAAGTTTAAAATGTTTTAAAATCAGCTGTTTTATGTTTTATGGTTTTAAATTTTGTATATTGACTTTTTAAGGTTCAGTCTTTTAATTTTTGTAAACCGCCCAGAGAGCTTCGGCTATGGGGCGGTATATAAATGCTATAATAATAATAATAATAATAATAATGCCAGTGTAAAATAAGGAATTCAGCTTCCACCCTCCCTGGTGCATGTTTTGGTCTAATGTCACATAGGGAAGCTCCCTGGGGATGATTATGACAGAGATGACAACATCCTGAGCTGCAACTCTACTGAACTCTTCCCAAGGCAAGAAACTGGTGGTGGTGGTGGTGGTGGTGTGTCGGGGACATCTGCATCGGGTCCAAAAATTCTTCTGCAAGCTTAAGAAAGGAAGTTGCTGCAGAGTGGGATGCTCAGCTGGTCAACAGAATCCCCACTCTGTCCTGAGGGATTCAAAGTGAGAAGTGTTTTTGCCTCTGGTGCTGCTGCTGCTGTTGCTGTCTGTGGTGGGACACTGCTACACCGGAATGATAGGTGGCGTTTGACAAAGTGTCATGTTTGCTGCCAAGGGCATCTTCACAAACCCTGTTTGCAATCCTATACACAATTACTTTTAATGTTGGTAAGGCTAAGCCAGGGAAGGGGCTTGTTCCTTGAAGATCCCAGCTCACAGGGACAGAGGAAGTGGCCTCATCTGGAAACCGATCAATGCCCAATGTAGCTGAAAACTAATGGGATAAAGGCAAACTCCCTGGCTTGCTTTATTTATATAAAACAGTTTTATTTTGCCTTTCATCAAGACTGATTCCAGGTTGGTTTACAAGATTACAAAAACAGAAGCACTTTTAGAATGAATCTGTCCCAGAGGCTGCAGAGGCACCGCTCACACACACATTGGCTGAATTCGGACAACACGATAGTCAATGGTGGGGTAATAATCAACTTTACAGTTGTTCAACTAGGGGGCACTCCCCACACAACATGGTAATAAATAATCAACTGTGGTGTGGATTAGGATCAGTGCTGAGTTGACTATGGCAGCATTTGGACAACACGACAGTCAATACAACTGACTATTGTTCCCCCCCCCCCCAGTTGCTTATTGTGTCATCCGAATTCAGCCACTGTATCCCAGAACCACTGACCAGTGACTGGCCATCCTATGAAGAGTAAGGCATAAGCTCACCTAAGGGCCAAATTGCATGTGCTTTGCTTTGGAGTGCAGGAGTTTTCTTTCACAAATAGCCAGCACATAGAGGAACTGATCTAGATTGGGACCTTAAACCCTTTACCCCCCCCCCCCCCCGGCTGTGGTACACCCAAGGCAGGGTCCTGAGCATCTAGTTCTGCATAACACTGAGCTGTTTTTGTGTTGAAATCACCCCTTCTGAAGATGCTGTTTCCTCTGAAGTGCTATTCATAGGAAAATAGTACTTTTGGGAATGATTTTAGGAAGAAAGATATAATACCACCCTTCCTGTGCACCATGTACTTGACTCCCCCCACTCTGGCTATCTTTTGGAAGCAAGAAAGTGGCCATTGCTAAGCATGCTAGAAGAATCACATTACTAACATAATGTGTACTTTGGTCCCAATAAGACAGAGAATCACAGGGGCCCAATTATCTTCATGGCCTGTTTCTCTCTCCTCCCATCCTCACCACAATTGCTGCTAAGTTGGCAATGGTATAAGAACATAAGGAGAGCCAGGCTGGGTCAGACGAAAGGCCTATCTAGTCCAGCATTCTGCTCTCAGAGGCCAGCCAATTGCTTACAGAAGCTCATATACAGGACACAAGGGCAACAGCACCACCCCACCCATGTTTCCCAGCAACTAATATTCAGAGGAATGTTGCCTGTGATCCTGAAGGTAGCATATAGCCATCGGAACTAGTAGCCATGGATCGCCTTCACAAATTCTGATCCCCTTTTAATGGTATCCAAGTCAATGACCGTCACTACATCTTGTGGTTGCAAATTCCATAATTAGTTATGCTGTGTGAAGAAGCACTTCCTTTTATTTGATCAGAATCTCCCATCGTTTAATTTCATCAGATGACCAGGGGTTCCAGTATTATGAGGGAGGAAACGTCTCCCTATCCACATTCTCCACACGATGCATAATTGTATATATCTCTATCATGTCTCCACTTACTCCCCTTCTTTCTAAGCTAAAAAGCCCCAAATATTGCAATATTTCCTCATGAGGAGAGGTGCTCCAGCCGTTTGATCATTTGGGTTGCCCTTTTCTGCACCTTGACCAACACTAAAATATCCTGTGTTAGGTGCTGTGTCCAGAACTGTACACAGTATTCCAAGTGGGATTGCACTATAGATTTGTATGAGGGCAGCATGATATTGGCAGTTTTATTTTCAACTATCCCCAATATAGAATTTGACTTTTTCCACAGCAGCCGCACACTGGCTTGTTTTCATCAAGCTGCCCGTCACAACCTCAGGATCTCTTTCCTGATCAGTCACTGCCAGCTCAGACTCCATTAGCATGTATGTGAAGTGCATCACTTTACACTTGTACACACTAAACTGATTTGCCAGGGAGATGTGTACTGTACTGTGCGCCAGCGTAGAGAGGACAGAACTGGGCACTTGAAGCTGATCATAGGCATCTTTAATTGGAAGGAAGTTCTACAGAGGGCAATGGGGCCTACTGACTCCCTAGTAAGGTGGCAACCCTATGCACTTTTACAATGGAGTACACCCCACTGAACTCAACAAAATTTACACATTGGGGTTATGCTGCATGTATGCATAGCGTTAGAGGTACAGGCCTCCAGGTTGCATTCCAGTAACCCTATTTAGCATAAAATGGTCAGAGGGACCAAGACCACCACCTTAGGGGAAAGGCAGGATATATATCAGATAAATAAATAAACAGTACACATATAACTCAGTCTTATGCTTAGTTAGGAATGCCTAAGCCCGCTGAAATCAATGGGGTTAGGCATGACCAACGCTTCACAGAACTGGGCTGCTTGTGGGACTTATTTATTTTAAGACTGCAACCCAGTGCACACTGTCTTAGGACTAAGCCTCATGAATCTCAGCAGGGTATATTTCAGAGTAAACATCCATAGGATCAAGCTGCACAGGTTGTGCATCTTAATTATAACGTCATATGTGCCAATACCAATCCCGCCCCCCACATACAAAGAGCAGCTTGATGAGTAGGCATTAACAGGTCCTTTTGTTACCCTAGGCCAGGGGTGCAGAACCTCCGGCCTGGTGACCAAATCCAGCCCTCCGAGGTTTCCCAGAAAGCCATGCTCCTTTTCCCTAACCACTGATGATTGGGTGGTTTCCTGGCTTTTGTGCAGTTTGCCCGCCCCCGAATTGTAAAAAGTTGAAATGTCTCTCCCAAACCTTAGTTATTAGCAAGTGAAAATATGCTGGCATTTTTTGTGCTTTGGCCCCACCCCTTTTGTCTTTGGCTCCTCCCACCACTGGAATGCAGTCCACAAGAATTTCCCTGAAGTGGAATCCGGCCCTCGGGTTGAAAGCAGGACATCACCCCTGCCCTAGGCAAATCAACCTCCCCCACCCCTCCGTATCAGCATAATAACAGAACATGAAATTATCAAGAGTTGGTCGTGAGGCTTTTTCATTACATTTTATTGACTTATTTCCCTCCTCTTTATAACTGTGTCCTAGAGCAACACCACACCAGCGATTCATAGCACTCTCACCATGACTGGCATGTGTTTTTGAAGCAACATTGCCCCTGTTCTGTGCTCATCTCGCCTCTTCCCCTTCCTTTTCCATCTTATTTTGGAGCCAGGACAGTCTGTTGCCCCCACCCTCCGTGTGCAATACAGCCGCTCCTCCCTCCCGTGTATTGCTGTCCTTGCACTATATTGGACCATCCCGTTTTTTGTTGGGGCGTATCTGTCGAAGGACAGTCTCAGTGACAAAAGAGGAGGGCAGGGCAGTTCTCCGTTCAACTGTTCAACCATGAAGGGGGAGAAAGGGCCCCCCCGAACACCCCACAGAGAAATGAGTGTGCCTGAGGGGGAACCTGCGGATGCAAACCAGGGGGAAAAAGTAGGTGTGATGGAGCCCCTAGGCAGCCCATGGAGAAGGGGGCTCTTGATGGTGTCATCAAGACTGCAGAGGATAGATCAAGCCAGCTGCCAAGCTGCCTCCAGGAAGTGGCTGTTTTTCCAATAATTTATATAGCTAGAATCCTGGCAACACAGTCAGATGTCCCATTTACAGTGAAAAGCTTCACCTGATTTCTGCCAATGAAGGCAGGATCTACAGTACTCTTTATGGTTTATAACGGTTTTGACAACTGTTCCGGCCCAGTACACATTCCATATACCATTTTCAGAGTGTTATATCCTGCTTGGTATAGATCTGGCCCAAGTAATGCTGTTAAACCACAATTTGGGATCTACCATGCCAAACACAGCCCATCAATCACATATGGCAGCCATGGGTGACAGCAGCAGCAGTGAGGGAGGGCCGTACACGAATCTCGTTTCCACTCAGAAACATTCGAACAACCCCCCTTTGCAACCCCGGACATGAACACGCATGCATTTTCAGAGAAAATGTTTGCGTGCTTATGGGAGCCTGCTCAAAACGTGCATTTTTCCTGATGGGGGGAGGGGGGGGAAATCCCGCTCGCATCCTGGAAGGAACCCAAGAGAGGGGGGAATTTGGAGAACCTCAAGGAGCTGGAACATCACGTTTGCCCATCCCTAGAAACTACTAGGGACATTGAGGGTATCTTGCCAAACAGCTCCCTATGGGAATTGGCTCAAGCGCATCTCCCTAGGCAGGAAAAATACAACAACACATGAAATACTAACAGTTTGCTACCTGTTCATGCCACGTGTCACACCCGGAATCAGGTGCCTGACTCGGCCTAACGGTAGGGCCGGTTTAGCCCCATAAAAAACGCGCTGCGTCTTCATGCGTCCTTTGGCTGCAGTGCAGACGCGGCCTCGCCTCATCATCGCGCGACTAGGCCTTCCTCCTAGAACCGCGTGGAGCGGGAAGCTGGGGTGGCGGCAGTAGCCATAGCCGCGGTTCCCCCAGGATAATGGTCACCTTGGACCTACCCTCCGTGGCCTTGACAACGGGGTTCCAGGGCAGCTGTTCTTCGCTGGAAGAACATGGCTAGCTGGCTGGAGCCAGACGCAACTGATCGCCCTCCCGGCTCGTTGGCTGCCCACGTGCCGGTGATGGGAACCATCAGATGGGAATCTGGCTCAGGAGGCGCTTTCCCGAAGCCAACATGAAGCCTTGCCCGCCTACGGCCGGCTTCCCCCAACTGCTCGGGGACCTGCCTTCCGCCCGGAGTTGCCGGGCAGCGAGGCTTTAGCACCGCTGCCCCGGGGGACGTCGTGGGCTACAAGAGGTGAGGCTGGGAAAGAGCGGCACTCCCGGCAGCTCCCTAGGGTACAAAGCCCAGAGGCCGGCCCTTTCCTTCCTTCCTTCCTCTCACTTGTCGGCGCTGGGCACAGAGGCGGCAGGGGAGCGCTGGGCCGGTGCAGGTGGCCAGTCTCGAGAGGAATTCCGCAAGCGCTTGGGCAGGGCCGGACCTGCGCGCGGGCTGCTGCTGCTGCTGCTACCGAAAGAAGCGCTTGCTCGCGCCTTCCTTCCTTTTTTGCAGGACGGCTGCGCCCCGGCGGACTCTTTTAGCGCGATTGGTAACTGAGGTCCAGGTTTTTGGAGAAGTCGTCGTCCTCCCGCCGTCTATTCCATCCCGTCTCTCTCGGCTTGCGTGTGTATGTCTCGTCCCCACCCCCTCCCGCTTACTCTGCTCTCCCCCCACCTCTTCTTTCAGTGGGTCACGCGCTTCGAGCCCCTCGGAAAGGGTCTGGTTGGAACCAAACCAGCTCTCTGCTGAGGTAAATGACTTCGTGCACTCCTCTTTAGAGGAGGAAGGGGGCAGAGTTAAGGTTTCGTGGCTCTGTAGAGGTTTGGGGGTGCTTTCTGACGAGGCTTTTATTTTGCCACCTTCCTGCCTCATTCACAGAGTTGTTTTGCTGTTACAAGCCGGGGTGCCAGACTCTCTAGTTTTTCCCCACCGCTTTTTTCGCCTTTTTCTCTTACTGCAGAAAATCTGTTCAGGAGGGAAAGACAGAATAGATGTACCAAGTTTTTTGACTGGTATCATTAAGAAGTCTCTGTCTAGAAATGCTCTTACTTGTAGGGTGACCAGATAAAATCCAGGTCAGGGCTCATGTAACTTTAACAGTTGTAGAGAAAAGGGAATTTCAGCCAGAGTCATTTGTATGCAATTAGTTCTTGGTGAAATTCCCTCGTCATCACAACAGTTAAAGGTGCAGGCACTATACTAGAGTGACCATATACAAGAAGGCAAGGCCCCTGCAACTTTAACTGTTGTGATGAAGAGGGAATTTCACCAGGAACTAATTGCATACAAATGACACTAGCTTTTCTCTACTACTGTTAAAGTTACATGAGTCCTGACCTGGATTTTATCTGGTCACCCTACTTACTTGGGAATAAGACCCATTAAACTTGGGTGAGATTTATTCCCAAGTAAACATGATTAGGAGTTAGGTGGAAGAGTTTCGCCCCTCCCCCCTTAATAACTCACGTTGTCTGAAGCATGACTGACTGCCCTGCTTTACACAAACTTTCCTCCAGGCAGCAGGGCCCGGCCGAGGCATTTTCGGCATGAGGCAAAGGATGAATTGGGGGCCCCTCCCGTTCTACATGCAGAAGCCATCATGGTTGATGGGACAGTTCCCTCTGCTACCAGAGGGCAGCAAGCTAGTTTAGGGAGTGCAGGATGGGCTACATAAGACCCACAGCTGTGTCCTTCAATGGCTGAGTTTGGACGGCACTTTAGGCAACGGAGGGGGAAATAGCGTACTGACCGTGCATTATTTCGGTGCGGCGGCAGCACCTGCCACACGATATGTTGCCCCTCCCCCCCGTTGCGCGGCTAAAAGTCCTGGCGTCCTTCTGGGCTGCTGCGTCTCCTCCCATATCCCTCAGTCCTCCTGCCGTATCCCAGCACGCACCACAAGTTCTGCCAGCTGTATCAGAGCAGCCGGGGTTTTTTCGACTGCTCCAGCCAGTGAACTCTATGACCAAATGGAATAGTACACGGAGAGAGGGGGGGTTCCCTCTACACGACACTTTAAACAATGGAATTCGGGATAAACAATGTGCAAGCCTTTTGTTTTGTTTTTATCCGTTGTTTAAGTGCCCAAAATAGCGTACCGTCAGTTATGTGTGCATTGTGTGTTGCCCGCCACACGACACAATAAGCAACACAACTGACGATTGTTCCCCCCCTCCGTTGATTATTGTATTGTCCGAACCAGGCCAATGCCTCGCTCTGCCCCACCTGCTAGCCTCTACTACCTGAGGCAACTGCCTCACTCTGCCTAACGATAGAGCTGGCCCTGTCACACACAGAACTAGTGTATTTGGAGGAGAGGGGGAGGCTAGGCTAGATCCTTTTCCCTGACATGTTAGTTTTATGTGCCTGTATGAAGGAATGAAAATTCAATCACTTGAACCTTCCACCTGCAACCTGAACTGATACAGCCCAGGCACAGGTTGATCAATAAGGACTAGGCTTAATCTATGATTTGGGAAGTCATCGCACTCACTAGGTCAGCCTTCCTCAAACCAGCATGATGGGAGTTGTAGTCCAGCACACTTGGAGGGCTTTGATTTGGAGAAGACTGCACCAGGTGACCTTAGCTAAGTGGCTGTTGACTCTGTCCTGTTACTTGAAATGTGGTGGTGGTGGTGATGGTGATACTGACCTGCTTTAAATACAGGTTTACTGAGGAAATGCATAAACTCCAAGTATTACTCTATAGAATGAGGCATCCCAGGCATGGACATGGCTTTGCTTTGGAGTGCAGGAGCAGTTCAGTTTAGAGACTGGGTGTGGTCTGCCTTGATGGAAGATCCCGTCTGACTTGTGTCCCCTCTACAAGATTTTGGTTTGACGCCCGGTTGCCTGATTATGCACATATACGGAGAAGCGCATTTACTCCTAATACCTATTCACGAGAGGCGGTGAAGCGCATTTCGGGCTGTATGAAACGTGCTTTAAAGTTGTTTACATGCGGAGAATTGCATGTTTACATGGCCATAAGGCGCTTTAACTCCCGTGGCAAATTAAAACTCGCTATTTAACGAGCATTCGAAAATGCGAATAATCGGAGATAAAAAGCGCCTCAATCCCCGATTTGCGCTCCGCTCTTGTAGAGGTAAAATTTGTAATGCACCTTGAAAGAGCTTTAAATTGCTCTTGTAGAGGCACCCTTGGGTGTGAAGTAACTTTCTGGATGTCCTCTGTAATGCTTGTGCTTTTCTCCCCCTCCCATAGGAAACTATCTGCTTTGTTTCATTCCATAAGCAATAAGAGCAAAATGACAACAGTAAAATATGAACAAAGTTTGGAGACGGAAGAATCTCTGGGGTGAGTGAGATATAAATGGGACCATAGTTGAAAGTCCACATTCTGATCCTTGGAGCTTCCAGTTAGCCCTGGTTTACATCTTTAACATTTCTTCCTAAATGGTGTGCAAATGTGTCTCACTCCAAATTATAGTATAAGAGCTGTACTCAGTCTTTTTGGATTACATCCACTGTTATTTCTACTTTGATGAACGGGACTTTATTTTTATTTTGTTTATTACATTTCTATACTACCCAGAAGCCAAAGCACTCTGGGAGGTTCACAACAATTAGACTAAGGTAGACTTACATTAGACTAACATTGGATACAATTCACTCTTGTGATTGGCCACTCAGAAACGCTGTCGCGAACAATCAGGATGTCTCCCGCGGCATCCATTGGAAATTCCATAATGAAAAGAACCACTTTTAAAGTGGTAATATCTGAAAGAAAGTGGGATCATCTGCAACTAGATGGCGCTGTCTCAATGGAAATGAACAGAGCACGCTTAGAAGGGAAGTATTCAATTCAAACCACATGGTCGCCCCTCTCCATCTGTGTAATGCAGCCCGTAACAATTATGCCAAAAAGCAGGAGCACTAATGTCACGTGTAAGCAGTGCAATTTCCCCTTAATGTGAAGATGCCCTATGCATTTAAAATTATTTCTAGGTTGCCTTGAAGAGGTGGAGCCCTCTCAAGGCAATGTACAAGATAAAAACCATACAAAGCAGGTACAAAAAATCAATGACAACATACTCAATAACAATCCCAATAAAAAACAATAATGCCTTAAGGGAAATGGAGTTTTGACATCTGTGGTACAGCCACTGCGTATTTCTCTGTGTCGTCATTGAATAGGCTTTGAACAAGATCAATAAAATGGTGCTTTGGATAGAACTGAGAAATGGCTGGGGAGTCATGTTATGCAGGGCAAAGTCATCAAGCACTATTGCATGACTCCCAAAAACTGGAGCGGGAATATTTTTTCAGGTGGTGTTAACATGTGCAGTTCTGAAAAACAGTTGCACATACAGGATAACATAAGAGTAAGTCCAATCATTTGTTTCTACCCTTATCTGGAAGGTTTTTTTAATCCACTGTTCTCTGAAGGGTTTGGGTTGAGTTGTAATACAAGCAGGCAACTCTGTAGGCTAGGAGCAGATCAGACACTTCATTTAAATACCTGTTGCTGAATAACGCTCCAGTAGCATTGTGATGTGACTGTCTGATGTATATGTTCATGCTGGAGTGTCTTTGAATGTTGGAAGAATGTGATAAAGTGAACTGATGTGGGAAAATCTTGCAGGCTGGCATTCTCCTTGGTTTTGCAAGTTTTCCCACTAGTGCCTACACCTGTCTGCCTTGCTTACAAATGGATGACTTGCACCGGGCAAGGTAACCTGTGATTGCAAAGGTCAGATACCCCCCCCCCCCGATCATTATAAAATGCCCTCTTTGGGCTCGCCCATGGCTATTCTTGGCCTTGAGCTGGTGCTTCTAATTCTTGATTCTGAGGGAAGCGGCAACTGTTTATTTAGAAGGGTAATGTTTATTGGTGATTGTCCTCGACTCTGTAAAAATGAGGACAATACAAAACTGCTTTTCATGAAATTTACAGCTTCATACAAGTTTACTAGTGAAATTGTTTAACTTAAGGGTGAGGAACCTCAGGCCTAGGGCCTAAATCTGGCCCTCGGGCTTCCCAGATGACCACACCCCATACCCTGGGCTTACTGCCTTTTGCCCAACCATCAATTCTTTGGTGGCCTCTCGGCTTTTAGGCAGCCGTTTCCCCATTCTAAAAAGTTGAAATGCCTTTCCTAAGGCTTTGTTACTGGCAGTAAGAACATTAAGCTACAAGATGCTGATATTTTGTATTTTTGGCCTCGCCACTTTTTTCTTCAGCACCACCCACTCAGTTGTTTCTCCAAAATTTGGCCCTTGGGTTGAAAGAGTTTCCCCACCTCTGATTTAACTCACAGGGAGGAGGTGAGCTTGCGGCTTACCATTAAGAAAATAAGAGCCATGCTGGATCAAACCAAGGGTCTGTCTAGTCCATCATTCTGTTCATGCAGTGGCCAGCCAGCTGTCAACCAGGAACCCACAAGCAGGACATGGGTGCAACAGCACCCTCCCACCCATGATCCCCAGCAATTGGTGTACATAGTACCCCACCTTGATCCAGTGGGAGAGGTGGGTAAGAAATAAAATATTATTATTATTGGCTTACTGCTTCTGGTACTAGAGGTAGCGCAGAGCCATCTGGATTGGTAGTCATTGATAGTCTTCTTCTCCAGGAATTCATCTAACATCCTTTTAAAGCTATCCAAACTGGTGGCCATTCTCACTCCATCAATTTAGCTCTTATTTCTCCTTGAAGAAGGAATGTTAATGTAACAGCTTTGATTCCTGGCAGAAGTGAACAGACCAAGGAGCCTACTGTTACGATTGATGATGGTGCTGATGAAGATGATGATCCAGACTTGTGGGCTTAGTAAGTGGAACTTGCAAATTCTGCCAGACAAATGAAAATGATGCACAGTGTCTTAATCCTCTTCCCTCTTTCTTTCTTTCTTTCTTTCTCCCTTGCCCCCTTTCTTTTTGAACTGAGTTTACTTTAATGTAGAGAACATTATCTGGGGGGATATTCTTCTGTATTTATTAGGCCAGCTCCGAACTATAGATGCCAAAATGGCATCATCGGATTAGTAGAAGTCTCGATAGAATGCTGCTGACGAGTGAAATTTTAAATGGCAGCCTAGCCCTCTTTTTACGCTTGAATTCACAATCTCTTGAGATAATCAGAAATGCCTCTATCTCTTTGAGGAATTTTAAGGGGTATACTGGTGCCTAATGGGCCAAGACATGTTAGTGAATGCTGCGAAGTATTCCATCCTAGGCAAACCAAGGGCATCTGTCACTTTCTAAAACTTGGAGCCCTGGAAAAGTGGTGTGCAAAATTGAAAATACAAAGCACTGAATCCAGTAGGCGGATAGGTGTCCATGATGTCAGGGGGTACCTCTTCACGGGCACTTTGCCTCGCAGTGGCTTCGAAATGGTGGCAGTTGGGTCACATGACGCTGCCACCAATTCGAAGCAATCTAGGGGCAAAGGCCCATTGCTCTGCACTAAAAATGTTGGGCATTTAGCCCGACTTTTTTCAGAGCGGAGCGGGCTGGGCAGAGAAGGAGGTGGAGTAGCGAGCCATAAGCTCACTGCACCACCTCTGCTGTCCTCCCCCCATTAATTTTTTTTTTTTTTAAACTTACCTTAGAGTAGGTGGGCCGCCGCTCCAGCTGCCCCTCCAGTTGCCCTTCCAGTTGATGCTGGGCAGGTGCAGGCACAGCGGTGGCGGCAACAGGAAAAGCCGCTGTGGCACTCCTGCCGTGAAGACTGGCGGCAGGAGCGTCAATGCGTGGTGTGCCGACTGCTGCTGCCGCTGTGCACCAGAAGAGGCGCCATGAAGAGGCTGCCATGGTCTCAAAGACTCCAGGATCTTTGTACTGGGTTGCAGAAATTGCTGAGTCTGCTAATAAACTGTGTAGCAGATGCCACCACTTAAGGACCTGATCAAGAGGTAAAACTCCATTCTCTTAGGCTTGACTTGTTCAGTTACTATAAACTCCTTCTTTGAAATTGTAGTTGTCAAAAGTCTAATGATTATTATTTTCCTCCTCCCTTTTCTCCTCCGCCTCCCAAACCAGCAAGATTAAGAAAACAATCTCTCCTTTTGTGATGTCTTTTGGATTCAGGTGAGTATTACCACAACATCAATAAAGCATGAGGGAAGTAATTGTAGAACTAATTTGTTCCTTGCAATCTTCTACTTATAGAATTGCGATCATCAACATTGCTGTTATTTCATGAAAGTAAATTGGATTCAGTCGTTCACTGTCCTATCCAACTACTGTTTGGTGGTCTAAGAGCAATATCAAGCACATCAAACATGTACAATATGACATGGCTACTGCTGATTAACTTTACCAGGAATTGCTTGTCAACCTTTTGACTAAGATAATGTGTTTCTGGTTATATATTTTCTAGGTAGATCTTGAGCTCTTACTTGAGGTCAACCAAAATATTTGCATTAGTAAGTTACCTAGCTCTCAATATTGCTAAACGCTAGTTGCCATTCCCTTCCGTCTGTTTAACACTAGATCTGTCCACCAAAAGAAACTGAATTGCTAGAAAATGTAGTGCCTTCAACTTTGTATTGTGTTAAATGTCTTCATAAATCGTATTTGACTGACCTTAATCTAGAAGCTCTAATATAGCCTTTCCCAACCTTGGGGCTACAGATGTTGGACTACCACTCCTATCATCCCTGTCCATTGCCCATGCTGGCTGGGGATGAGTGGAGTTGTAGTCCAGCAAAATCTGGGGGCTAAGGTTTTGGAAAGTCAGCTTTAATAGAATGCTTGGCATATAATGAAGAAAAACAAGAGTTTAGATATTGTTTTCCTTTGGGTTCTTCTCGATTTGAAATAGGACCACCTTTCTCTTCTCCCCCTTCCCCCTTCCCCTCTTTTGTAGACTCTTTGGTATATCGCTTATTTTCGTGGACCTTGCACTTGTGGTTATATCTCTATTGATTGGTGTCAGATATCGCTCTCTTGAGCGCATGATTGGAAACATCTCTCTAGCTATTGCACTCTTCTTCCTCCTTGATGTAATCCTGCGAGTGTTCGTTGAAGGGTAAGAGCATATATTTCTGTGAAATTGGGCTGATTGGTACAGAAGTATTCATGGAATGAGAAAAGGGGATTCAGATTTGGCCCGAGGGAGGCCTAAAATTCCACCATCAAAACTATAATCTTGCAGCAGTACTTAACTGCATTTGGGATAGAGACTTGGCAGAAGTGCTTTAAAGTTCTTTTCAGAAAAGGAAATACAAGAGGGCCTTTCAACAAAATGTTGCAGTGTAGAGTGTTCCCCTCCACAGTTCTTGGGACTCTATTCCATTCTCCCTGCCCTGGGGTTCTCCACCTCCCTCCCCTGTCAGTCAGCATTCTGTGCCCACTGAGCATGCATGATCTTCATTGGCCTAGGCTGTTTTTCACCCCTTCATCTTGGCTTTTGGGGGGCTTGAGTGGACACTTGTGCCCAGTCCTAGGTAAATTTGGACAGTCCTAACTTCTCTGTGAATCAGGAAATGACTTACCCGAACAATAAGATGATCCTATCTACCCTTTTTTACGATCTCAGTATCTTCCTCTGTTCTTCTCCAGTCACTCCATTCCACAGTTCCATTCTACCTGGTTGCCAGATTTTGTCTTCTGCCAATGTTTGGTGTCATTGAGTTATCATTTTCATGGGGATGGTCCTTGCTTAGGTTTTGTTTTTTTAAAAAAGAATTTTGTAATGTCAGGGATATCCTGAGTCTGATAGTACCTCCCTCTTGTGTGTGAGTAGTTTTTGGCTATATTCCATGGGTATTGGAAGTTTGGGCTTTGAAATAGAAGGAATGGTTACTAGAGACATTCTATTTGTCCTCCTACCTCATCTTTCCTAATCTGGTGCCCTCAGACACTTTTGACAACTCCCATCATAATCAGGTTGCCCATCATCATGTGGGGTTTGGCTCCTCCAGTCTATACCTTGAATCTCATTTGTTCTAAATTTGTATTCCCCCCTTAATTCTGCTTATATTGGCCTGATACTGGAATGGCTCTTAACCAGGCTTTACAAGGGATCCTTTCTTTAACAATGCCTCCAAGGGCTAATCCTACTTTATAGATCTGCAGCATGATATCTGCCTGACAGCTCCTTGCAAAAGTGGTTTAAATCTTTTTGGAGCACATCCTTACATGTGCTGTTGTTTGTTATCCAAGGTGGCCTTCAAAGACTCCAAACAAACAACTGCTGCTAAAATTACTGTTACAGGTTAGCTTTTGTATACCTTTGTCTGTTCTGTGTTTCAGCTTCAGAAAGTATTTCAGGTCCAACCTCAATATTCTAGATTGTATCATTGTTACGGGCACACTGTCAATCAATATTGTGTATACCTTCTCTGACTTGAGTGGAGTAAGCCAAATTCCAAGGTAAGAAGAATGCAGTCTTCCTTTCCATCCCCCCTACCACCAACCACATCAGCCAAAGCTCTCCTATTTTCTTCTTTGAGGTATGCAAAATAGAAACAAACATGTGGATAATCTGGCTTCAAAAGTGCCTGATGCTGATTGGTGGTGGTAATGCAGAAGTGGAGAACCTTCTGCCCGTAGGCCAAGTGAGCACCTCCAGGCTTCACAGTTTAGACCCCCAGACTTTCTCCAGGCCATTCTCCTAACTGGTGCCAATCCAGGTTATTGATTACTCTGTCCTACTCTATCCTCCCATCAACATAGTCATTAAGATAGATAGATAGATAGATATTTGCATATGCTGGGGAAGGAGAATGTTTTTATACAAATGTGACATGTTTTTTTTTGTTAAATATAACATACTAAACAAAGGTGAGAATTGCTATGGCCCCAGCAATTTTTGGCTTTGGCCACAGCTGATGCTGGAATGTGGACCCTGAAAGATTTTGACCTGATAGATTTCCCATGACAGGAAAATATTTCCCCCACCTCAGTATTAATGTAAGGCCCTGTCCTCCAAAAGGTACCCCATGATCATGTCAGTCCTGCAGGCTTTCTAGAGATATGCCTATATCACTTGCTTTTTTTAAAAAAAACTCTTGATACTACTGTTCCACTAAAAACAGCACTCCAAAATAGCTTCCAAAAATAGCTATAAACCCCCCTTCCCCTCCTTGCTCCCATGCCTGGCCCCTGGAAATATATCATTTTGCACACTACTGTGTAACTTCATATGACCTATTTTTTGTGTTGGACAGAACAGTTACTATCTTTCGAATTCTGAGAGTTATAATCCTGATAAGAGTACTTCGACTGGCTTCTGAGAAGAAACGGCTTGAAAAAGTGACACGGAGGATGGTAGGCAAGAATGAGCCCTTGTAACCTGTGGTGCTTAGATGGAGGCCTGTATGGTTTCCTAAGGAGGCCAGTATAGTTTCCTTCCTGTTTACTTTTCAGTGAGCAGCTAAAACATGGCATTGTATTTGTTGACCGTCCAAACAACAAGTTAAGGATATGTAATTTAACAACAAGTATTACATCATTGTATTAAATTATATTTATATCACCTGTTTTTACTACTTTGAATGTGTTACAATTTATGTATATATTATTGAATACTTGTTGTTAAATTACCATTCCTTAACTTGTTGTTTGGACAGTAATTTTTGTTAAGGAGAAACACCCATCATTTTACATTGTATTTGTTGATTCAAAGGCTTTATTCTGGCATTTTTTAAAAAATAAAAATAAAAAATAAGTATAGAGTAAATATTTTAATAATACATTTTAAAATTTATTTGAAGTTGTGCTGTAAGCCGACTTGAGGGACTCTGACAGGAAGGTGGGATATAAATGCTCAAACAATGCTCAAACAATCGATATTGGCTACAGGTGTGTAGAGGGTGCAAATGCTCAAATCTAGGTGCTTAAAGACCCACCTCTTTCCCAGTCTTGACCTTTTCGGATGCTTGATGTCTCTTAATATTCATACTTACTTTTCAGCTCTTTACCTGCTATCATGACAGCCGGAAACTTTGCTATTAAAGCTTTCATTCTAGAATTTTTGTTAAAATCGATTTACAAGCTGAAGTTCTCAATCCATAGAGTGCTTTTGTTGTGCAGTTGGCTTTATGTATTATTTATTTGTTTGTCTCACTTGCAGAACTTCATGGGTGTGTGTGTATCCAACAATGATGGCTTAAACTTGTAATCCTCCCATGTCTTCGCATTGTTTCTTCTGTCTTTTTTCTTTCCAGAAAAATAACCATTAAGGAAGACAGAATAGCTGCACAATACGCCTTTTGATTAGTAGTGTGAGGAGCTATCCATCTGAAAGCATCCATAGACTGAGGGTGTCTTGCCCAGCTAATTTAGGTTTCAGAATACAATCAAGATAGCATATTTGCATCCATCCTAACCCCTCAGCCTAACAATGTTTTAGCAGCATTATGCATGTATGGACAATGTGGATGTTTCTCTTTGGATAATATTGCCCACCACACAGCAATTCTAATTTAACAAACAAGCAAGGCGTTGCCGAGCTCTTAGATCTCTGAGCTTTTATTATTGTTTTTAAATAACTGTTGTAAGTACACAAGTTCTGCCCGGGAATATAATCTTCAAAGACTCAAAGCTGTGTAGTGCTGCTGGAACAGGACTGAAATAAGATAAAGCAGTGTCGCTATCTTTGTTTATTAGAGCTGTTACGACAATAGATAGCCCTGTTTGCTAAATTATCATACAAAGCTTGG
Source organism: Anniella stebbinsi (assembly GCA_029215795.1). Classification (NCBI taxonomy): domain Eukaryota; kingdom Metazoa; phylum Chordata; class Lepidosauria; order Squamata; family Anniellidae; genus Anniella; species Anniella stebbinsi. The sequence continues at coordinate 125,413,371 of JARDYH010000003.1, read as the reverse complement.
AAATCTTGTAAGAAACCTCAGTTGGCATTTCAAATAGGTTTTTGCATTATTTAGTCAGACCAACCTTTTTGTAATTCATGGTCTTTTAAAAACATCTAACTTCATGGAATGTCTGAAGATGTTTACTGAATACTCAAAGTTAAAGCAGGGCATTTGTTGCTCTGCACAGTTACCTGATCATCCTTGTGTCTTCTGTTCACTGTCTTCCAGTCTAGGTATTGCCACTTTAAAATATGACAAAATCAAGTTTTTGTAAAGATGAGAGTAAGCTCTGTGTGCAATTTGGAATGCAAACTTGCTTTTTCTTGATAAATCGTGCTTTGGGCCTAAGACCTGTGCTGCTGTTCATAAGGAACAGCCTTGTGTAAGGGCAGCCTTGGAAATAGTTTCAAGGAAGTGCTGTTACTTCTGTCAAATTGAACTAAAATGTGATCAACTAGTACTGAATATAATGTGATTTATTTCTAGGTTCATGCCTGGCTGGCTTGTTTCATATCTTTCTCCTTCTAATTTTCCTGTGTGTGTTTTGGCTGGCAGGTCTCAGAAAATAAAAGGCGTTATATGAAAGACGGCTTTGATTTGGACCTCACTTACATCACTGGTTTGTATTGCTTCACTGGAGTGTGGCTGGGAGTTGGGCATTTTAAATTTCTGTTATGTGAACTTGCCAGGAATCCAGGCATCCAAGAATTGTGTGAGAAAAGTGTGTGTGTGTGTGTGTGTATCTGTACTCAGGACAGTCCCCTTTGATCTATTTCCCACCTGGCCTTAATGTTTAGGGTCTGCTACTAACTGTGGAGATGTGGTGATACATATACCTCTTAGCTATTGCTTCTCTATGGGGAGTGAATGAATGCTAAGACAGGTCTTGCCAATTGTCTTGGGCAGTTAAAGTCTAACCACTTGCGGCAGGATGGCCAAAGCTCCAGGAGGCACGTAACAAAACCTTCATGTTCCAAAAGCCACCATCCCTGACACTGTTGCTCTTGCCAGTCTGCAGAGCAAACTTTGACCTCTTGTATATAGAGTAGAGGCTGTTGTTAAATGTGAAATGTTGGTATGATGGATCAGTGATGTTCCTGACAAAGTTGGTCCCACAGAATGAAGTGAAATGGTTTAGTTACATTGGGCCTGTTCAGGCAACACTTCAGGCTCTGTGGTTAGCAAAACTCTGGTTCTCTGGGGTTAGCACTAACCATAAGCCGTGCTGTTGCACACAACACTTTAAGCCATGGTTAGAGCCGCTAACCCTGCTGCAGACAGTCCAAGTGTGGTTAGTGCTTGAGCAGGGTTTAGCAAAACACATCGCACAAGACACCTTAAACCCTGCTGCTTAAGCAAAAGCCTTAACCAGCAGGGTTTCAGGTGTCTTCTGAACATGCCCATTGGCTGGGTTCACACAACACTCAATGGTTGACTCTGGGCTGTTTTTGAACCGTGAATTGTTTGTTGAACTGTGGGTTAGCGTGTTGTCTGAACCCAGGACATTTTCTACAGTGGGGGTTGTTAACCACCCTGAACAACCCAACAACTACCCATGGGTTCTCAAGGTGGCTTATATGAGAAAAATAACCCACACTGCATGGTTATTAAGCCACCTTGTGAAAAATGTCCTGGGTTCAGACAACGCGCTAACCCACAGTTTAGCAACAACCCACACTCAACCACTGGGTGTGGGTAAGCGTTTTGTGTGAACCTAGCCATTAACTTCTTCAGCTTGTGCTTATGGATTCAAATTCCACCTTCTTCCCCACCACTTTGCTGAGAGACGGCAGGTCAGTAAACCTTGGACAAGGCCCAAGGCAGTGGTAGAGAACCCGTATTGTTGCAAGCATCTCTGGTAGAAGGGCTAGTAAAAGCCCCTCTTAAGGTCCTGGGTGCCTGTCACCGTAGACAATACTGGGGCTAGATGGACTAGTGGCTGATTCTGAGGTAGCTTCACATATAATATATATTATTTCATATGCGGCCTTTTCACATCAGTTTGTAGTACATTATGTACACAGCTATTACTTGTCTGTTGTAGTGGTGCAGATGTGTTCCCATAAAGTGTCTCCCCTATTTTAGGGGCATTGCACTTTCCCATGCTGTCACTAAGGAAATGATTCTTCCCCCAGCTATGGCGGCATTTCCTATTTCAAACTCTGGCTGGCGAGGGTCACAGGGACTCGACAGCACTAAGAATGAATGGCTTGGCACTTCTCTGTGCAATTTTGCAAATGTGTTTTCTTCCCTTAGTTTTATTTTCTGGGTGGCTCCCTTACTGTGCTACTGCTACAGCACACTGGGGTGTCTCTTTTTCTTAAAACAGCAAACTCATCATCCAAGATTTTGAGCCCCCAGCTGTGCAAGGCTGCTCATTTTAAAAATGGTGGACTGGCAACCCCTTCTGTGCAAAATGGCAGGTGAAGCCCCTGCCCGCCCCCCGCCCATCCATAATGTGGGGAGCTACTGGTTCTGGATTGGGGTATTTGGACTCTCTTTAAAGGTGTTCTTGAACCACCTGAGGTGGTACTTTCTTTAAACTTAGACAAGCTAGTCAGAAACGTTGGAAGTGAGAATCTGAATCACACAGATGCAGGCTGTTGTTGATCTGGTTGTTTAGAACAGCAGGAGTGGGAAGTCTTGTGTGCAACCCGTGGGTATCCTGACCTCTTTAGATCATCGTCTTCAGTCCACTTTCCACTTAAACTGCTTCTGCACTATGGATGTGCCATGCTGTTAAAAATTTCTGCAAATTACCACTGCACATTTATTTGTGCTGGTAGATGTATAAGGAAAGTCGTGCCTTTTGGTGGAGAAATGTGTCTGACGGCTGCCTGCCTCCTCCGTGGCTCGTAAAATTGAAGTCCTGTTGCTTAGTAATGCTAACATAAAATAGCCTGGTTTGTTTTCATCTTGTGACATATACTCCCCCACTGCATTCAGTCACTCATTAATCCAGCCTTAAAAACACAAAAACCTTAACCAGAGTTATGTGCACAAATGACTGAGCAGCATGTTCTAAGAAGCAACGTTTTGAGATCATGCATACAAGCGCTAAACCACAGCTGTGTGTAAGAGTGAATTGGGGTATGAAGCTGGAATGGAAAGAGGAAAGGGTTGGCTGTAATATTGGGAAATCCACTCTATGACTTCTTTTGCTTCTACCATGCTAGAGTCTGGCTCAGTTCACATTAGTCAATGCAGTGTGAAAACTCCACTCAACATGTTCTGACTCCACCATTGTGTGACTGTGGGCTACCGTGGATTTGAGTAAAATCCATCACGACGTTTGATTGACATTTTTTCCACCCTCCCTCCATCCTCTCTCCTCCCCCAGTCCTCCCAATGGTATCCCATCAGCCATTGCAGCAAAGAAACCAATCCCAGCAGCTCTCCTAGAAGGGCACTTGCTCCTTTCGCTGCTCTTGCCAGGAAACTCTGTAGCCGGTGGGAAAAGTCAACTCAGTGCAACGGAAAACTCATCTTCACAGCATGGATATTCTGTGTGGAGTGTTTTCCAAAACTCCACTGTTGTGTGGAGTTTTCCCACCAGACAACATATTTCTCAATGGTGGTGTAAAAACCCCACCATGGACTCTAAAACCACCATTGAGAAATGTGTTGTCTGAACTGAGCCTCTGTCTTCCTGGGTCCATGAAGAATCTTACACTTGCCACACAATGCATTTCTAAGCAATATGTAATCACATTTGTAGCTCGCCTTGTCCTCTAAAGAGCCTCCTCTATGGTAGTGAGGGTGGCAAAGGAGGAGTTCTTTTCCACTCCATTGCATATTTGCAGTGTTGCACAGCAGAGCTTTGATGCATGGTGACAGGTATAGTATGATCTGGTCCTGAAAAGGAGTTGGCCACACCCTTGACAGCTTGCAGGGACAAATTTGCAAGATGCATTGAAAGTAAATTTGGCTGCACCTGGTATACCTTGGAATCTGCAATTAATGCAGTTCCATTAATGGAGGTATCCAGAGCATTGTCTGGATGAGTTCTAGTTGCTGATGCCTGAAGTTGTACACAAAGTGCTTGGACAAATTTGACCGACCACTTGCATGGAGTTATAAATTACTGCTTGAGAGAGGGAATGGTACCAACCTCTTTTTAAAAAAGGCTATCTTCAGATCCACTCCTGAAAAAAATCTAACCTAGATCCAGAAGTGGAGGACAACTATAAGCCAGATCCTACCATCCTTTTCATGGGCAAGATGCCTGAGCAAGTGGTTGCCCATCAAATCCAGATACCCTTGAATGAAGCTGATTCTCTAGATCCATTTCAGTCCAGTTTTAGGAGAGAAACGACCTGGGTGGCTGCCCTGTGGGATGACTTTTGCTGAGAGAGACTAGGGGACTACAACCTTGTTCTCTTGGACTTCTCAGTGGCTTTTGATACTGTCAGCCATGGTATTGTTCTGGATTAAGTTGGGGCACTGTTTTAGAGTGGTTCCATTCCTTCTTGGATGGCCATTTCCAGAAGGTGGTGCTGGGGCATTGCTGCTGTATTCTATGGCAATTATGTAACAGGGTTCTGTAGGGATCTGTTTTATTCCCCATGCTATTTAATATCTACATGAAACCTCTGGGAGAGATTGTCTGGGGATGTGCATTGAAGCGTCATCAATGTACACAAGACTCTCAGCTCTACCTCGCCTTTACATCTAAGCCAAGTGAGGCAGTGGATGTCCTGTATCAATGCCTGAGTAAGGTAATGGACTGGGTGAGGGCCAATAAACTGAAGCTCAATCCAGACAAGATAGAAGTACCGTTAGTGGGTGGTTCGTCAGCCCAATTGATGTTCAAACCTGTTTTGGTGTGGGCTGCTCTCCTCCTGAAGGATCGGCTGGGGTTGCCATCATTGTCATTGTTGGCTAGGAGCACCTTTTATTGGCATAGACTGATAACACCAGCTATGACTTTATATGGACAGAGATAGCCTGGTAACACATATCTATATTTTAGTAATTCTCCCAACTGAATTACTGCAATGGCTACACTTGAAAATGATTTGGAAACTTCCGTTAGTACAAAATAGGCTTGTTAGGTTACTAACAGGGAGTGGTTGATACAATCATGTGAGGGCAGTCCTTTGCCCTGCACAGTGTTACACTCCCTTTCCAGGCCCAGTTTAAAGATCAAGGCCCTAAGAGGATTGGAGTCAGAGTATCTGAAGGGATGTTTTCTCCAACATATAACTACCCAGGCCTTAGGTCATCTTCAGAGTTATAGTGGTCCATTTATGAAATGCCCTTTCCAAGGAGGCTTGCCTGGCACCCACACTGTTCTCTTTTTGGTGCCAGGTGAAGATGCAGATTTTGAAGGTTCCTGCTAAGTATTTGTTGTTGGTTTTAAATCTGTTTCATTGTGTGAGTAGTCCTGAGAATGTCTTGTTATAAACATATACATCAAATAATTAAATAAATATATGGGAAAGATTCATGATAGGTTAGACCAAACCCTTTCTTTTATTTCCCCCCCCCCTCCCTTTACATTCTTATACTGCCCAATAGCACCCTAGTTCATTTGTTTATTATTAGCAGTATTTATGTACCATGTAATATAATAAGTCCCTAAGCAGTTCCCTCCAGATCAGTTGGACTGCAACTCCTATCATAATGGGAGTTTGGCCATGCTGCCTGGAATTTATGGGAGTTGCGGTCCAACTCATCTGGAGGGCACCAGGTTGGGAAAGGCTAGGTTAGGCAGCGCTAGTGATTTGCCTGAGTACAGCTAATTCAATTCAGCCATGAGGCTTGTTAATTTTTCCCATGCCAAACCCCCAAAATCAAATTCCTATATCATTGTGGCTGCTTGCACTGCTTGTTATCCACTCCACAGGGTGGAAACTGTTTTGGGTGAAACTATTTTCAGCAGTTATAGTACCTTTTAGGGTGATGTTGGACACATTGGAACTCTGTTCCAATTGAGATTTGACATCATTACAGGCCTTTAAGTGGGCACTGAAAACTTAATTGTTTGCTGCTGCCTTTTCATAATTTTAAGGATTCTACTTGGGTGGTTGTGATGTGGCTGTCTGATCTCTGCTTGTGTGTACAAATATTCTTGTACCAACTGGAATGCTGTGGGCTATAAACCAGCAAATGTTTCCCCCTACCCCAACTTTGTTAATGCTTATTACAACTTTCCATGTTTCTCTCAGCTCGTGTTATAGCAATGTCTTTTCCGTCTTCTGGGAAGCAGGCTTTCTACAGAAATCCCATTCAGGTAATCTAAAAACTGTGCAAATGCTAGCTTGTAGCATTACTCTGGATTTTCCTCAAGTCTGTTTTCCCCTTCAGCCTCACCCTTCCTGTAACTGTTGTAGATTCTGGCTACTGGTGGTGAAGTGCTGACAGACTGTTGTGTTACTGCCACAGGAAAAGGGAGCTTATTTGCAAAAGATACATTGCAGAGGCTAGCAAAAGATACGTGGGGGCTTTACTTAAGCTTTGCTGGAATCTTTGACTTTTCTCAAGGCCTTGGCTATACATCATCATTCTTTAAATGCTGCATCTAGTTAACATTTTATTTATTTTTTGTTGCCTTTGGCTTACAAACAGTGAAAAATTAGAGCTTCAAATAGCCTGTTTAATGGATTGGTATGCTAATTTATTAATGCTTCAATGGTATGAAATTCCATCCCCATGAAACCTAATTGGTGGGAGTTGAGCTTGAATGTCACTCTTCTGCAGGTCCCAAAGTGCTGGCTGCCCAGGTCCTATTCATGCTAAAATTGGTGGTGGTGGTGATGGTGATGGGAATTATTTACCTCTAGATTGCATGTAAAACAAGTGTGCACCTTACATTTTGGGGAGAAAATCAGTACAATCAATGGGAAACAGCTGCAGTTTACTTGAAATCTATGTCAAGATTCCCATTTCCCATAATACAGATGGGATCTGAAACATTTTTGTTGTGGCTTGTCTCTGTAATACAGGATCTTCTTTACTCTAGATCTCCAACTTTGTGAACAAGAAACCATTGAAAATTATTCCATCTAGTGTGGAGGAGTAGCTTTTGATTGTTTAACTGCAAGTCAAAAGAAATTATGCCCTTTCTTTAGACTCTTGTATTGAGGATTTGGTAGCAAACCAATTTACTTAAACTTGACATTAATTGAATCAGAAGTGAGCAGCTCTTTTAGTATTGCAAACTCTTGGAATACCTTACTCTCTTTTTCTAGGAAGTTGCAAAGTTTTTGGATACGAAACATGAAGGCCATTACAAAGTCTACAATCTTTGCAGTAAGTATCTTGTTTTTATGTCTTTCTATTTTAAATCTATTTTCTGTTTTCCTTTGCAAACAGAATGGTACCTTTTATCTTACCATATCCAATAATGGGCTTAATTTACCTATGTGTTCTTTTTCACTTTTTTAACCTCTTAAACAGAGTGCCCATCAGTCCTTCTCCACATCAAGTAAAATTGGGCTGTACTTTGTTTCATTTGTACAATTGGCTACTTCATGCCAAGCCTCACTTTGGCAACAAAAGGAATCTGGGGCCCTGAGTTTGGACACACAGTCAAATAAAATTATTCTGAGTAAGGTGGATGGATTTATAGCACCATTGCAGGACTCTTCGGTACTGTTCTAGCAATGGTCCGAACACAACAGAGTTCCTTTTTCCTCTTTCTTGAGGTGGGGCTAGGCAAAGTACAGCCTCTAACCTTATTGGGCTACCCTTGGACTTATTTGGTAGTAGTAGGAGCAGCGGCAGCAGTACAAGAGTATTTGGAAACGGTCAGTTTAATTTCCCACAATGCCCCAGAGCACAACCTGGCATCCATTGGGACCTCCAAAGGCACCCACAAAGCTCTACCCCTTCAGGTTTTTGTTTAAATAATAAACCTTGGAAACCATTAGGGCAGTCTTCTTTATCTGCACTTCTAGCCTCTAGCCTTGCTATTTCTCCCCCTCACGCACTTTGCTTTTGACAAGCCAGGTCATAACAACAGCCATTATGTGACTAGCCGCATCATCTGAGGGAGCAATTTTGTGGTGGTGCCCACAGCAATTTCTCAAATTCCCAAATGTGCCTGTCCACTAGAGGGGAGGGAGGGAACAGAGAATTAATGACTGTAACATATTCTTCCCAACCTCACCAGAGGGGGGGGGGGGAATTGAGATGTTTGAGCAAAACCTTGCTACTGGGTCTTCTCAAGGGAACTTTAGGTGACTTTAAATACTTAATATTTATATATCCTTCTTCCCTGCAGGTGAACAGGGCTATGACCCCAAATTTTTCCATTACAGAGTGGAGCGGATATTTATTGATGACCATAATGTTCCTACTTTAGAGTAAGTATGTGGAGAACCTCTTTTTAGGGTGGGGGCCTCTACACTATGGCAATTCCACTCCTATCTCAAAATGTGGATGATCACCCTTCAGCATTGGGCAATCCCTTCTTTTACTCACACTGTTGCCATTATACTACGTCCCTTTCTTTAAAATATGCCTTTCCTCCTGAGGTAGCTGGTCATTAGCCGTGACGTCCAGCTGGAACCTTTAAGGCTGTTCACCAGGCTTCCCCTGAAGTCTTCAGTCTGGTCCAGGAGCTGCTCAGTCTTCATACCAGTGCCATGAGGTGACACTCAGCCTTCAGCTCTTTTCTCTAAAGGCTGCTCCAGGAGTCTTCCTCTCCCCATTGCTTCTGCCTCATATGCTCCCAGGTTGGCCCCTCAGTCTTGTAGCTGCTCTTCTTCAGGCTCGTCAGCCTCTCACGAAGACACTTCCTGATGGCTATTCCTCAGGCAACTCCTCCACAGTTCCTTATATTTACTCTGGCCAGAACCCTCCAGCCAATCAGATTTGGTGTGGTCAACATTCTATCACCCCATCTCTATTTAAACATAGGACTAATGAGTATCCTTAGAACTGTCAGTTCTCCAACCTGATGGTATCAGTTTTGATCCTACCTTCCCATCTATAAGGACAGAAACCTGGCTTCATTTTCACCTCCTAGTGGTAACAGTAACTGCCAATTTGCCAGTGCACCATATTTAAAATGTAACTTTCCCCAGGCACAAGCCTTGAGTAAAAAGCATACACTTTTCTTTTACTGTTAACCCATTCAGACCCTCAGTGATTGAAATAAAATGTAACAGTTAAACTTTGCCTTCTATTTCCCTTCAGTTTCTTCACAAAGTGTAATGCCAAGATGGTGCTGTGTGGCCTAGAAAAGGATAGTGCTAGGAATAAACCCATCAAACCAGGGCCAGATCTACACCAAGCAGGATATAACATGTTGAAAACTGTATATGGAATGTGTTCTGGGCTCGAACAGTTGTCAAAATTGTTATAAAGCAGTAGGTCTGAGGGGAGATTGTGTGTTTGATTCCAGTCCTCCCTGGGAGCAAGTATCCTGCACAAAGAAAGTATGTTCAGCCAAACTCGCTTATAATGTGGGGTCAGCTGGGCCAGAAGTGTGCAACCCCTCCGCTGATACAATTTATGAATGCTTGCATCGGGCTAGTCTCATATAAAGGACACTGAAATAGGAAATTCCTAAGTTAGCTGAAATCTAATATTACTGCTCTGAGAAATGAGCTCACATTTTAGTTTCTTCTAGTATAATATATTGGAAGACGCATTTTTTAAAAATTGTATTTAATTCAGTGATACAAATTACACACAACAAAAAAACACCATGATAACAAAACAAAAAGTTAAAATTAAAATGCAAACAAACACACACACAAAATTCTTCTCACTGTCTGTTGCAAAAATAAATAATAAATTACATCAGGAATCTTCACCGTTTATGCTATGTAAAAAAAGTATCAGGTCTTAAACTCCATTTATTTTGTACTGATTGCATCAATGTATCATTCCAATACTTTAAGTTATGTGTTGGAGGGCTATACAAAGAATTTTCTTTCTTTATAAACGAAATAAAAGGGAAACAAGTTTCTTCAAAATTGTCCATATGTCTTTCTCCTTTTGCATATTTTAATTTGCTTGTCAGGTTTTCTAACAAAACGGTTTAAACAGCTGCGCTTCGTAAGTCCATCTAAATTTTTCTATTGTTGAGCAATTTCGGACCTAGCTGCAGCAAGAAGAAATCCAATCAAATCTTTATGTCTTAACTGATCATTTTGTTCAGAAAATGTATTCAGTAATAACAACCCCCACTGAAAATGTATATTGGAAGAGTTCTTAAGTGAGATATTCCTCTTTTCTCTTAAGGGAGATGCTCAAATTTACTGCTAGTGTGCGAGAATGGATGAAACAGGACAACAACAATGTCATAGCAATACACTGCAAAGGAGGGAAGGGTAAGCAAATGTCATTTAGTGGAAACATCAGGGTGGAGTTGGAAGTAGTTTGAACTTCTTTTGAGTTATTTCTCTGAAGGAGTCATCTGAGGCACAAAACCACAACATTACGAGTGACATTGTAATTTATGGCTTAGTGGCCATTCTTCCTGGTCCCTGAGAATCACTGCTAGGTAGCTTTTCCTAAATTTTGCTGCGTGCACCAATAATTCAGAAGTAGGCATCTGAGTTCAAGAACTTGTATTCAAGTTGTCCCTCAGCAATTTTTGATTAAATTTCTGAAGCCTGGTTATTTCCAGAGGGATAGTTGATTTAGAGTACTGCAGCAAAAACAGTCTTGTGGCACCTTAAAGGCTAACAAATTCAATATGACATAAGCTTTTGTGGACTAGAGTCCATGTCATCAGATGCATGAAATGTTACAAAGTAAGTATGAGTGTGAGTTTTGGAGTATGGGTGGGGAGTTTTAACAGTAAGGTAAGAGGGAATTGAAATGCAGAAAGTATAGACATTGATAAATAAACAGTGTTAACAGTGACCATTCACCAAACCGTTTTTGGGTGTGTGCAATTAACACTTGTAATGTGATAAAAACAAGACCTTTGTCCCTATTCAAGCCACAGGAGATACAATTGAATCTGGTTCACTGTAAGCCACTTTGATTTAGTTTTTAAGGAAGGTGGGATGGAAGACTTTTAACACTTGACTCTAATTTTTATGTGAGGACTGGTAATAACTTATTTTCTAAATATGAGTAAATAAACTTTCCAGCCACAAAATGCTTGCCTAGATTCGGAGTTCATGGATACCTTTGTACATTTATCTTCTGTAGGGAGCAGAGAAGCTCAAAACTGGAGGAAGCTTTCCATGTGCCCAAAGTGTTCAAATGTTTGAAATAGAGGGCACTACCACTTGTGGCTGATTTTAGAGAATTGCTGTGGTGCAGAAGGACATTTTTAAAATAGTGCCCTGAACTAGGCATAAGATGCTGCCAGAAGTCAGTGCAGAATGCTAGAGTGTTGCTGTAGTGTTTTCTGGCAACGTTCTAGTTGAGAGTTGAGCATCTGTGCTGATTGAAGCCTTTCAGTACTCTTGAGAGATAGCTCCATACAGAGTGCAAAGTGGTAGTCAAGCCTCCTTCTGTAAATGATTCTTCTGAAAATTTCAGGCCCATCACTGGGGATAAGCAAAGAGAAGAGTTTCCAATAATTCAAAAAGCTGGGGTGCAAGGCGACCTCCAGGCTCTACAACCTAGAGTTGTGCCCAGTGGTTGCCAAAAGTGATGATGCAGTATAGTGTCCATTCACTAGTATTTACAGTGTTTATTTGTACAGGGCATCTGGATTGGCTGCTAGATGTGAAGGGTGGGTTGTAGGCAGCATCTGATGTTTTTCAGATCTGCTGTGAGACGGGGATGTAGCGTAATGCAACTGCTCTCATGGTTCCATTCTTGGGTGCAACTGCTGGGGTACAACCGTGATGACTTTTCACTTAAGTTTTTGCTTTCCCCTTTTTGAGGCAGGTCGGACTGGAACGATGGTTTGCGTCTGGCTTATTGACAGCAACCAGTCTGAGAGTGCAAAGGTACAAAAAGCAATGGCAGTGGTGATCTTCCTTCTGTGTCTTTCTGAAAAGTGCTTCCACATGATAGCAGTCCATGTAGGTGACGCCTATAGTCTTTATATGCTGCTTGTGTGTGGTTCAGCCCAATTGCAGTGAGGTGTGTCTGTGTTTGGTTGAGGGGGTTCACAGCAGCAGCAGATACCACCAGCAATGTCCAACATTGGAATGGAGTCGGGCTCTCAATGCAATTGGCCAAACCATGTAGTAAGCAACATGCAAACACTGGAGTCACCTGTGCTGCCTCGTGGAACTGTCTTCCTGCAGCTTCTGTCAGGTCAGCTCAATGTTTGCTGTGGTGCTGCATATGCTGGAATCTGATTAAACTCTTTTTGTTGTATCTAGTGTTAGTCCCTATTGTTCAAAGAAGGCATTTTAATTCCAATGTAGGCTTCCATGAACATAGAGGGATTGGGGGGGGGGGGAGGCAATTCTTCCAATGCCCCTTTTCCTCCTGCTCCCCTCAAATCTGCTCCAGAGTGTTTGGGAAACCTTTAACAGCACGAAAGGTGTTTGGGGGGGCTGCAGGGGAAAGAAAGGATTGACAAACACATTTTGCCCCCTGGCTAGCTCACAGAAACCTCCAGTGGATCAAAGAATGGCACCATTAGATGACATCTGTGCTTTTGGAGAGAATTTTGTAAATCTGCTAAGAACAGTGAGGAGTTGAGTTTCACTATTTTGACTGGCAGTGTTTTTATGGCTTAGATCTTGTCTCTCCTACCATGAATGGGGTTCACATTTACTGAATGGAGATTCCCCACCTCCTTGTTCACTCTGCAGCCCCCAACCTCCCCTGAAAGTCTGCTCTTCATGGGCCCTTAAAAATGGAGGAGGAATGGAATGGATGTTGTGGCACCCAAGCCTATGTCTCTAAGTATCTTATTAGTTTAAAACCAAAACTGCAAGATACTGTAATAGCTACAGTGCCATGGCTCTTCTGTTTTTAGGAAAGCTTGGCGTATTTTGGTGAAAGGAGAACTGATAAAAGCACAAGCTCCAAGTTTCAGGGCGTCGAGACACCATCCCAGGTAAGAGTCTGCTTTGAAGCCCCACTTAAGTCATTGTAAGCAGTATTGTAGCAAGAGGTAGAATGCCACCACTTAGTATGACTACTTTTCTGGACCGGCCTTCCATCCCTTAGCATTTCTGGGTGGTATCTCAGAGTGCCTTCAATCCAGTAAACTGATTGTATTGTGAGTTGGAGCAACAGCATGTCAAGAGTTTAAGGTTTAGGCATGTTTTGGTAAAGCCAGGCTTGCAGTGATGTAGTTTCAGACTTGTCGTCTCTTGCATCCAAAAGGCAGAAGATGGTCTGCCTGTTCTCTGGATTGGGCTGGGAGCTTTGCTTTGCCTTTGGACTATGACTCTAGTGAGCCAGAAAATATTGGCCTGGTTCATATGACATGACATTCCATAAGTGCATGAGCGGGAGAGACCTGGTGCACTCTCAGCAACCCAAAATAGACTCTTCCGTAGGTTGCTCAGAGTGACACCCAAGCATGGACTGCTGGATTTTTAGGGGCTAAACAACCCAGTAGTTAACCCATACCTTGTTGTTAGGTTAACTGCTGGGTTGTTTAGTCACTAAACAAACCAGTGGTCAAGGTTAAGATGACACTCTCAGAAACGTACAGAGAAGATGATCGTGAGTTGCTGAATAAAAGTGGAAATGGGCATGCTGCAGGCAGTGTGCTCTCTCTCTCCCACTCATCCCCAACAACCCATGGTTTGTTTGACCCATGGGCTGTTGTGCTGTGCAAACTGGCTCACTCTAACTTGCCCATAAAATATTTTTTCTGAAGATGCTCTTAAATTTTATTTGCAGAGTCGATATGTCGAGTATTATGAAACCTTAAAAATCAAGTATGGCCTGAAGCTTCCATCAGTGAGACCACTTAGAGTCAAGTGCATAAAGCTCTCTGCTATCCATGGTAAATGTCACTAAAAACACTGTAGGTTTTGTAAAGGCATTTTCTGTCCTGCTGTGACTTAGAATTACTTTTGGAGACTTTGCAGTAAGCAACTCACAAGCCGGAATTCCAGAATTTGATGCTAGTAATTGTCCTCCTATCACTCTTTTTTTTTAGGAATTGGGAAAGGCAATGCGAGTGATTTGAGAGTTAAAATAATAATGGAAAAGAAAGTAGTATTTCACTGTGTTTGTGCAACCCAAGAGAACTGCAAGGTAACAGATTTTTTGGGGGATTAATTCAGAGAGGCGGTTAAGAAGCCCTGGATTCTGTTCCTAGCTCACCTGGTCACTTCATATGACTGCTTGCAGCCCCATACAGGAAACAACAAATCAAGCTATCTTTCCCACATTAGGTGGTGGGCACATCTCACGCTGCATGAAATGTGGTTAGGAACCCTTTCCTGAAAGGTCTGGCACTTGCTGTAGCCAGATGTGCTAGCTGCCTCCCCACAAGTAGCGATATATTAACAGGAGGGGGTGTTGCTAGGTAATTTGAGGCTTAGCCAAGAATGTACACTTTACTGGGCAATGGCGTGTTCATGTCTTGAAAGACATACATTTTCAAAGGGCAAATTAACCTAGGTGACGGCCAGTCGTTACCTAGATCTCCACTGGAGATTCATTAACACTGTGTTGTTGTTGTTGTTGTTGTTACCTTAAATCACTATAACCTATTGCAGAAGTAACTAAGGGATAGCCCATGGCATAACTTCTTCTAGTCCTTAAAACTGTTTCCCTGTGCCAGATTCGGTAACACTACTGGTGTGTGTGTGTGTGTGTGTGTGTATGTCTGCAAGAGGCCTCTGAGGCACAACTTTATTCTGTACTGTGTGTGTGTGTGTCTTACCTGGTTCTTCATGGGGGTAGGGATGAGTTGAACTCTGCCTTGCCAAGCTGTTCAGGATCATAATGATTTCAATGCAGGAGAAAAGGAGGGACAGGCAAGTTGCTCTTGCTGACCTAGTAAATCACACCCATGCATTTTGTGACAGGGATATTTAATAGGTGAGAGTGAGATGCCTCTCTGCTCCCTTTCAGTTGTTCTTTGATGGCGAAAATGACTGGGTAGTAATTGGTTTGGAAAGCTGTCCTGTCGTTAGCAATGATGTGAAAGTCAGATTTGAATCTTCTTCTGTAAGTAAAGAAATTGTAGATGTCTTGAATTCCTTCCACCCTCTGTAGTTGTATTCCTGTATTCAGTGTTGATACAGTAATTCCATCTCCAGCAGAAAGTTAGCTTGATTAAGTGGTGCTGTTGACCTTATAAAAGCAGACTGGCCCCTTTGACTTCATGGGATTTGCACATTAAAATCCGCATTAAATCTTTAAAGATGGGGCTATGGGAAAACAGTGGAGTGGTGAAAAAACCCTGGAATTGAGTATTTTTTTTGGTTTTTTGAGCTAGTAAGAAGAATGCTAGTGAACAGAACATTTATTTTGTTCCTAGTTTATTGTGCCTTGTGGGGGCTCAGGTTACCCCCTTCTAAAGGCTGTAAGCTAGATAATGCAGATGAAGCACTCTGAATTTAAGAAAAAAATGTAGAAATGTTTTAGTAGCATTACATATTAAATCAGTTGTCTTTTTTAAAATGTAGGATATTCCAAAAGGCTACGATGACTGTGCTTTCTTCTTTTGGTTCCACACTGCCTTCATAGAGGATAACAGGTATGTTGCACTGTACAAAAGCAAAATCCTGTAGTGGAAAGCTAAAATGCCCCTGAACTTTGGTCAGCTTGAGAACCAGAGTGTGATGGACTTGACCTCTAGGAAGGGCTTGCTCAAGAGTTGTCTCCTTTAGCAAGAGGCAGGTGATGCTTTCTTCCATGGGGTGATATAATTTTTATGGGTGAACTACAAAACCCCCACATAGCCCCAAGGAAGCAAGATATTCCAGATATTTGCTACTGATGATGCCCCTGGAACCAGAGGCAGGCTAAGAGGGAGCCTGAGACTTTTGTTACTCCTTCTGTAGTAACATACAGCTAGCCTCCAAGAAAGGAGGTTAATGAATGAAGAACTAAGTAACTCAAATCAAGTTGTTTCAGGGAATGAGGCCTCTTTGGCTACTGCTGGACTATCGCTGTGGATAAGTAACTTCTGTTCACCCCATAAGAGAAATTTAAATGGGCATCTAGCTTCTTTATGCAGTGGTAACGTGAATACTTGCTCATCTATCTAGGTATATCTAACGCAGACTGCCCCTGCATTAGAAATTCGTCATCAGACAATCTCTAGTTGCAGGTTGGTCTGCTCTGTAATATAGTTGCAAAGAGGAATTATGAGAAGATGTGCTTGTTTGCTGAAAGAACAAGCTGGAGAGCAATAAAACGAGCATTCCCTTGCGTTCAGACTATTATATTTTCTGTAGCTGCACTCCATCTCTTTACACATTTTTCCTTTGTAGCATGCTATGGCTGCATCTATTTGGGTAATAAATAGCAGGGAGTACTGCCAAGCTACCTAAACTCACCAGTTGGCTTTTGCATGCTTAAAAACAGCAGTCTTAGTTTTGCCTTTATTCCCTCTGTTAGAGAAGTTTGGGGGTGAGAGTTATCACTTGTGTAACCAAAATGGACAAGGGGGATGTATCGACATGCACAGTGGAACCCCAAGGTTTGATAAAGTACAAAAATAATTTCAGAAAACCCTAAAGATGCAACCCAGCCTCAACAGCTGAATGAGGATGGAGCATGTGCAGAGGGCACAGAATGGTGGGTATCTTATGGGGGAGAAATTGGGGGTGGGTGAGTATGGAACAGAGGATTCTAGAAGGGATGGCTGGCTGAAACACTGAACATGAGCTCTCCATGCTGCAGCATTTTGTTGTAAATCTTACTGGTCTTTCACTAGTAGCAAAGCCACATAGATAGTTTATGGGGTGGTGGTGGGGAGTATCAAGGAAATGCAGAAGAACAGGAGACAAATGCTAACATATGGCAAACCAAGCTGGTGTGGTGTAGTGGCTAAAGTGTTGGACTGGGAGTCGGGAGATCTGGGTTCTAGTCCCCACTTGACCATGGAAACCCACTGGGTGACTTTGGGCCAGTCACAGACTCTCAGGCCAACCTACCTCACAGGGTTGTTGTTGTGAGGATAAAAATGAAGAGGATTTTGTATGCCGCCTTGGGTTCCTTGGAGGGAAAAAAGGTGGAATATAAATGCAACAAAAATAAAATTTAAAAAATCATGTCTTAACTGTATATACTTAACTGTATGTAACCTAATGTGGATGAATTGCGAAGGAACTGAGGGAGGGAATCAGAATCTTGGCAGATTGACCTCCAACTAAAAGCCATGGAAGAGAATGTCCAATTGGTTCTGCAGTTTCTTGGGTACAACTGCTACTACAGCATAACCAATACTGGTCTGGGGCGGGAGAGGGAGCAAATCTAGCAGTGGAAGCTTGAGGAAGACTCCACAAGCAAGGGCAGCTAAAAATGAATTGTGTGGAAAAGCTGGAGATGAAGGCAGTACAGTTTGTGGATGGAAGTAGGTGCTGCATTGCTCTGCCAGTAGGAAGCTTGTACTATGAATAACTTAATCCCCTTCCTGTTTTGTAAAAGATATACATGTTGTATTTCCCTGCAAATGGATTAAAGGAACATTACCATTTCTCCTCCTTTCCCCCAGACTTTATATTCCTAGAAATGAAGTCGATAACCTAAACAAGCCAAAGATGTGGAAGATGTTTAGAGAAACGTTTGCTGTGGAGCTGAACTTCAGTGAGCCGTAGCCAGGACTGAGCAATGAAGGTTTAAATGGAGTTACTATGCAATTTCCTCCTAGGATCATGTAGCAATACTCTGGTATTGCCTTCTGAGAGTCGTCTTCCTCCCATGAGCGCAGGCAGGAGCATCTTAGAACTGAATGTTAAACTCAGAGGTTGCTTAATTCCCTTGTGTCTGTGTGCTGTTTCTATGATGATTAAAACAATTAATTTTGCCAGCTGGTTTATGTGTGAGAAGTATGGAATCTTCCATGTATTTTTGCTTCTCTCTCTCTCCCACCCCCCGCGCGAACCATTGCCATCTCAGCTGGCTGGTCCGAATACTAAGTGCACAAGCCAGACATGCTATTATTCTGACTGTGGCCATTGACCTTGCTTATATCACCAAATGTTGACTGGGTGACGCATCTGGGTTAATACTTGCCCATTTGGTCCCAGTAGCAGTTTACAACTGGGAGCTAGGAGATCAGACTTAGGGTGCAATCCCATGCATGTTTAGACAGAAAAATGTCCTACAACTCCCAGCATTCCCCAGTCAGCAATGCATGGGATTGTGACCTTAATGATTTATGAAGGCTTCCAGTACCTGGTGTTCATCTGATGTGGACGGGATGTACAGAGGATACAGGCCAGGATAGAGGCCCAAGTCTGGCAATTCTTTTGGCTTACTGGCTGCCATACTGTACAGCACACTCCTACTGAATTTGCTGAGCTGGTGTTAAAAATTGTCCAGACTTGTCCTGGGTAACTTGAACATGAATCCCCCTCTCATACTTGTTAATTTTATATTTTAAACTGGCTGGGAAATGGGTGATCCATGGAGTTTTAGGGGTTTAGAAAAAGTAATCCAATATATCACGGTAACCCAGTTGTCGTTGGCAATAACCCAGACCATCCACTGCATGTTGCAAGCAGATGGCAGCCTCTTAACTCCCCCACCCCACTTTGCCGTCTGGGATTTAACATGTTAAGCAGGCCTTTTTGAATAGGATGGGCTATAATTCCAATGAGAGTGGTCAGCAGTGTGCTCTAGGAAATGTAGGGATCTTAAGCTTCTACATGAAACTTGTAAAAAGATGTCTGGAATGTAATTTCAAGTGACATCTAAAGGTTGTTGGCTCTTATCGTGTTACTACCTCCCAAATGGCTTCCTTTAAGCACCCCTTCCTGTTCTAAGTAGCAAGCTAGAAATTCCTAGGAACTGTTGAGACCCAATTACGGTGTAAAATTTGTTAATATATTCCAGTTTGGCAGCTTCATGTTGAAGTCCCCCCTTTAGTATGTTTGTTTTGTTGGAATATGGTGACTTCCTCCAGGATATTGAGTCTACTACTCAATATCCTGGAGGAATGAAATCCCTTAATGCATTTTAATGTCTGGCATGTGTACTTTTATGCTCTTGGGTAGATATCAACATATATTGGCCTAGGTAAATGGCAGCAGAACATCCACCGGTCTGGCTTCCCAACATATTAAGGATGGATCATATTTTTTCTGGTCTTATTCCAATGTCTTCAGTTATTACAGTCTTCAGTTATTACGGGCATATTAACATAGAAGCTTAGCCCTGCCCTTATATAACTCCTGTCATTGTAGGCTATTACAGGATCTTGTAAAAATCCCTATTATCTGCAGTTGTGTAGGTATATAATAGCACAAGCCACGCAAAGTTTAGAAAACAGCAGTTTTATTGAAATCAATTTGATACTTAAAAAACCAAATCACAGCCCTTAAAATATGCTTTATGAGTTTTACAAGTGTTCGACTTGAACCCAGGCAGTCACATGGCCAATGCATACATGTATCTAATGACTTCAGTCTACAGTAACAAGTTTTCTACGTATCAAACTGGTTCATCATTAGTTTCCGACTGTACTCGTAGGCAAGGAACAATGCACCATTGGCTGGGAAAGCTCGGATCATAGTAGGTTTCAGTCCAGAATATAAGGCAAACAGACCTGTAAATACAAGTCAAATGTTAAGCCATTTCTTAGACATCCATTCCCAGGTATTCCTTAAAGCTCAGATGGCATTTTAGCACTCCTCTGATGCTGAAGAATGAACGTCTCTTTATAAAAAAAGCCCAAACTAAAACTGCTCAGCTACTACTGGAGTGCTCAGCCTTTGACATTGTCATGGGGAAAGAGGGGTTCTATATTTGGATAACAGCAATAATTTATCATTACTTGCACTTTTTCTCCAAACCAATCATACAGACAACTACCAGGTGTTTTTGTCCTGTGGTGATGTGGATGATGGAGAATGGAAATAAAGTACTTTGATGTATCTGTCAAAAGCTGTCCTGAAGATCTACCTGGAAATCTCTGAGTCAGTACTGTTGGAGTTCACATCTCCACCTTAGCCGTGAAGCTCACTGGCTGCTCTTGGGCCAATCACATATAGACATATGTGTATAGACTAACCCTCCTTTGCACCTCCCTGACCTCTGTAGAGCAGGGCTGGGCAACCTGTGGCTAATATTAATTGGCTAAAGAAGTGTTTAGCTAGTAGACACATTTCACAGCCTAAGCATTGTCATAGGTTTTAATGGAGCAAGAGAAAAGCTCCAATCTTCTACTGTCCCCAGCCCTTCCCCGGAGGCCCTTACATCCTAGCTCTGTGTCCCGTCCATATCTTACCATTCCTTTCTGCCTCCCCCTGCAACAGGCTTTTAATGGTCCTAGGGCTTCAGTCATTGTTTCTATCTCCTGTTCTAACCCAGCTACTTTTTCTAGTGCCATCTCCATACTATGTACAAAACTGGCACAGCAACATTGGGAGGGTAGGGACCCTGCTTTGCACACAGGAAGTCCCAGGTTCAACCCCCCCGTATCTCCATGTGGGGCTGGAAAAAATCCTGCCTGAAGCTCTAGGGAGCTGCTGCTAGTCAATGTTGAAAATACTTGGCTGGCTGGACCAATGGTTTGACTCAGTATACTGTATATGAAAGGCCATAAAAAGACAGCTAGTGCTTTTAGCCAACTATGCGTGAGATACAACTGGAAGTCTATCTGTGTTTCTTAACGTGAGATGGACTAATGCTTCTAACAAAATGGACCAACAAGTGGGGCTGGCCCCATCTTTAGTTCCAGGTGGCAACTGGTTGATCAGTTATTATTTGTGATGTAAGTGGGGTGATGACTATCCTGGCAGGAGCAAAGGCAAATGTAGATGCCAACTGGAGAAACTACCTACATATGGCCAGGATTTTTCGTTTCCTTGCAAATATGCAGGCTATGTTGTAGGAGACTAGTTCTAGGCATGCCCAGGTAGATTCCAAGACAAACCCTCTCCCATGTTCCGTGTTCTAACCTTCATTCTGGAACACGCTTACAAACGTTCCCATGAAGCCAGCCTGTTTCCCAGCCATGGAAAGAACTTGGATTCTAGATTTGATGCAGTCCACTGGATACACAGCGATCCATAAACAGATGCCGCCAAAGCCACCACTGAACATCAACGCAACAGGACCTACAAAAGCAAGCAGTGGTGTCCTAAGATGTGGTACCTGGAGCAGTAAATCCAAGTGAGTCTCCCCCCACCCCTCAAAGGGGTAAACACACAATGAAATGCCACCCTAATAGTAGGGCAGATCATATACACCATATAAAGTGGTGCGTGTATATTTTAAAGCACAATGTCTTGGTGCCATTGGCACACTGAAGGCGGTTGACCCCCGATCACTATTTTCCAAAGGAGGAGGAGGACGAAGAACTGGTTCCCACAAGGGCTTTCAAGATGCTTGTTTCTATGCCAAAGCAATTATTAGGCACTGCAGGTTCCCTCTTCCATGTCTATGGGGTGAGGCGGACGCAGTGAGGGAATTGGGCTGCAACGGGGCCAACTTCCTCGTCCCCACTTTTTATCGCCATCCATGTAATGTTCTGTTTGTATGGGAGGATTTTACCTAAGCCTAGCCATTTATTTTAGCAGGGTTTCTCTCTCTGCATTATCTGTATGTGCATAGCTGGGGCATTGGAAAATATACCCATCTTTTATGTGGGTGCCCCCCATTTCCCTGCGTTACTGCTTGGCAATGGGGCCAACAAATTGGATGATAGAGAAGTGGGGATTGGCAACAAAATGGGGTATCTCCCCAGCCACAGGAGAGCTCTTGTTCGGAGTCTGAGCCCATATTTATTTATTATTTATTTTATTCCATTTATATATCGCCCCATAGCCGAAGTTCTCTGGGCGGTTTACAAAAATGTAAAACAATGAACATTAAAAACACCAATATACAAAATTTAAAACCATAAAGCATAAAAACAAGTTATAATTACAATATCCTTTAAAACATGAAATGGGAGCCTTGCCAGGCTGGTTTGGAACTTGCAGGACGAAGGGGGAAAAGGGTCACCATCTGCTTTTCCCACCCTCCTGTAACATCCCCCTCTACTTATAAAACACTAAAGGATCTGACTACCAGCTCTATGCTTTGCTTGGCTGGATGGTCTGGAGAGTGGGAAAGAGGGCCCCTTTTTTGTCCTTCTCCCACCCACCTCTACTGAAATCTCTGCCTATCGTGTGGGATATTAAGGCCACCATGAAAGCAGCTAGCCCTAACCCCCGTTTTGGGCACCAGTACCATTACACAGCAGGGGTGGCCAACTTGTGGTCCTCCAGATGTAATTGGACTGCAACTCCCATCAGCTCTAGCCTGCATGGCCAATGCCGAAGGAGTTGCAGTACAACAACATCCGGAGGACCACAAGCTGGCCACCTCCGCACTATAGAATCCAGCAGGTCAATTCCTCTTACTGCCCTCCCCCATTTTCCTCCTGTAGCTCTCTTCTCCCTCTCTAACTTGCACCCTCTGTGTACTGCAGTTCCTAGCCTGACAAAGACCTGTGCTTAGTAGCTTCTATTAGGGTGGGTGAATTAAGGCAGCTTCCCTCTTCCCCCAGCTTGCTAATATATGTCTGCATATTAGAATAGTCCCTTGTGTATGCAGAAACTACAAGTCTATTTTTGAGTGGCCCCTTTTTACTTCCAAACTGATATGTATGGGGTCACCTGCATTTGCTATTCGTAAGAAATGTGTTCCGGCAATTCAATTTCGTAACAGCATTGGGTGGGATCCAGATTTTTGGCGTGTGCAATTGTGCTGACGGAAGTGGAGTTCCCACTCCCCATAGCAATCCTCCCAGCCCCCTGAAAAGGCTACCCAGAGTGTCCGGGGACTCTGCTGAATAGGGTGAGTTGTAATGAGGGAGGTCTGCCCAAAATTGAATGGAGGCACCTTCCGTGTGCGCGGCCCTCCCATTAATGGAAGGCAGATCCTGGATTCAACCCATTGTCCATCAGTGTATTGGGAAGCAACAGGGACTGGCTGGTTTGTAGAACAATGTAAATGGACTTTATTAACATGCATCCTTTACAGAGGGATGGTAAATGTTTAATACTAGATGCTGCCAATCCTTCAGAGCAAGTTGCGATATCAGAACTGGTTGTACTTATTTCAAGGTCAAGGATGAACCCTGCATTGTTAACAGTCAAAACGTACCTAATTCCTCTTTCGGTCTCCCAAATGAAAAGAACGTCCGACTCATTTCATAGCCTCCAAAGAATAAGAAATAGCCTGGAATTTCCCGAAGCAAAGTGCTGGACAGACCACGGTAGAATCCAAACGGACCGTCCTTTTGCAAAACGCCTTTGACTACTGACCAAACTGAACTAGGAGAGGAATGAGACTGTCAGGCACAGGTCTTATTTTTGACTGCCTAAATGACATGCTTTTACAAACGGGAAGAACAGTGCCATTTCTCCAAGGCTCTCTCTAACTCAAGTGCAGAAGAACCAGACTTAGGAACATCTCATCCCTGTCCTGGAATATCAACAAAGAACACCAGAAAATTAAAAATTTCCCTCAAGAAGCAATTCCAATCTTGTAAACTCTTTGTACTCTTTAGGCATGCAGAGATCCCATCACCAGTTATACTCAGGGTATCAGCTTTCCTTTGAAGGGAGGAAGACAGCTGGCCTTATGTGATTACCACAGAATGGATCAACGGGAATCCCTGAACAGATTCTGTTGGGGCGTGGGGGGGAATAGCCCTGCCACTAGTCATGCGTTCAATGGAATCTCTATACCAACTTTCTCAACCTGGGACCCTTCAAATGTGTTGGACTGCAATTCCCATCATCCCCAGCTAATATGAGAGGCTGCTCTACGCTATGGTGTCGAGGGTGAGACACATATGTGGAGCCTCCCAAGTGCATTGCAGGGCCTTGCCCTGCTCCTGGATTGGCCAGTTGCCCCAGTAGCTTGGGCAACAACCCTATATACACCTGAGATGGCTACCTTCAGCTCCATTCTCATACAGAAGGTTCTCCAACATTGTCAGTGTAGAAGAAAGCCAAATAAGAGCTTGGGAAGACTGGAGCCTCTAGTTCCCCTTCATGGCTGCAGCAAAGATACCTCATTCCCAAAGAGATGGCTTGTGCGGCAATCCAAACTGCCCTTTATCACCCCTTCCCTGAAGGCTGATGTTTCAACTCCACCCCTTCACACAGACAGCCTTCTCAAGCGGGAGTGCTCTGTGCATCCCACACAACCTCCCAACCTCCACTCTAGCAACATTTAGCCATCACGTCTGTTGCAAACCCAGAGGGGGGAAAGAGGCCTACATTGTTCCTCCTGGAGCATAAAGTGCCCTGAAAGGGAGAAGACAAACAGACAGCAGGCATGAAGTCTACACTGGGATGAAGTAGGTCAAAATGGAAGCACTGCTGGGTGTATAAGGGAGAAAGGCCAACAATAATCTTTGGAGGGGACTCAAAAGAAGTAGTAACTTACAGCAACTGAGGGGCACCATACCTAGATGCAGGAGGCGTTCTACCTGCTCTAAGAGCCCAGTGTAGTGGCTAAGGCTTCTATTCCATACAGACTTACCTGGGAGGAAGTCCCATTGAACTCAATGGGGCTTACTTCAGAGTAGACATGCGTACAATTGCACTAAGTGACTGAGCAATGAATTAATGAGCCCCCGGTTCAAATTTTGCCTCTGTAAACTGGCAACCAAAAAGGAGGCAAACTCTGGGGCTCAAAAAACGGGGAGAGGACTTTATTGTGTTCAACGCGTTTCAGAGGTGTCTCCTTCTTCAGGAGCTATAAATCAAACAAATGAATCAAAAATGAGAATAATATCTTATAAACGACCCCCTCATCCTTTTTACAAAGTTCAAGGGGCTTTTCTACGTTAGAATTCCACTTAACCCCCCCCCCAACAAATTTAAAAGTAAACTCCCACTTTAATATAACATACAATATTCCCATGTTTTTACTTCTGATTAAGACAGTAGTAAAAACAATGTCATTTTACATTTGCATAGCCTTTAACAAATCCACTCCTTTAACAAATATAGAATGACATTGTGTAGTCAGAAGTAAAAACATGGGATATTGTATGTTATGTTAAAGTGGGAATTAACTTTTAAAGTTTTTTTTTAAAAGTGGAATTCTAACGTAGAAAAGCCCCTTGAACTTTGTAAAAAGGATGAAGGTGTCATCTATAAGATATTATTCTAATTTTTAATTCATTTGTTTGATTTATAGCTCCTGAAGAGGGAGACATCTCTGAAACACACAGAGCACAATAAATTTATTTCCCCTTTTCTTGAGCATCAGAGTTTGCCTCCTCTTTTGTTGCCAAATTTTGCCTCTGCCAAGAACTCACTAGATGGCCTTAGACAAGCTTTAGTCCTCCTTGGGGAAAATAGCCTCCTTGGGAAAATAACAACCTTACAGGGTTGTTGTAAGGATAAAGCAAGTGAAATGCTTTGAACAATCACAAGAGATATGCAATAATAATAGGAAGAAGAGTTTTTTTGGAGGGGATGCATTAGTAGAGTTTGCATAATGCAAACCAGATATACATTTTTTTTAAATTATTATTATTATTAATAATAATAATAATAATAATAAGAGATACAAATAGAAAATTAATAATTAACAATGATAATGATAAGTAGAAGAAGAATTGGGGGTTTTAGGGGGCAGATTAGTAGAGTTTGCAAAATGCAAACCAAATATACAAATATAATTATTTATTATTATTAATAATAATAATAAAGATACAAATAGAATATTAATAATTAACAATGATAATGATAAGTAGAGGAAGAATTGGGGTTTTTAGTGGGGCATATTAGTAGTTTGCATAATGCAAGCCAGATATACAAATATAATAATTATTATTAATAATAAATAGGATATACAAATGGAATATTAATAATTAACAATGATAATGATAGAAGAAGAATTCAGTTTTTTAGCGGGTCATATTAGTAGTTTGCATAATGCAAACCAGATATACAAATATAAGTATTCATTATTATTATTATTAATAATAACAACAACAATGGTAATAATTAATAAGATATACAAATAGAAAATTAATAATTAACAATGATAATGATAAGTAGTAGAAGAATTGGGGGGGTTGTGAGGGGGGGACACGCATTAGTAGAGTTTGCATAATGCAGACCAGACTAGGTGTCCTCAAAGTGAGCTGTTAAAATAGGGCATTTCTGTGGAGGTCCGCATCACTTACTTCTGCCCTTGCACTATCTTCCCAGATAACTGCATTTCATGCATGGTCTGCAGGCGGCACTTCACGAGCTCGGTGGGGCAGAGGACCAAGGTGGCAAACGCCGAAGCGAAGGAGCCGGCAGCGGCATTCTGAAGGTCACTGCAAGAAAGACAAATGGGGTCTGCTACACGAGAGCCAGGTGCCTTGATTTGCAGCACACTCGGGGCTGTGCAGATCGCCACTTTTCCCTTCAGGTAACTCTGTGAAGTGATAGCAGAGAAGCAGCTGACAGCAAGGGGGTGGAGTAGGACCTGGAAGCAGGGGGGCATTGCTGTTAGTACGAAGGATCAACGCAACGGTCTTCCAGTGCAGAATCAGGGTGGGAGGCGATCTAATGGGTCAAGCAGGCCCATCTCACTGCTGTTTAACTAAGGTCCCCTCTACAAGGATTCGCTTTTGCGCCTGGTTAGGCGATTATGCGCATAATCACTGAAGCGCATTTACGCCTAATACCTCTGCACGAGAGGAGGCGAAGCGCATTAACGGATTACCAAAATGCGCTTTACAAGTAGTTAATGCGCATAAGCGCTTGTTCACATAGTCAAAATGCGCTTTAACGGCCGGAGCAAAATAAAACTCGCTGTTTAACGTGCATTCGATAATGCGCATAATCGGACAGATAACGCGCCTCTACGCCCGATTTGCGCTCCGTTCTTGTAGAGGTAAATTTTTTAAAGCGCCGTGAAAGAGCTTTAAACCTCTCTTGTAGAGACAGCCTATGGCAGCCTTCCTTAACTTGGAGCCCTCCAGATGTGCTAGACTACAACTTCCAGCATCCCCAGCCACTGGGCAGCTATCATTGGTAGATTCCTTCGGAAGAAGATTGCTCATTGAACAGTAAGTGGAGAAATTGTGTTCCTGATTTTGCATAAGTCCATCAGAAGAGCAATGCTGGATCAGACCAAAAGTCCATCTACTCCAACATTCTGTTCACACTGTGGCCAACCAGCTGCCCATGGAAATCCCAGAAGCAGGACATGAGTGCAACAGCACCCTCCCACCCATGTTCCCCTCCAACTGGTGTACATAGGCATATCGTCCCTGATAATGGAAGTAGCATATACCCATCAGGTCTAGCAACCATTATCTTCTATTAATTTGTCCAATCCCCTTTTAAAACCATCCAAATTGGTGGCCATCGATACATTTTGTGGTAGTAAATTCCACAGTTTAACTAGGTGCTGTGTGAAGAAGTACTTCCTTTTATCTGTCTCGAATCGCCCACCAATCAGTTTCATGGGATGACCCCGGGTTCTAATATTATGGGATAGGAAGAAAAATGTCTCCCTATCCACATTCTTCATACCATGCATAATTTTGTACATCTCTGGCACACCTCCCGTCATTCACTGTTTTCCTAAGCTAAACAGTCTCAGGTGTTGTCATAGGGGAGTTGCTCCAGCCAACTGATCATTTTAGTTGCCCTGTCCTGCACTTTTTTTTTCCAGCTCTACAATATCTTTTCTTAGGTGCAGTGACCAAAACTGTGCACCATATTCCAAGTGTGGTTGCACCAGAGATTTGTATAAGGGCAGTTTCGTTTTCAGTTCCTTCCCTACTTATGCTTAAACATGGAATTTGCCTTTTTCTCAGCCAGCTGCCTGAGTCGACATTTTCATCCAGCTGTCCACCATGACCCCAAGATCTGTTTTTTGGGCAGTCACCACCAGCTCAGATCCCGTAGGCATCTTCCAGCTGTAGAGTGGTTTGAGGGCATGAAAGGTCCGTCACTCACCTCAACTTGGCTTTCGTGTCTAGTCCAACAATCCTCCTCACAATTTTTTGGCAAAAGCCGTAGCACATGAAGAGCACCGCGTTTTCAGCAATGTTGGCGACCAGCGCTGGGGTGGTCCCCTTGTAGAAGCCACGAAACCCCACTTGCTTGTAAGTCTTCACAAAACAGTCCACGAGCCCCCGATACATGGTGGGGAACGTCTGCATTTTCACCTTGGCGGTGTCAAATGGCTGGCCCGTCACCACGCAGGCGGTGCCCCCTGCAGGAAAGAACAGAAAAGACAAGGGAGTTGTGAACATTAGAAGCCTCTCTGCCATCGCGTGAGGTTCACAAAACCCGAGCTTTTGAGAGATGAAATGGTGACTGAGAAAAAGCCGCATGGCATGCTTGAAGTTAACGAAAGCCGGAATGAACAGACTGTGCTCTACATATGGCAGGGGAATCCTGCCCATTCATTTTATTTCCATCCTTAAGGGACCACTGAACTCTTTGTCGTTTTTGCTGCGACAGGATGACACAGCTACCGCTCTAGGAGAGAGTAGTTGCTTCCAGAGTTTTATTTCTTTATTGCATTTCTATCCCACTTTTTTTCCTCCAAGGAATCCAAGGCAGCATACAGAATCTTCCTCCTCTCCGTTTTATCCTCACAACAACAGCCCTGTGCGGTAGGTTAGAATGAGAGTCTGTGACTGGCCCAAAGTCACCCAGTGGGTTTCCGTGGCCAGGTGGGGAATAGAATCCAGATCTCCCAGTTCAACACTCTAGCCACTACACCACACTGGCACCCAGTAGGCAAGGCACAATTCTTTTTATTGTGAATTTAACAAAACAAAAAATCATGAAAAGAAAAAAAGAACAAGAAATTACATGCGCAGACATATCAATATTCCATCAAGTACAACATTCTAAAAGAAAAAAATGAGCTTATGTGTAAATTTCAAGAAAAGCAGACTAAATATCCATGTATTTATCCATTCACGAGTGGAGCCTATATATCACCCATTCAAATGATGATAGCATTGCCGTATGGGAGGTGAACGTTTATCCTTACGATGTTGGAATATCAGCCTTTTAGCTGCCATAAAGGCTCAGACTGTTAGGTGTGGGGGCTATTGCCCAGAGCCAAAATAGGTCCAGGGTGTATGTGTGGGGTAGTGGTGGTGGGGGAGAGGGAGAATGAGTGGGAATGAACGGCTCCTGCTCTTCCTCATCTTGTC
This sequence comes from Anniella stebbinsi, assembly GCA_029215795.1. NCBI lineage: Eukaryota > Metazoa > Chordata > Lepidosauria > Squamata > Anniellidae > Anniella > Anniella stebbinsi. The sequence continues at coordinate 125,384,234 of JARDYH010000003.1, read as the reverse complement.
TGGAAATGCAGAGCAAAGAAGCACGAACGTGGTTTCTGTAGGACTCTTCAGGCCCCTGTGTTTGTATTGCCTTCTTGCAGAGCAGGGTTGAGCAACTTGTGGCCCTCCAGATGTTTTAGCCTATACCTCCCATCATCCTTCACTGTTTATGCTGGCTAGGGCTGATGGAACATTTTGTAGGCTGAAACATCTGGAGGGCCACAAGTTCATAGAATCATAGTATCATAGAATAGTAGAGTTGGAAGGGGCCTATAAGGCCATCAAGTCCAACCCCCTGCTCAATGCAGGAATCCACCTTAAAGCATCCCTGACAGATGGCTGCCCAGCTGCCTCTTGAATGCCTCTAGTGTAGGAGAGCCCACGACCTCCCTAGGTAATTGGTTCCATTGTCGTACTGCTTTAACAGTCAGGAAGTTTTTCCTGTTGTCCAGCCGGAATCTGGCTTCCTATAACTGAGTCCATTATTCCGTGTCCTGAATTCTGGGTTGATCGAGAAGAGATCCTGGCCCTCTTCTGTGTGACAACCTTTCAAATATTTGAAGAGTGCTATCATGTCTCTCCCCTCAGTCTTCTCCAGGCTAAACATGCCCAGTTCTTTCAATCTCTCCTCATTGAGAGATTGCCGGGAGAGATCCGTGAACTTACCAGTCTTCAGGAATTTAAACGATCTATAAAGACTGAGCTCTTCCAGCAGGCCTACTCAGATGAATTTTAAGTGTTTTATTGGTGTTTTATTGGTATTTTAATGATATGTTGGTTTTGTGTATTTTTGGTTAGTTTTGTGTGTTTTATGATGATGTTGTTCCCCGCCTCGATCCAGAGGGAGAGGCGGGTAATAAATAAATATATTATTATTATTATTATTATTATTATTATTATTATTATTATTATTATTATTGGGCTTTGTTTCCAGACCCCTAATCATCCTCGTTGCCCTCCTCTGAACACGCTCCCTGTTGTACAGCCTGCTCTTGGATCCTTGCACAGAATTCCAAAACAGCCAATTGGGACTCAAATATAAACATTCCCTTCCTCAGAAGAAAGCACGTGATCAGCACTCAAAGTAGACACGGGGGCATTAGCCGTTCTCCAAAAAGGTCAGAAAGGTTCTGGTATATAGATGCCCATAGCTCAGCTCGGTAAATAGGGAAATCCCGCCCAGGAAGAGCCTCATGAGACTGCTGCTCTTATCTTGTATAAATCTGAACTTTACATAGGAGTGTCAAAGACCTAGTGAACCCATGTATTCCTTGGCTTTTTGGTGCCAATGTCTACATCTCCACCCCCCTTGTGTGCGTGGTGTGTCTGCATCTGCTAACTGAGGGTAACATCTGCCAAAGCAGACCTTAGTCTGCGAGAACTTACACTACAGGAAATCTGTTAGCATTCCAAGCCCTGTTGGCTTGAGCCAGTCAGGATAAAAGGGGTGTGTGTGTGTGTGTATGGGGCAACTGTTTTGTCAGGCTATTCACCTGGCAGATCATTCTCTATTTAAAATTCACCCCCCCACACACACACACACCTTTAAAAGCAAAGCTGTCATAGTTGATGGGTCCAGATCGGGTCCATAGTTGATGGGTCCAGATGTCTTCGGAGGATGGAATAGATTTGAATCCAATAGATCCAAAGCCAGCTCGTCCCCACTCCATCCTTGGAACGCCCCATTTTAGGGCCTTACACCAGCTACCACTGGCGGTTGTCTTCTGCCCACTGAACTATTGACAGGTGGAGTAAGGTCCCCTGCACAGCGGCCAAGTATCTCCCTTGCCACTTCCATCATGCCCTAACACCTTTTACCAGACAACATTGGGGGTTAGGATTGCAAGACTCTCTCATATTAACTACTAATAGGAGGAGGGGTTTAAATACCTTTTCCACAGAGCAAAGTGGACCAGTCAGTCCAGACCATTTATGTCATCAGGAGGGCATTTGACCAATCAAATATTGTCAAACAATGGCTGACTATTTTTTAAGCATTAACTGTCATGGTCCCAGGTGCCATGTCACCACTGGAGTCATCTTCAGAGCAGGAGCCAGAACCATCAGAGCCAATTGGCCCTTCAGGAGACCCTGGCACTACCCAGGATGGTATATGGCCCTCAGGAGGGATGTCTTTGAATCTGCCTCCTAGGGAGGCTGAGAGCTCAGCTTCTGAGGCAAGAGTGAGATGCTGGGCTGCCACCACCTAGCCTCTGAGATAGGGTGACCAGATAAAATCCAGGTCAGGGCTCATGTAACTTTAACAGTTGTAGAGAAAAGGGAATTTCAGCCAGTGTCATTTGTATGCAATTAGTTCCTGGTGAAATTCCCTCTTCGTCACAACAGTTAAAGTTGCAGGGGCCCTGCCTTCTTTTGTATATGGTCACTCTAGTGTAGTGCCTGCAGCTTCCGAACCATCTTCAAGGCAGCCCCACGTAGAATGCATCTCAGTAATCTAACTTGGAGGTTACCAGAGCATGGACAACTGAAGACAGGTTATCCCTGTCCAGATAGGGGCGTAGCTGAGCCACCAAGCGAAGTTGGTAGAAGGCACTCCGTTCCACTGAGGCCACCTGAGCCTCAAGTGACAGAGATGGTTCTAGGAGAACCCCCAAGCTACGAACCTGCTCCTTCAAGGAGAGTGCAACCCCATCTAGAACTGGTTGAAGACTCTCCATCCAGTCAGCAAAACCACCCAGCATAATAGCGTCTCAGTCTTGTCTGGATTCACAACAAACCTGTGAAGTAGGTTAGGCTGGTTTTATGGTTGAGTGAGGATTTGAAGCTGGGTCTTGCTGGTCCTATTCTGACACTTCACTGTTGACAGTTTGTGCTCCTGTTTGGAGATGCCTGCAGTTAGGAAGCTGCTGTCCTTCTAGCCCAGTATTGCCGGCACTGACTGGCAGCAGCTCTCCAGGGTTTCAGGCAGTAGCTTTTCCAATCCGGAGACAAAAGGAGAGCAAAGCTATGTAAAAATATATTTTTCTTTATTTCTTATGAAACCTTCATCAGGAGCTACACAAAAACTGGAGCACTTCTTTACAATTTTTTGTTATTATTCTAACAGAAAACAGTTTAAAGTTCTTGCTCATATATCATCCCGATAGGCTAATTCGTCTCGAGATTCTACCACTGAGCCACAGCACCTCTATATAGCAGCTAGCCACTGGGAGAAGGCTTATTATGCTGCTAAATTTGCCCCCACCCCACCCCAATTGCTGCAAACCTAGCAGGACATGTTGCCCTCGCTCCTGCCCTGGCTAACAACTGACACATAACGACATTTCAAAAGGTAAACTGCCACTTCAAAAGGTAAACTGCCATCTACACAGTGGCACTCTTGAAATACCTCACCACAGACAAATCATAGGTGAACAATTGACTGGTGTACCGACTCTGTATTGGCCAAAGAATGTAAAACAAAAGAAAACAAAAATTAACTCATCCCTCATTTCCTTTCATTGCTCAACTTTACTTGTGACGTATGTTGAAATGCTCTTGTGAGCATGAAAGCTACCACTAAATTAATTCAAAGTAAGAGTTAGAAAATGATTAGACAAGAGTGTTGGCACATTGACCTTCTAGCCATAGCCAGGAGTTTCACTGCAGGGAAGCAAACATGGGAAGCTCATATAATCCATGACGAGGTCAGCAAGTTATCTCCCCTTAGTGTCGCCTCACGATAAGTGAACTTTTTAGGAGCAGCCTTGCCATCACTGGATGCTGCCTTCAGCATCGTCGGGGGGGGGGGGGGAGTCTTTCAAGGGCTCAAAGTGTTCTATTATCAGTTTCTTAAGAGTTTTTGTGAGAAACAGGAATTCCTGAGCCTTACCTACAGCTCCGGCTGTGAGGTCAATAGCAGCTTGGATGGCAGGATTTGTTCTCATCTTTACCGCTTGCTTTGTGGTGGCTCTAAATCAGAAGTATTCCGTAGTAGGTGGGATGTTGCAATGAGTACCTCCAAACTGTGGGGGGAAGAAGAAAATCCTTAGGCCTGTAGCCCATAAAGTGTACAATATTTCCATTTCTATTTAACATTGTCAAAGAACAACACTAGGCTGACCATATGAAAAGGAGGACAGGGCTCATGTAACTTTAACAGTTGTAGAGAAAAGGGCATTTCAGCCAGCGTCATTTGTATGCAATTAGTTCCTGGTGAAATTCCCTCTTCATCACAACAGTTAAAGGTGCAGGCACTATGCTAGAGTGACCATATACAAAAGAAGGCAGGGCCCCTGCGACTTTAACTGTTGTGATGAAGAGGGAATTTCACCAGGAACTAATTGCATACAAATGACACTGGTTGAAATGCCCTTTTCTCTACAACTGTTAAAGTTACATGAGCCCTGTCCTCCTTTTCATATGGTCAGCCTAAACAACACCATCAGCAAAAGTAAGACATGTGGTTAAATTCTTAGACTCGTGTCGAGTAAAATCTCCACAGTTAGCACCATGTTGTATTAAAATTCAACACTCATTTCATTCGTTTTTGAAGGAAAAGTTGCTCCAACGAATCATGTGCAGGGATTGCTCCCCCCCCCCCCCATAGGTCAGTAACAAAGTAAGATAAACCATACTTACAAAAAATTAGGAGAAAGAAAACCAGTCCACCTTGATCATTGAGCTCTAAGCTAAAGGAACAAAGCCCTCCTATCTGAGGATGCTCATTAGAGGTTCCGTTCTCATCAACAGGAACTGCATTCAAATAGATACATTTAGGAATTAAGATGGATAGTTCCAAATAAACGTGACAAACAAATAAAGAAATGCTGGCCCTGTTCAGAAGACACCTTAAACCACCGCGAATAAGGCTTTTTGCCTTATTCACTGTGGTTAAAGCCGTGGTTTAAGGTTTCTTCTGAACAGGGCCACTGTTTTAGTCACGTTGACCATCAAATCTCTTCCTGTTCTCCACCTCTGCCTGCAATTTGTTTCCTTTATGTGGAGAAAATGCATCGAGCGTTGGAGGGGGGAAGGGGGAGGAAGAATATTGCCAATATGTAAAGTATGGCTACTAGAACCAATATGTTCCTTCCTTCCACTTATACTCATCATTCTGCCAAGAAGCTCAGGATGGGGTAGACAGTTCCTCCACTCTTCATTTTATCCTCACAACAATCTGGTGAGGTAGGTTAGAGACCAAGGCACCTAGTAAGATTCATGACTCAGTAGGGATTTGAATCTGGGACTCCCAAATCCTAGTCCAGCACTCTAACCATTACGCCACACTATCTTTCCTTGCTGAAGAAAAATGCCCACCCACCCAAATTTTCCAAGAGCTCTGTGAACCGAAACAAGTCTCAGTTTGCAGATTTCACTTACCGCTTGCACAGAAGGACACCGCAGCAAGGAAAAAAATTCCCCTTTTGATCCATGCATAGGATTAGGCTGCGCAATAATCCCAGTGTGGGCAAATATGTTTACCATGATGTACCAAGTCTGGTGCATTCTTTGTACAGCGAATATAAGGCTCTTAGGGATGTGTGAATATTATAGGGATGTGCAAATCAGCAAAACTCCAGCTCGCCAAAGATTTCCTCACTACACTTCGGAGTTTGTTCCAATTTGAGTCCAAATCAGATTGAAAGCTTTCTTTTTTTTTTTCTTTTTGCATGGAAATCTGTGCATATTTCCAGGCATATTTATCCAAATGTGTTCATCCGTTGTGCACATCTTTGAAATATATACGTTCTTCTCCCATGGATTAAAATGTATTTCTGTGCATTTTTCAACAGTGTGCATTTTTTTCATGCACATTTTTCAAACTTAGACATGCTGCCCAAAGAGGGTTTTTTGGGGGGTCCGCAAATCACACGGCAAGCTCAGAAATGTACGGAAGGTGCAAACTAGATAAATCCTGATAAAAAACAAACTGAAACAAATTTCTTATACATGTCTAGATCAGGTACCTGTTGCACTCCATTTATTTGTTTGTACAATGAATGATAATGTTTGCCTGTGTGTGTGTTTACAGAGAGGGAAGGCATCAAAATCCATCCTGCTACCGCCGGGGAGGAGAATCAGTCCACATCATCAAACTACCATAGGCTGCAGAAACAAAGCATGGGGAGCCGCAAGACGCTCAGAGGAAGATCAAACCCTCGAGGATCCCTACTCACTACAAACGGAGGAAAATATCCTTGCCATTAGACACAACAGCAACATGTTAGACTTCGAGTGTTATAATAATTAATTCGCTGAGCCCCTTGAACAATATTCCTGGGCAAAAGTCCACTCTGCCTAGCTACTTGGCCGGGATTCAGAGCCTTGCCTGCACACAGGGCTTTGCTCCCTTTTCCATGAAGAAACTGCTCAAGACTTGGCAATTCCTGGAGGAGAAGGCTATCAGTGGCTACTAGTCCTGATGGTTACGTGCTGCTTCCTGGATCAGAGCCAGTGAGCCTGTGTGCACCAGTTGCTGGGGAACATGGGTGGGAGGGTGCTGTTTCACTCGTGTCCTGTTTGTGGATTTCCTGTGGGCAGCTGGTTGGTCACTGTGTGAACAGAGTACCGGACTAAATGGACCCTTGGTCTGACCCAGCATGGCCCTTCTTATGTTCTTAGTTTCAGATTGTGCAAGGAGAACATCCCTCCTGCATACGCCAGCTGTGCCCCTTCCTAGAGTTGGAAGACCTAAAAACGGTAGTGCACGTGCTGGTAACTTCGACGCTCGACTTCTGCAATGCCCTGTACATTGGGCTACCTCTGTGCCTAGTCCGGAAACTTCAACTAGTTCAAAATATGGCAGCCAGGTTGGTCACCGGTACACCTAGGGGTGACCATATTACACCAGCTTTAAAATCGCTCCACTGACTGCCAATTAGTTTCTGGGCGAAGTACAAAGTGTTGGTCATTACCTTTAAAGCTCTACATGGTTTGGGTTCAGGTTACCTGCGGGATCGCCTTCTCCCATACAATCCGCCCCGCTCGCTCAGGTCCTCTGGGAAGAACTTACTACAGTCGGCCAAGACTAGGCTGACAACCATTACCCAGAGGACCTTTTCTTCTGCCGCTCCCAGACTGTGGAATGACCTGCCGGAGGAGACTCGTCAACTTAACAGTCTTTTAGAATTTAAGAAAGCTATAAAGACTAGTCTCTTCTGGCAGGCATATCCAGTGGAATTTTAGAATGTTTTTAGGATGTTTTTAGGATGTTTTATTGCCATTTTAATAATGTATACCATGTTTTTAATCAGTTTTATGATTTTATCATATTTTATATTTACTGCTGTTTCCCACCTTGATCCAAATGGAGAGGCGGGTAAGAAATAAATTTATTATTATTATTATTATTATTATTATTATTATTATCCTATTGCATTAGGGAGCCACTGAATCATGACCTTCTCTCCAGCAATATCTTTCATGGAAGTGGGAATCATACCAATCCCATCTGAACATATGCTATCCAACAATAGCTATTGATCCATCTAGTTGTCATTCCTATGCATTCTGCCCTATCATTCATAAGTTATGTTATTCATCTTTATATGAATGACTGTATGCATGGGCAGGTCTGAGTTTAAAATAAAGTTGGATCTAGGGATCAAAAGAAAGTTGTGTGTCTGCATGCAACCTCCATCAAGTAACCATTTTAGATAGGCTAACCAAGAAGCATACTACAAATCCACAAGAGAAAGAATCTGCACAAGTGCCCTCACCACACTGTATTGCAGTAACTTTATCCTATGACCCAATGTGCTCCATTAATACCTCTAATTCCTAATCTCAGCAATCTAGTTCAAACCATGCAGTAATTAGTCTCACACTACACGATCCTCCCTTTTGTGAGAGTTGCTGGAAATAAATCTTTCAGACAAAACCAGCTCAAGATAAAAAACGCACTGGGGACAAACTTTAATGAATCAGCTATTCTCAAACCGTACGTTAGTGACCCTGCATAACTTAAGGAAAAACAGTTTAGCCCCTTTCACTATAATGCTACATGCTAGGAACTGGTTCATTTTAAAACTGTTGTACAATCCTTAGGCACTCAATAAAATAATACTAAAAGTAATCACCACCAATCCAGAGCCAGGAGCAGCCTATGTCTACCAGGATAGTAGAGAACATTTTGCTATGCATATCACTAGGGTTGCAATACTGTAGTTAAATTATTTCTTTGATCAATTAATAATAATAATAATCCATTTTAAAATTGCAGAGATTAATCAATTGAGGGCGCAATCCCATGCATGTTTAGACAGACAAAGGTTCTACAATTCCCAGCATGGCTGGCTGAGAATGCTGGGAATTAAAGGACTTTTTCTGTCTAGTAAGTATAGGATTGTGCCCTAATGGCTAGTTATGCAATCCCTGACACCAGAAACATCTTTAGTAGGGGTGGGAATCTTCTCAATCTCAGTGAGCAATCAAACAACAATATCACAATATCCATACATGTATCCAACTTTCATACCTATATGTCCAGCTCTGTCACACACAAAAGCATGTGATCAGCAGGTCTGTGTAGTTTGCCTCCTTGTACATGGTGCCATAATAGGTCTAGTTTCTTTCCTTGACTCCTTACTTCAGCCTTCCCCAACCTGGTGCCATCCAGATGTTTTTGACTTCAACTCCCATCAGCCCCAGCCAGCATGGCCAATGATCAGGAATGATGGAAGTTATGATGCTGGATGGCCATTGTTTGAACAGAATGCTGGACTAGATGGACCTGTGATCTGATCCAGCCTGGCTCTTCTTACGTTCTTAATTCAAATTAAAAATGACAAATTGCAAAAGATTTTAAGAAAGTCTTAACATGTTTCTTGTTACTCTCTGTGTTGGTCATTTTGAACATATTACTCCAGTATTGCATCAACTGCACTGGTTGCCAGACAGTTTTTGGGCCCAAGTTCACATTAACCTGGATGGAAGCCTAATTTAATTCAGTGGAGCTCACATCTGAGTAAATATGCATAGAACTGTGCTGTAAATAGCTTAGGACCAGTTTACCTGAAGGAGCACCTTCTCCCAGATGTTCCTGCCCAACTGTTAAGTCAACTTTGGAGGCTCTTCTTTGGATGTCATTACCCATAATACTACGACGTCTGGCCTTCTCTGTAATGGCTCCCTATCTGTGGATTGCTCTTCTCAGGGAGATCTGCCCGGTGCCTTGATTATATACATTTAAATGCCAGGCTAAGACCTTCCTTTTCCAGCAGGCTTCTAATCTTTAATTTGTTGTTCTTATTATCAATTTACTGCTGGGTTTTTAATATCTTACTATTTTGCTATTTTTATCAGCTGTATTATTCTTTTGATTGTTATCTTTTACTGCTTTGGGGTTTAATGATTGTAAATGGCCCCAAGGACAGTTGTCAGTTGAGTAGTGTATAAATGTAATAAATAAATACAATAAAATATATAAATACTTGTAACAAATGGAGTTATGTATCACAGACAGCAAAATGTATGCTGAAAAGTTTGCGTTGTGTACACACGTATTTATATATTTATTAAATTTATATCCCTTACTCTCAGGGTAGTCAAAAATAACTAAAGCAATAATGCATACAAACTATAAAAACCATAATTACTCACACAGATAAGAGACACACATTTACAATGGCTTCAACTGCCTAAAAAGCATGAGATAGAAAGTTCTCCATCTGGGGTAGACAAGATAACAATGGAGACATGAGTCTCCAAACAGAGGGCATTTCAAGGTGAGATGCCACAACCAAAAAGGCACTCACTAATCTGGTTCACACATCTCAATAAGCCACCATCGGTTAATTAACCCACAGGGCTTTTCATTGCATGCCAGCTGACATTTTAAAAATGCAAGCTGTGTGGAGGCATGTCATAGAAACCTGGCTAGAGTGAGTTTTTCACATGGTCAACAACCCACTCAGAACCCATTAGCTGTTTTAGGGTAGTGGGTGGTTTGTTAACCATGCCAACAACCCACCCTGGACAGGTCCACTTGACATGACAACCCACCCCCCACTGTGGCTCGCACTTTTAAAATGTTGGCCAATGCACAACAAAAAACCCTGTGGGTAAATTAACCTCTGGTGGTCGTGCAAACAGGTCTATATTTCAGTGGGTAGGGGCACCCAGAGATGCGTGTGGTACATACTCTGGGGTGGGGAGTATCTGAATGAACATGGCAAATTGTGGAGGATTGGTAGTGCTAAGTTTTAAAGACTGGCATACTGTATAGAGAGTCCCAAAGCAGGAATTCATCCATCACATTCTAACAAACTACAATATTTGGCCAAGAGGAAAATGAATAAAGTTCTACGGAGCAGTTACATTTAAAAGTAAGTTAGAGTTGATTAGTCACTCAGATGTGAAACCAATGTTGTACAAACAAGTATCTGGCCTGCTCCTCAAGACAGCTACAAAGAGAAGCAGTAGGGCATGATGGAGGGATGCTGTTGAATTTGCACCTCAAAGGAGATACTGTAGGACCTGTTCTCCATCCTTCCTTTCACCTGTTCAGCACTTCCACTGACAAAGCCTGGCACCGGGTTATCTGCAGTAAGCCAACTGTTTTTGCAGGAGCAGCCAAGCTGATGCCCTCCAGATGTTTTGGATTACAACTCCCAAAAATCCCAGTCCATTTGTCATGCTGGCTGGGACTGACTGGATTTGTAGTCCAAAACTTCTGGGAGTGAATCCAATTTACGCTGGATCAACTGCACTTCAAGAAGTAGACTTCCCCACCCGCTCCTTTCCAGTGCTGCCCCTTCCAGCCCCCGGAAAATGCTACAAGGAAAGTCATGAGACCCTGCTGAATGGGGTGAGCTGTGGTATGGGGAGAAACCCTTCCACTCGCAGAAGGTCCCTTCCTCTTGTGAAAGGCAGATCTTGGATCCCAGCCCTGAAGGGCACCAGGTTATGGTGGTGTCCCATTTGGGTCCCCTCTACAAGGATTCGGTTTTGCGCCTGGTTAGGCAATTATGCGCATAATCGCTGAAGCGCATTTACGCCTAATACCTCTGCACGAGAGGCGGTGACAGGCGGCGAAGCGCATTAACGGATGACCAAAATGCGTTTTACAAGTAGTTAATGCGCATAAGCGCTTGTTCACATAGGCAAAATGCGCTTTAACGGCCGGAGCAAAATAAAACTCGCTGTTTAACACGCATTCGATAATGCGCATAATCGGAGAGATAACGCGCCTCTACGCCCAATTTGCGCTCCGTTCTTGTAGAGGTAAATTTTTTAAAGCGCCTTGAAAGAGCATTAAACCTCTCTTGTAGAGGCAGCCTTTGTCTCTCTCCACATCAGGTTCTTCTAGTTTTAAGCTGTTCTGCCCATCTCTCCTCTCAAGCTGCACAACCACTGGACCACTTGCCAGTGTGGTAGTGTGGAAAAGAACATAGACAGCTGAGTAGAGTACCTGTGGGTTGATTTCAATGCCAGCAGCAATAACCTTTCAATTCAGACTCAGTGTTCATGGTGGGGAGAAGAGAAGAGATGGACAGAGATGCCAGCATAAAAGGCCATTTGGAAGATGAAGATACTAGGGTGGCCCATCGCCAAGCTGCTGCAGTGTCTCCAGAAGCAAAGGCCCTGCTTGCTTCACCACAAAGTGAGAGTTGGTGTGGCACAGCAGACCTGAGTTCAAAATCTGACTCTGCTCAGCTTGGCCAATCTGGGGTTAACACTTCATGCATCTGATGTAGCGGATAAATATCCACGGAAGTTGATGCCAGAAAAAAAATGTGTTAGTCTTTAAGGTGCCACATGACTCTTGGCTGTTTGTGCCAAATTCTATCTTAAAGAAGGGCTCCTTAGTGTTGCATCCCCCAGAACATTCCCCCTCCACTAACGCTTGGCAGAGGATGGTTTTAGTGGTGGCTCCATTGGCACAGCTATCCACTGGGATAGCAAGTTCTGTGGAATGAGGCAGTGGCCTCCCAACCATTCCAAGGGACCAAGGACAAGGGCTCCACTACACATAGTCGATTGGGGGAGAAGGGATGTAGTTCAGTGGTAGAGCACAGGCTTTGAATACAAAACTTCCCAGGTTCAATCCCTGGCATCTCCCAGGAAAAGACCCATCCCGGAAACTTGCTGCCTCTCAGTGTCGCCCAGGGATGGGCAGACTTTAGTCCTGCAGGATCTACTTTGCCTTTTGATAGAACCCCAATGCCCACCAACTGAAGCCAGGTGCAAAATAGTGGCTCCGGAAGGTTAAGATATACCTGTTGAACAAGTTGCCTCAGAGCAAATGCTCAGGCCAGGAATTTGTTTTCAGAACCAGAACTGGAGCTCGCACACAAATCCTTTCACATGCAGATCTATTCCTGTTTTCACCCAATAGTTTCTTGCCTAACTTAGGAGTGGGGAGGAAAAGCCCCCCCCCTCTGTATTTCTAAACCATATGGGGTCAGAAACCCTTGCTTAGCTACTGCAAATCACCTGGAGTTCTGTCAGCAAATCCCAATCTACCTATTGCCTGGTGCAGGCTGGTTGCTCTGATATCTGTGGGGCAGTGAATCTGCTCTGGATTTCAGTCAGAACTCTAAAAGAGCTCCCCAACATGCTTCTGCACCTCGGACAGCTCCTTTAGAATTCTGACTGAAACCCAGAGCAGATTCACCTCCAAACGGACATCAGAGCCACCAGCCTCCACTGCTTCTCCCCACTCCTGGTGTAGACCAGAAGTGGTCAGAAGGTACATCTCGATGTAATGGCAGATCTCTGGGTGATATGCTGTAGATCGGCAAGGATGCCTGACTCCCAATTCTTTAACAAAACTGCGTGAAAGTGAACCTCTCACCCTAAATTATACTGAGATGAAGAAAGCTTGGGGTAAGCAGGAGGGGATTCTCTAATTCTAAGTAAAAACTGGGGCTTATAGCACCTTAAAGACAAAACGTATTTATTCTGGTAGAAGCTTTCATAGACTGTTGCCCACTTCATCAGATGCATGGACTATTATGAAGAGTTTCAGGTGTATACACAGTACTGGTGGTGGGTTAGAATTATAAACCGAAGTCAGAAGGAAATAAGGGGTAACATCCAATGACAGTCCTACATAGAGTAGACCCATTGAAATGATTGGGAATTTAAATTTGTTCTGATTACCTAGGACTAACATTGAATACTACCCTAAATGCAGAAAACAACGAATATGGACAACCACATTATTGACAGTGGCCATTCATAGCGCAGCTGTAGCTGATCGCACAAACGACCTGGCACTAGGTGAGCCAATTAACACGTGTAGTGGGATAAAAATCCTTTATCCTGGTCCAAGTCTCTGGCGATAGACTTAAGTCCGCTTGATTAATTCCTAGCATATATCTTTTGCACCGGGGTCCGGTTGGGGGATCTCTAGTAAGACACGGAGTGCATCCCGCAAGCCTGTCCGCGTCTGATGAGGACGATGCTTAGCTAGACGGGGCCCCGGCCTGACCTCGGATAAGGCAGCTTCCCACGTTCCTCTGATTGCAGGAAGCCGGTTCAGAGATATTAAAGCGGGAGCAGGGGAAAAGCCGCCTGAGCGGGAAACAGGACCAAGCGGCGCCCCTTGGCCGAGGAGGGCAAGGAGGAGAAGCAGCAGCTGTTCTCCACCGGGACGGACCGCTCGCCACGTGGCTGCCCGCCCGAGCCGGCTCGCTTAGCCGCCGCCCTGCCGCTTACCTCCAGCCGCCGCGACACCTCCGCCGCATAGCCTGCCCCAGACAGCTCCGTCGCTCCTCTCCGTAGCGTCTGCTATATACCGGCGGAGATGGCCAAGGAGGCGCGCGCCCGGCGCGTCCTCCTTGGGGAAGGAGGAGCTCGGCCTGGGAAGCGGAACTGCAGGCCACCCAAGCCCGCCCCCCTTCTCCCGAGCAGGCGAGGCGAGAGGGCTCAGGCTCCAGTCGCATCCCTTCTTTCTGTAGGCTGCTGGCCATAGAGAGAGGAGAGGCACGGAGCAAGACTCTCGCTGCACATCCCCTTGAACGAGACCCTGAGCATTTCCCCAGCCCTAGCTTTTAAAAAAAATTTAACTGTTCACGGCTGCCCTTTTATAACCTCCCCTTCGGTATCCAGGCTCTTTGGGGGGGGGGGACACTCCTGCTTCCTTGCATGCTTATAAACGAAGGAGGGGCCAATTGCCTCTGCTCTTGTGTGTGTCTCCTGCAGCCAATGGTGCAGCTAGGTCATTTTAATTAATAGTCTTATGGGTGGCGTGGCGTGGGGGAAGGCTTCAGTTGGCCTTGTGTGCAACATTTCTCTTCTGCCCTCCAACCATCCTGCTTTACAACTGCTACATTCCTGATAGAGCAACAAAACTGTTTGCCAGCCGTGATTAAAAACAACAACTCTGAGCATGTACAGTTTTGCATTTTAAATTCGTTGAAATCATAGCAGCGTCATGACTACAAGAAGAAAATGTTTGCTTCTGCTGTCCTCCTCACTTGCCACACTCCAGGTGGCAATTTTTGGGGGGATGCATAGTTAGTTGCAGCTGTATAGCAGCAAGCAAGTGTACTAACTCCCGGGTGCTTTCTTCTGCTTTCCTAAACTTCCCAGGAACATTTCTGGGTTGTCACTGTAACGTCCAAACCTGGAAACTCTGGGTTGTTTAGGGGTGAAACTACCCTGAGTTAATGCAACAACAGACTATAGGTTAAAACTATGTTTAACCCTAAGCAACCCAGTGTTCCAGGTTTGGACGTTAGGGCAACAACCCAGCAATGGGGCATTCCTAGGTTATTTCAGGAAGCAGAAGTGGGCTGGAATCAGAATGCTCACTTGCTTTCACATGCTCACAAACAACCCATGTTTTTTTTAACTGTGTGAACTGGATCATTATCAGGCTATGCAAATGACCTTTCTTCATCTCCCTCAAAGGGTAGACTAACGTTATTTTCAGGTGTATGGTTTCTGCCCGTTAAAATGTCCAGGGGCTTCCCCTATGGGCTATAATCAGACAGCTCTTGAGAACCTAGATCAGATTCAGTTTCCTTTGTAATGTAGCCCCATAGGTTTCCCCAAAATTGTATCACAGTTTTTTGGCACCTATGCAGAACAATCCCATGCTTGTCTACCTGGAAGTAAGCCCCACTGATTTCAATGGAACATAATCCCAATTTAATAGAAGATCACAACCTTATTCTGCTGAACCGCGACTTCTTGAAATGACAAGATCAAAGCTGGAGATGCAGGCTAGCATCTCTCCCCAATCATCTGTATCTTGGGGTGGGGGTGGGGGAGGGAGGAGAAGGACTGGCCTCCAAGAGAGACTGGCAAATCATGGACCAGGTCAAACCCTTAAGCATGTTAGGGAAAGTCTTCAAGCAGAGATGGGATGGTCATCTGTTGGGGATGGTTCAGTTCAGGATTTTCTACAACAGGGTATTGGACTATATCTGTCTTCTCCAAACTTGGAACCCTTCAATTTTGTTGGACTGCAGCTTCCCTCCTTCTTAGCCCTCATGATAATTGAAAATGATGGGAATTGCAGGGCAGCAGGCTAAGGAAGTTTGGACTGGATGGCCTAGTTCTTTCTTTTTTCTTTGCAATTTTATGGCATTATTATTATTATTTTATAAATTTAGAAGACATTCAGTATATACACAATAAAATACATCCTACCACCCTTCATAATGCAGAACTTTTCCCAAATGGTAGCAAGAAATGAATAAAGATAGGGAAGGAAGGAAGGAAGGAAGGAAGGAAAAGGCAAGTGGTATTGAAAGAAAAGAGAGATGGAAAAAAGGAGAAAGTGAGAAAAGGTTTAGGCATACAAGAAAAACTTACCGTTGCATTGTTCTACATGACCAATAACACATTTAAATGGGATCGATTCGTCTGTCTATCTTTATATGCATCCTTAGCATGCCAGTTGACCTCTTTGCCGCCAGTGAAGAGCGTTGAACGGATCCATAAAGTGTCATGTTTAGAAAGTGCCTGGAAAGGTGAAATAGAACCCAGAACGAAGCGGTTAAAGGCAAAAGAAATAGACGAAGGCTGATTTACCCTATATCTCACTGAATTGTTGAGAGGATAAAATGAGGAGGAGGGAGGATCATGTGCGCCGCCCTGGACTCCTTGGAGAAAAGGTGGGATATAAATGTAACAAATAAATACAACACGATGCTTGGCAGCTTCATGCCTTAAGACAGGTCCAAAACACGTGCGCGAGAGCTTCCTACATCCCTAAGCCCTGCGACTGCAACCTTACAATAGATAGATTGTTAAATGGCTGCGTTGCCTTCCCAGCCGCTCTGGAAGCGGCCCCAAGCAATGCCTGTTTTTAGATGAGTCCGAAGAGGGCGCGAACGTTTGGAGCTGGCCGTGGACGCCTCTCCACATTGCACAGAAACCTCCCTTCAAAGCGGAGCAGGCTCTTTAGCTACGGAACTAAACGGCTTGGGCTTGTGCATTCCGGCCGGACAGTGAAAGCGTGATGGACCTGACGGCGGAAGTGTCTCCTGGGGGGGCACTTTGTGGTACGGACGGGCCGAGCTTGGGTTGGTTCCGCGTTGGTTTGGGAACCATGTGGCGGAGGAGCGTTGTGGTCCCCGGTGGCTTTTGTGCTGGTCTTCGCCTGGGAGCCCTGGGAAGGGGAGTCGCGGCTCAGGACAGGTACCGTGTAGTGGATGCGAGCTGGAGGGAAGAGAAGGCCGCGTAGAGTGTGGGACCACTGTATGGTTGCTTGCTTTCCCTTTTCAAGGGCAGCCCAGATTCTCCTCTCAGGCAAAGGGGAACGTTCTGCGCTTCCCTCTTCTCGGCAACTTTTGCTCCTGAGGCGTGTGCAAAACAGAGGCGTGTGTGTGTGCTCCTCTGGACACTGGCAGTAGCGAGCGGCGGAGGAATCATTCTCCTCATGTCCGTGCTGAGGATAATGCAGCGCAGTATGTTTTGGGGAGAAAGGAGTGTTGCGTGGGTTCGGCGCCTCGCGTCTGCTGCACCTTCCACTTGTTTGGAAGTAGGATCAGTAACCCAAGCTCACAGACAAGCAAGAAGACCCAATTATGTACCAGTCCCAATTGCCTAATGCAATTCTTTCCTTGAAGTGGTAGTTTTTATAGAACCGCCAGTTCGCCAATAGTAGTACTACAAGGGGGACCTCCAAATGTTGCAGTGTATCCCTCTACCCACTCCAGGATAAAGTCCTCAGCCTTTATCCATTTCCTCCAGGATATTTCCTATAGGCTGTTGGAGGCTTGAATTGGTCAATTCCCACTTCTCTCCCCCCACTCTACTTCAGTTTCCTCTTTTGTTTTTCCTCAACTGACACTTCAGAATTCTGCTTTGTTTGTTTTTAAATACTTTTTCTTTTCTTTTGTACAGCTTATGTACTTTTGTATACCTAGGGAGTCCCCCAAGTATGTCAAAACTTTGTTTTTGAATGGTCCTGCCACTTCCACACTGATAGGTACTCAATCCCCAAGATTGCTATTACAGGGAACGCGTAGATTATACACGAACCCTTATCTGTGTACAAAATTTAAACTAATTTTCTGTATGTCAACTTCAGTTCAGTGTACTATAGGAAGAAAGCCCGACACTTTTCTGAAAATGCGTTGCACTGAAACTTTGATTAGTGAAACTCAGAGTTTTGATACTGACTAAATGAAGTACATGCTACTTGATTTTATATCAAAGTGAATTTGACTTTTCTCCGTCTTAAGTTTGCTAATTAAAATTTAAAAGATACTGTGGAAATCTAGTGTCAGGTGAAGTTCAGTAGAGCTGCACATTCAATATGTTTTGAGACCAGGGTGATCCAGAATAAAAAAAACAGAGATCATTCACAGTAAATATCATAAAGTGTCTTGTTTGAACACAGAAACATCACAGTCTTGTTGCAGACATTGCTAGCAACATCTTCATATTTGTTATGGGAAGGTGGGTTAAACAAAATTTCAGAATGACCATTATGTATCATATGTCTACACCTTCCATATCTTTTCTAGTAAGATACCCAAGTTCTTGGGCACCAGTCCTGTCTTCTGCACCAAGGATGAAAAACCAGTCGACCACACTGATGCAAAGGCTTCACCCAACCGGGAGAAGAAAATGCAAGTAACTGCAAAGAAGAATTTGCTGAATATCATTAGTGAAATGAAAGTAGAAATAAGTACAAAGAAGAAGTTCCAGATGTTGAAAGCCCAGAAGATTAAGGATCAAACAAGGGACTCGCCAGCAAATATGGAGAGTGCAAGTAGCATGTTTCAGGAAGCTACAGAAGACAAAGCAAAGAGGTGCGGTTCTGAATGCACATTTTCATGTTCTTTGTCCACAGGTATCTTGGATATTAGACTATATATTAATTTGCTAAGAGGTGTTATGAAGGATGTCATCCACTCCCAGAACAAGTGGAATGTTTGATAATAGGGTAGCTATGAAGATAACTTATGAACCAGTCTCCTGGAAACTGCATCAAAGAGCCAGATTGCGGGCGCTTCATACAGTACCCTGGCAATGCAGAAAGGAGCTGCCTGCATAAAGGCCTTCTCCAAAGGCTCCGGGGTTGGAGACTGAGCCCTCCTTTAAGTCTTCTGTGCATGCCACAAAAAAGTCTGGATGCCAAAGCTATCTCAGATTTGTGGACCTCTGTGATAGTGTGAGCAACTACCTGTTGTTCAACATTTCATGAAGCAAGATGCAAAGTTAGCAAATTCAGTTATATGTGATAATGGCTGATTACAATTTGGGCTGTTCCTTGATTTTTTTAAAAAGCAAAGCCTTGTTAGTTAGTTGTATATATTTTAATAAATTGATTAATAAGTGCAGTTCAGAAAGAAAGGCTGAAATAAAAGCGGGGAGCTGTGTGATTTGATCCTCATTTGTGAATGACAACCACTCTTGGCTTCTATTGCAGTGGTATTACACAGACATGCAAAGATCTGTCCACAGGTTGCTTGAATATCTGTGTGCAGATGTGTAGGTCTTGTTCAGAATCTGAAGGATGAGCAGGAGATTTGTCATCTTGCACCCTGTTGTGTGAGTACATTGTGACTCTAGGACAAGGGTGTTGAAACTCTTTCAGCTCGAGGACTGGATTCCATTTTGGAAATGCTCTTGGTGGCTGGATTCCAGTGGTGGATGGTGCCGAAGGCAAAGGCAGAGGAACCAAAAATTCAAAAAATACTGGCATATTTTAGCTTAAAGGTCTTACTTTAAGCTTTAGGAGAGGTATCTCAACCATTTACAATTGGGGAGTGAGGGGAGAATGCACGAAAGCCAGGAAAGCACCAAGCAATGGGTGGAAGGGGGCATGGCCACCTGGGGACTCAGGAGGGCCAGATTTCCCCATCCAGAATTAACAGCTGGACAGCAGACTTAGCAAGTACACTGGTCACCTAGTCACAGACTTTCCCACTGTGGGGCAATGTATCTGATTTCTACTTAACTAGAGTGATTACTGGATGGGGTTACACTCCCCCTGAAAGACTGTGTTCGCAGCTTGGGGGTGCTCCTGGATCCATCGCTCCAAATGACAGCCCAGATAGATGCGACGGCCAGGAGTGCCTACTATCAGCTTCGGCTGATACGCCAGCTGCGCCCCTTCCTAGAGTTGGAAGACCTAAAGATGGTAGTGCACGCGCTGGTAACTTCGAGGCTTGACTTCTGCAATGCGCTGTACATAGGGCTACCTTTGTGCCTAGTCCGGAAACTTCAACTAGTTCAAAATATGGCAGCCAGGTTGGTCACCGGTACATCTAGGAGTGACCATATTACGCCAGCTTTAAAATCGCTCCACTGGCTGCCAATTAGTTTCCGGGCCAAGTATAAAGTGTTGGTCATTACCTTTAAAGCCCTACATGGTTTGGGTCCAGGTTACCTGCGGGATCGCCTTCTCCCGTACAATCCGCCCCGCACGCTCAGGGCCTCTGGGAAGAACTTACTGCGGTCGGCCAAGACTAGGCTGACAACTGTTACCCAGAGGACCTTCTCTTCTGCCGCTCCCAGACTGTGGAATGACCTGCCGGAGGAGACTCGTCAACTTAACAGTCTTTTAGAATTTAAGAAAGCTATAAAGACTGTTCTCTTCCGGCAGGCATATCCAGTGTAATTTTTAGAATGTTTTTAGGATGTTTTAGGATGTTTTAATGCAGTTTTAATAATATTTGTCATGTTTTAATTAGTTTTATGTATTTTATCATGTTGTTGTTCCCCGCCTCGATCTAGACGGAGAGGCGGGTAAGAAATAAATTGTTATTATTATTATTATTATTATTATTGCTTATAAATTAGCCTATGCAAATGTAATGCAAATATGGGGCCTGTTCAGAGAATATGCTAAGCCATGGTTAGGCTGCTAACCCTTTTGCAGCAAATGGTTAGTGAGCGTGTTTAAACTGTGGTTATGTAGCCACCCTGGTTAGGAATGGTTCACTATTTATTTATTTATTTATTACATGTATATACCGCCCCATAGCCGAAGCTCTCTGGGCGGTTTACAAAAATTAAAACTTTGGACATTAAAAATCGATATATAAAATTTTAAACCATAAAAGGAGAATCCATGGGGCCGAGCAATATTCCCCAAGCACCACCTTCTGGAGCCGACCTGCCAAATAGGAGCAGAATACTGCAATGCACTGCCTCCCACTCCCAACTCAGCCAGTCGTTCCAGAGGGATACCATGGTCAATGGTATCGAAAGCCACTGAGAGATCAAGGAGAATCAACAGAGTCACGCTCCCCCTGTCTTTCTTCTGACATAGGTAATCTTACAGGGTGACCAAGGCTGTTCCTGTGCCAAAACCAGGCCTGAAACCTGACTGAAATGGATCCAGATAATCAGTCTCATCCAAGAGTGTCTGGAGCTGGCCCGCAACCACTTGCTCAAGGAATTTGCCCAGGAATGGAACATTTGCTACTGGCCTATAGTCATTAAGATTTTCTGGGTCCAGGGAGGATTTCTTCAGGAGTGGTCTCACTATCGCTTCTTTCAGGTGGCCTGGGACCACTCCCTCTCACGGAGAGGCATTAATCACTTCCCTGGCCCAGCCGGCTGTTCCATCCCTGCTAGTTTTTATTAGCCAAGAGGGGCAAGGATCCAATACGGAGGTGGTTGCATGAACCTGTCCAAGCACCTTGTCAACATCCTTGAGCTGCACCAACTGAAACTCAACCAAGAAAACAGGACAACCCTGTGCTCTGGATACCTCACTTGATTCACCTGCTATAACTGGTGGATATGTTCAGTTGAAAATGCTGAACCACTATGGTTTAACGTGTCATCTGAACAGGATTTATATGTCCTTATTTGTCTTTTTTCTGTGATGCATTTTCTCATTCTTGGCTATGAGTAAGTGGAACTGAGGCATGGCCTAGGGCAGGAGTGCAAATGCAGTCTACCTGGGATCCCAATCCAGCCCTCTGGGACTCCCCAGATGGCCATACCTTCTACCCCTATCCCCCAACCACCAATTGTTGGGTGGTTTTGTGCAGGTTTGTGGTTTTGTGCAGGTTTCCCACCCACCCCTTCTAAAAGGCTGAAATGCCTCTCCTAAGGCTTAACTACTGGTAGTAAGAGTAGGGTGACCAGATAAAATCCAGGTCAGGGCTCATGTAACTTTAACAGTTGTTAAAGTTACATGACAATTTCAGCCAGTGTCATTTGTATGCAATTAGTTCCTGGTGAAATTCCCTCTTCATCACTATACTAAAGTGATCATATACAAAAGAAGGCAGGGCCCCTGCAACTTTAACTGTTTTGATGAAGAGGGAATTTCACCAGGAACTAATTGCATACAAATGACACTGGCTGAAATTCCCTTTTCTCTACAACTGTTAAAGTTACATGAGCCCCGACCTGGATTTTATCTGGTCACCCTAAGTAAGAGCCAGTTATGTTTGGCATTATGTCCCTGCCCCTTTTGCCTTCTGTCCTGTCCACCACTGGAATGCAGCTCCTGAGAGCTTCTACAAAATGACATTTGGCCCTCAGGCTGAAAGAGGTTCAACACCCCTGGTCTAGGAGGAGCATTCTCTCTTGTATTTTGTTAAGCCGTGACTCACAAACTTGATTCCACAAAAACTGTTTTACTGGCTGCCTGTTTGCTTCTGAGCCACATTTAAGATGCTGGCACTGAACTTTAAAGCCCTAAACAGTTTGGGACCGGGCTACCCAAAGTACCACCTACACCCATATATACCTTTAAGATCACCAGCTGTACCTTTAAGATCAGCACTCAAGGCCTTGCTCTATGGTTCATCAGTGAAACGTTGGTGAATATCAGAGACAGGGCCTTCTTTGTAGTGGCCCATATTTCTGGAATACCCTCCCAAGGAACCTATATGGCTCCCTCTTGGTTGGAGTTTAAGAAAACCCTAAATACTTTTTTATTTTGGTCTGTACTGGAGTCATATTTAATAACTGTTTTATCTTCTGTTGTTGTTTTAATGTTGTTAACGGTTTTTAGTGGCTATTTTAAATTTAGGAATTTTAAGATTGTATTGTTGCCTTTCCAATCATGATACCTTCCCAATGTTTTGGATTACAACTCCTTGTCATTGGCCATGTTATCTGAGGCTGGTGGGAGTTGTAGTCTAAAATGTCTGGAGGGGCACATGTTGGGGAACACTGTTATATGGATGTGTTGTAATCCATGTTGAGAGAGAGTATGTACTCTAAATGACAGGCTAAAAATCCATTTGATGATGATTCTGCTAGGCACAATGTGGAGAAACTAGTGAGGCTTTCTTAAAATAATCACTGCAACTTTTCTAACAGTGATTGTTTTCATATGGCTGATACAGTGTGGGAAACAAGGTACAAAGACAAAAGGACATCTGTTTTTTTGCATCCATTTCTTCCAGCAGCGAGATGCTTAGTCCAAAACTAGTGGCAGCTGCCTCTGCTGTTGCTTCTTCACTCCCCTTTGACAAGAAAAGGACAGTTTCAGAATTGGTCCAGCTACTGAAAAAGCACAAGGAAGTCACTGATGCCCGTAAAAGCAGAGAAGACACTGACATAAGGTTTGTAAACTTAACCCTATTCACAGTATTGCACTGTGATCTTTGGCCGTTTCTACACCAGGCTGTTTGCCTGGGATGGCCCCCGGGTGGTCCCTGTGTGCTGATGGTGTGTATTAGGTACTTCCGGGATCACCCTCCCTGTGCGCCGATGGTGTGCATTAGGTACTTCCGGGATCTCCCTCCCACCCTGTGAACAGATGGTGTGCATTAGGTACTTCCGGGATCTCCCTCCCTCCCTCCCTGTGCGCAGATGGTGTGCATTAGGTACTTCCAGGATCGCCCTCCCTCCCTCCCTCCCTGTGTGCAGATGGTGTGCATTAGGTACTTCCGGGATCGCCCTCCCTCCCTCCCTGTGCGCAGATTGTGTGTATTAGGTACTTCTGGGATTTCCCTCCCTCCCTCTACACCCCTATGGTGTAGAAAAGGCCTTTGTCTCATTGCCACAATTCAATGCCAACACAGAAACAATTGCTGTTTGTTTTGTTTTGCTCGATTTATTTTTGAATGTATGCCCTACTTTTGTAGTTGAAGTGCTCAAAGTGGTTTGTGTGCAGAATGTTGTTATTTTATTTTAATGGTTTGAATACAACAAGTATGGTATATATGGATTTACCTCTTTGGGTCTCTGTAAAAGATTCCAAAGAGGGAATATTTGAATAAAAATTGTGGAGTAGTTTCGCCAAGTATTTAAAAACCCTGGCCAGTTCCTGTCTTAAGCTGGAACTATGCCAAGAGTAAGTCTGTAGTTCTGCTCTGTATTTCATTTATTTATGAAATGTATTTCCCACTTTTCATTATACAATAATCCCAAAGCAGGCTGCAGTATAATCAAACAATTAAAACCATAAATCAATAAACAATGCAATATTAAAACAATCATTCTTTGGTCTCTCTTGGAGCCCTGCCATGGTTTGAGAGAATTTCGCCCTGCCCTTCAGCATCTAAGACACCTAAGAAGGGAATAAATACACCGTAGCAATATGTGGATAGGGGAGATGGATCTGTTTTGGGAAAAGCCCTTCCCTGCTCAGAGAAGATCCCAGTGCTCAGTTTAAGTCAGGGACTGGCCATTCTCACTTGCCTACTTCTCCGAGGTTGATGATGACTTTGGCACTGCTGGTGCTTTTCATTCTGCTACTTTCAGCTTTTTTTATAAGTTCAGAATAAAAGTGTAAAGGTAACGTGAGCATATTTTACAGTAATACGTTTCAGGAGATTTATTTGAAAATGCTGCATAGTAATGGTTTTGAAGTAACTAACAAACGTCAAACATGGAGAACTTGTAAAGTTATAAAATGCTAACTGCTAAACAGTTCTTGCTAAAAACGCACACACACACACACAAAACACCTATTAAGTCAGCCTACTCAAAAGTAGAACTTGCTATGAGCCAGCCTTTTGCAAAGCAATTTATATAAACCGAGCCACAATGTGGCAGAAACAGGAAGCTGTAAAATACATTGTGACCAAAATGCAAATGGCCCAACACAGAAGTGCAATGTTTAAAAATCATGATTTCTAGCCAATTTCTTGTTGAAGGAAAACAGCTTCCTTATCTATGCCTCTATGTGTGCAATATTGACATGCCAGCACATTGCCTGGTCTGGGGCATGGATCCCTGACGGGTTAAAGCAGCACATGCGGGATATGTAAGCCAGTTTAGTCTTGAGTGAGGGAATCCCTTCCTGATGTAATGGGCAGCATCTGAGCATACTGTCCAGCAGTTCTGTTCCAACTGGTTTACTTATTTGCTCTCCCAATAGGGAGAGGGATCCAGTGCTTTGTATATCTTAGAATCAAAACTCGTCAGATTCCTAAACTAAATAATATTAATGGCAAATTCATAGTCATCAGTACTGTCATTGAACAAAAGTCTTCTTGAACCTGTGTTCAAGTTGACTATGTTAAGACAGCATGGCCTCTCTTAACTTATTTTTTTAACAGACCAAGTTATGTTTAATTAGATTCTGCACCCTTGTGATCCATTTAGTTGTTTGCACATGTTATACTTCAAATGCATTCTTATTAAACATGGGTGAATAGAGCCGATAAGTTTTCACAGATACGTTGCAAAAGTTTTGTGGAGGGGATTAATATTTTCCTGTCACTACTAGAAATAGCTCGCTCTGGCCTGCTGTGTACATAGTGCTAAGCCAGAATTTCGAAGAATTCCAGCTTATTGTAAACGAGGCAGCTGGCACACATTGCCTAATCATTTCTGCTGCAAGTGGGAGTCGCTAAACAAACTGTGGTTTGCTTACTAAGACATGTGAAATGGGGACTCTGGCTCATCTCTCCCCAGACAAGCCATGGTAAAACACCATGGTTTGTTCTTGGCTTATGACTCTGGCTTGTCTGGAGAGAGATGAGCCAGAGTTTCCATTTCACAGATTATACTAGTCAAATCATGGACTGAAGGCCTGTGGTTGGTTTAGCTGCTCCTGCTGATCAGGCTCTGGATACCAGAACACAGCCTCATTCACAATCAGCCAGAATTCTTTAGAATTCCAGCTTATTGTTAGCATATGAGGTGGTCCTGTATACCCAGCCACCATATTTGCTGCTATGTCACATTGGTGGTTCGCAGTCTTTCGTGATCTACCAATATCCCAAAATCATTTTCCTCTTGGTTCCAGTTAAGAAAACAGTAATCATCTCTAAACCCATGACTGTACTTGTACTATGGAATGTCATTCCGTTTCTATAACTCCAGTTTGAGATCACCCATTTAATCTTGTGTCATCTCCAGATACTTGAAGACGACACAAGATTTACATTGGTAGTAAAAACAACCAAGTGGTTTCTAGCACTTTAAAGGCTAAGATATTTATTATGGCTTATCCCTCTGGAAATTATAGTTACAGTGGCCCCGTTCAGAAGACACCTTAAACCATGGCTTTAACCATGGTGAATAAGGTTTTTTGCCTTATTCACCATGGTTAAAGCCGTGGTTTAAGGTGTCATCTGAACACAGTCTGGCTTTCTGGCTTAACCACCATGGTTAAAGCCGCAGTTTAAGGTGTCTTCTGAACAGGGCCAGTGTCTTCTAAGTGATGTTATCTGTAAATTTCATCAGAATACTTTCCCATATGTCACTAATGAAAATTATGAAGAGGTCCCAAGACTGATCATTCTGGCCTCACAGATTACTCTTCTCCAATGTATATTTTTGCCGGTTAGTAGGAGATTTCCCCTTTAAACTGTTCCTTATTGAAACAAACTGTAGCTCTGTTAATGCCCGTATTTTCCAATTTAAATCTGCTTCTTATGGGGCACAATGTCAAATGTTCTATTAAAATCCAAGTAGATTAGCTCTGTTGCATAGTCCCCTCTCAGAAAACCAGTTAAATAAATATTAAATTATATAAAGAAATGGATCACTGCTGTGATTTAGTCAGGCATATTGCTGGGCTATAACATTTTGCTTGGAGAAGAGCTCACTCTTCCTGTTAGTGTGGTTGCCAAGTAAAGGCACATGGCTAGCCACCTTGAGTGCCATTTTTTTATGGAAAGGTGGAATATAAATCAAATAGTATGTTCTTGCATTTCTCAGCTACATGGTATTCTGTCAAAGACTCATAGCTGAGCTATTCTGTCTTTGCAGTAATATAATGTGACCTGTGGATGGCACTGCTCTACAAAATCTTCACCCGTCAGTTTGTTTTGCAGACACAGGAAAGACCGAATGTTTGCTAAATGGAAATAACAACAGTACAGAATTTTGAGGTGGAATGAGGTTTCTCTCAGTGGAAATCATGGCAATGCTTTACAAAAACATTAAGGGTTTGAGCTTCGTCACAAATTAAACAAAATCTAGGATCAAGATACACTCTCAGTGCCCCAGTCTTCAAATTTATAGGCAATCTACTACAGTTCCAAGAAATACATTGTTTTTAGAAGCTAACTTAGTGTATTTTAACAATATGATGAATGTCCTCTGAGCACATGCATGCGCACACAGAGTAACTCAGAGAAAATGGGGTCGTAACGCAAGCTTTGTTGAGTTCCAGATCAGAGGAGTAGACGGTATATAAAGTGTCAAGCATATTGCAGGGCAATAGCATTTTGCTTGGAGGAGAGAAGAGCACTTTCAAACAGGTTTGCTCTTCCTGTTAGTGTGGTTGCCAAGTGAAGGTGCAATGCTAGCCACAGCATGAAGGAAGTGAACTGGTGTCTTTGCCAGGTCAACTTAACTGTGGTGGGTTTTTTTTCAGGTTTGTTCATCATATTGCCCACAAGTGATGACAGCAATAAGAGCAGAGTCTAGCACTCTGGCTTGTTTCACAATCAAAATCTTAACGTCTAAAAGCCTGGAAAAGCTTTACGTTATTCACTGTGTAAGAAATGGCTTTGGGCGCCATGCTCTGTTTTGCTGGCTTTTGCTTTCATCTAGATAGCCAAAATCTGATACTTCTGGAGAAGTATTGTTTCTAAACATTTCTCAAGGCCATTTTCAATTTTAGTTAAATATATTCGAAATCAGAAGCCTTCTTGTGTGCCATTCTTCCTCGAAATAGTTTAGAAAGATGTACAAGAGGTTTCTCATGTGGTTTGCCATACATACTCTGGCCAGGCCTGGACATGGATGACTTCATGCCATTCTCTGGCCCAAGTATTTATTTAAATCCTGCATAATTCTAACATCCTGGTCTGTATTCTAAATAGCTCTTGATAATCCCAGGTCTTTTTGGAGCAGCATACTTTCAAGGTTTCTGCTATTATCCCAATTGCCATTGGCTGAACTATGTGTCAAGCAGAAAAAAGTGTCAAGGGTTAAAGGCCTTAAAACGTGTAGACAATTTTCATGGTTCGTTGCGCTCCTCCTCCCCATAGTTACTATGGAGGAGAAGGAATGACCTCCCTTCACCCCTCCAAAATGTCTGTTGAAGGGATGGCATTTATGGCTCAGACCACACACCAAAGGGTGCACTGCCTCTAAGCTCAATTCTCCTCCCTACCCTGGGGCAACCTCAGCCTCCCTTTTTACCTCCAAGGTGACCATTGGGGAGGCATTTGCCAGTCCTGGTATGCTTACTTCTCCCAGCCAACACAATTTACCACCACACCAATCATTCCTCTGTCAGGACCGTTGCCTGCATGCGACTCTCTGCTGCTGCCAGGATATTCCCAAGCAGCATAGGAAAGGGGTAAATGTTCCCCATTCCATGCATTGGTCGGGGGGACGGTTGTCTTAACTCCCCATCAATATTTTCCTGCAAGGATAAGGGAGTGGAGACTCTCTCCTATACTACCTCCTTCTCTTCCCCCCCCCCTTTTTAGGTCCTAGCACATCAGCAAGGAGGGCACCCACTTTACTCATATGAAATGCGAGAGTAGATGAGCTTAGCACAAGTAACCCAAAACTTGCAGTAGGATGTGGTGGTGAGAGTGCTAAAGGTAGCGTATTCTGCTGTCGCATTCAGGAGAGTGTTGTTGACTGGAAATGTTTGGCCGATGCAGGACCCATCTTTGCCCCACTCAAAGATGAAGTAATATACAGGTCTTACAAGCCACAATTCAGGCAGTGTCCAGCCTGTGGCATCTCCTCCTTGTCACTCTTGCCATTTTATTTTTATGACCCTCAAGAATGAGTTGACTGAGTGCTTGAGACTAGCTGTGCCACCACACATAGCTTTGATCCTTGCGATTCATCCTGGTGAAGGTGGGCTAAGAGGTTGTGGGTTAACTTTTGGTCATTGTAGTCTAGTGATGGGCAGAATTCAGGATTCTGGGATCTACTTTATTGTTGATGGTTATTTTACGAGAATCCTGAGGTCCACAGCCAAAGCCTACTGCAAAAGGTCTACACTTAGAATTAAGCCATTCTGAGCCCAGGAATCTCCTTTGAATATCAGAATTGAATGGAGCTCACAGTCCTTTTTCATAAAGAACGCTTTGGATAGCCAGGAGTGGATTTTTATTTCAGTAGTATAATTTAGGCTGGGGGGGAGGGGGGAGGAGAGTCCTTGCTGAGCTACTCCAGGTCACCCAGAGGAGGAAAAAAGCAAACTCTGGCACCAGTTCATTCATGTAATATATAACTTTTAAAATAAGTTTTACTTTTTACCAAAAGAAAGCTACTAATGTGAAGGAAGAGTATTCCTGGCCTGTACTGAGCATCCTATTTAATAGATGTTGACATTCTTAATTTTAGCAACATCGTGGCAAACATGAAGATCAAGAGAAAGTCTTCAGCACGGGATGCCTTTAGGCCATCCAGTCAAATTCAGTATGATGAAGATGGACGAGGCTATATGTTTGAAAGAAATCGTCATCGTGAAAATGAAAGAATGAAAAGGTACTTTTCTTGCAGTTCCTCCTCCTGATACGTTGCATTTTTAAAATGAAAAAGGGGCTATACAGTGATAGTCAAATGCCAGTTCACACGTACAGCATATGCTGCTCAATGAGGACTATGCTATGTTGGAGAGTGTGATTTCTGGATAATCCCTTCTAAGCACTTTTGTGACTTTGGCCCCTGTACTACATATGCATATAGACACTTTTTTTGAAACAGTTATACCAGCTTTTTAAAATAATGAAAATCAGGTAGTCCTGGTTGTCCAAATGACCAGACCACCTTATAACCATTTGGTGTTCAAATTCCAATATGGAACCTTTTAAGTTCAACATGATTCTTTTGTATGCTGGATATTTAAGGAAAAGATTGAAAAGGGAGGGGAAATGCAAGCTAAGGATATAAGCTGATGCAAGCACAGACATAAGACTGCATCAAATATATCACCATTAGTAGTATATTGTTATAGGATCCTGTATAGAGACTTATATGGGATAGTACTGCGAAGCACTATTGCAAATACCCATGTGAGCATCTGAATATGATGCCAAAATATGTACCTTTTTATTACTCTTGCAACCCCCACCCACACGTTTCTAGCTCCGATGGCTGAAAAGATGCCCTTGAAAGAGTACAATGCCTGTTCAAATTCCAGAAATTAGAGGGCTGGCTGAACAAGATTTCCAGCTGTTGAGGGTGAGATTCAGTGGCTGGTTTCGCACAACACATTAGGCAATGGAGGGGGAAATAGCATACTGGCCGTACGTTAGGGAGGCGGTGCTCCCCACATGACATGTTGCCACTCCGTTCCTTGAGCAGCTGAAAGTTCTGGCATCCATCTTGGTTGCTATGTCTCCTCCCTCCCGCTCCCTCAGTCCTCCAGCCGTATCCCAGCATGCACCGCAAGTTCTGCCAGCTGTATCAGAGCTGCCGGGGGTTTCGGCTGCTCCGGCCGGCAGAACTCTAGTCCCACACGGAATAGTGCACAGAGAGAGGGGGGTTGGTTTCGGACAACACTTTAAACAACGGGCTTCCAGCTAAACAACTTGCAAGCCCATTGTTTCTCTCCATTGCTTATTTGGGCTGATTAGTGTACCGTCAGTTGTGTGTGAGAGGCTTGTAACCCTCCACACGACACAATAAGCAACACAACTGACGGTTGCTTCCCTACCCTCCATTGCCTAATGTGTGTGCGAAACCAGCCAGTGTCTTACATAGTTCTGTGTCTTTCCACATGAATAACAGATACATTAAAATATACCTTTCTCTTGTTTTTTTACCTAGAAAAGAACTGTTTACAGGAAAAAGACTTAATATTTTCACTTCCACTTCTAAAACAGAAGGAGCACTTGAAACAGGTTAGTAGAAAATTAGTAGCAAGAAACAAACCATGAATATAATTTAATATAATAAAACTCACCCATGGTGCCACAATAAATCAGGTAGACTTTAAGGTGCAACTAAACTATTCATGTTGGTCTTATGAAAGTTGTTTGTTAGTTGTGTCTGTGTGACTAAAAAGTTAAATTTCTGGATGGATATCTGGATCCTGAAATCTGATAGAACTGCCACACAGTAAATCTAATTATTTTGATACTATAGTGGGTTAACATTTATGTGTGAATCTTTGTATGCAGCCCAGTTTTTGTGGCAGTATAATTTATATACTTTTGAAGGCCACATTAAGGCTGAAGTCCTATATGCTGTGGAGTTTATTTCTGAGTAGACATGTGTATAATAAACAAGACTTGATGCTAATGTTAATATTAGTAGTATGCAGTTAACAGAATGTGCACAGGGTTTGCATAGAAATGTTGGATACTAGTTCATAGCTAGGCAATTTTCATTTTATTAGATAAGTCTTTTGCTGCCTGGGTTGATCACTCAGCTATGCACACCAAGCAAAAGAGCTATCTTCACTTTCCAAGGTCAGCATATCTTTGCTGCTGCTCTTTCTGATCCTGCATAGGTTGTCCATTCAACCCTCACATAATCCGTGGGTTGTTTAGCCCTTGCATAACCCACACTCGCCAATTTCACATGACATGACAGCCCTCAAGTGGGGATTGCACATGCAATTTGGTGCCTGTGGGCTTTGTTGCTCAATGTTGGTTAAAGAAATAACCCACAATGGGCTCTGGTGTGGCATTCAAGCCCAGTCACTGTGTCTTTTGGGGTTTGATGGGATTTTTTTTTTAGGGAGGGGTGTTCTTGTAGACATGTCATCAGCTGCCAGCCTGAAGCTCTTTCTTACACATGAAAACATTCATGTATGTACTTATGGAATTCACAATCTGCAAAATCCATATTCCTAGAACAAAATGGTGAATTCTCTGAAAGCAATTCTCAAACTACATAAATATGTATTTTGCCATTCTAGGGGATTAGATCTTTGAACCTAATCCAGAGAAAATGAACTCAGATCAGAAGTACTTTTCAATGGGGTCTGAGACCAATAGTAATAAAGGTGCAACTGTCTTCAAATTGTGCTTTTAGTCTAAATAATCATAAAAATAATATCAAGCAAACTTGAGAACAGTACAGCCTTTCCTACTCAGGCCTTGAAAGTACTTATTGCGATTTCTGTTAATCAGCATAGCCTTGAAGCTAGTAAACTGCAATCAAATCTGTGTGGGAAATGAAGAGAAAAAGCAATGCAGTGAAAAGGCAGCTCCCTTTTTAAAACATTTTGTGCTGAGAATAACGATGTCTTCATCATTCTGATACTGAATGGGCTTGTATTGCAGCAGTAGAAAGAAGCAGCTATTTTGGAATTCTGAGACTGCAGCTCTTCTATTTTGGTTAATTTTGGCAACCCTGTTCCTTTTTTATTGCCAGCTAGCAATAACTTTATGGCCAACTTGGCCTGTTGGCCTTTATTTACTTTCTAAAACACATTTGTACATAGTGACGACGCCAACACTTTGGGATGAGGAACTTGCTAAAGAAATTGCAGCAGTCAGACCGCAAGCACCTCAGAATGGTTTTGAAGAGATGATACAATGGACAAAAGAGGGAAAGCTTTGGGAGTTCCCAATTAACAACGAAGCTGGTATGTATCCTGAAGAGGACTTTCTCCGGTTTTGATTCCTACAGCATATATGATATAACATGGTCAAAGATGTGATGAATCACTCTTGGGGCATGTTCAGACAGCACAATAGTCAACTGTGTGTTAATAGTCAACTCTACGGTTGACTATTTAGGGGATACTCCCCACACGATGTGTGTGTTAGGGCCAGCGTCAAGTTGACTATTAGTCAATGCTGTGTTTGATTGACATAGCCCCTGCTCTCTCTCCCCCCTCGGTCCTCCTGTTGGTATCCCATCAACCATCGCTGCCCAAAACCTATCCTGGCAGCCATCGTGAACCAGAAAAGTCACCACTCTTCCACGACTGGCTCATACTCGGCTGTGGGCGTTCCTGTCCTTCCCCCCTCTGCCAGGATCTGCTGCTTAAAATGGAGGTTTCCCATTCCCACGTTGCCACAGTCCTCCCCTCCTCTTGTTTCCCACTCTACCGCTACCACCTCCCCGTGTGGACAGCCTGCCAGGCAAGTCCAGGCACACCACTGAGGCCAGCCCCTTTTCCAGGCCATCCGCGACCTCACCATCCCTGCCAGTTGAGCCGTGGGGTTTTGCACTGCTGCCTCTTCCTCCCCGTCTGTGTAGTCCCCTTGCCAACTTTGGACATAACCGCGTCAACTGGAATGCCGCTAGAAGCCTTGTTAGGGGTGGCAAGAAACCAGCCCCCATGTTCCCCCAGCTCTTCTTGTCACCGCTTCCGGCTGTCCCTCTTCCCCAAGCTGCACAAAATGCCCATTGCTTTGGCACCCGCAGGTGATCCTGTGGCATTTCTCCTCTTGTCCCCCTTCTTCGCCTCACTTTTATCCCACCACCGCCAACCAGCCCAGAAACCTCATCCCACCACCGCCAACCAGCCCAGAAACCAATTGAAAGACAGGAAATATTCAAAATGCTTTTTATTGAACCACTTCTACAAAATACTTGCTCAAATGCTTCTAGGCAAAAAGGACAGGACAGTCACGAATAAGTAAAGGATACCCTTCCAAGTGGGCATAAAGGCCGCCTTTGCAGTTGGCATAAGCTAAGGCACAACTCCTTGGGGTTCTCTGAGCGTTGCAAATGAAAATGATAGACTGGGTTTCATGCCAGCCCAGTCCAGTTACTCGCAGGAGGCATGTGGGTAGTGAGCCCAGATCCACTCGGCTATCTTGCCTGCACCGCCATTGCCTCTGAGCAAGATGCCTGTTCTTGAGCTGAATTTGGGGGGCGCAGAAAGGGGGGGCAACTCTGTGCCGGGTCGCAGCAGGTCAGGGTGGTCCTCAAGCAATACATCGCCTCGTGATTCGCAGATATTGTGAAGAATGCAGCACATCACGATGACGTCAGAGTTGACATCCAGAAGCATGTAAAGAGATCAGCAGCTCGATTTCAAACAACCCAAAGCACGCTCAACAGGCATCAGTGGATGGCTATGGTAGTAGTTGAAGTTTTTCTGAAGGGGAATCTGGGGGGAGCAGTAAGGCACCGTCAGCCACGGCTGAAGGGCAAACACCTGGTCAGCTAGAACCAGCGGTCCCATGGCATGGCCACACGTGGTAGTGGTCAGAAATATTCAACGGTACCCGCCACACATCACGATAACCAATGGTTGTTCAAATAGTCAACTTTGCACAGTGTTGGTTAATTGCTTTGGTTATTTCGGCCAAATAACCAACTGTGGTGTGAAAAAGTCCCAACAGACAACACAATAGTCAACAGTTGACTATTTAAGCAACCGTTGACTACTTAACCCCCTGTTGACTATTGTATCATCCAAACCTGGTCTTGGAGTTTTCATATTGATTTTGAGACTTATTATGGGCTGTTTTCAAGAATTTTGATTTAAAAATAATGATAATTAAAAGCCCACTCACACTAGTCTGATTGGGAAACCTTCCAGAGCAGATTCTGGGGGTCACTGGGGGCTGCAGGAGAGGAGGAGAGGAAGTTGGATTTCATTGTGTAGTGGCTAACGAAACAAGCCCCAGATCCCCTGATCGATACTTCCAAGCCATTTACTGAAGGGATGGTATCTATGGTAATAAGGAAACAGTGCAATGTCTCCAAGACCCACCTGACTTGAGGAAAAGTCCAAGGGCAATAGGCACAACTTGGACTGGAAGGAAAACGAGGAGCTGTCACTGCCAGAGCAATGGATTGATACTTCCAAGCCATTTCTCTAGGTAGGCAAAGTTTAAGTCTATGATACATGGACATGGCAGGAGTGGGACAATGCTGGCACACTCACGCTTCTTAGTTCCTTGTGTGCTGCAGCAGCAATATCACTTTCCTCGTGTGCACCTGCCATTGCAGATGGGATGTCTACATTGCCCAATGTCTGCTCAAAACAAAGTGCTTCCAAACAAACACAGTTAACATGTCAATGGATGAGCCATCAAGTCATAAGTGTGCATATGTGGATCAGTCAAAGGCAGGATCATCCCCAGGATGACAGCAAAGTTGAAATCACCAGTAGCCATGCAGTGGTTTGCCTACAACTGAATCTGAAAATTCTAGTGAGCCAGAAGTATTGTGTTTGGTCCATCCAGACCCACTTTAATTAACCAACTTTCCCTTAGCTTTACCAACTTCACCCCTTTCACCCCATCAGCACAGATGGAAGCCAGATGATGGATCCAAGATTTTAAATGCCCCTTTGAGATCTACAGCAGACTGGATGGGATGACATAGAGCCTTGCATCCCCCATCCCTCCCTCCCTCCTTCCCAGCTACCCAGTCATTTTAATGCCACAAATGCTTTCCATTTTTAAAAATACCTTGATATAAAGAATGTTTGCTTAAAGTGTATGAACTTGAATATCGATTTTATGCTATTTCCTAATGCATTGCTGTAATTCTAGTGGCTTGCTAAGTTGCTTTTGTGAGACAAAGTTCAAAAGTATTTTTAGGCCCGGTCAGGGGAACTGCTAGCCTTGGTGAAGCAAATCAGTTCAGTGATAATAAATTGGGTCACTGAATAAAATATATTTTTCTTCTTGTTGCAAACATTCAAGGTTTTCTGGGCTAAACAAGGATGAGGATAATTACTGGTGGGGGAGGGCTGGCATATTTTGATATCTCACTAGTCCTCTTTCGTGTGCATTCTTTGGAGAACAGTTAACTGTTAACTTTACAATGATTTGACAATTTACTGTGGTTGACTTTGTCAGGACTTGAAGAGGATGCTGAATTTCATGAGCATATATTTCTGGATAAATACTTGGAAGACTTTCCTAAGGAAGGACCAATTCACCATTTCATGGAGCTTGTGACATGTGGACTTTCAAAAAATCCATATTTAAGCGTTAAAGAAAAGGTGGAACACATTGCATGGTTTCGGGATTACTTTAAGGAAAAGGAAGAGTTGCTTAAAGAAATTGAAGCACATGAGAAGGAAGCCTTGATTGAGATAGAGAATCTATCAAAGTGAAGACTTTTTTTAAAAAAAAATTCTTTGGAAAACTGTCGCTGTCATCATTTTTGGAGAAAATGGTAGTCTGTGTAGGTACCATAACTGGCAAAGGTATTCTAATTCTGTTTGTAGATTGCTCAAGTAAATGTTGCTTCTACCCTTCTCTGCTTAATCTATTCATAGTCTTCAAATGGTCTTTCATATTCTTTATCTTACTACATCCAAAGGTGAAATGAATCTACAGAAGAGAGAGGGTCTATAGTCCTATAAACTGTCACTGGTAATTCTTATACATGGGCTGGCAAATCCTAGTTTAAAATTTTCCATATCATGATGGGAATTGTGTTTTGGTGCAATTTAAATGGAAATGGATCACAGGAAAGCTCCAACTTGTCTTCAGATTGCAAACCTGACTGAGCTTGACAAAATGTCTTCCATTAAAATAAACAAATGGTAAATGAACCTTCAAACCACAAGCAACTCCCTCCCCCCTTTCTTGGTTCCAGAGACATAGCTAACATCACCTTTTATCTTTATTTGGATTCAGCTTTGGCCTGTAGATTTTTACCCATCCCTGGCAAAATACTGGTTCAGATCCAAATTTGCCACTCGTGGGTCTGATGAAAATAAGAAATAGAGCTGGGTGATCACACTCAGCAACTTTATATAATTATGAACCTTTCTACACTAATTGGGATGTTTGAACTCCAGCAATGGCTTGAAATATTTGTTAAACCATTTTAGCAACCCTGAGCCACTTCCTACTCCATGTATTCCTCAATTCTTATGAGGTCAGTTGTCCTGAGGTGTTTTATCTCCCCAACCTTCACATTTCAACTTTTAAAAAAATTAAAACTTGCTAAGCTATCAGGGGTCTGATTTATTCCTATTGAAATGAATAAAAAAGTGAAACTACCAAACTGAGCTCCGTCTTATCCCCAGCAACTTCTCCAATAGGGTAGAGAAAACCTTAGCATAATAATGCCAGTATCATCAATTCCATTTTGTATGTGATTCACTTCAAGAGTGCTGGAATAACTTAAAGAATAACTTTAGAAGTGTTTTTGTGGTTTTTTTCTTCGATATTCCTGTGAGTACAACCCCCACTCTAACCTCCCACCCCATTATAAAGGGGTTGTTTACCCTGAAGAGTTAATTCTGCTCCAAGTGGCTTTATCTTGACAGAGGAGTTAATGCTGTCATAGTGCAAATTTGCAACCCTGGCTTATTATCTGTAACATTCTTTTGAGGGGTTAAATCCTACAAAGCTATTGGTTTACATTGGACCCCTTCCATTATTTACTGTGAGCCTTAGACATTTTTGGTTTCTACTTTGCTTTGCCCTTTATTAAGATTGTGGGTTCAATGTACCCTAATAATTTTTGTTGGTTTACATTAAACTGAGGTCATTTTGAAATGCAATCATATTTTTATTTCCAGCTAGAACTTTCAAGAAGTCCGTTGGACTCAAATTGTAGATTGATTCTGTTAAAAAGGACTGGTGGAGGAGGGTTAAATAACAATTGGGTTAGCATAGAATCTCCGGTTCTCTCACTTTGTCCCCCATTGTTAGGTGACTGTGTTGTCTGAGGGGATGAAACAGTGATTCGTAAAAGCATTTTCACATGTTCAGGTGATCAGATTGTAGCTGATGTTTTCACATGT
The DNA here is from genome assembly GCA_029215795.1 of Anniella stebbinsi. NCBI lineage: Eukaryota > Metazoa > Chordata > Lepidosauria > Squamata > Anniellidae > Anniella > Anniella stebbinsi. The sequence continues at coordinate 125,346,925 of JARDYH010000003.1, read as the reverse complement.
TGAACATCTGCATGCTGTTGTTCTGGAGCTTTAAAGCCTGAGGTAAAAATCTGGAAACAAGCATACGGCACTAGTCCTCCAAGTTAAGCTGTTCTATGTGACCATGTTTGGGGGGTAATGCTAATAAAACACGGTTTACTGCTAAAGGAATGAGCCTAGGTGAGTCTCAGGCATCCACATTTCTCTCTCGTCCTATGTAGCCATAAGGAGAACAGAGAGTTTTCTTGGCATAAAGTTTGGATTTTTCTGTATGCAGACGAGCCTTGTTCACATGTAATTCTGAACTATTTGGGTAAATGTGTGTGTGTAAGCCTTAGTGCTGGATGCTGCTCCCTACCCTCTCCTCTGGTGCAGCTGCAAGGAAGCGAAGAGAAGCTTTTGTTCTTGTCTTCAACTAGCTATGGTTAACTGTGGCAACCATACAGACAAATTGTGGTTAATGTTAACTATGGTTTAGGGAAACAAGCCAACTTCATACCGTCGTTTACAATCATGGCTTGTTTTCCTAACCATAGCTAGCTTTGAATACTGTTCTTGATTCAGCTGTTCTAAATATACAAAAGCTGCTGTTCTGAATATAGCTGCTATATATATAAAAGCTGCCGGTCTAAATATGTAAATGTATGTGAATGTATTTGGCCAACGTTTCTGTGAGTTTGCTTTACTGTGGATCCAATTTAGAATTCAGAGGTTGGGATTCAGTATTATGCTACAGACAAGCAAGTACTGCTGTTTGTTTTTTTCAGGGGAATAGAAGAGACTCCCAACATCCTAGTATCACAGTATTCTCTCCCACAAGATGTCAGCATTGATCTGTTTCCTTCTCCAGGCTCCATGTAGGCTTCCCCTCCCCAGACTTCAAAGAGTAACCTAGCAATAACTGAGCAGCCTGCAAGAGAAAATTCTACTGAAGAATGACACAGCCAAGAATGGATGCAAAACAAACCATTTTTTTTGTAAGGGATTGCTAATGTCATATCCTCTAGTTGCTTTTAACTCTGAGATTTTGAATTCAGCCTTTTTGTCCAAGAAAGATAACATATTTGTATTTGGAAGTGTATCCATGCAGTCCAGAAAGACTCTGGGAAGTGCTATTATAGTAACTTCATCAACAGTGACCACATAGCCATCCTTTCTGTCTTCCTTGGTGATGGGTTAGATGGGCTGCTCTCTAGCTTAGGATCCTTGAGATGTATGTCTTATTCTTGGCCTGACTAATGGTGCAGTGTCCTTGGCTTTGTTTAGCATCATCTCTCTGTGGTTTAGCTCTCAAAAGTTACTTTCCAGCTAGAGAGTGCTTGACTGCCCACGCTTCTCTCTTACGTAAAAGCAACGTTTCTAAATATGTCACCTTTTCTCTTTAGAATTCTGTTCACACACCAAAAAAGGTGTATGCTACCAAACTTAAATTCATAGTTAGACAAAATAACCTCTCTGTTGCTTTGGGTATTGCTCCTAAAAATTTAAATACTTACCGCACAACTGTAAATTTCCCAGCTTGATAAGATACTCTGATACCCTTGCTTTAGAACAGGGGTGGGCAACATCTAGGCTAAAACATCTGGAGGCCTACAACTCCCAGCCTCCCTCATTGGCTATACTGGCTGGGACTGGTGGATATTATAAGCCAAAACATCTCGAGGGCCACAAGTTGCCCACCACAAGTTGCCAACTACTTTGTCAATAATATAATGTATTTGGACTTTAATTTAGAACTAGAATGATCAAATAGCAAAAGAAGCCAAAATTGCGACATCTAACAAGGAATCACTTGTAGAATTTATAACAAATGCCACAGATTTAAGCATAGCCTCACACCAACCATGTACATAGCAACAAACTCTGAAACTGAAGGAACAGGGTTTGTTTTCTTAAAAATAAAACAAAACTACCTAATATAGAAGGATACCTTGTAAGATCCTGATATGCAGGCATTTCTCAGGTGAAGCTGCTGAGTTAGGGGACTGCATGCCCGGGTAGGATTGTGTCTTTGCCACATTATGTTAGTGTTGGGAAATGATGATATGTACAACACAGACTCTAACAACGTTAATATTTCAAGGTGAGATTCTACACTTTGCTGTCATCTGAATGTTTATTTTATTATTGCATTTAAATCCTGCCTTTTTTCTTCCAAGGAACATTATCCTCCTCTCCATTTTATCCTCACAACAACAACCCAGTGAGGTAGGCTGGGCTGAGAGTCTGTGACTGGCTCAAAATTACCCAGTGGGTTTCCATGACCGAGTGGGGACTAGAACCAGGATCTCCCGACTCCCAGTCCAACACTTTAGCCACTACACCACACTGACTTTCAGTGTGGAATACCTAACAACTCCTGTGATTATGCAGTGAGCATTCCACTCACTTTATAGCCATTGCAATTTATGTTTCTGTTATGTGGAATTTGGCAAAAGTAAAAGAAAAAATGTACAGCAAGTGTCACTTCATTTGCCCATATCATGTTTTTTCACTTCTAAAATGTAGTCATATGGATCTTCAAATGAAATTTCCCAGTAATCCAAAGATACAACATTACACCACATTTTATGTTCCACCCACAGCATCTCTCCAAATATCTATGATTTTTTTTCCAGAATCGTAAGAGTCAGAAGGAGCTCTAGATCTTCTACGCAAGGCTTTTTCCTCCACCTGCCAATGTGCTGTATACACAACCTGACTAAGCGATTTGATCTAGGCCACAAGGAAAGAGTAGGTGCCCAGTAGTTGTAGCTCTTACACTGCAAATAAATTGAGCTGAATTTCTTCCAGATCTCATAGTTGCACCTTTTCTGGTGGTTTACTATCATTTTGCCATTCTGACGGCTGTGCTTCTGACAAGGGAATAGACTGGAGAAAATAACACTTTATCAACTCTTGCCAAGTTGTATTCAAGATTGGTTTCTGTAGAACTGCAGATGGCAGTTCTTCTGCATTGTGTTTGATAATGTTGTTGAAAAGCAGAAGTGCCGGGATTAACGCCTTTGCAAGACAGCCGAGATAATGTTTTGGGCACATGTTGAAAATGTCTTCTCTGATCAAAAAACCAAAACAAAGGCCAAAAAACAAGCAAGCCAATAAATGGAAACCAGACAACAAACTACTGTCTTGGAGCTATTCGAAACCAGGGCCGTGCAGAGCTGGTGATATGCTCAGGCCAGATGGGAAGTGTGTGCCCCCCGCATTTCAAAAAAGGAAGACAACATGGCCGCCCCAAGGGGGCGTGCCCACCAACATGTCCGTTCTACATAACACCTTCATATTAAACCTGTTCTACAAGACCTCAAGGCACATATATCCCCTCCCCGCATGCGGCATGGCCCTCTGGAGCTTGTAGTCTGACTGTGGTATTCATGACGGACAGCTTCTGTGGTGTTTCCGCAAGGCGGGCTCCTCGCTTCTCGATGGGCCACTTACGCTACGGAAGCAGTAGCGTAAGCTGGGGGGGACCTCCTTGTCGGAGTGCCCCCTCAAAATCGTGGGCCCCGGGCCAACTGGCCCCACAGGCCCCCCCTCTGCACGGCCCTATTTGAAACTGTTCTATTGTGCAGCAACAGCCGTTGGGGAGCTATAGCGAATTCTAGGTCCCCTATAAGTATTAACACTGTGGCAGATACAGAAGGTGAAGAAAGTGCAGAAAAGGGCAATTAAAATGATCAAGGGGCTGGAGCAATTTCCCTTGAGGAAAGGTTACAACATCTGGGATTGTTTAGCTTTGAGAAAAGGCAAGTAAGAAGAGACGTGACAGAGGTGTACAAATTATGCATGGTGCGAAGAAAGTGGATAGGGAGACATTTTTCTCCCTCTCCAATAATACTAGAACCCGGGGTCATCCCATGAAGTTGGTTGATGGGAGATTCAGCACAGATGAAAGTAAGCACTTCTTCACCCGGTACATAGTTAAACTATGGAATTCCACATGATGTAGTGATAGCCACTAATTTGAAGAGCTTTAAGAGGGAATTGGACAAATTCATGGAGGAGAAGGCTACCAGTGGCTACTGGTACTGATGGCTATATGGTACTGGAGGCAGTATGCCTGTGTACACCAGTTGCTGTGGAACACAAGTAGGAAGATGCTGTTGCACTCATGTCCTACTTGTGGATTTCCCACAGGCAGCTGGTTGGCCACTGTATGAATGGAATTTTGGATGAGATGGACCTTTGGTCAGATCCACCATAGCTCTTCTTAGGGAGGAAACATGGGATCAGGAGAACATACATAGCTCCAGGAAACTGTTGCCAAGGGATTGGAATTTTGTTGAAAGGGAAGGGTGTATGTGACAGAAACTGAAGAGGAGGAGGAGGAGGAGGAGGAGGAGGAGGAGGAGGAGGAGGAGGAGGAGAAGGAGAAGGAGAAGGAGAAGGAGAAGGAGAAGGAGAAGGAGAAGGAGAAGGAGAAGGAGAAGGAGAAGGAGAAGAAGAAGAAGAAGAAGAAGAAGAAGAAGAAGAAGAAGAAGAAGAAGAAGAAGAAGAAGAAGATTTATTTTATTACCAGCCTCTCCCAACGGATCGAGGCAGGGAACAGCATTAAACATAAAATACAAAACTGATTAAAAGCACATAAAACCAATACATCATTAAAATACCAATAAAACACCAATAAAACACTTTAAAATTCATCTGGGTAGGCCTGCCGGAAGTGATCAGTCTTTATAGATCTTTTAAATTCCTGAAGACTGGTGAGTTGGCGAATCTCTCCCGGCAGGTCATTCCACAATCTGGGAGCGGCAGAAGAGAAGGTCCTCTGGGTAACAGTTGTCAGTCTAGTTCTTGTTGACTGTAGTAAATTCTTCCCAGAGGACCTGAGCGAGCGAGAAGAGAGGTGTGAAGCTTGAAGCGATCCTGTACTTGTTGAATCAAAACTAAACCCCACTGAGTTCTGTTGGAGTTACTCCCAAGCAAGTCTGAATAGCAGCCTTCCAGAAGTTGTGCATGTCACCTCCCATCAGCCCTAGAAAGCATTGGCCTATGGTCAGGAATCCTTTGAGTTGTAGTCCAAAACATGGAATTCAGCAGGGCAGGGAAGGCTGACTGTATAGGATTGCAGCCTATGTCTTCCTATGGGACTTATTACTAGAAGGGTTGGGGCAACTACATATGAACCAACATAATGGCTCACTTCAAGTTCATGTACTTGCCCTCTCTCTCTCTCTTCTGGAATAGCCATGAGGAGGAGCCTACGTCTACTTTAAGCAGAATTCCTTGATCTATATTGATTTCCAATAATCACGTACACCATTTCAACACTTCCTTTGGGGTAATATGACAGTACTTAGTTATTGTAAAGATTTGATTTCAGTACTCAAAACCAGTTTCATTTGGGATTAGACTATGTTCTTAATGAAGAGCTCTTTAGCTTAGCTCTCTGCTGCCTCCAGTAGCAAAGGCAGTAAGCCTATGGTACACCAGTGCTGGGGAACATGGGTGGGAGGGTGCTGTTGCACTCCTGTCCTGCTTGTGAGCTCCTGGATAGCAGCTCATCGGCCACTGTGTGAGCAGAATGCTGGACTAGATGGGACTCTTGGTCTGATCCAGCAGGGCTCATTTTATGTTCTTAAGCACACGTTCTATTTTATTCAGCAAGATTCATATCTTCCAGGTTGTTACAAACAGACTGTTCACAGACATTTGCTACTGCTGCAGTTTTTCTAACCAAGTCATCACCTTTGAGTGGTAAATGCAGAGCCATCCTTCACTGAAATTCTGAACCACTAGTTAAAGGTCTGATATGATAAAGTTGCTACATTAGCAATTACCCACTTGACTTCCCTTCAAATACGCAAATACAAGCAGAAACTAGCAGTTAAAAAGGGAGGGAAAGCAAACCTGACTAATTTCAAAAGTCGCTGGCTTTATATCTGTCAGTCTACAGGTTAACAGACAAAACTGTAGTGGGCAGATGGATGGATGGCTAGATAGATAAAGTTATATGTACAGGGTGTGCTCATCTCTGGTTGGTTTGCAAAGATGAAAGACCATTAAAAATACATTATAAATACTATTCGAAACCATTTACACACAAGCATATAAATAGACTGCAGACACACAGATTCACAATTTAAAACAACCAACAAAAAGAACAATCCAGGACCTGATTAAAATCTCATCACACACTACTAAATGCCTCTTTCTTGGCACCGAAAAGATAACAATATTGGTCCCAGGCGGGTTTTGTCGGGAAGATTGTTCCATAAATGGTGGGGGCACTACTGAGAAGGCCCTCTCCCTTGTTGCCACCTTTCAAGGCTGTCTCGGAGGAGGCACCTGAAAGAGTCCCTTAGATGGTGAATGTAGTATATGGGTAGATTCATGCCAAGAGAGGTATTGTAGTGTACAGGTAGATTCATGCCAGGTCAGGTATTGCAGTGCTGAGATGTGTAAGGATAGATCTCAAACCAAGAAAACCTAATTCAAATTCTAGTTTGAATGATAACCAGAGTCATAAACACATCCACTAGTCTTGGTCATGTAAGTATCACTTCAGCTCACGCTTCCATCTTTTAAATTATTTCAATGAAGTTAGACACACCTAATTCCATGTGGGACTGGGCTGGCTAGGAAAGAGCAAAATAAGGAATATTATTTTTCTCTGATAGGTCATCCTTCCCCAATCTGATTGCAACTCCCATCACTCCAGTGATTGGCCGTGCTGGCTAGGGGTGGGAGCTATAGTTCAACACATCTGGAGAGCACCAGGTTGGGGAAGGCTGTGACAGCCTTCTAAAATCTAAATGGATTTTTGTAAACAAACAAACATGTGACTCAATGCTGTCCTCCTAAAAATAATCCATGTGCCAGATCTAAATAAAGGACTGTTAGAGACATTTCTGGTGGCTGCTCCATTGCTATGGAACTCCCTTTTCCCAAGGTCTTGCCAAACCTGTTGATTGATTGATTGATTGATTGATTGATTGTATTTCTATGCCACCCAATTGACAAAGCTCTCTGGCCAGTTCACAAAAATTAAAACCACAAAGTACAACCTAAAGTATAAAATTTAAACCACAATATAAAAACACAATACAAAAGTACAATATAAAAGTACAACAAGAATAAAACCAAGCAACCATGCAGAGATTTAAGATGCAAATTTAAAATACAGATTTAAAACAGCAAAGTTAAAACACAAAGGCGATAAAATATTAAAGTACTGGGCAGGGAAGGTCTTTACCTGACGTCAAAAAGAGTATAAAATAGGTGCCAGGCAAACCTCTCTAGGGAGCTCATTCCACAGCCAGGGTGCCACAGCAGAAAAGGTCCTCCTCCTGGTAACCACCGCCTGCCTCACTTCCTTTGGCAGGGACTCATGGAGAAGGACCCTAAAGATGATCTTAGGATTCAGGCACGTACATATGGGAGGAGGCGTTCCATCAGATAACCTGGTCCCAAGCCATTTAAGGCTTTGAAAGTTAATACCAGCACTTTGAATCAGGCCTGGGTCCCCAGCAAGGACTGTATGTGGATTGACGTTTGGTGACTGGGATTTGGTGTGGGGCTTCCTATATTTATCTTTTCATAGTTTACATCTTTATATTTTAATTGCTCTTCAGCTATGTGTGGCAGCTGTAAACTTCTGAGATAGGGTGGCATGTAGATTTAAATATATAAATATATAAATATCTAATTACCATGCCTTATATATCAGGTTCTTTACTTTGCTGAAAAGAACAGGAAGAAAACATCAAATAAATAAGAGAGTTGTAAAGCATTATATTGAGTTATTGCTGCAAATCCTACCTGTGAAACTGATAAATAGTTGGGAGTTCTTCAGGTTTTAAAAAAAAATTGAATTGGAGTACAGTGTAACTATCACACCTAGTGTTTCTAGATTCTTATTCAAATGTTAGCATTATTTAATTTGTAAAGGCACCATGCACGGTTAGTCTCTTCCAGCATGACCCAATAGAAAAACAAATTATGAATGTACTTTGAAATGTAGTATGTGGGGTAATACTATAATGGCTCTCTGTACATCAAAACAGCAACATGACACCCTGGAAAATACACACGCTATTAATGCTGTGTTTATTCTCTGGTACATTTGGCCTTTGCATATGGGTGGACCAACATGATGCAACCAAATCTGAAACCTGATATACACTTACCTCTTGTGACTACATGTGGTACCTTTTTAAAATAGATGAACCAGGTTTTCTAAATGCAATTTATTTTTTATTTATAAATAAGTCTTACCGTGTTTCAGTCAAAAGATACTCAAACTATGAACAATAAACGGAAAACGATGTGCTCGAATACTATTTTAGCAGCATCTCCAGAAAGGTGTTTTCAGGTGTTTTGATACTGTGTCCAGATGGCAATGGCTTACAATATAGCTGACTTGATGGGGGGGGGGGGGGAACCCTATGACAAATAAATATGTGCTATGAACTTCTGCTACAAGGTTGTGAGGCTCTTCAATGTTTAATTCAAAATCTATTAATAAATAATGCATTTGTTATTGAAATATATTATTCAGTTGGTTCAATGTTGTATGCTAAAAACGATCATGAATAGTTGAGACAGGAGAGAGATAATTGTAACGCAGCTGGTCGGATAACTCATACTTTTCTCGGATTTGGCAATTGGGCGAGCCATTCTAACATGAAATGTTTGCTTGTGCAAGTGTAAGATCCATCAAAGGTGATAATAAAGATTAAGTAGGATTGGATGCTGCAGTTGCTGCTCCTTTGTGAACCATCCTTCTTAGACATCTACATCCTAAAGACTGTAAATCTTTCGCATGTCCCCCTCTGTATGTTATTGTGTATCCATTTCCACCTCTGCAACTTAAATATATCTGGAGAATTTACTTTTATCATTGGCGCAATTTGTACAAAGTTATAGGTTCTGTGCTCTTCAGTAGCGATGAGTGCTGCCTTGTTTTTGTGGGTCGGCCTCTATGCGTGTGCTGAACGGTAAAGGATATGGGTGAGTCTGAGTTGTCTATTTTATGACCTGATGCACTGCAGAGGTGAGGAGGAAGAGGCACTGCATGAAATGCACAACCGGTATTCCAAAGAGCTCTTCCTGCCAAAAAAAAAAAATGTGCTTCACTGCTTGATCTTTGCGGGGACTGCAGCCATGGTGAAGGCCCAGACACTTTTCTGTTACTTGTTGTACTATTCTTGGCTTGCTCCTGAGGGTGTCTCTTTTTTGTTCAACCCAGGTTCTCGTGCCTATAAAACAGGGGTGAGGAACTCGTTGTCATCGAAATAGGGTGACCAACTGTCAGGATTTCCCCAGATTTGTCCTGGTTTTTGTGCTATCCTGGGTGTCAGGGGGGATTTTCGGTAATTTTCTACAATGTCCTGGAAAGACACGCTTTCCCCTTTAAGGCTGCCGTTAGCATGGTGGGAGGGAATGATGTGCTTTCTGGAGGCGGGTCATTTCCCTCCCATTGCTCCAATCACAGCCTTAAAGGGGAAAGTGTATCATTCCCAGACATTATAGAAAAGGCCCCGATTGGAGCAGTGGAGGCAGGATTGCCACACTTTCCCGTCCTCTGCTCCAATTGGGGCCTTTAAGGAGGCAGGGGGAATGACGCACTTTCCAGAGGCCCAAGAAAGCTGCTTTCCCGCCCACCCTCCCAGCTTGTCCTCTTTTTTGGTCTCCCAAATATGGTCACCCTATCCAACAACATGTGGAGGGCAACTCCCATCATCCCTCAGCATTGGCCATGCTGTCTGGGCCTAATGGGATTTGGAGTCCAAGTTCTGGAGGACCACAGGTTCCCCACCCCTGCTTTAAACACTACATGGCTGGCAGAAACGTGACTGGTGCTGCTTTTCCCAGCACTGTGGGGAAAAGTTGCATCTGTTACACTTCTGCCTTTCATACGGCTTTTAAAATCAAGGGAGCTCTGACAGAAAGAACAAAAAATGAAAGGAGTGAAAGAAAAAGGATTGGTTTCCTGGGTATGTCTTTGGATGGACCTCCTCCATGGGCAGCCTTCCCCCCCCCCCCACCACATTTCAGCAGCAGAGAGGTGTCAACTGAACTCCAGCAAGGAGGAAACCCACAGAGACTGGAGGCTTTAAGCCAGCTTGCCATATGTGTTGACTACAACTCCCATTATTCCCAGCTGACTGAGTTGTAGTCCAACACATCTTGGACGCATCAAGTTGTGGGAGGCTGCTTTAAGCACGAGCAGCCAGAATTAATGGCTATCCTTCCTCCCCTGCATTATTGTGGAGGAATGATCTGTGACCATTCTGAGACCCTGCAAGGACTGGGTGAGAAACCATTTGTGAACTGGCTCCCTTCCCTTCATAATTCTGGCAGCCTTGAATATGACAAGTTCTTGTTCGTCAGCCCACTGCCTTCCTGCTATACTCCTTCCCGCATCCTAGGGTTTAACACCTTTTGTTCTAAAAATGACAACTTGGATCTGCTCTTGTTCCACAGAGTACTCTAGCCTTTTCTGTCTCTTCCACTGAAGGGTGAGAGGTGACAACCCCAAGGCTTGGCTTTGCCAACCTCTCAGTTGCTAGATAGGAATTGGTGGAATACAATTCCCGCCCAGCTTCTCCAGCTTTCTGGCACATTAGGGTTTTTAGGACTAAGAGGACTTCAGTATCCAATTAAGTGCATAGAGTGGAATATTTTATCTTCTATATGTTTCCCCTTCCTAGTGCTGTAATTATGAGAAAAGCCACACTGGGCTTTTCTGTGCATTTCTACATTAAGGAAAAAAACCTGCACCCTTGCCATTTCTTCTTCTTCTGGGGTGTTTCTGCATTAACTACAGCTCCTTTAGAAAGAGACAAACAGCGACCACAAGATTTGTAATTGAAAAGTTCCCCTCTCTATAAAGTTGAAACAGCACCATCTAGTGGCTGTATTATATCCTGAGATAATTTTAAATAGTGCATTATCTCTCATCTTTTAAAAAGCGAGATTACTGAGGGAAGGAGCAGGAGATGTCTTGGAAGTTGATGGCATCATGTAAAGGACCCGCAAACCTCTGTGAGTGGCCAACCATGAGCGTGCAATAAATCACTCATGTAGAGAAACTCTTAGGGTGCTTCCAGATGAGACTTTTATCATGTCATTGCCTTGCTTCATTCATGGAATTTTACTGAGGGGGGAATTTACCAAAGGGTCAGATGCAAATCAATTACAGAAATAGTTGCAGGACATGCATTAATATTGTTTAATCATTTCTAAGCTAAGCAAAACAACAAAGATGAATATATAGCACTTACTGCAGAAACAGTGCTACAGACTTTGGGTGGCTTCAGCAATATGTTTATTTATATACTACGCTTCAGGTGTAAATATTTACAGAAATGCTCCTGTCATACCAAAGTCTGAAGCTTTGGGCATTTGTAATGCCTTTTTAATACACAAATGCACATCCAAAAAGGCTACTCTCATTAAGCCATGGAGACTTAATTATTTAGAAGTAAATAACACTTATTTAGCCTGGGAATAAGCCCCATGGAATTTAAATCTCAGTGAGACTTACTTCTAAATAGACATGTAGAGGATTGCACTGGATTGCCATCAAAAGTGATATAAACCATTTAAAACAATAAAACAACAATAAAACAATAAAACAACAATATAAAAAAGTAAAGCATTAAAACAGCTACACGAGTCTTTACACCCTTTCTAAAAGCCAGGAGGATGGTTGCAAAGCATAGTTCTTGAGGGAGTACATTCCACCATTTGCGAGTGACACAGGAGAAAGCCGTTTCATGCGTGCCTGACAACCAGACTTCTGCAAGTAACAGTGTCCGTAAGAAGGCCTCTCTCTTGCAGATCTTATTAACCACGCAGATTCATAACAAGACAGGTGGTCCCTTAGGCCCCTTGGCGACTCCTAAATGCCACTTTTGTACCTTGTGCTTCTTCCTGAGAACTGATCTTGACTCTACCCTATCTGCGCAGGTCGGTGCTTGGATGCTATGGCTTAAACCCAGCTTTCATTGCATTTCATTACAAATTGCCCTGTGACTTTAGTGGAGCTGTACTGCTGTACATTCTTCTTTGGCCTTGTAAACGGACATATCTGTTTCTCTGTAGAGTTTGCCTCTATTGCATTTTGACTTAGCTCTGACTATGCAGCATACAAATAAGCAATGCCCTTGCAGGTCACAGCTCCGGTAAGCTCTTGACAAAATCTGCATGCAACTGGGCTTGGAATAGCTTGAGGCCACAGTAGCAGTCCTATGAGTCAAGTTTCCTGTCTGATACTTGGGTGGGAGCAGTACATTACTGCACACTGATCTCCTCTGATATTACTGCACACTGATCTCCTCTGATATTTCTCACAATAAAGGGATTATGGAGGAAAGTGGATCTAACAACAGCTGAGATCCTTTCCCAGCCAGGAAGTAACGTGTATAGATATGTGGAGAAACCTGCCACATCCTCTGCAGCCCTGTCTGACCTCATGTTGTGAAATTTCTAACACTGGATAATACGCACACACACTAAAATAGTTGCAAAGAATGGGAGAGGCCATGGAGGATGACGATGTTGTGTAAAGCACCTGTAAACTACTATGAGTGAGGAATCACGAGCACACAAGAAATGCCTTGCGTAGAAAAGCTCTACCTGTCTTTAAATGAGAGGAGTGATTCCATCTTTGGCCTTTTCCCATAAAGGCCATGAGACTTCTTTAAAAATTGGCAAACATTTGTTTGATTTAGTAGTTTTTTGGGAGCTGCTTATAGGGTTACTATTTGTCATCTCGTTTTATCTACTGTTTTTAAATATTGTATGCCACTTTGAATGTTGGGAAAGCTGCCCATAAATCTCAAGAAATGAAAATATGTATCAAAAATTAGTCTAACATATTTCCCATTCATTTCAATGGGTTTACTCTAAGTAGGACTAAAATTGGGCACAGCCCTTAGTTGGCACCAATGAACAAGAAACTACCCTCCTGGTCGGTTGAGATTGGAAAGAGACAAAATAATTTAGAAGATAAAAGTGGAGGTGGAGAAGTAGAGGAGTTTGAAAGGAATGAAAGAGTCAGAGCTACTGGAACTGGAGAACCTATTGAAGACAGATGGACCAAGGACAGTAATATATTGCTTGAATAGGGAATCTGGATAAATTAGAGTTGGTTGCTTTTATCTCTGGTTGTTTTATCCTATCACTCATATAGTTTTGCATGTCTATGTCAACTTTTTTATAAAAACCTTATTGATATTATTCTTCAATACATATAGCAGCAGTATATTATTTATTTATTTGATTTTTACGCTGGCTTTCTACTAAAAAATGGAACTCAAGACAACTTACAAAACAATTTAAAATAGCTTAAAACAATAAAACACATTAAAATACAATAAAAACCTAACAACAAAATCATAGCGTATATTGGAAAGGATCTAGATGCCTTAGTTGATCACAAGCTGAACACAAGCTGACAGTATGATGTAGCCACTAAAAAAAGTGAATGCAAATTTATGTTGCATTAACAGAAGCATACAATGCCCAGATCACAAGAAGTAAAAGTTCCACTCAATTCTGCGCTGGTTAGACTGCATTTACTGAGTCAAGTTCTAGGAACCACATGTTAAAAGGACATTGACAAAATGGAAGAAACCAAGATGTGGGTCACAGGATGGTGAGGGGTCTGGAAATCAAGTGCTATGAGGAACAGTTAAAAGAGCTGGATACATTTTAGAGCTGCGTACAAATGGCCTCTTGAAAGTCATCACCCTATTTGTGGGCAGAGAAATTGGGGGGAGAATTTCACTGAATTTCTCCAAGGGGAGGAGAAATTCTCCAATCAATCTCATAGTAGTGTTCACGATTGGCAGGGGATGTAGCACACGGCTTCTTTCTTTTTTCCTAATGCTTTTCATTTCTTTTTGCGCTGCTACTGGAAGTGGCAACAGCAGCAACTGTGTTGGTAGCCTGACCCCATCTTGCATTCTCCACAATGCCCCCTATACCCAGCATTGTTTTGGGCATTGTGGCAGGTGGTGGCAGTGGAAGGGGAGGAGCAGCCACAACCATCCCAAAAGGTGAAGAAAATTTGGAGAAAATTTTGCAAGATGGCCTTTTATTTCTAAAGTGGTAAGAAAAAAAATCCCAGAACTTTTCTGAGGAAAATGTCATCTAAGAAATGTTAAGTCTAGCTTTTCCAGGGTCTTCCAAATGTTAAATTCATGAGGGATGATTATGGATACATTTTGTCACTCTTGCAGATGCTTATAATATTGCTACTTCCCTGAAAGCCTTGTAGTAGGTGCGAGGGGGACAGTGTTGTGTCCATCTTCAGGGAATTAGTGCTGTGTCAAATCTGTTCTCCAATTTCCTGAAAGTTTTCTTCACCCATTAAGGAGGCTTTCATTTTTCTGTCTCATGCTCAGGGCATTTTATCATTTATTTTAAATCTGAGTGGTGTTTTTGAGCTCACCGAATCACTGCGAAGTGGTAGAGGATGCTGTGTTGTATTTTCTTTCTATTTCACTTCTTTTCATTGCTTTACAGCCTCCCCAGCTGCCTGCACTTCCTGGACTGTAAAGCCCTATAGAAAGAATTACTTCATGAGTCTTCCCTTGAGCTTTTATTGTGCAGGAAGTGCGGGAAGTCAGGGAGGTTACAGACTGCTGGAGAGATGATTGTACAGTGAAAAACAGGACACCTCTGCACATTCCTGAGCCACCGCATAATGTAAGTAGAAGATCCTCAAACTCAACTCATGAGAATTTCTCTGAAATGTTGTTTTTTTGAATTTCTTTTCAAAAGCAATTTCTTTTCTATCAGACTGAATGACAGTAGTCGAAAAAATGTGGAATAAATTTTCATCACAGCATTAGTAAGTTTAGTCTGAAGAAGAGAAAGGGGATACATGATAGCTGTCTTTGTATATCTGAAGGACTGACACACAGAAGATGAAGCAGAACTGTTCTCCGTTGCTCCAGAGGACAAGCCTAGAACCAAGGGTGGAAATTGCAGGGCAATTGCTTTTGGTAAACATTAGAGAAAGTTCCTAACAAGAAGAGCTGTTTGACAGTGGGATGGTTTGCCTCAGTCCTGGAGGTGGTAGGCTCACCTTTGCTGGAGGCTTTTAAATAGAGGCTGAACAGTCATCTCTCAGGAATGTTGTAATTGCATTATCCATTGCAGATCTTCCATTAAGAAGAGGGTTGGACTAGTGGTCTACAACTGGTAGGTCCAGATCATTCGGGGTAAAGCTGTTGCGCTACATTGGAAAATTGTGAAATTGGCCCCCACGTTGCAGATTGGGAATCCCAGGTGGGTCTGGACCACTTGAAGACCACTGGACTAGATGATCTTCCATTCCCCTCCCAGTTCTGTGATTCTATGCACTGGCTGCTAGTTCATTTCAAATCAAAATGCTGGTTCCTATCTTTAAAACCTTATATGGGTTGAGTCCTGATTGTCTCAGGGAGTATCTTCTCCACATAAAGCTCCCTGACACTTATGGTCTTCTGATGAGGCCCTGGTCTAGACTCCTTCCTATGGGGAGACTAGATTACCCTCCATCATGAGCAAGGCCTTTTCTGATGCAGCCTTCCCCTGTGAATGCCATGGTGAGACCTTTGTACTGCCGTCTCTGCAGGCTTTCAGAAGACAAGTAAAATCCTTTTTATTTCAAATGCTCTTGGGAACTGACTGTTCTAATTCTGGTATTGTTTTGCTATGTAGTTTTCCTTGCTTTTTGCATTTGATTATTGCTTTAGCATTTCACTTTAATTTTGAAAACGGCTATACTTATGAACAGAGGTATATAAATATTTTAAAATAAATATAAAAAGGTGTGTATGTAGACAGGCAAGGCAGGGAGGACCACCTATTCCATCCTGAGCTCCCTGTAGGGACATAAACATGATAAAATAACATGCCGGAAGAGAACTATAAATAACTCCCAATAATAACAATTCAGATGAGATTTATTAGACTTAGATAAAGATTAGATTAATAAAGATTGACTGAAGTCTGGTGAACCAGTTAGTCTCCTCCTGCCCTAGTGCCTCTTATAAGTATGATGTCCTCCCCGGAGAGTCGCATTCGCACTTTCCGCCTCTACGCCCTCCACCCGCACATCCTGCCTGCCAAAGTCTTGCTCACCACAACCACACCCTAACCCCATTCTCTCTCTCTCTCTCTCTCTCTCTCTCTCTCTCACACACACACACACACACACACACACACACAAAAACACACGCTTCGTGTACTCCTCCTCCCTCTCACGAAGACCGCGGCAAACTCGAGGCCTTGATAGAAAGGGAGACCAGGCCTCCCCCGGAGCCGAAAGGAATGGGAGAGGCGCTGAAAGGCCTCAGGTGGGCCCCCTCCTTGATTCCCGGCTCCTTTCCTAGCCGCAGCCAGGCCTTGGCGTGTTGATGGCCGGCGGCAGCCCCTGGTTTGTTTCGCTCTCCATTTCGGAGGCGAGCGAAACGAAGAGCGGGTCGGAGGCAGCCGCTTCTTCCTCCTGCGGGAGCGCAAGGAGCGCCCGCCTCCCCCCAGCCAGGCTCCGCCTCAGAGAAGCGCCTCAAGGGGTGTTTCGAGGGCGCCATTGGGCCGCTCGTCTCTTAGCCCGGAGCAAAAGGGGGCCGGCCCTGGGAGTAGTCGCCCAGCCAGGCAACCGAGCGGAGGAGCTTGTTGTCTCAGCGCCGCCCCGCGAGTCGCTCAGCGAGCGAGCGAAGTGAGGGACGGGCGCACGGCGGCGGCAGCAGCTTCTCCGGTTGGCGCCTGGGCGCTCCACAGGAGGCCGCTGCCAGGCGAGCGAAGCCTCTTGCCCTCCTCCGCAGCCCGCCTCGCTTCTCCGCCTGCTTCTTCCTCGCCCTCCCTCCGCCATGGCTGAGGCGCCTCAGCCGGTGGAGACCGACCCTGACTTCCAGCCGCTCGCCCGCCCCCGCTCCTGCACTTGGCCGCTGCCCCGGCCGGAGCTCGCCCCGTCCAGCCCGGGACAGACGCCCACTCCGACTCCGGCGAGGGCCGCTTCTCCGTCCCGCTGCGGGCGGGTCGCGGCCCTCTGCGCCTCCTCGCCCGGCGGTGACTTGCTGAGCTTGCTGGAGGCTGGCGGCGGCGGCGAGTGCTTCGAGGCGGGCGCGGGCGGCTCGGCTGCGGGCGCGGGAGACCTCGGGGCTGCGGGGGGCTGCCTCTGCGGGGACTTCCCTTGCCTCCAGCACCCGCAGCAGCAGCAGCAGCAAGCGACGGGGCCCGCCTTGGCGTCGGTAGCGGGCCCTCGCAAGAGCAGCTCGTCCCGCCGCAACGCCTGGGGCAACTTGTCCTACGCGGACCTCATCACGAAGGCCATCGAGAGCGCCCCCGAGAAGCGGCTCACCCTTTCCCAGATCTACGAGTGGATGGTCAAGAACGTGCCCTACTTCAAGGACAAGGGGGACAGCAACAGCTCCGCCGGCTGGAAGGTGAGCAAACGGGGGTGGGGTGGGTGGGGTAGGCGGTGGTTTTTTGTTTTTTTTTTCGCTCCCAGCGCCGCGCTTGCAAAGTTTGCTTTGGCAGGTAGAAGAAGGACGCAAGCTGTGCCTCGCTCCCAGCGATCTGCCGTGATCGCGGGGTAAGGCCAGCAAATGGGAGGATGGAGGTGGAAAGAGTTGCAGCGCGATCCCCTCCCCTAGTCCGGCAAATCTGCATATGCAGTGAAGGGGTAATTGGCCCGCTGGTCTGCCTGCGTTGCCTTTTTCCTTCGGTTTGCGCCACTTGTGTACTGGCGCCGGGGCATGCCTGGGGGTGGGCGTTACGTGTGTGTGTGGGGGGGGGGGGTTGGGGTTGGGTTGTTTTCTTGTGTTTTCGGTCTGCATGACGAATTCCAGCTCACGATGATCGATCGCACCTGAGGCGTAGCGAACCGGGGGACCGTTAGGCACTTGGAGACCTGAGCAGGGGAAAGGTCCCCAGACAGTTTTCTACCTTCCTGTCTTTGTCAGAGTTAATAGTTCTGGAAGTGTAACTCGGTAGGCAGCTGGCTTGCAGAGTACAGCTTAGCTGTGTCATTTCCTCTGGCAGATGTGAGAGGCCCCTAAAAGTGACGGGGAATTGGTCCTGCATAGCATAGTGGTGGGAGTCTCTCCGGCACTCCCAAGAGTAGGCAATTTGCTTGCTTTGTTCGCCGACTCACTTAAGGCATAGTCGGTGGTAAATTGAATATGCTACAGGTCTAAATGTAGGAACATATGTCAGGGTGCCTTGCCATATTGCTTCCGCGTGATTTAGTACCAAGGCAGATGCCTGTGCGTTCCTTCCCTGAAACCTGTTACAAAACATAGCAATTGCCATCTTCTACACAAGCTAACTTTGAGAGTTGTTACAAACCAGTGGAAACAAATATAATAACCCGGTTTATATATAATGCCAACTTTCTCTGTGAAAGGAATAGTTGCTACACACCCGTTTAAAAGTGATGTATCTTTGTACAGATGACCCCTGGTATAAAGGAAAAAGACACGTTGGGATTTTTAATTTTTTAGTCTTCCATAAAATAGGTAAAATGTCAAAAGGCACAAAGATTTGATAGTTGATCTTGGGGTTGGATAACTTCTGGTGGACTCTGAACCGGTCACTGGCCATGTACATAGTGTGGGATCCAATATACTATGGATGTTGCATGCAGGATTTCCCAGGAAAAAATAGTTTAGGACAGAGCAAAATGGCATTTACTAATATTTATTGGCAAAATAGGAAAATCTAAATTATTAATATATTAAGCAAAAATACTGGAATTGGCAATGGATTTCCAGTAATAGGATTTGATAATTGAAAAAAGTGCCTCCGTCAGAACAAGCATTTTAAGGGTAAGTAACTGGCAATCCTTAGGTCAAATTTGGCCTCTTTGGTTGTGCCATGTGACCAACCTCAGAAGAAAAAGAGGAACATGGATGAACACAATGAGAATGGGATTTGGCAGTAGGCCATTTTCCAGGAGGAAATGGGGTATTGGTCCTTCCATCCCTTACTCCCTTTAGAAAAGAGTAGCTGCTGACCAGGGTGCTATTTACTAGGCATCCCAAACATAAAATTATTCTGTGAGTTAGTGTGATGTTTGATCAGCAGCGTGTTAGCTAAGCAAATGAGGAAGGGAAAATTCCAGATTCAGAAGTGAAGTTTAAGTTTTATCTTAATCTAACTGTGCAATTGATATAATTCGTTGTCTCTTGAGCTGGTTAAGTAGAATGCTGTTCCAGCAACTGGACTTCACAAGTACAATGAACCTTGCCAAAGATTTTCTTTTTCAGCGAAGGGAACTAGGGAAGGCCACTTCACCCAGTTCACGATCAGTTTGAGAGAATTTATGTTAAATGTTCAAACCAAATTATACAGACAGGCAGATGTTAAATGTTCATTGATTGTGCATATATCAACAGTAATGACAGTTTTATTATGTGCACTGCCCCAAATTTAATCTGAATCTGTTGTTTACTGATACATCATAATTTGAATATGTAACCAAAACTGGACTAACTATAATCTGCAGCAGTGTCGTATGTATTGATAGAGTATTAAAACCAGAAATGTTAATGCTTTTAACTGGTACTAAAGCCTCAAGTAGGAAAAAATGCTTTTTACTTGGGAGTGGGGTGGGGAGAGCAGGGTTTTTTTTTTCTCTGGTAAAAACTATCCTGGTAAATATTGTGTCACATGCAGACATGTGCAAGGTCTGAGTTGCTGATGGCTACATAGGCAATACTTCATATGCTTTTAAGAGGCATCTAATTAGGCCCAAGTGATTGTCACTGATGCCAAACTAAAGCTGGACTTGAACCAAATTTGCTTTGTGCAGTTTTCATCCTTCATGTGAAACCTGCTTTGACAAATCATGATAGTATACTGGTTTTGAAGTAATGATAGATAATAAGTAGCAACCATGAATTATGGCTTCCCTTCTCAAATATCTCTGTAGCTCTGAGAGCTTTAAAAGTCTGTTTATTTAATATAACCCGGGAGTATTAAGAGACATTGAAATTTACAAAGCACATACAAAAATAGTTTGGGGTCTGCGAATTGTTTCAAGCATATTGGACCTCTCGCTAATCTGTGAAGTGGGCCATTTGAATGAATTAGTAGGTGCACATGACCCCCTGTTTGATGCTAGTCTCTAAAAATTGTGTGTGTGTGTGTGTGTGTGTGTGTGTGTTGTCAGAAGCAGCAAAAGTTCTGACACCCTTAAAGAACTTACATCTGTATGGTGTGAAATTATTCAAGAAGCTATCGTTTTAAATTCGTATTTGCTTTTAAATTTCTGTTAAGCAATTTTCCCATGCTTATTCTATACAACTTTACTGTTGTAAAGAGAGCTGGGGAAGGGACGCTAAGACACTCTTGGTTATATGACTTAGGGCATTAAGACTAACAAATGTATTGTGGCATAAGCTTTTGTGGGCCAAAGCCCATTTCATCAGATGCATCTGATGAATCCAACTCTGGCCCACCATTGCTTATGCCACAATGTACTTGTAAGTATTTGAGGTGTAACAAGGCTTCGACTGTTTCAATGAAAACAACAAACAGGGCTACCCCTCTGCAGTTTGTCCCAAAGAGGACTGCTTGTACTGTCATCTGGTTCATGAAGAGTCTGCATTATTTGAATCTTGTAATGTTTATGGAAAGTGATTGGTGTGTTTACGGTCAGTGAGTAAACTGTGTGAAATCTGCATGTGGGTTGCATCCGATTGGTGTCACTTTAATGATGGAAGGCTGTTTGATCCAGTAGAGGCTTCCACTGCATGGGAGGTGGTGTGGGGGCTGCACAGGGAAGGGGAATTGATGAAAACACCTCCCTCCCTGTTCCACTGGTGGATGCCTCAGCTGGATCAAAGAGCATTCTGTCAGCAGAGGGACGCCAAAAGGATACAACTCTTAAAATTTTTGTACTAACCTTTAATTTAGTATTTTTGGTGAATCTGTATCTATTAAATCTAATTCCTAGAGATAATGTCCTATTGTAAATTCTGGAAAGGAATCAAAGAAAATTGATTTTTATTCTAGGACTGCCATGCAGCCTGTGTACCATCAGTTTTCTTGAGACCGCTGATCTTAATTTCTCTAGCCTGCCCAGGGGGTGCTCTCATACCAGTCTTCTCCATCCTTTGTACTGACTTCACTAGTTTGGAAAACCATGGTTTCTATAGTAGGTTCACATGAGGAAGTCTCTGAGGACAGGATTTGGGTCTGGGTCAGTGTTTTTTGACTGCACAGCAGTCTCTTAATATGCCTGAGGTACAAATGCTAGTACAGATTTCAGTGTAACCTGAGTATCATTTTAGCATTTATGGAAAACTACTCTCCGTTTCTAATGGCATTGTGTGAATTCTAGTAAAGCAAATCTTAATAATCTAGTTTTACTTGTTCTCTTGACTGAAAGAATTAAGGCAAGAGTATAACTGGTTGCCAAAATTGGAGTATCAGTATACACATATAAGTTCGATATATCCATTTCTCTCTGTGTGTGTTTGTATGGAGGGGAGGCTATGCAATAAAATACAGGTACTCTTCAGTTTTGAGAGATTTGGACCATTCACATAGGAATTACTTCTGTTGCCTGGATATTTCCATTTCCCCAAGACTCAAAGCACAGTATTTTGTCACTGAGGGAAAATGTGATTCTTCCTCAAGGTTTAATTTTCATTAAATTTTAGAGTTTGAGTATTCTTCTGTGCCCTTTAAGCACATGAGTATTTCTACCCCATTTCATGACCACCTTTTAAAAAAAGAAGAAAAAAAGAAGAAGCTTTTCTTTAGTCTTGGAAAGGCACAATCCCTTTGCAGTGCTAAAACACCTCCCCCTTTAAAGCAACAAACAGCAGTATGGCTATCCCCACCTTCTGTGCTGCCTCAGAAGTTCACAAGTGTAGTCAACAGGTTTCCAGCAGTGACCATAGATCTCTTACTGTGACCACCTGTGCCTGGCTGGCAAGCACAAAGTGAGAGCCTACTTTTCTTTTCTTTTTGGAGTCCTTCATACATTGCAGAGAACTTCAGGTGTACAAGGGGATGGGGAAATCTCCCATGTTAAGCTGGGCAGGAAAGGCTGAATTTGGACAACACATTAGTCAATTGTGGGTTGAGTAGCCAACTCACAGTTGGTTATTTTGTGGGTACTCCCCACACAACATATTCCTACACAACTGTGGGTGGTTGGGGCTGGTGTTGAGTGGACTAATAGTCAACCCAGCATTTGACTGACACAGCCTCTGCCCCTCTCCCCACCCTCTCTCTTCCCTCAGTCCTCCCAGTTCTATCCCAGCACCAGTTGGAGCAGAGTGGCAGCCACCACTTTGGTCGCTCTTGTCGCCTGCCTCTATGGGCTTGTGTTTTAACCCACTCACCACACACCATTAAAACACTCACCCCTCCACACAACACTTTAAACAACTGGCTTCGAGCTAAACAACTTGCAAGCCAGTTGTTTCTCTCAATTGCTTATTTGGGCGGAATAGCATACCAACTGTAGTTTGTGAGCGGTGTGTTACCCTCCACACAACACAATAAGCAACACAACTGACGATTGTTCCCCCCCCCCCCCCCAGTTGCTTAATGTGTTGTCCGAATTCAGCCAGACTCTGCTTCTCTCCCAAGTTCTCTGGCATGTGCAGAAAACTCGTGGGGAAGGAGAAGTCAATCTCTCACTTCGTGCCAGGCTATGGAGATACCCTTAAAGCTTACAGAGGGCTCTTAGTGCTACAAATTGTGCACCTATTCCATCTTTTCTCCTTAACAGATCTTTTCTGATAAGAAAAAAGATGGAATTGGTTGGAAAACATGGGAGAGCTACAAATTGAAGACATTGTATGGACCCTCCATTTTTGAGGCAGGGTAGTTGCACAATAAAAACCTTGTTTGGAAGTTGTTCCTGAAGCACTGAGAATCTTACACTGCTCCCAAGTCCTTAAAGCCCATTGTGAAATGAACCCTTCCGCTCTTAGGAGTTCTCAGTATGTGCCAGAGGCATAGATGTAAGAAAGTACTTTGCTGACAATTTCCTTTGTAAACGAGATTTCCTGGTTACTTTTGATGATATGACTATCTCTCAGTGTGGATAAAGTGACAGCTGCTCATAAGAAATAATGTAGAAACCTAGGACTTTGCAGTGATTTGACAACATTGTCTCCCTCTTATCCTGCCCTCCAAAAAAAGTAGAATCAATTCCAGAAGTCCATATATCATTAAACTCTGGTCATATTGTGTGGGGAAAATACTATCTCATTTCTTAAATTGCCCTGCAGATACTTCCCGTGTTAGGAAGGGACAAATAAACTGTTCAGTGTTAATAATAATAATAATAATAATAATATATTTATTTATTTATAACCCGCCTGTCCCTCCAGATCGAGGTGGGGAACAACAACAAATATGAAACACAAGGACCACAAAATAGATGAAATATTAAAACAAATAAAAACTAATACATCATTAAAAACATCTTAAAATTCAACAGGGTAGGACTGCTGGAAGAGATCAGTCTTCACGGCTCTCTTAAATTCATGAAGACTGCTAATTTGTCGAATCTCCTCCGGCATGATATCCTTCATGATATTGAAGGTGAGGGTGGGAGATATTATGCCTGTATTGAGGTGGGTGGGTTGATAGATAGTTGTTCACGAGAACCTTTTTTTGTGGTCCAGTGGTGATATTCTGTGGGTGGGGATTGGGATTACAGTTGCTTTATATTATACTTCCCACATTTCAGATGCAAGCTGAGGTTGATAGTGGTTTATAACATCTTACTAACAACCAAGGTTTTAAAAATGTTGCTTATTTGAACTATACTGGTGCAATATAATCAGTGCAATACTACACAGAACATACATGCTATCAAGATACAGGTAGGCAGAGCAATTGTGTAATACAATATAGAGATGTGTCAGAAGAACTAATTTTGCTAAGTGTTCCAACTTTAAGGGTGCAATCCTATGTGTATTTAAACAGAAAACAGTTCTGCAAATCCCAGCATTCCCCAGCCAGCACAGCTAGCTAGGGAATGCTGTGAGTTGTAGGATGTTTTGCTGTTTTAATATGCATAGGATTATAAAATTGTGCCCTAAATTGCTTAAAGTCATTGCATAGTCATCATATTGAGAATGCACAATTTCATAGAAAACCAACTTTGGGTTGCAACAAAGGTAAATCTACTTAAACTGCCAACTCCATTGCCCCCTTCATCCCCCCTCACAAATCCAAAGCAAGAGCTTAATTGAATGCAGGTACGTTGTGTTTTTACCTCTCTGACCGAGATTAATGGAGATGCCAAATCAAATCAAAAGGCAGTGGGCATATGCTTATTCTGACCATATGGCCAGAGGACTCAGAGGTGGGTCACAGATGACTACAAATACTGACTGATGAGCAAGGCCACCAAAATTCTGGGACCCCTGTTTACCACCATTGCACTTGTGGGGCTAGCACAATTATAGTTCTTAGGAAAAAAATACTGGTTTTGCTGTGAGATTTTAGGCATTTAAAGGCAGCCTCAGGGGCTGTCTAGATATGGGGAAAGCTCCGTGGTGGCTGTGGATTTGCGCCCTGTTGGTTAGACGATGCAGGTGCAGCTTCACAGCCACTGCGGGGTTTCCCTGTGATGCTCCGATTCAAAAAAGTCGGGGATTTACACCGACTTTTTCAAAGGGAGCGACATCAACACTGCATTACCGCCATGTAACATTGCTCCACGGCCAATCCAGGGCCAACCTGGGGGTGGAGCCTGATGGAAGGCAACCAGCGATTAGTCATCTTCCACCAGGAAGAGGGCAGGGGTGGCTCCAGTACCTAGAGAAACCCCGTGTTCTCCCCTCAGTGTTGGGACTATCTGACACCGTTCCGGAAGAGGGAAAGCGCGGGGTTGAGGAGGGAGGCAGCGCTAGCCCAGTGCCATGAAAACAGAACCTTAGTTAGTTTGCGGTACCACCTGTCTTAAGAGTATTGACAGTGAATTGTTTAGCCCTGGATAAACTGCTTTGTAGGAGAAATGCGAGGGTGTGGTGCAATGATTCAAAGCCTACAGATACGTGGTCCCAAGCACTGAGTTTTGTGGAAGTGGAATATGTGATACGTTCAGAGAGTCTTGAATTAATATTTGTAAATAAGCACATGGAGTCTGTTATCCCTTAAGCAGATTGAATATTTGAACTTTATTTGAAAGATTAAGAAGAATGTCTCCGTTGTAAATAAGACCACAAAAGTCACAAACCTGCATAAAAAAATTAATGGTGTGCTACTGGTTGGATTTTGGGGGTGGGGGAATGTGGAGAAGGGGATTTCCCTCTCTGGCAACCTGGTTGGTGTCTGTACTAGGCATAAAAAGGGGATGGAGCACCCTGCCTCTCCTCCACCAGCCAGCTCACTTGCCTGTCCGCAGTTCCTTGTTGCCTCTGGCTACCAGGCTAATGCTTAAATACAAGCTTGGAATATTTACTGCTTTATTAAATATCCAGTGTCTTTCTAAATATGAAAAAGAAAGGAAAGAATGTCAAAAAATTGCTTTGCAAAATTTTGATACATACTGCAAGCTCTTAATTTTTGTGATATTTAGAGAAGTGTTTGTTTATGATTTCAAAAATATTAGTAGTATTAAGTTTCTTCACGTTACTTTTTAAATTTAAGGTATGTTTTTATTGTTTTATTCTCTTAAATCTCTATCTAATGTTGTTTTACGTTCCGTTGCCAATATGTTCTTATAAAAACCAAGGAATATTGTATAAATGAAAAATTACAGGATAGAAACTCATTTAAAACCTCGGAATAATAAAGGGATGGTTTTTCTATATGTGTTGCGTTGAAGAGAGCCCGATAAGGAGCCACAACCCTGTTTAAGAAACTGCTCTTTATCTTGAAATCATGTCTGAAGGTGCTAATTAGAATGAGAATATGAATGCGACTTTGACATCTGTCTGCTGCTTCACAGTTTGAATTGCTGTAGTACTAATAGTAGCTTTCATTCTGTGTCATAATGGGCAGGATTGAAGTGAACAGAACAGACGAGAGGCCCTAAATGGGGACCTCTTACTTTAAAAAATTCAAGTGGCCTGGCATTAAATTCTTCTCTGCTACTTTCTTTCCAAGATTATCACAGTGTGTGTGCGCTCCTTCTCTTTGAGTCTAAACTGTTTACCAGTCCAAACGTTAGGAAAAATCTTGAATGGTACTTTCTCCTCTGTGGTCCTAAATATTACTGCTACTCCAGTGACTGTTATATGTTCACATGTGCTACAGCAATTAACTGGATGGCCTTTTGCAGGTCACTGCCTAATCTACCTCATAGGAATAGTAGAATCTCATATGTATCTTCCTGAACACCTTCAACAGTGGTTGATGAACTGAACTAGCTTTGAGGCTATTTGATAATCAGTTCTAGTTGGAGATCTTGTTCTGTATAACATATTTCCGGTTTTGCCCCTGTGTGTTCTTGTTGAGCTGTTTAGCTAGTTGTATGACACTGATATGGCTAGGGTGACCAGATAAAATCCAGGTCAGGACTCATTTAACTTTAACAGTTGTAGAGAAAAGGGAATTTCAGCCAGTGTCATTTGTATGCAATTAGTTCCTGGTGAAATTCCCTCTCCATCACAACAGTTAAAGTTGCAGGGGCCCTGCCTTCTTTTGTACATGGTCACTCTAGTATAGTGTCTGCACCTTTAACTGTTGTGATGAAGAGGGAATATCACCAGGAACTAATTGCATACAAATGACACTGGCTGAAATTCCCTTTGCTCTACAACTGTTAAAGTTACATGAGCCCTGACCTGGATTTTATCTGGTCAGCCTAGATATGGCTGCATAAATGAACACATTTTATTTATTTATTTATTTATTTATACATGTATTCTTATTGGAGAGGTTGTGACCTAGACTAGTATCCAGCAACTGTATTCTAAGAGGCAAATCCCCCCTTCAGAATAGCAGTTTAAAGCCAGTTAAGATAGTTCCACAGTACCATTTCTAGCTGGAGGAATATACCATACCTCTGTGGCAGGTGCATGTTTGTTTTCCCCTTTTTGGCTCTAGAAGTCAGCCAGACTTTTAATGAAGAGTGATAGAGCCCCTGGCACTTGCTGAGGACACAGTGGTTATAACACTTCATTGTGCTTCTCTGTTTTAGAAAAGGCCAAGCTGGACACCTGCATATTGTTGCAGTTGGGGAGTGGGGTGAGAGAGAGGGGAAAAAGCAGTGTTTGTGAGGCTGACCATATGAAAAGGAGGACAGGGCTCATGTAACTTTAACAGTTGTAGAGAAAAGGAAATTTCAGCCAATGTCATTTGTATGCAATTAGTTCCTGGTGAAATTTCGTCTTCATCACAACAGTTAAAGTTGCAGGCACACTAGAGTGACCATATACAAAAGAAGGCAGGGCCCCTGCAACTTTAACTGTTGTGATGAAGAGGGAATTTCACCAGGAACTGATTGCATACAAATGACACCGGCTGAAATTCCCTTTTCTCTACAACTGTTAAAGTTACATGAGCCCTGTCCTCCTTTTCATATGGTCAGCCCAGGTTTGTGTCACTTGACTGCTGATACGGATACACCAGATGGAACAGATGGTCAAATATAAACTGTAACTAATGCAAACAATATAGAATCGTGTTAATATCTAGTGAAGATATTGAGCAGACGCTGTGTTCTACCATATTGTGTAGATAATGTAATCGTTTTTATGAATTGGCAGGAATATCAACTGGTAATCAAGGGTTAAACAAAGCACTGAATATTTTTAATGGCTTCAGCCTTTGGAATCTGACATACATCCATTTGGGGCTGGGATAGAAAGCTAGAAGCAATTCTGGCAATTTTGAATTGGGAGATGGAGAACTAGGAGTTCTTAGTTGGAGTTGCTTTTGAGGTACCGTTGCTCTTTGGAAACCTGAAGCAATATTTGTGGTTTTGCTGCCTGTTTTTAGGAATTTTATTGCTTCAAATATGCTTTGTAAATAAATAGATATTACAAGACATCATAGGTCTGTCTCATCTGGGGGAAACTAAAAATAACATTGCTCCTGGACGTCTTCTTGCTCAGGAAAGTAGAGAATGCATAAGGGAACTGCACGTATAAATCAGTTGTGTGTATGTTTTAATTAATTAGATACTCTGTTAACTTGGTAATTTGGTCCTTCTACACTAGCTCTTTTCTCTGGAATTGCCATCCTTCATTCGCTCACTTTGCAGAGCATCCACATGATGTCTTCATTGGCCAGTTGTATTCCAGTATTTTCTGATTAATCTTTTTACATTTTTTTCATACTTGATTTGTGGACAGGCAAAGGGCTTTTAATGATTTTTAGGGCCCCTCTGTCTTTATACTGAACACTTCTTCTTAGCAAATTCATCATCTGGTTTGTATTTTGCTTCTTGTTAATCTGCTTGGGTGATTACTAATGAATGGCCTCTGATTCAACCCTTGAATAGTCTAGGTTGTCCAGCTGTCAGTTCTTCTTCGTGGTCTCTGTGCGTCACACATATGGGCAAACATTTTTGGCGGGAACCCCTCCCCCACTGTCTACTGACTCCATGTTCCCGCCTTTCTCCTCAGTTCTTTTTCGACCGCCTTGCTGAAAGGATGTCTTGTTGGGAACTTCTGTCTTTTTCCTGAGGAGAAAGCTTTAGAGTGCTAAGGTTTTTAGTTATTTTACTTTGTTTTAGTTCATTTTTAGTCTTAATTTATTTATTTATTTGTTACATTAGTATACCGCCCCATAGCCGAAGCTCTCTAGGTGGTTCACATGCGATTAAAACAATTAAAAACAATATACAAAAATTAAAGCAGCAAAAACATACAACGTACACACGCACATTTAAAACAATATAATTTATTATTATTATATTCTTAGATATTTTATTGTCCAGCGATCTTGGATCGCGTTGAGGGGGATCGCACAGCCATTAAGGCCCCTTTTCAAAATGTGTTAAGTGCGTCAGCAAGCTTCCCCAGCAGACAGACTTTTCTCCGTTTAATTTATTTTGGGAGAGGCTCAGGTCATCAAAACCTGTCGCTACATTATTATAATTATTATAATTATTTATTACATTTATATACCATCCCATAGCCGAAACTCTCTGGGTGGTTTACAAAATTTAGAACCATAAACATAAGACAGCTGACATTTAAAACATTTTAAACTGTTAAGCCTGGCTACAAATTCAGTTAAAACCAGTTAAACCAATGGCACCTTCAGATATCACATTAATTTTCTTAGAAAGTTGTTTTCTGATGGCTATATCAACATCACGCAGATTGAGTGAATTAGCTGCCTCAGTATTGATGCACCCTACTTGGGCTTCCACACAGGGCTAGAACTGACAAATTTCATAAGACGCAAGAGTTGCAATGACTCGCAGAGTGGATTGTACATGCTATTAAACTGCCCTACGAGTTGAAGGGCTTGCAACTTGTTGGCCCAGTAACAGCTAAGTTGATGCGCAGTGCATTGAAGTCTGTATCTTTAGCAGGGGATTGTTGATCCTGGACTTATGTAAGGCAGCTATTTGGTATAAGTCCTTTAATTTCATTACATGCTACCACTTGATTGTTTATACCAGGACAAACTGCAATTTGGGGCAAGCAGTTTCTTTGTCTTGTGAGGGAACATTGATCTACACCTACCCTCCACCAGGAATTTAGCTCGTTAATCGCCCATATGTGTGATGC
This sequence comes from Anniella stebbinsi, assembly GCA_029215795.1. Taxonomy (NCBI): domain Eukaryota; kingdom Metazoa; phylum Chordata; class Lepidosauria; order Squamata; family Anniellidae; genus Anniella; species Anniella stebbinsi. The sequence continues at coordinate 125,317,334 of JARDYH010000003.1, read as the reverse complement.
ATAGAGACCACGAAGAAGAAATGCAGGTTGCTTACCTGTAACCGTAGTTCTTCGAGTGGTCATCTGTGCATTCACACAACCCACCCACCGTCCCCGCTTTGGTGTTGATGTAAATGTACTGTTGATACCGAGCGGTTTCTCTCCTAGTTATGGGGCCAGCAAGTCGGTCTCTTTGAACTGAGGAGAAAGGCGGGAACATGGAGTCAGTAGACAGTGGGGGAGGGGTTCCCACCAAAAACGTTTGCCTTAGCTATAGAAGTTTCCGAGACAGGCTCCACGCAGGCGCAGAGCCCTTATTGTGAATGCACAGATGACCGTTCGAAGAACTGCGGTTACAGGTAAGCAACCTGCATTTTCTCTTCCTGTCTTGCAGGAAGGGGGGAAGCTTTAATTAGTAATTTCCTCTAAAAAAATTTAAATGGCAAAATAGTTCTTTTTAAAGATCTGTTTTGCCATTTTAAGAAGAAAAGAAAGGGAGATGGAATAAACAATGAAAGCTTCTGCTCATCCCTGTATAGAGATGTGAAAGCCTAGGAAAGATGGAAAACAACCCGGGTTTTCTCCCCAGCCCACAGACCTTCATATCTCTGCCCCTTCAGAAAAAGAAACTGACATTGGTTACAATTTTAGAGTCAAAAGGGAAGCTATTTGTCACTAATCTAACCCAGATCAGCAAGAAGCAGTAAAATAGGCTGAACCTGCAAATAAGAAGCTTTTAATTACCATTACAAAGGACCTTTGCTGAATGGAACTTAATTGTATAGAAGGATCTTGGCCATGACAAAAGCGTTGGCTGCTAATGCAGCAGTATATTAAGTGCTTTGTGCTAATACAGCAGTATATTATTTATTTTATTTATTGCATTTTTATATTGCTCAATAGCGGAGACTCTCTGGGCACAATTAAAACCATAACAGATAAAAACATTTAAAAGTTTTAAAATACCATGTAAACCTGGCAACAGATATAGCCCAGGGAAAGCTGTATTGTTAAGTGCTGTATTGCACACTGCCTGAGAACTTCAGTTATTGGGCACTTTAAAAGTACAATAAATAAATAAATAAATACATAAATACATAAATAAATAAATAAACAAACCTCCATTTTAATTCTGCTTCAGTCCAATTGCGGAAAAGCAGTTCCACAGCTGTGCTAAAGGGCTTTGGTGTAGTAGCACTCTGTGTGATTCAGAAGACTTCATCATTGCAATTTATGCTGCAGGTTAACTAATGGATACTGTAGTGTGGCCATATGAAAAGGAGGATATACCTCCTGTATCTTTAACAGCTATATTGAAAAGGGAATTTCAGCCGGTGTCATTTGTATGCATGCAGCACCTGGTGAAATTCCCTCTTCATTGCAACAGTTAAAGCTCCTGCAGCTTTAACTGTTGTGATGAAGAGGGAATTTCACCAGGTGCTCCATGCATACAAACGACACCTGCTCCTTTTTCTATGCAACTGTTAAAAGATACAGGAGCCCTGTCCTCCTTTCCATATGGTCACCTTAGAATGCAGGATACCCCACCATTCATTTTGCTGCAACTTAAAGAACTGACAAAGATTTTTTTTCAAATTGTGGGTTTAACTGCTGTAAGGCACTGAGCTGCAGGCAGCCAAGCAGATAGAGTGCTGAGAGCAAGGTTAGGTCAGAGTACTGTTGCAAGTATCACAGAAAACCTGAGTGAAAAAAATGGAAAGTAGGGTCATGTACATGGTCAATTAAAAGCCAGGGTAGAAACTGAGAAGTTCATCAGAAAGAGGCTACAACAATAATTCAGAGAAGTAGCAAGGAGACAAGGAAGCTGGAAGACTGGAAGGAAAGCAGATAGTGAAACAGGATAATAAAAGACAATGCAGAAAAAAATAGAATCTGAGTGATATTCAATGAAGACCCAGGGCCGACTTGGAAATGTGTTATAGCTAGGAGAACCAAATCAGGGAGAAAGAACAGGCTGCCTGCAAAATGGAGTGTGGGAGGACAATTTGCCTCCTTAACCTCCACCCTGTATGTTCCAGTGGCCTGTCATGTAGAGTATCAGTTTGCAAACTAGGAGGCTCCTGGTTTGACTAGTGGCAAATCCTGACAATTGTACAGAGAATGGAGAAATAGATAGTTGAGGGTTTCAAATAATGTATTATATATTTTTTATTATTTAAAAGATTTAGAAGTTGATTTTCAACATATAAACATTTTATCAAGGCGGCTTACAAATTGTAATAGAATCAAAACACATATCAATATTTAAAACAAAAACAATAATGAGCAGAAATTATAATAAATTCATACTGGCCCTGTTCAGAAGTCACTTTAAACCATGACTTTAACCATGGTGAATAAGGCAAAAGGCCTTATTCACCGTATTTTAAGGTGTCTTCTGAACAGGGCCACTATTTTATTTCTGCCAGCCATTCTGCCATAAGATCTATAAACAGGGTTCCTAAGAATTTACAAACCTAACCTGCCCTCTCAATTAAAAGCAGTCTGAAATAAAAATATTTTTAGGCCTTGCCTGAAAGCAAACAGGGAGAACAAAGCCATTTGTAACTCCTGATAGCGGTAGAGATGTGAAGGTCCTGTCGTGGATTCCCATTCCCTCTTGCATTCATACATGCTGGCAAACTGACACGGGATGGTAAATCAGTGAGACTTCTTTTATTCAGGGAGATCGCACGGAGAAAAGCTTAATGGTTACACACTTCCAAAATACTTAAAGGTGATTGATGGTCAGAAAGCTTTAGTTTCTCTAAGATAACGTACACTCAAAATACTACTCAGTAAAGGCCCCGAATTTTTTTGGGAAAAATTTGTAATAAAAACCTCGTGTTCCCCCTTCCCCCCCCCTTTTTTCCCCCTGAGACCGGATTTTGTTTTTCCAACAAACTGAACAGTTTTGGATTATGAAATATTTGCTTTTAGAATGAAGACAAAGAATTTATATATTGTTACCTAGCCTTTCCTCCCCCTAAAATGATTTCTAAAAACTATGAAATAATAAGACTTTTATAGAAAGATTAAGAATATAAAATGTCTGGAAATAATGAAGCTATGGGGGGAAAATGTTTTTAATCCTCTCTGTAAGATTCCCAGCATAATTATTTCTTTCATTCCTTATTAAAACTATTGATCTAAAGTACATTTTACTGATAGACGCTTATGCTCAGTTTCCCAACATGTGAGTAGAGTCATTGTTGTGCATTCTTGACAGTTCGAGTTTTGTTCTATGTTCTGTGTTTCTGATACTGTAGAAGCAGCAGTCATTTAATGTAGTTCTAATCTCTTCAAACAATAATTACAAATTTACTAACAGAGTTTACTTTGAAAGGTTTTAAAAAATAATGATAATTTTATGAGAAAACTAAGTTAAACATAAAATAATTTTGGGAACAGAAAGGTTGCTTTATGTTTCTAAAGCAGCCTTCCCCAATCTGGTGCCCTCCCAGTGCAGCTGATGTAGAATTTGTGTAAAATAGTCTGAATGTTTAGCTCCTGTCAACATCTGGGCCACTAACAATCTGCATCAGCTGAAGCTTCGTAACTACTTTGGGAATGTTTTTCTTTTTGAATGTATTTTCTGAACTAAATGAAATTAGTAACTGCAGCAAGACTTGCATAAAGGTATTGAAAAAAGGTACTCCTAACCATTGCTGCCACCTATACTTCCACAGATAATGCCAAATCCAGGAAGAACTGCAAGCTTATGTCCTTGGCCTTTCAGCGGGAGTGCAACCCCATCCAGAACCAGTTGAACACCTTTATCCAGAATAGTCAGCTTTCCCAGTTTCAGTGTTTTTGCCCTCATCCGTCCCAAAATTGCCTCCAGACACCGGTTCCAGGGTTCCACACCCTCCCTGGGATTAGCAGAGAGAAATGAAAGATAGAGTTGTGTCTCATCTACATACTAATGACACTGGCCCTTTCTACACCTAAGAGTGTAGAGGGAGGGCTTGGGGACGATCCCTGACTTACGAGCTTCCGGGATCATCCCCATCTTTCCAAATAGGAAGCACGACGTCCCTGCTTCCTCCCGGGACATCGTGTGTGTGTATGTGTGTGTCCTCACTTTGAACATGTATTATATTGCATTATAGAGGCATATAATAATATTGATAATATTGGAGAGGCTCGGAACACCAGTGGGGAGAAAGGAGGTGTGTGTAGGAGCTCACTGCGCCTCCCTTCAGCCCAGCCCCCAGTCCACCTTGGAGAGGCTTAGAACACCAGCAGGGAGAAAGGAGGTGTGTGTTGGAGCTCGCTGTGCCTCCCTACAGCCCAGCCCCCAGTTCACCTTGGAGAGGCTTAGAACACCGGCCCAGCCCACCCCTCTGAGACACTCAGGGTGGCCAGGAGTGTAGCTGAGCTGTAATGTGTAAGGGAGTGGCAATATCTGTTGTGTGGGGCAGAGGGAGATATGGCGATAGCAGGGCGAAGTGCCATTACAGGGGAAGGAGAGATGGATATCTAACACCCATTTTACCTTCCAGTCGCCCTGCTACCCCAGGGATCTTGGAGAACAAGCCAGGCCACCCACAGAACCTCTCCTTGCTCCTATGTAATGCCAGGTTAGTTAAAAACAAAACAAATCTCATCTATGATCTCCTTACAGATGAGGAGGCTGACCTGGCATACATCACTGAGGCCTGGCTGAGAGATGACAGTGGCCCGACATGGGCTCAGGCCCTCCCAGCTGGGTACTGTGTTAGTGAGCAGGTGAGGGAAAGTAAGCGGGGGGGGGGGGGAGTAGCTGTAATCTACAAAGATAATCTTAACCTGACCAGACTTCCTGTTTGTGAATTGAATCACATCGAGTGTGTGTACCTGAGTCTGAAGACCAGGGATAGACTGGGGATTCTGTTAGTGTACTGGCCACCCGCTGCCTATCAGACTCCCTGGCTGAGCTCACGGAACTGGTCTCGGAGCTGGTGTTGGATTCGCCCAGGCTTTTGGTCCTGGGCGACTTCAACATCCCATTCAGGGCCGGCCTGTCAGGTGCAGCTCGGGAGCTCATGGCATCCATGACAACCTTGGGCCTATCCCGATTGGTCTCTGGACCTACACATTCAGCAGGTCATACCCTCAACGCTGTCTTCAGTTCTGAACAGACAGATCTGTGGGCGGAGGTAACAAATACCTCTGCATTGTCGTGGACAGATCATTTTCTGGTCAGGGTTAGTATCACGGCTACTCCCCACCCCTGTAGGGGTGGCGGACCTATTAAGATGGTCCGCCCTCGAAGGCTGATGGATCCTTCTGGATTCCAGAAGGTCTTGGAGAGTTCTGTGGCTGGTATCGTCGACGATCCTGTAGAAGCCCTGGTCAGTAGATGGAATCAAGACCTAACTAGGGCTAGCGACACGATCGCCCCCAAACATCCTCTTTGACCCGCTTCTAACCAGGTGCCCTGGTATACAGAAGATATCAGGGAGTTGAAGCGGAAAGGACGACGACTGGAGTGCCAATGGCGGAAAACTCAATTTATATCCGATAAGATACGACATAGAGAACATCTTTGTTCCTATGGAGTGGCAATACGTGCAGCGAAGAAAGCTTCCTTCTCTGCATGCATTGCATCTGCGAATTCACGTCCAGCAGAACTGTTCAGAGTGGTGAGGGGTCTAACCCGGGCACCTTCCTCCCTGAACCCGATCTTAAAGCCTTCGGTAGTTTGCTGTGATGCCTTTAACAATCACTTCACAGATAAAATCTCTCAGATAAGGGCCGACTTAGATGCCGTCATTATAGCAGAGGCTGACAATGGAGTGTCCAGCAACTCCGCGAGTAGGATTACACTGGATCAGTTTCAGTTGGTGAGTACTGAGGACGTGGACAAGCTGCTTGGACGAGTGAGGAGGACGACTTGCCCTCTTGATCCCTGTCCTTCTTGGCTGGTCGCCCAGGGAGGAGATGTAATTAGATTACAATTACAACATATTATTACTACATCTCTCAGGGGGAGGGAGTTTTCCATCTTGTCTAAAAGAAATGGTAGGATGGCTGCTTCTAAAAAAAAGCCCTCTCTGGATCCCCTGAACCTTAATAATTACAGACCAGTATCGAATCTTCTGTTTCTGGGCAAGGTGATTGAGAGGGCGGTTGCCTTCCAACTCCAAGCAGTTTTGGATTATACAGATTTTCTAGACCCATTTCAAACCGGCTTCAGGGAAGGATATGGAGTTGAGACTGCTATGGTTGCCTTAGTGGATGATCTACGCTTGAGTATTGACAGTGGGAGTGTGTCCCTGCTGGTACTTCTGGACCTCTCAGCGGCTTTCGATACCATTGACCATGGTATCCTTCTAGAACGCCTGAGAGGATTGGGACTCGAGGGCACTGTGCTTCAGTGGTTCCGGTCCTACCTCTCGGGCAGGTTCCAGATGGTGATGCTTGGGGATAGTTGCTCCTCAAAGAAGGAGCTGCTATGTGGGTAGCCATCCTATCCCCAATGCTGTTTAACATCTACATGAAACCGCTGGGAGAGATCATCCGGAGGCATGGGGTAGGGTGCTATCAGTATGCTGATGACACCCAAATATATTTCTCTATGCCTTTGACAACAGCGTCAGCTAAAGATAGTGTGTCCCCTCTGAATGAATGCTTGGAGGTGGTAATGGGCTGGATGAGGAAAAACAAACTGAAGCTGAATCCAGACAAGACGGAGGTGCTTACTGTCAAGGGCCCCAACCTGGGGTTGGAGGTGTGTCAACCAATTCTGGATGGGGTTACACTCTCCCTGAAAGGCTGTGTTTGCAGCTTGGGGATGCTCCTGGATCCATCGCTCCAAATGACAGCTCAGATAGATGCGACGGCCAGGAGTGCCTACTATCAGCTTCGGCTGATACGCCAGCTGCGCCCCTTCCTAGAGTTGGAAGACCTAAAGACAGTAGTGCATGCGCTGGTAACTTCGAGTCTCGACTTCTGCAATGTGCTTTACATAGGGCTACCTCTGTGCCTAGTCCGGAAACTTCAACTAGTTCAAAATATGGCAGCCAGGTTGGTTACTGGTACACCTAGGGGTGACCATATCACACCAGCTTTGAAATCTCTCCACTGGCTGCCAATTAGTTTCCGGGCGAAGTACAAAGTGTTGATTACCTTTAAAGCCCTACATGGTTTGGGTCCAGGCTACCTGCGGGATCGCCTTCTCCCATACAATCCGTCCCGCACGTTCAGGTCCTCTGGGAAGAATTTACTACAGTCAACAAAAACTAGGTTGACAACTGTTACCCAGAGGACCTTCTCTTCTGCCGATCCCAGATTGTGGAATGACCTGCCGGGAGAGATCCGCCAATTCACTAGTCTTCAAGAATTTAAAAGAGCTATAAAGACTGATCTCTTCCTGCAGGCCTATCCAGATGAATTTTAAGTGTTTTATTGGTGTTTTGTTGGTATTTTAATGATGTATTGGTTTTATGTGCTTTTAATCAGTTTGTTTATTTTATGCTTGATGTTGTTCCCCACCTCGATCCGGAGGGAGAGGCGGGTAATAAATAAATAAATATATTATTATTATTTTATTTATTTATTTATTTATTTATTTATTTATATATATACCGCCTTTTTCCCAATACTGGAACTCTAGGCGGCTTACAAATTAAAACCTATACAGTTAAAAACAGATAAAGTTATATAAAAAGTAAAAATATAATTAAACATAGCACAATTTTAAAAATATTTAAAAATATTTTAAATACAAATAACTAAAAGAAAAAAATCCAAGATATAAACAACACATCCACAGAATAAGCTGCAGTGTGTGCTGGTTGAATGTGGCTGCCAGTTTGGGCATTTGCAACAGCCATTTTAAATATGCAACCTTTAATTGAGGTGCTTGGGGTTGTGCTGTGTTGTGCGAACCCGGCATTCATGGGTTATTGGAAGGTTAACCAACCCTTGCATAACCCTTGATTGGTAGTAGGGTTATGGATGGGTTGTTTAACCCTCAAATAATCAACAGTGTTTGTACAACACAGGATAATCTCCCATCACTCCAGTCAGGAGTTGCATATTCAAAATGTCTGCCGCTAGTGCCTAGCATACGCAACAGCTCATCATGGGTTAAATAAACCACAATGGCCCAGCTGTGTCATGCGAACAGGTCCATTGTTCTGTGGATATTCATTCCAAACAATTCATTGGCAAAAGGTTATTCCTGCTTTTCCTGTTGATGAAGTAAGTAGGAAAAATGGATGCATAGATTAAGGAGATGAATATGCTTACTTGCTGCTGGCATAAAGGTGATCTGCCTTTCAATTACCCTAATCCTAGCAAAAGTTAAATTGGCATGATTTTGAGTTTGTGTATGTGTGTGGCCAAGAGAACCTGCTTCTACAGTTAGAATACAAGTATGCATTTTGTTCCAGTTGTATTCGCAGGAATAAGTGATGGTAACATTAGTTATATGCGAAGAGATTATTTCCAAAGGACTCTTGATCTAAAGAACATCTGCTTAGGACAGTTTCAATAGATTTGATGTGCTTTTTCAGAGCACTCTTTCTCTGAGAAACAGAGTGCAGCCGTCTGTAGCCTCTGATAACTGTAGGGCAGGGGCAGGCAGAGGCAATATGAGATACAGGTGCTTCACTTCCATTACAGGCTCCTTTTTCAATTCTTTTACCTTCAGCAAATGCTGCTCACATAGACGTTAGATAAAAAGAAAAAAAATCACATACCTTAGATTCCTGGAAAGGCATATTCTGTGCAAGGTTGTACCCATTCAGAATTGCCTAGTTTTATGCGTTCAGTATTTTGATTGACCCCATACTTGCACAAATCCATTGACTCCAAATATTGATCCTGACAATCTTTTGTGCACTGCTAGTGTTAAGAAGCAATTGCTGAGATTAATATTAAATACATTTATGCCCTTGCATGCAGTGTGGTGTTTAACTGAACTGAAAGACATGATCCAGAATCTCATTCTTCACACCAGCAAATTTGTGTGGTTTGTACCTGAAAATGCCACAGTTTGCTTGGACTGTGAGCATCTCACTCTGTTAACAAAACCCCGTCCCTTATCACTGAGTCACTTAGGTTGCATTATGCAAGAAGGCAGATCAGTCTACGCCACATCCTGCGACCTGCCACCTTTTGTTTCAGTTAGCTCAGCACTTCTGAGTTCTTTGCTGAAAATCTGGTGCTTCATGGATGAGTTATTTCTACAATTACCCTGGATGGAAATCTTGTATTATCCATTTTCGTGGCCATTGTTTCCTTTGTCGTCTGAGCTTTTTAATTTGTTGGTGCATTTGCTTTGCATTAGTTCACCTGCTTGAGTCTCTGTAAACGGGAGTTAAATTTGGTCACTTCATGATCCTGATACCCTACTATTTTACAACTACTTGTTCAAAGTTCCTTCTGTTTTGACACAAAGCATCTAAGGTTGGTAGGCGTGTAGTTGCAACTGTGAAATTAACACGGCATAAGGAGAGGAGAGAAACTGCGGAAGAGAAGAAAGAAAAGAAGAACAGGCTAACGAATAATGTGCCAGCTCAGAAGGACAATAGGTGCAATGCAAACCTTAGTACAATTAGTTCCATCTGGAATACTGAATCAAGCATTACAATCATATGTTTTTCTATCCCTTTCTTTATATCTTTTGTCTTTTTAGAATATAAGCCAGAGGCAGGACTGTCTAATGAGTGGTTATTATAAGCCGCTCTGGGAGCCCTTTGGCTGAAGAGGAGGATGAAAATAGGGATGCCACAAGAGTCATTGCATCAATGGGCCTTTAAAGCTGCCATTGGTGCGCGGGGGGGGGGGGAGTGCACAATTTACGGAGGCTCCCAAAATTGTGCAATTCCACCCATTGCTTCAATGGAGGCTGCCATTGATGCAGGAAGGGGCAGTGCGTATTTATGGTCCCAGGGCAGTAAGCTGTTGAGCACTCGCTGGGCCAAGCCGAGCCTCAGAACAGGCTCATACGCTCTGGCGAACGGGGGCAGGCGGGGGTGGGGAAAGCTCTGAAATTGCAGACTTCCCCTTCCTGCATCAATGGCGTGCAATTTTTAATAACATTCCACAGCAGTTAATTATGTTACTAAAATGATGGTGACAAGAATAGTTTTTTTTAAAAAAAAATAGCATTATCGAATTACAGCACTTCATTGCACTAAAACGTTTTTTAAAAAATCAACATTATAGCATTATGGTGTCATAGTGGTATATCTGGTTTTTTAAAGGAAATTTTCCTAATCTTTGAGTTTAATCATTGGTACTACCCACTTGCCACATCTCTCCTGCGTACGTTGTATTGAATAAACCTGTTGGATCGGATTTTGCCTGTTCCTGGTGATTCTTCAATTTGAGGATTAGGGAAATTTCCTTAACAGTTTCATTAAAGAAAAATGTATTAGCACTAATTAAAAGATTGATTTTTTTTTTAAAAAAGTGGGGTCATAGTGACACACACTGCAAAGGTTTTAACGTTATGTTATGTCTACTAGAGTGAACAGAATATGGCAAGATGTATTTATAGAAAAAGTGTGATACTCCTAATAGTGTGGAAAGTCAATTACAATTCTGCTTGTAGCTTACAATGGAAGAGCAAGTGATTCCATAACACTAGGAGCCACCTGTCTGGAAGCACTCAGAGTTTGCGCTGTCAGAAAAAAATAATTGTTCTTTAAGGGAAAATGCATTTAGAGTAATGATTTGAGATGTTAAAAAACCCAGGCAGTAAGTTGCTGCTATTGTGCAATCTTTCTCTTGGTTCTGTGGTTCTGTGGTCTAGTCGTATTACAATCCAAGTTTTTAATATTTTCTTAGTCCTTTAAAGCTACTCTAAAGAATTTTATGACTCGCTTATTTATTTGTTGATTAATGGTTTTATCTGCCATCTTTTGCTATTTTGTTCTTTTTTTGATTGATTGATTGATTGATTGATTTGCATTGTTTCATATTTTTGTTAGTTGCCCTGAGAGCATTTGTGCTGAAGGTTGTGAGATATCAATGTAATTGTTCCATTAATTAATTAGATAAGACTGCTTATTTAAATTAAATAAGCATTCCTTCCTTACCTCACATGTTTTGCTTAATTAATTACTTCCTGATTTGTGCTATTAATTCAGTCCAGCAAACTAATATTTATGGCTTGCCCTGCATACCAGGATTTCAAACAGGATCAAATTCTGCACAGGGCAAGTGCAAGATGTAATGTTCTGGTTCTGATGTAACGAAGAAGTAACTCATTACTCTGAATACCTGTGTGGACTACAGTAATCGTTTCTTTGGTAGAAAACCATGATTTGGCAATATGTATAAACTGACCATCCAGGTATTGAAACTGTGTGTGTACTTAATGTCATTCCTTCAGTTCACTTCTCCATCGTTGTCTAGACTAGCCTTATGACGTGTTAATACAAATTCTTCCATAGTTTCTTCCCATTCTTAATTCATCCATTCAAATAAAGTAACAATGGCCAAATCATGTGGTGTATCCCGGTGGTGGTGGTGATGGGTGTCAGACTGCTATGGTTGGCATATATTTTGTGACTTTTTTTTACCAGGGTAGAAACAGGGTTGTTTTGTTGTAGGAAAAAGTGATTAATTTTTGGTTTTAGGTCATTTAATACCTTCTAGTATCAGAAATGTTTTATTATATGAAATATTACCGGGATTGCACTTTTTATTTTACTTTCATCTTACTCCAGGCAGTATCATGTTAACCTTACTTTCTTGAATGCCCACACACTTTTAGCTTATTTTATGATATATTAAATCCCAACATAAATGATATTCCAGTTTTAATTATAAAGGCGAAAATCAGCACAGATGTGACATCGTATTCACTGGATCCAAAGGCCAAGGTTGGGCCCTTCAACTATGCTAGTTTGGGACTAGCATAGTTCTCCGTTGGTTTTAAAAAATAAAGATCTATAGTGTGGTGGGAGGGAAGTAAGGCCAGGCAACACACACACACACACACACACACACACACACACATTTTGGTCACCATAAATTGGCAGGACTTTGGAAGTGGTGGACGATCCAGCACTTTCTTCCCCCTCCTACTTGGGATCGTTCAAGGGCATTTCCTAACTTTTTTGTATGTCTGCAAAACATGCATTGTGATAATTGTATTGTTATGGGAGATCAACATCTTCCTTCCAGTTTGCATGTTGGGGTGCCTCTACAAGAGGCATTTAAAGCTCTTTCAAGGCGCATTAAAATTTTTACCTCTACAAGAGCGGAGTGCAAATCGGGGGTTGAGACGCGTTTTCTCTCCAATTATGTGCATTATCAAATGCGTGTTAAATAGCGAGTTTTAATTTACCGCGGCCGTTAAAGCGCATTATGCCCATGTGAACAAGCGATTCTCCGCATTAAACACCTCTAAAGCGCGTTTCATACAACCGGTAAGGCAACCAGTTATGCGCTTAACCGCCTCCCGCGTATAGTGATTTACCGTAAAAGCGCTTGCGAGAAGATGCGCATAATAGACAACCAGGCGTCAAACCAAATTCTTGTAGAAGGGACCTTAGTTGCAGAGCAATTGCTTGCACATGCATTTCCCGTGTTGTTCACTAATACTAGAAAAATGCTGTTTTCTTGGCAGTTAATGTTTCCAGTTCCTCATCCACCCTGGTAGGAGAAAGGATATCTGGGTCATAATTGGCCCGCTATCAGACCCTAACAGAGACGCCTTTCTTTTAAGCTTGAGGGCTCCCAGCAGCAGTAGGGCTTCTCCCTCACAGTCAGACCTGTATTTTTCAATTGCAGAGTGACTTGTGATCACTCTGCTGCTTCGTTCCCAGTGTTCAGAAGAAATTGTGGTTGAAAGAATAGAGATAACTTTGAGGGAGCTGCAGCTGCCAACAGCAAGAACTGTTGCAGAAATCAAAGCTCATTAGCAGGGGCAGGGCGCAGAAATATTGGCTTATTGCAAATGTTCATCATAAGGGAGTTCTTTCAGAAGTGTCAGCACTCTGGTACAGAACTATTTGCATTCTTGTGTATAGTTGCTTCCACACTAGTCTTTTTCTTTCGATTTGCCATAGTTTGTTCACTCTTTACAGATAATTCAAATGACATTGGTGCCAAATGGTTGTATTCCAGTGCATTCTCTGTTGTCCCTCCCCCCCCCCCCCCCCCGGAATCCCTGGCTTGTGATTACGTTTTTGTAATAAACTTGACCTGCTGTGGACAAGCAAAACTCTTTGTGCCTTTAATTAAAGTTTCCAGTTAATTTAGCAGCTTCTGCTCATTTTATTGCTTCCTATTCACCTTGACTAGGGAGTAGTGATTAATTACCTATTAATTAGTCAGCTTCTCTTCCCTGCAAGGGAGGAAGTAATGGTTTCCTTGCAGTGGCTTAAATCCACATCAGGTGACCAACTTCCCCATGGACAATGGGGCTTCCCCGTCCTTTCCTTCCCCTTGCAGCCTCTGACACCTTTCAATTTGCTCTGAAAGGTCTCCCCGCCCTCTGGAGCAGATTTGAGGGCTGCTGGGGAAATAAGTTTGAGATTTGAGGGAAGGGGAAATAGGTTTTACCAGCAGTTCCATTCTACTAGTGGATCAACACAGTTGGATTCAAGCCATTATTTTTTCTCTCTTTTGTAGCGAAATAATGGTCTTCCACTCATTTGCATTCTTGTGTGTAGTTGCTTCCACACTAGTCTTTTTCTTTGGGATTGCTATGCTTTGCTCATTCACTTTTTACAGAGAATTCAAATGACATTGGTGCCAATTAAATCTTGCCCTGCAGGAAACTGAAGCTGACTAATTAAAGGGTGGTTAATCACTAATGAATGTTTATCCCAGCAGTGTTGAACCGAATGAAATAAAAGGAAGGCACTTTTTATTAACATTGCAGGGGGACTTCGCTGAATGGCCCTTGCTTTTAAACATTATAGAAAGTTCTTGTCTACGGGGAAGGGAATTGCTGGATAGTATAGGACTGCTGCATAGAACCACTGTTTTTCAGTGCGATTCTTGAGTTCAGTGGTGCTAACTCCTGGGTAAATGGGTATAGGATTGCAGCCTTAATTTAGCTACTTTCTGATTTGAAGAAAAGCAGTGTTACTATGTCTGAACTTTCTTCTGGACTTAAGGGGCCAGTGGCTTCCATCCCTGACAAATTATGTTTTGCCAAAGTCCCCCCCCCATCTGTAAAATAATTAGTGTGTCTATTATTTCCCCTCTTAAGGTAATGTTTCCTTCTAAGTTCACTGAATGTGTTGAAAACAAACCTTTTCTTTCCCAGTATTAATTGCAGTAAGGAGCTTTGTTTAAATATGAGTAGCAAGGCAAACTGATTCAGTTATTTTTACACTTTCCTGTAAAAACAGCATCTGTAAATGTACCACAATGGATCGTGATGTATTTCCTCTACCAGGATGGAAAATAAGCCATTTATTATTTCAGCTCTGACTTATGGTGAACTTTCTGACCTTCAGGCCTTTTAAATCAAAATAATGAGGGACACTCAAACAGCAACTTAGGGGCTACCTACTTATTATAGTGAGCTACAAACAGGATGCTTCTGATGTTCAAGACAGTCCTGAACATCACATGAAATATCTCCTTGCAGATTTACTATAGGTAAGAGACTTCATTAAAACAGAAAAAGTTCTTACTGTAATTTATTGAGACCACTAAGGAGAAAGGGCTCATGTTAAGGGTGTGTGTAATGATGGAGCTTTTGTAGAAGGTGATAAGGATCCTTGCTATATGTTTGCTAGTTTAAGCATGTAATTATTTAAATTGGACTTATCCTTGATTTGCAGTATGCTCTTAATTATAACTTATGAATTGCTTTATAGTACAAAGTCCCTTACATCTGTATCTTATTTCATATACATTTTATTACTGTTGATAGAAGCATTAAGTGATTGCAGCCTTTGCTTCCAAGCTAATCAGATTTCAGTCTTTTCAATCTGTGTCTGAGGAAATGGAGCAGGATGCCTTATTAATTCAAGAGGACATAGCCTCTGTAGTCATCACAGTATTCCTTGGAAATTTTTGCAAGTATTGCATGACTGACTTTAGTGTGCAAGCCAAATTTTTGTTCAGTAATTACTGACTGCCTTCTAAAATTAACTTTTAGTTGTAGCCAAAGAAAGCTCAGCTTCGTTTTCTTTCTCATTAAGTGTTAACTTAGATCTATTTAACAGGGATTGCCAACTTCCACTATGGACATTTAAGCAGCAAGCTAAAGATAAGTTCTCAGGAAGAGAATCTCTACTCAAATTATATTCTATAAACACATGTTTTTAAATTTAAAAACGTACGCTTATTTTTCTGTGCTGCAATATGGTATAATACATATTATTAAGTGTCGGTACAGCAGATCAAGGTTCAAATCCCAGTTCAGACACCGAAGCCCACTGAATACTTTTGGCAAGTTGCTATATCTTGACCTAATCTACCTTTCACATTTGCTGTGAAGGTAAAATCAAATAATATAATGCGACTTGGCTTGAGTATCTAAGGTGGGATAAAAGAAAATTTAAACAACCAAATTTCCCTTTGTACTCTGCTTATGTGCATATAAAAAGAAATATGTTCAGATTTCCTTGTGTCCCATCTTAGATGCTCAGGGTCAACACATAGAAAATGCACTTACACTGCAATCCTATGAATATTTAGACAGAAAAAAAATCCTACAACTCCCAGCATGCCCCAGCCAGCCATTGATGAGCATGCTAAGTGGCCTCAGTATGTTGACTGATTGTTGGAGGGAATAAAGAGAAAACCAGATGGGAGGTGGAATGGAATGGAATATCATGGGGGAGACATGGCTGACTGACTGAAATACCAAATGGGAATGCTCCACATTTTAACATTTTGTTGCAGGTCCTAATGTTTTATCTGTGGTTATTGAAAACTTTTTGTGAAACATTAGGTCTCTTTAGTAGGGTGACAGTGTGAAAAGGAGGTCAGGGCTCCTGTATCTTTAACAGTTGTGTAGAAAAGGGAATTTCAACAGGTGTGTTTGTATGCATGCAGCACCTGGTGAAATTCCCCGTCCATCACAACAGTTAACTCTGCAGGAGCCCTGCCCTCTTTTGTATCTGGTCACTCTAGTATAGTTCCTGCAGCTTTAGCTGTTGTGATGAAGAGGGGATTTCACCAGGTGCTGCTTGCATACAAATGACACCTGCTGTGAAATTCCCTTTTCTACACAACTGTTAAAGTTACAGGAGTCCTGTCCTCCTTTTCATATGGTCACCCTATCTTTAGTAGTCATATCTCTGCTGAAGAAATCACAGAAATTCATTTTTTTTGGCATTTGAAATATATTTTTTTCCGAATCTAATTGATTTGTTAGTGTCTCTGTTTGTGATACACTATTGTTTCAATTGCATAAATAAATATGTGATGGAGGGATGTTATCGTTGATGGAGGGATGTTATCTGAGAGTTATTGTTGCCCTAGATGTCATTTTGATCTCCTCTAGATCTGTCATGATTCTGTAATTATTATTAACCATCTTAATTCTAAGAGCTTCTGTACTTGAGTGATTTATTGGACGCTTGTGATTCACGGAAGTTTTCAGGTCCTTTACATGATGCAATCAACCTCCATGACATTTCCCCTGTTTTTCCCTGTAAATCTTTCTTTAAAAAAAAAAAAAGAAGAGAGAGAGAGATAATGCAGTATTTAAAATAACTGAAAATAATCACAGGATGTCCGCAGCTTGTAAAGCTGCCATACGGTTATAATTCCGCCACTAGATGGTGTTGCCTCATTGTACTTAATAGCGTTGCCAAGAGGGGAATTTTTTTAATTCAGAGTCACGTGGTCATTGACTAAAGGAGCCAGTTGTGAACGTGGAAAGACTCCAGAAGAAGAAACCCTGGTAAGGGTTAGTTTTGTTCCCCCTTAATGAAAATCAAAACACTATTCATTTGGTTTTTAACAAATATATTATTTAAAAATGTATCATCTACCATGTTATTGATGCAAGTTTTATAGGGCTAAATCAACAAGCTGGTTTCCTGCTTGCACATTAAGTGATGCAGTGTGATTTCTGTTTAGGAAACAATGCATTATAATAAAGTAAGTCTCTCATCTAATGAATTTATATGGACGTTTTGAATTGTCTTCTATTTGGACAAGTTCCATGACAAAACTGTTGACCATAAATTGTGTAAAGATGTGCTGTGAATGTCCTTGAGTGGCAACCATATTGATAATTGGATTAAATTGCAATAACAGAAGATTGTTGTATTTAAAATGTGCCTAGATGATTTTCTTTTTCAAGTTTATGCTCTGCATAAAGCTGTAAGAACAAAGTCCACTTAGCAACGGTGAACCTGCAAGGACACATTTTTAAAGTACACATGTCTACTGCTATTAAGCAGATGTGCATGTAGTATTATTGTGAACATAATGGGTAAAAACCAATGCAGATAGAGCTGACTTGTCAGATGGCTGCAGTGGTAAATGGGGTGAACATATGGATGTATATGCATTAGCTTCTGTTGAGGAATAGTATTGCGTGAATGGAAGGGCCTGTGCTGTAGGATGGCAACAAGGAAGGGGCCATGCATGCATCAAGCAGTGAGAGAAGCAGTTAAAGAGTCCAGTGGGTCAAAGACATGTAAAATTTCCAGAAAGTTTGAAGCCATGGAAAAAACTAGTTTTTTTCTGGATTTTTCCAGGAGAAAATGGAAATTTTTGGAAAAAATGCAACATTAGTACTTTTTACAGATTGAAAGTCACTTTGTTACTGTAGGAACATAAAATGTAATTATGTACAAGTTGGTTTGGCATAAAATTATCATATTTGGTATATTAAAAGTGCAGTGTATTCAAGCAATTATTGCAAATTGAATTTACTTTTTAAATTTTTTACTTTTTTTGGTAACAAATGGAGCTACAAGCTCTTGAATTGTAAGGAACCTCTTTGGTTTTGCCAGTTTATGAGGAGCAGGCAAAAAACAATTTAAAAACAAAACAAACAAGAACCCATCAACATTAGTAACAAAGAAAATTATTTATGTCTCCGCTAGTCCTCCACAGTGTCAAGCAGATATAAAGCACCCAATCCCATAAAAAGAACGGAGAAAAAAAGGGGGGGGGGGACCAAGATGCAATAAATATGCATTTACTCATTTTTTGAGCTATAGCTATCACTTTCAGTTTCAAACTCTGCTTCATGGCAGTGCCCCCTAGAGGCAGAAATACATCTTGCTCTTGCATTTGAGTTGTAGTCTCAGTTTGCAACCTAGTATAGGACTTTCTTATCCTCAGTGCACAGAAATTGTAATAATTTGATATTGTACATAGTTTTTAGAAATAATTTGGAGAAGTAAATATATGAACACCTTGTCTTAAACATTTTATTTATCATGCTAAAATAAAACATTCCATAATCCATTTTTGTTTCGTTATTTTTTTCATTTTTTCCATTGTTTTTGGAAAAAACAAAAAAAGGCTTCGAAAAAAACGGGGAAAACGTTTCTCCCTCCCCCCCCCCAAATCGTTCCAGTTTTTTTCCGGGACTTCACATCTCTAGTCATAGAGTAATTGTGAGGTATGACTGGGTCCGTGTTCAGTGAATAGAATGAAGGAGAGGGATTGAGCTAGGAAACCCAGCAGTGATCTTAACCGGCTATGGAAGTAAGAGGTAAAGAAGGTCTCATTTCAAGCCTCAGGGCTACAAATCATGGGGTAAAATGGGGCAAATATAACAAAATTATTTCTGTGGATTAATAATATTTATTTATTTATTTATTGCATTTCTCTGCCGCCCAATAGCCAAAGCTTTCTGGGCAGTTTACAAAAATTAAAACCATGACAACCATTTAAAATATAAAAACAACAACAGTATAAAAACGTAGTATAAAATACAATATAAGAGCACAACCAGGATAAAACCGAGCAGCAATGCAGAAATTAATACACATTTAAATACAAATTTAAACAGCAAAGTTAAAAATTAAGCTGATGAACTGTTAAAATACTGAGAAAATAAAAAGGTCTTCACCTGGCATCTAAAAGAGTATAATGTAGGTACCAGGTCAACCTCTCTAGGGATCTCATTCCACAGCCGGGGTGCCACAGCAGAGAAGGCACTCGTCCTGGTAGCCCCCTGCCTCACTTCCTTTGGCAGGGGCTCACGGAGAAGGACCCCTGATGATGATCTTAGGGTCTGGGTAGGTACATATGGGAAGAGGCGTTCCTTCAGATAACCTGGTCTTAAGCCGTTTAGGCCTTTGAATGTTAATACGAGCACTTTGAATCAGGCCCAGACCTGAACTGGCAGCCAGTGAAGATGGAAAAGGACTGGCATAATGTGGTCTCGTTGGCCAGTCCCTGTTAACAGTCTGGCTACCCTATTTTCTGCCAGTTGAAGTTCCTGGATCATTTTCAAAGGCAGCCCCACGTAAAACACATTGCAGCAATCCAGATGAGAGGTTATCAGAGTGTGGATAACTGTAGCTAGGCTATCTTTGTCCAGATAAGGGCACAGTTGGTATATCAGCCTAAGCTGAAAAAAGGTGCTCCTTGCCACTGAGTCCACCTGTGCCTCAAGTGACAGTTCTGGATCCAGAAGCACCCCCAAACTACAAACCTGATCCTTTAGGGGGAGTGCAACCCCATCCAGAACAGGGTGAACATCACCTAGCCAGACAGACGAACCACTCACAAACAGTACCTCTGTCTTGTCTAGACTGAGTCTCAGTTTATTGGCCCTCATTACTGTGCCCAGGCACTGATTCAGAACAGCCACTGCCAAACCTGGGTTTGATGAAAAGGAGAGGTAGAACTGGGTGTCATCTGCATATCGATGACACCTCAGCCCACATCTCTGGATATGGTTTCATGGAAATGTTGAACAGCATAGGGGATAAAATAGAGGCCTGTGGAACCCCATGGCTTAAATGCCACGGCACAGAGCAACATCTCCCATCACCACCTTCTAGAATCAGCCATCCAAGTAGGAGCGGAACCACTGCAACACAGTGCCTCCAACTCCCAGCCTAGACAGCCTATCCACAAGGATACCATGGTTGATGGTATCGAAAGCTGCTGAAAGGTCCAAGAGAATCCACAGGGTCGCACTCCCTCTGTCCCTGTCCCGGCAAAGGTCATCCCACAGGGCAACCAAGGCAGTTTCTGTTCCAAAACCAGGCCTGAAGACCGATTGAAATGGATCTAGATAATCCGTTTCATTCAAGAGTGCCTGGGGTTGTCCTGCAACCACCCGCTCAAGCACCTTGCTCAAGAAGGTTATTAGCCACCGGCCTATAATTGTTAACATTATCCGGGTCCAGGTTAGGCTTTTTCAGGAGTGGCCTGATTACTGCCTCTTTTAAAGAGGTTGGCACCTTTCTCTCTCTCTTTTTTCTCTCTCTCTGGGAGGCATTTACAACCTCCTGGACCCAGCTGGCAATTCCCTCCTTATTTGATGTAATGAGCCATGAAGGGCAAGGGTCAAGCACACAGGTGGTCGACCGGACTTAGCCAAGCACCTTGTCCACATCCTCAGGCCTCAGTAATTGAAACTCATCCAATAAAACTGGACCAGACGGTGCTTTGAACGCCTCTACTAGTGGAACTGTATTAAGTTGGTGTTCAATTCATGATGAATCTGAGAGACTTTATCTTCAAAGTGCCGTGCAAACTCGTCACAGCATGTTACCAAGGGTTCCACCATCTCTCACCGTGGCCCAGAGTATAGTAGGCCACAAACCAGTCAGAAAAGCTCCATAGTTATATGGGCACCCCCTTCTTATTTATTATTATTATTATTATTATGACTATTACTACTATTATTCAACTTTCTTAATATCACTGTTATAGAATAATGAAGTTAGAAAAGCATTTTTTCACCATTATGCTTATTCATTATGCAGTCTGACACAAATAGCTACAGAGAAGGTGGCATAAGGTAGAGCTTTAGGTGAGACTGTCAGGGGGAGTGGGGCACCAGCAATAGTTATAACTACCTCTAAGGGGCACCAGTAATAGTTAATCCAACTTGCTTAGACAAGGATCCAGGGGACTGTTCTATGATGGGAGTGAATGAGCCAACAAAGATAAGGCTCAAACAGGTTCTATATCTTATTTTTGCTATGCACACATTCCAAAGGTGGCAAATGTAGGAAGCTGGATATGCCATGCTTGAGGGATGGAATGGGACCAGTTACCGGTCAAATTCAGTCCTAAAGCTCGATTGAAATAGATCCAGATAATCAGTCTCATCCAAGAAATCCTGGAATCTCTACTACCACCTGTTCAAGTACCTTGTATAGAAAAGGAGCATTAAGGACCAGACAATTGTTATTAAAATCATCTGAAAGTAAGGAGGATTCTTTTTAAGGAGCAGCCACACAGCTGCCTCCTTCAAGACAGCTGGAACCACTTCCTTTTGAAGAGAGGCATTCACTATTTCCTGAACCCAGTTGGCCAGTCCTGCCCTACTCAATGATATGATCCAAGAAGGACAAATGTCATGAAAGTGGGCCATATTAGTTCAAGAACAGTGTCCATATCCTTAGACCTCCAGTAACTGAAAATCATTCAATAATGCCATTGCCAGACATCTCTCATTATTTGATGCTTGGCCTTTCCTTGTTGCCATCCTCCAGCATAAGACCCTCCATTCATGCAATACTGTTTCTCAACAGAAGTTGATTGTGCAGCCACATATCCACCCTATTTACTACTGCAGGAAAAGCATTACTGACATTGCTGGACATTTCTAAAGGCTGAGCTGTCCCAATAGTAGCATTCAAGTTATGGTGGATGTGAGCAATTTTAACCTCAAGGTGCTGACGTCACAGCAGGCCTCAGGGTTCTTTGACATCCTGAAATGGGCCATGATGAAGAAGTCCTTGAACCATTCAGGAAAGCTTTGTTGGATTTCGCAGTGATGATTTTAGAGAAGACATGTCTTGGTATGTGTAGATGGGGTTAATAAACCACCACTGAAAAACACAGATGAAGCTGCTTTCCAACTGCTTGTTGTTGACTTCCAAAAACACAGATGGTGGCCTCTGGGTATGCACATCAATGAGTGCCATGATTTGTGTGCTTGCGAACTCACAGAATTGTATAGTTAAATGCTCCCCCTCATCAAAAATTCCCTGCATGTGGGGAGCTACCATTGGCAGGTGTAAAGACTTCTTGTTCTCTAGCCTGAAGGAGCCAGGGACAGACAATTGCGCATTACCATGAGACGTTTGGCAAAGGATTGGGGAAAATACGGCAAAAAAGCAGTGAATTTGAAACAAAATTATTTTAAAAGGTTATATCAATTATATTTAACACCTTACAAACTTATGACAAGACATGGCTTAGAACATGATAGAAATGTGGTTCTTATGGAGCAGATTATATGCACATTTTTTGACATTGTGCTAAAATTGAATCTGGGCTTCATCTTGACGAGCACGGGAGAAAAGCACATTGCTCTTATTCTCTGCAGTATGATGAAATCGGCTGTGCTCCATCAGCGTTATACTGCAGAACTGGCTGTCCCTAAAACTTGGATTTTCAGTGACTGGAAAAATGTACTTCCGGTGGGGGGGGGCGCACAAGAGTAATAGCTCCCCCCCTCTCCCCCCATTATGCCCACTGTTCTGAGAAGAAGCAAAAATCTCAAGTTATCCTAGGCGGGATCTGAAGGGAGGATCTGCGCAATTGTGTAGGGAGCTTTTATCTTTTACTTTGCTGATGCACAGCTGTGCATTTCCAGTTTATAAAAATAGAGATCTGCTGTGTTCCCTGACAGTTTGCTGGAGTGGGGTGAAATGGATGTGTATGCTCTCCCTGTGAGAGCACCCTTGCCCTAATTTTGCCCCGTTAGACAAACTCTCAGGGAATGTAGCAGATCTCTATTATAAACTGGAGATGCACAGCTGTGCATCAGCAAAGTTAAGGATAAAAGCTCCCTCCACAAATGCACACAGTTTTGGATATAAATTGGGGTGAATTACCGCAGCATCAGAGAAGGTAATTAACACAACACTGCCCTCCACCCATCTTCTGGCAACCAATCAAGGTTTGCCATCCACCCCCGGGTCCACCAAGGTCACACAGTGGAAGAGCGTGGTGTCACCATTTTGAAGAAAAAAGTCAGGGTAAGTTCCCGTTTTTTTTACTGCGTAGCTTCAACAAAAAGCCTTGCATTGGCTGCAAGCTAGTGGTTGCGTCGTATAACTGACCCAGCGCCACTGCGCAGCCACTCCAATGCTTATAAAACATATAGACAGCCCCCAGGTTGTGTTTTACATTGAGCAGATAACAAATTATAAGCTTTTAATGGATCTTCTTAGGATACTCCTTAATTATTAAAAGATTGTGTGGAAAAGGTGGATGTGGAATTAATAATCTTTTGACAGCAGCAAAATTTTCAATAGCTCCATTCTGAAAAGGGGGTACTACCTCCCCTCTGTCTGATTGGTTTTCCAGATCTGGGATGAGGCAATAATGATTATATTAACTTATTATATAAAGGCTAGAGAAGAACAAATGTTTGAGGGTAGGTTTATTGAAAGTTGGAGTGTCTTTGTCATGTTTTGGAATGATAAATTTTGAGATAATGTTCACCCATATTCATCATTTTCCCTGATCTGATTTTTTGTTTTTGAAAGATATGTATGGATGTATTGGGTGAAGCTTTATGTTAATTTTTATTTTTTATTTTATAGGATTAAGTAAATATTATTAAACAGTGAAATAAAAAAGAAAGGTTCTGTGGTCCTCTCTTCTCCCAGTTAGGTTTTGCTACTGGCTGTTTTTCTTAATTCCAGACTTGAGAGGAAGTATGAGGCCAACCAGCACAATTATTAGTAGCAATTATTAGTCTAGGGGTGCCAGCGAATAATAATTTTAAATGGGGGAGTGGATACTCATGTGTATCATGTTGTGAATGCTGCAAGCACATTCACACTTCAAAATAAGAATACAATGGCTGACAACACAGAAGCATTTTAGCCTTCTAATGCTCAATTGATGAATTAGCCCACTCAGAATAGGGCCTGCACTTCTACTCAGTCCAATAGTTGTCTGCCCTCTTGCCCAAGTGATTGTGGGGCCACGACCTCCCTAGACATGCAGGCCATCGGGACAAGGCATAGGACACCAGATTCCACAGTCCTTGGTCAGACAAGCAAGGCAGGGCAAGGCAAGGCTTTGCATACTCAGAGGCTCTCTGCCCTTGTGTCCATTTTTTAAAAAGACTTCTTGGAAAAGCTCTGCATATGCTCAGTAGTGCTCAGCCATAGATGGCAGGATATTTGTCTACAAAAGATAGATAATCTACACAGGTCACAAGTTCCTAAGATTCATAACTGCCTCACCGTCTGTTGAATTTGTGTGTGGGGGGGGAGAGGGGCCTCCATCAAATCTGTCCTAATAATGCTCTGGCAAGCTTCTGTGAGGGATTGGATTCTGGAATCTTCTAGAAAACAATAGTTTTTGTAATTAATCTCTCTAATCTGTTTGCTGTAAAGACTTGTCTGTTATTTGACAATATTTTCCTGGTCAAATTTTTTAAAAATCTAGCCTTTTACTTTTTCCTGCTTTACCTTTACCTCACACACAAGGTAATCATAATAAAAGAAAAGGAGGGTATTTCTCATTGAGGTTCCATGTGGATGTGCTTTCTGGAATAAATAAACTGGTCATGTAGCCATTGCTCATAAGACTTATGTATAAGCCCAATGAACAGGCAAGGAAAGTGTAATAATCGATGAAAAGTAAATTCAAATAATGAACGATGAGTTCTTTAAAAATAGAATAAAAAGCAGAATATAGTAAAATAGGACGCTAAGTTCACAAGAATGTCAGTTCATTATTTGTGTTTATTATATATGCAAGAGTAGTATCTACGGTTGACTGAGTAGGGTGAACGTTGGTCAGGAAGCAGATGGATGCTCATTAATGGCTTGTTTAAAGGGTGAATGAGTTTGGGACACCTGCCTTCCTAATTTTAAATCTATTTCGTACAGATTGCATTTGCCACAGTTTTTACTGTTGCCTTAATGCCGCAATAAATGTGTTAGTGTGTGGTGGTAGTGGTGACTGAGTAGGTGGTTTGCTGTGAGGAGTTTTTGACTTGGTTCTGCTAATATGATGGGCTTAAGTTAAAGTAAGTACTTAAATCGGACATCATGTTCCTCAAAATAGGCAGCAGGCCTCTCTTGAAAAGTGGAGAACTTTCTTGGTCCATGTGCTGCCCACTCCTTGGCTCCTATGATCTCAGGGCCCCTCTACAAGATTTCGGTTTGACGCTCGGTTGCCCGATTATGCGCTTATACGGAGAAGCGCATTTACTCCTAATGCCAATTCACAAGAGGCGGTGAAGCACATTACGGGCTATATGAAACGTGCTTTAAAGTTGGTTACATGCGGAGAATTGCATGTTTACATGACCATAAGGCGCTTTAACTCCTGCGGCAAATTAAAACTCGCTATTTAACGCACATTCGATAATGCGCATAATCGGACAGAAAAAGCGCCTGGACCCCCCAATTTGTGCTCCGCTCTTGTAGAGGTAAAATTTGTAATGCGCCTTGAAAGAGCTTTAAATCGCTCTTGTAGAGGCACCCTCAATTGCATCACCTTCCTCATCACAGCCTGCTGCCAAAAGAGCTCAGCCAATGCTGGGAGATGCGGTTATAGGAGTTAGATCTGTGTGTCTCTTGGGTGGGCTCAAATGCAGCATCTGTTCTTAACATAGTTAGTGCAACACAGTAAACAATGTCCTATCCTCAAGATGATTATTTGTGCTGGATATCAGTGGAGATAAACCTCTGGTCCAGGGGTGGGCAGAAGATAGATCAGGATTTACTGGTTGATCTTTGGATGCTTTGAAGTATGTCGGTAAAGATTTCTGACTTCCAGATGTTAAACAATGACAACGACAAAACGAACCCCACACCCCATTTTACTTCTGAAATTAAGAAAGTGGGGGGAAGGGGTAATCAACCAACCAGGACAGTGAGCTCCATTCATTTCTGGTACTCAAATCAAACTCCTGGGGTTGCACTTCTGGGGGGTGGCTTCATGGTGTTGGGTTGGCTCCTCGCACTTTCCCTCACCCGGGGTGGCATTGAGGCAATCCAGATGCTGAGGAGGGAGTGCGGGGTTTCTGGGTGGCCATCATGGGACCGGAGACACCCTGCTGTCTTCCTGGTGGAAGGCGACCAATCGCAGGTCGCCTTCCACCAGGCACCGCCTGGTCAACCTCTGCTGCCACTCCTGAGCAAGGCTTTGGGGCTGTCTTGACACCATTTTGTGAGTTTTTGCCTTGTTCCAGAGAAAAAATCGGGGTCAGTCCCTGACTTTTTTTTCTCCACAGCTTCAGCAGAAAGCCCCGGGGTGGGTACAAGATTGCAGCATCGTCGTATAATTGACGCCACCGCGCACTCTCCCAGGGCTTTCCAAGCATTTAGACAGCCCCCAGGTGCATGGCACCATTATTATCTCCTTTAAGGGGTGCAAAAAACTGAAGTGCTAGTATGACCAGGCAATTGTGGATAAGGATGGAAAGATCTGTTGCAGGTTTTTGAGTTCAAGCTTGTTCTGATCCATTTCTGCACAAGCTTGCAATTTTTTTTAAAATTCAAAAATATGTATACAAATTCATACACATTTTTGTAATATGTACACATTTTGTGCACATTTTAAAATGTATATGTTTTTGGATGCATTCACACATTGTCTAAAGTGTGTTTGTGTGCTTTTTGGAAATATATACACTTTTCTTTGCTGATGTTTCAAATGTATGTTGGGAAGCTCAGAAATGCATTGATTTCTGACTACAAATTGCAATCCAGTCCACATGTGGGTCCGGGAGGTGCATATTGAGTAAGTCCATTTTAAAAAATCTTCAAGGAGCAAATTTCTCGCACATCCCTAATTGTGGGTGAGAAGCATCGGTGTTGCTATCGTGTATGTGAATAGGGGTGGGACTCTTCTCCCCTCCCCCATTTTACTTGCCCTCTGCAGAGCTGATAAGAATCTACAGGAGTGGAGGAAATTGCTTTTTCCTCCTCCTAGCTCCATGTCACCTTTGAGGATGCAGTAGCATTTTTGCTAGGCTGCTTCTGCAAGTGTGGCTCAGCTTTTGAGGATAAGTAGTAGCTACAGCTTGGGTGATTCAGTAATTATAAGTTCACATCAGGAGTGATCCCTACCCATTCTGTACCCCACTACTCAGCAGTCCCCCTACCTGAGCTGATGGAAGTGGCCTAAGATGTGATATTGAGGTCCCCCAGGCTTCTGGCTTTGGGGGACATCAACATTCATGCCAAGGGCAGCTTGTCTGGGGCGGCTCAGGATTACATGGCCTCCATGACACCCCTGGGACTGTCCCAACAAGTCATCAGCCTAACATATAGCACACTCTAGATTTGGGTTTTTCAGCTGGTCATGGGGATGGGGATCTGAAGGTGGGGGACTTTGAATCGGCCCCTTTGTCATGGTCAGATCATCTCCTGTTGAGATTTACACTGATGGTGGCTTTTCTTCTCTGCAAGGTTGGGGGACCTATTAAGATGGTCCACCTTCAGAGGCTAATGGATCCGGATGATTTCCAGAGGGCTCTAGAGGGTTTTCTGGCTGGGATGGGTGGTTGACACGATTGCTCCTGAGTGCCCTCTCTGTAGTAGAGCTCATATGGATCTGGGATATACCCTGGAGCTGAGAGCGATGAAACAAAAAACTCCTAGTGGATGCAATCAAACTCTGGTGTATGCCTATGGCCAGGCATTACACTGCTTCTATTCAGTTCTCCATATGCCCCCCAGAGGAGCTTTTTATGGTTATCCAGGGACTATTACATGCTAGCCCTAAGGACACTGTAGATCCATCTGAGGCCCACTGTAATGCACTGGCTAGGTACTTCCAAGATAAAATCTGTTGTATCTGCCAGGACTTAGACTCACCTTAGTGTTACTGCAGGTGAATCAGATGAAGTGTACAGAGCACAGACTGGTCAAGTTTCCTTGGATGAGTTTCAGTTAGTACAGCTCAAGGACATTGACAAGGTGCATCTGTAATGGATCCTTGCCCATCTTGGCTTATAAAAACCAGCAGGGAGGGAAAGCCCACTGGACCAGGGAGGTAATGAATGCTTCCTTGTGAGAGGGAACAGTCCCAAATCAACTGAAAAGAGGCGGCGGTGAGCCCACTCCTGAAGAAACCCTCTTGGAACCTGAAAGATCTTAACAATTTTAGGCTGGTGGCAAATGTTCCTTTCCTGGGCAAGGTCCTTGAGTGGGTGGTGGCCAACCTGCTCCAAACATTCTTGGATGAGGCCGGTTATCTAGATCCATTTCAGTCGGGGTTCAGGTCAGGTTTTGGCACAGAAACAGCCTTGGTCGCCCTGTATGATTACCTATGTCAGGAGAGAGACAGAGGGAGTGTGATCCTATTGATACTCTTGGATCTCTCAGCAGCTTTTGATAACATCAACCATGGAGTCCTTCAGGGGTGACTGTCTGAATTCAGAGTGGGGGGTAATGCGTTGCAGTGATTCCATTTCTATTTGGATGGTGGGTTCCAGAAAGTGGTGCTTGGGGAATATTGCCTGGCCCCAGCATGGGGTTCCTTAGGGATCAGTTTTGTTCCACATGCTATTTAACATCTATACAAAACTGCTGCGTGGGGTCATCCAGAGTTTTGGGATGCGTTTCCATCGGTTGAGGCTGTGGATGTGCTGAATTAGTGCCTAACTGAATAATAAACTGAAGCTCAATCCAGACAAGACGGAGTTGCTGTTAGTGGGTGATTCTTCTGACCAAATGGAGGGTGCTCAACATAATCTGTTTGGGGTTGCACTCAATTTGAAGGAGCTGGTTCATAGCTTGGGGGTTCTCCTGGATCCATCTCTATCACCTGAGGCTCAAGTGGCCTTGGGCTGCCTCTACAAGAGGCATTTAAAGCTCTTTCAAGGCGCATTAGAAATTTTACCTCTACAAGAACGGAGCGCAAATCGGGCGTAGAGGCGCGTTTTCTCTCCAATTATGCGCATTATCGAATGTGCGTTAAATAGCGAGTTTTATTTTGTTCCGGCCGTTAAAGTGCATTTTGACTATGTGAACAAGCGATTCTCCGCATAAACTACCTGTAAAGCGCATTTGAAACAACCGGTAAGGTCACTTGTTGAGTGCTCAATTACCTCCTGCATACAAGCATTTACGATAAAGCACTTCCGAGAAGATGCGCATAATCGGAGGAACAGGCGTAAAGCCGAATTCTTGTAGATGAGGCCTTGGTGTCTCTGAGTGCCTTCTACCAGCTTTGGCTGGGGGCCCAGCTACACCCCTATCTGGACAGGGATAACCGGGTTTCAGTAATCTTCACTCAACGTGGGGCTGCCCTTGACGACTGTTCAGAAGTTGCAACTTGTGCAGAATGTGACAGATCAGAAAGTCTGAGCACATAAGACAGGTTCTGTCCCACTTGCAATGGCTGCCTGGATGTTTCCGAACCTGACCCAAAGTGCTGGTTTTAACCTATAAAGCCTTACATGTCTCAGGACTTCAATACCTGATGGAATGCCTCTCCTGACCTGAACATACCCAAACACTGCAATCAACATCTGGAGCTCCCTTCTGAGTGCCACCTCCAAGGGAGATTCGGAAGGTGGCAACAAGGGAGAAAGCCTTCTCAGTGGTGCCCCCCTCCCCCAACTATGCTTCTGTTGAGGCCAGCCTGGCATTAACACTGTCATCTTTTTGGCGCCAGGTTAAGACTGCCCTCTACTCACAGGCATTTAATGGCATATGATGGGGCATTTATGTCAGTCATCTAAACAGGTCTAGTATTTTATTGAAACTGGTTTTAGCTGTTTAAATTGTTATACATTTTGTATGTTTACATTTTTATGTTGTATTTTATTATCTTATGAATTGTTGTAAACCTCCCAGAGATCTTCGGCTCTTGGGTGGTATAGAGATGATGATGATGATATCGATATCATTAAGATTACAGCAGTTCTTTCTCATTCTTGTGAACTGGCACTCACTCCATGGGGATAAAGAAAATGAGCTGTTGCCACTGCCAGCCAGGGTGTGATGGATACCTTGTTGAGCTGACTCCAGTAACAATAGCAGGACAAGCCCACCCCTCCTACTTAGCCCATCTATTAGCTTAATAATTAATAACATCAAAGCTGTTATTTCCATTCATTCTTTTAACAGTATAAACAACCCCTTTTACATGATGGCCAAAGTAAAACCCATCAGTCAGTGGCTGAACTTGAATTTCAATCTATGTCTCCATTTTCATCTTGAGGATAGAGTGGTTAAGCTTTTCAACTCCAAGTTCAACTATGGATTTTGGGTACTACTAGTTCACTCATGTTTTGAGATCACCAGTATTTCTTTTTCCTAAGAGTTTAATCGCACTCACTGATATGGTACTAAAACCTGATAGTATCCAATTCATTGTGCATCAAGTATAAAATATTTTTGTTTGTTTAACACAATAGCTTATAGAAATCTGAACAGCTGTTGGCAGTGATTATCAACACCATTGATTTGATGTCAAATAACTAAACAAATACATGGAAAATAGTGATTGCTATTGTAAAGTTGGTTAGAACATATTCATGCACAAGTTGTTCCTGGACTTGAAATTTTTTTGAAGCCAGAAGAGAACTAGAGGCAATAAAATACTCTTCAGTGGTATCCTATATCATTTCTATAAAATCTGGATCTAGTGACTGTTGGTTAGGTATTAGGGCATTGAGTTAGTTTGAGCTGATTATGTTGGTGTTCATATTAATAAAGATGATGATTTTGTATTGCTTAAGAATGATTACATAGAAATGTTTCCATTCTTGTTTTTAAATAGTTGGTGGGTGGACTTGAGCGTTGTTTTCCACTTAATTTTATTTACTAGAATCCTCATTGTCCAGATTTGCAAAGCAAAACTGCCTACTAAGGATCTCTTCTTAGTTGAGGCCTAACTAATCTAGCAGTATGTTCTTCAACATGTAAACCCTACTGATGTCAATGAGACTTACTCCCTAGTAATGTGTGTTTAGGATTACAGCATGCATGCTTTAGGCACACTTGTTTTACAACAAGGCTCAACTAGTCCAACATTCTTTACTAGAAACTGTGTAGGGTCTATGCAAGAGTGGGTAATTTGTGGCGCTCCAGATGTTTTGGCCTACAACTCCCATCAGCCCTAGCTAGCATAGCTAATGGTGAGGCATGATGGGAGTGTAGCTCAAAACATCTGGAGGGCCTCAAGTTGCCCACCGCTGGATTACAGTCTACCTTCTGTCCACCCCAATGGAAAAACATTGATATTGTTTATTTCCTTTTGGTTACTTAAAACAGCCTGGAAAGAAATTATGATTAGGTGGACAATAACTTGAAGGAACAAAAATAAACATTTTGAAACAGAAAATGTATTGCCTGCCAATATTTTACAAAAACAAATATAAACAAGTAAAAGGTTAGAAAACTGGAGAAACTTTTCTTGAAATGAAAAAAAAGCCATAAAGAACTTTAGAAAATTAGAATAGTTCCTTGAAGCACTAGGGGGGTAAATGCATTTTTTATGACAAGCGGAACAAAAATATTTATATTGTATTGTTTTGCCAGCAGTGAAATAAACCCTTTGTGTAGAATAAGTCAGTGCCAAAGCAGTTAGAAACTACTAAATGTTAAACAGAACTCTGTATTTCTGTATATGTTGCCTTGATAAATTATTTTGATCTTAGTAGCTGCCCTATTCCACTCCATATTCTTTCAGCTAGTGTATGTGGTGCTGCAGGAAGCCTTCAAGTATTACGCTGAGCTCCTTGGAGGATGGGTGGGATACAAATGCAAAAAACATTTGTCTTTCTCATTATGGGTTGTATGGCACGCTCTCCTCGGTGTTTGTAATATGGTACTGGAAGTTTTGAGGAAAACTCATCCTGTGAGGGGAAGGCGGAGGGGCGAGGAGAGGAGGAGGCAGGCGAGGAGAGAGCATGAATGGATTCCTAACCAGTTCCACTTCCAGTGACATTTCCAGTGTGCCATGCCAATTCTCCTCCATTGAAAACAATGAAGGATCTTGGCCCATTGCCCATCAGAAACGACTGTTGCATTCCTGTTTTATGATTCTGGGGTTGCAGGAAATACTAAACAGGAAAAAGCCCAAGCTAAAGTAGTTTAAGATGTTTTATTTGTCAACCTTAGAAGGGATATGACTTTTAAAAAGTGACCTTTCCAAAATGTTTACATAGCCTAGTATGGCAATCAAACACCAGCTTTTGTAGCTCTGGCTTCCTTGATTCTTAATCCTTGAATATTTGCAGTTCTTTTGTACTGCTCATTTTAATAAATAGAATAAAAACACAGTTTTGGCTTGCATGCCCAGTGTATAAACGGGTGCAGGCATGAGTTACAGAGAGTGTGATGCATAGTATTTCCCCAGCTGAACTAGATTCCCATTACTTTCCAAGCAGCATTTGAAGGTGCAATGCTTGACATGAATCCATGAATACTTGGTACATAGCCCAGAGATTACTGATCACAAAGGAGAGAAGACCATTACTGAAATCAGTTGAGGCCAGTTTCCTGATTACTATCTATATATTAAGTTGGGGGGGGGGGGGGGAAACAGGCGTTTAGACAGATGTTCTTGGTGGACAGTTGTGAGACTTCCTTTGCTTAGAAATCCTAAATCCCAGAAGTGCTTCACTGTTTTGGGTGGTGCTTAGCTGCAGGGCAGTGTTAAGCAAAGTAGGGTAATCTTGATTTCTATCTAACTATTAGGGCTGCAACTTGATTAAATAAATGTTAATCAACTAGTCATAAGAGCTCGATTAATCCTCTAATCTGTTGATATTTGCATATAATTAAAAACAATATTTCTGAAGCAAGAAGCATTCTTTCTTTATTAGTAGTAGTTGATGTATGTAGCAGGCATTATCTTAGAAGAGGCATTTCCCCTGTGTGTGAGAGAAAGAAGGGCCTCTTAAGATGGGTCTTGCCATCTCCAGTTTTTATAACCACTTGCATTAAAAGTTATGTATTTTAAAGCTGCTGCCCAGTTAATCAAGAACACCTTTTTATTTGTTTAGTTGTTTTTTTAAAAATCAATCTAATTAAACCTGCAGTGTTACAACTGAGGTCCCCTCTACAAGGATTCGCTTTTGCGCCGGGTTAGGCGATTATGCGCATAATCGCTGAAGCGCATTTACACCTAATACCTCTGCACGAGAGGCGGTGAGAGGTGGCGAAGCGCATTAACGGATGACCAAAATGCGCTTTACAAGTAGTTAATGCGCATAAGCGCTTGTTCACATAGTCAAAATGCGCTTTAATGGCAGGAGCAAAATAAAACTCGCGATTAAACGCGCATTCGATAATGCGCATAATCGGAGAAATAACGCGCCTCTACGCCCGATTTGCACTCCGTTCTTGTAGAGGTACATTTTTTAAAGCGCCTTGAAAGAGCTTTAAACCTCTCTTGTAGAGGCAGCCTGAGTGCAGTAGCAACTTTGCATAGGAAAATTTTCTGATGCCCTAGACCTAGAGAGTGATTGAATTTAGCATGCTTATTTTATCTGGATTTAGTAAACAATGGCTTAAAAAAGTACCCCAAGTTATTATTATTTTTTGTTCTAATAATCTACAAGTATTTTACCTGAAATATTTGGGGGGGGGGGGGGAAATGAAAGCACACTTATAATGTGATTTAAATGTTACATTATGTAGACATTTTTATTGGAATACTTGTAGAAATGCAAAGATAATAATATGTATATTGTTTACATTTAAGAAAAAAAAGTTTGAATAGTGTTGACACACTAATAAATTTTAACAATCCAAAGAACTATGCATAGGTTCAATGGAGTTCAACTGTCTTCCACTGAGATTGTTGGGGCAGCTTCAGTTTCATTGCCATTTCACATTAAGGACACAATCCTATGCATGTCTAAATAGAAAAAAGTCCTACAACTCCCAGCATTGCCTAGGACTTGCGTATTATCTCACATGTTCACTACATCTACACCTGGCTTTTACCCCGGTTCTGCTCCACCCTCAAGTCAATCATGTGAGATGATGCACGGCCCTCCTGTAGCTAATGCGGTATTTCTTGACCTAAATCCTGTTTTGTTTTGTTTTTTAAACTCTATTTGTGGTGGGGTTTCCAGTCACAGTGGCTTCGGTGCTGTTTTAAAGTCATGTGACCTCAGCTGGTTTCAGCGCAGGACAGATTTGTGGAATGGTAGAGTTATGTGGGGCAGGAGCTTATATCTAGCCAGAAGTAACTCATTGCCTTGGTCCTGAGAGTCAGCTCTGCTGGTGTCAGGATCAGGCCCGTTCTCCTTAGTGTGAGGGACTGGGTTTCGCATCCTCAATCGGACTCAGAGGCTGAAGAAGCAGAAGATGTACACCAGGAAGTGGGGGAGGAAATTGTCCAAGACTTCAGGAGTCTAGGAGGAATCTTCTCAGGAGCTTATTGGACAGGAAGTCCAGGCTCATGTGATCACCCTCTCCCTCATCCTCCCCCCTTGGAACTCAGTCTCTGTCAGGGGAGGAGGGAGTGTCAGAGCTGACAGACCACTGAATCCCCTGCAAGATCAAACGGGCAGAGTTGAAAGGAGGTGGGATGTAGTCTGCGAGGTTAGCCACTCGGCAGAGGCTTCACCTTCAAGACCCACCCTGAGAGAGGTATTCAGTAAAAGTCTGCTGAGCACTGTGGGGAAACTGTCCCACTGAGATCTCTTCACACCTGGGGAGAGTGTGAAAGTTAGGAGCTATCCTCTAAGCTCAATTAGGCTAACAAAGGTGTGCTTTGAAAGGACACTGTTTTAACCCTGTGCTCAGTTGCTGCCTGCCTCTTTAAATATTCACTGAATGCAGGAGTGGGGAGGGGAGCGTAAGGAGGCCAAGGTATGGAAGTGCAAAGGTATGCAGAACCTTATTGATTTTTAAAAGCTTCACTAAGTGGTGGTGGTGGGGAGAGGAGGCAGAGAGCAAGCCCTCCTTGCTTCCTTGCACCTACCCATTTGATGACGTTCAGTTCTACTCATTTGCCTCATGCAAACTTTTTTTTTTTTAATTGGCTTCTCTTTGCCCCGGAGGAGCTTAACCCACTTTCATGAAAATCCGTATTTAAATGGAATTCTCTCAAAACCAGTAGATTGGCTTTATGTTATAAAACTTCAGTTCTGCTGATCTTTCCATTTTTAGCTTTGTTTTGGCATTTAATCTTTTTTGGAGGCCTTTTTACGATGTATGGTTTGGGCTTTGGTTAATTGGGTTTTTTAGCTACTTCCTGCTTTTGTATGAGTTTACGTTGTTCCTTTTTAACCCTGATGTATACAACAACAACAACAACAACAATAACAACAACAACCCTGTTCTATATTTCATTTTTAAGTACCTGTTCAAGTGGCATAGACATTTTTTTTTTTTTTTAAAACACACACACATAGAAGCTGACAATGCAGTATACGGTTTAGATAGAGAAGTAATAATTAATGAAACAAGCATGCCCACCCACCCACACAAATTGCCTTAATTTATTTGTAATTTCCAATTGGTTATAATTCTGCTATAAAAAGGACAGAATAATAGATGATGCAGTCATCAGGGATGCAGGTCAAACTTACTTCAAGGAAATTAGAGAGCTGTTCTTTTAAGGCATTGAAATTTTGTTGCAGTAAATGGTCGGGCATAAGATAGATCACCGTAACTTTCTAATTGTGGATACTTTTAACTGTATAGCAAAATGGAAGGAATGCACTATTATTAATTCCTGGAGTGCAATTCTGCAAAATCTGGAGAGCTTTTTAAAATGACAAAATCATGTGTTACGTATCAGTGTATGTTTGCACATGCAAAAGTGTTTTCAAGCTGATGTTTATAAAGTTTAGGGGCCAAAGAAAGCAATCCTGTGGTTCCAGGAGAGTGTCCCAGGGACCATAGGATTTTCCGGAGTCCCCTCCCTGAGGCCTTAGACACTGCTACAAGCTCAGAAGGGGGACTCCAGAATCTGATCCCTTCCCCGCTCCCTCACAACCGCCATGGAAAAACCTCCACCAGTTGCTTTCTGAGGGCGCAAAAGCACCCTCAGAGGACTTCGGAGAGGCCTAAAAGGAGGGCATTTTGGTGGGCCTGGAGCGGAGCAGAGAGGCCAGGATACAGTGTTTCCTATAGGCTCTGCGGCTCCAGCCCCGCCCCCAGCAGTGCAACTACTCTAAATGGGCTTAGAGGCCCATCTAATGTACAAACAGGAAGACGGAGAGATGAAAATCAGCTCTGCCACTTCTCCTCTCTTGCTGACAGCAGCTTGGCAGGGCACATAGGCGCAATCCTATGGTTTAGTAACTGCAACAGGGCTTTTTTTTATGGATGAAGATACAATCAACCCTCTAAAGAAATTGGAAAATAGAACTTGGCAATTTGAACTACTGCTTATACTTTGAAGTGAAACTGTTGTTTATTTTCAGAATAAACATTAAAATCTAACATCTTCAGTGTTGCTAAGAGCTCTTTCTAGGCATATAGCCACTTACTATGGATAGGCAGTCTCCGAATCCTGTCACTGCACATTGCTTGCCCAGCTGCCAAGTTTCAGTGCTTGAAGTTGTACTATTATCGAGTCATGTCTGCATTTGGCAAAACTTTGTAGACACAACATCATTAACTACGCTACATATTTTTGCAGTATTTACTCATCTTCCACACTTTTTTCCAAAGTAGTAAATCATCATTTCTTTAATCTCCCCCTGGCTGTGTGAAAAACAGGAATTTATGTAACCGGTACTCTGCTGCAAACCCTTTCCTGTTTGGAACTTTTGTTGTTGTTGGCAGAATTTGGAGATGGCTTAGCTACTCCGAGAGTGACCTTGAATGTCCTTAGTACAAGAATACTAGATTGTAACTTTCTGATGACTAAGGAAGTCTGTAGCTTCTGTAAAATGCTAAACACTTCCATGTGTGGATGGATTGAAAGTTCTATACAGGCGTGTGTGTGCACAAGATAACACTTGTTTCCATCATAAATATTAAACCTTATGGCTGTGGTAAGGTGGGGTATATGATGCTTACAAAACAACTTTTTAAAACAGTACTACTTACTTATTTTTAATCAGCGTGTTTTGCAGAACAGTTTTTTTGGTGAATTTTTTTGGGGGGGAGGTGTAGAATATTATTGGCCTTTATTTTGGGTAAACAGCCAAAACAGACAGAATATCACTTTTCCAGGCCATGTGGTATTTCCAGACTGAATATTCACAGAGAGAGCAGAGCAGTTATATGTATCTTATGTGCATGTTTGCTTCTTTCGCATATAAAGCAATGTGTGTGTGCATGTGGTGTGTGTGCAAATGGGGGAGGGAGGTGAAATTTGACCTCTCTCCCCCATCTCATCTTGCTGTGCTCTGATACTTTAAGCCGTTTTTTCCTCAGTCCACCTCCAGTACCCAAAAGTGAATCAGTCAAGAAGAAAACAGCAGAGCACAATGCGTTAAGGTGGGAAAGGGAGTTGAGTTCACTCCTCTCCGTAGTGTGCTCCATTTTATATGAGATGTAAAAGCCCTCCACCCCCACTTTATATGCAAAAAGGAAAACACATATTTAAGCTATGAACTTTCATCTGGTCTGGCCCTTAACCTATGTGTTTTGCAGTTTGCGTTATAGGTGCTTCTAGATGAGGCTGTTATCACGCCATCACCCAGCCTTATTCACAGAATTTTACAGGACTCCAGACGTCGTCTTCCACTCATACCTCTCCTGTGTTTTCCCACCATTTCTTCCATCTTTTTTCTTACCACAGAAAATTTGTTAAGAAATGATCAAATAGATGCACAATGCCTTCAGATAGTTAGTGCTAGGACTATGTGGAAGCACCCTGTGTCAAAACCAGGGGCATTTGTAGCATGAAGCTCCATCTGCAGAAGTGGCACTAGAGATATTGGCCTCATCTACACCGAGCAGGATATTGCACTATGAAAGTGGTATGAAAGCGGAATAGAAAAGGCAGGAGCCGCACTACTGCTTTATAGCAGTATTGAAGTGCACTGACAACTGTAGGGGCCCATTGACACATACCATATACTGCTTTCATAACACCATATCCTGCTTGGTGTGGCTCCTGCCTTTTATATACCGCTTTCATAGTGCAATATCCTGCTTGGTGTAGATGAGGCCTTATAGTGTTTTGAGACAAGGCTTTTATTGCCTCATTCACCGAATTTTATGGAGAGTCCAGACAATTTGTAGCCTTCCCATCTTTTCCCTCTTTTCCTCCATCTTTTTTCTTACCAGAAAAAATGTTAAATAAGATAAGACAGAATAGCTTCATGATACTTTTTGATTGGTAATTCTAGGAGCTCTTAATCTGAAAGCATCTTTAATAGAATTTACAGAATTAACAAAATAGTACCTTTTGTTTGGAACGAACAAAATGCTTTCAAGTTGCACAGAACTCTGTTCATGTTAAACATTTTTTTAAAATAGATATGAACTTTTGTTTCTGAATGAGGGCATGGTGTTAAGATTCTTGTACTTATAAGATGGTACAGATGAAATTCCTGCTGATTTATCTGTGTCAAGATTATAGATCTGTGCTGCAACAATGAAGCCATGGAGGAGCTCCATTAGGGAACAGAAAAATTAGCAGTTAGCTATGTTTGTTTCTGGTATTGATTGGAACTCACAGATCTCTTTTAAGGCAGATAATAGAAGTAAAGAGAAAACAACAACACCCCACTACAAAGCAGGATATCTAGACCCACCACCATTGAATAGGACTTTATCCAAGAAGTAGCCAGCAAATCAGAAAATTACTTAGTGGTTGGGCCCACCTTCATAATGACTCTAAACTTACATCTCAAAAGATGCAGCCAGTTTGAATCATTTAGCCTATTATAAAGTTTTCGGATGTGTATTGAGAAAGAAAGAGATTAGGTGTTTTTTATGATTATGATTATTATTATTATCTATAGGTGTTTGTTGCAGACCTTTATTACAAAAGAAAGTGGGCAGTATCCAATGCTCCTGCTCCACCTACATTCATTGTTTTGCACCCGCAGAATTAACCACTAGCACAACAGAAAGCTAATTGCTACTAGAATACAGGTGAAGGAACAGCCCTGAAAGCTGTACATTTATCACATAACTGAGATGGCAAACAGTGCACATTTATAATCAGCTGATTATTCTGTGTGGGGAAGGAGAACTCGCAACTCAGAGCACATCTTTCGTAGCTTTTAGAAGCAATCAGCAAGTGAGGAATATATGAAATCACATACGGATCGAGTACATTGCACAAAATGGGAAGTAGCACTTATTGAGTATCCCATCAAAATGGTACTGCAAAAGAGCACAACTCAAAAACAAAAACAAATGCACAGCCATTTATTTGAAGATTTGGCTATCAGTCCCCCATTATTCAAATTGTTTTTGCTCAAACTTGAACTTGAGAATTTGTCAGAGAACAGCAAGTTATCGTCAGGCCAGTTTATTTTCTTTAAAGAGTGGGATTTTGTCCAACTTAAATACCAGCAGCTCAATAGTATCAATTTCAGTAGGCAGCCTCAGAAAATCCTGAAGATGCATAACCCTTATGAAATCATTTCACATTGTTCACATACAATTAGTGTTTATAATTTTTGCCGATATGTGTGTCCTAAGCAGGATAAGCTTAAAACAATGTATTGGATGTAAACTTTAATATTTGGGGAGACATTGTAAGAGCTGCATCCATTAGCTGGTCAATGTAATCAACTGAAACTTTAGTTAGCGGATTTAGTTGATTGGAACCCATTTTAATTAATGAAGTGAAATGGTGGGACTGCAAATTAAGCAGTTTTGGAGGGGGGTGAGCTAAGCCTGTTGGGTTTCGTTTAGGGTATTTGTAATAAGGTAAGCATAAAGTATTAAAGATGACCTTTCCTTTTAACAACAAGTGATAGTTTTTGTTAAATGTCTAGTTCAAAGTTCGTTATTGAACTGAGGTGTTAAGTACTTTCACTCATGCTATATGTTTTATACAGCCCCCCCCCCCCCCCCCCGGGTATTTACTCTGAAATCCAACACTGATTATACATTACTATGAAGTATTAGAAACAATAGATTGGAAAACTAATATTAGCGCTTTAAAGATTTTCTGACTAAAATAATTTCCCAGCTTCATCAGGTAGAATAAAAATGAGGTTGTTTATATGTTCTTTAGTTGCTCTGAGAACAACTAGGGACACTGGACATATGTTACAATTGGATAATGTGGGGGAGTGCGGGTTATAGTGGTTTGGGAGTTAGGTTTCAATACCTTTAAGAACAATACTGCACAGAAAAATATCCCTCCTTCTGTCTTGGATTTTACATAGGTTTCATAGAATCCTTTCAAAGGTAAAGAATAGATAACATTAAAAAATCATATCAGCAAACTCCTACCTTACTATAGCCAGGCACAAATAAAACTGCAATAAGTAGTTAGCATTCAAATCACAAGAACATACCGAAACAGACAAGATGAGATCCCAATACATTTTTATATCCATAGGATGCCTTAGATTGAAAAAATAAAACCTGTGTATTTGATACTGAAATGAGTGAAATATTGCATTGGGAAATGAGATTCTTTCTATAGGTATCATGCATATGATGTTTGGGCTTGTCTGTTTGGGATAAATAACTCAGATAGACCAACTCAGTGTTTTCCTTACTCCTTGTTTTGTTTTTCAGAATTCAATCCGTCACAACCTCTCATTGCACAGCAAATTTATTAGAGTACAGAATGAAGGAACAGGAAAAAGCTCTTGGTGGATGCTCAACCCAGAAGGAGGCAAAAGTGGCAAGTCTCCCAGGAGAAGAGCTGCATCTATGGATAACAGCAGCAAGTTTGCAAAAAGCAGAGGTAGAGCTGCAAAGAAAAAAGCAGCTCTTCAAGCAGGTCAAGATGGAAATGGTGACAGTCCAGGTGCACAGTTCTCAAAATGGCCTGCAAGCCCCAGCTCTCACAGTAATGATGACTTTGATAATAATTGGAGTACCTTTAGACCTAGAGCCAGTTCTAATGCTAGTACAATCCTGTCAGAACAAGATGACCTTGGAGAAGGGGATGTACACTCCATGGTCTATCCTCCATCAACGACCAAAATGGCTTCAACTCTGCCCAGCCTTTCTGAGATGAGCAGTTCAGAAAATATGGAGAACCTGTTGGATAACCTCAATCTTTTATCCCCTAACACATCCTTGAGTGGATCAACTCAGTCTCCACCCACTACCATGATGCAACAATCTCCTTGTTATTCATATACTTCAACCAACACAACTATAGGTTCACCAAATGCAGACTACAGAAAATACAGTTATGCCCAGCCTAGCATGAGCTCCTTGTCGCAGATACCTATGCAAACTATTCAGGACAGTAAATCAAGCTATGGAAACATTAGCCAATATAACTGCCATGTAGGACTTCTGAAGGAGCTGCTTACTTCTGATTCACCTCCGCACAATGATATATTGGCAACTGTAGATACTCACGTTTCCCAGCCTAGTGGCCGAGTGCTGGGGCAAAATGTATTAATGGCCACTAACTCTGCAATATCCCCATATGGCAACCAACAATCCCATAACAAAATCATTGCTCCTAGCGCCCACCCACACCAAGGACATGTCCAGCCAACCTCAGTAGTTAACAGTCATACTTTGTCTCTCACACTTAGCACTGTGTCTCATGCTTCAGCTTTAAATCGTTTGTCCACAGCAAAAACCTCAGTACAAGTGCCTATGAGCCACCCAATGCAGATGAACAGCACAAATCCTTACACAACTGTGAACAGCTGTAATGGTTATGGAAGAGTGGGAATTGTCTCTTTCCATCAGGAGAAGCTCCCTAGTGACTTAGATGATATGTTTATTGAACGACTGGACTGTGATATGGAGTCAATAATTCGTAATGACCTCATGGATGGGGAAACATTAGATTTTAACTTTGACAGTGTGTTGCCTAGCCAAAGTTTGTCGCATGGTGTTAAGACAACAACACACAGCTGGGTGCCGGGATGAGACTAGAAGGTTAGTTTCCCACATTTTATTACTTCCGCATACACAATCAGTTCCTCCACTTAAGAGAATACTCCTGTGCCTGCCTTTAGCAGTTGTGTGGCAGAACAAAATTCAGTAGGTGTGGCTTCTTCCATCATAAAGTAGCTCTAAGAGGAGAAGCTGCACATACAAGATCCTTCCCTGTTCCAAAGTTATTAGACACAAAAGTGCCTATGAAAGCCAGAGGTTAGCAATGTTAAAGGAATATCCCCACTAGAAGGAATTTGGACAACTGGGGGGAGAAGGAAATGAAAGTATGACACACCAAAGATTGTAAGCAAATGCCATTACATAATTTGTTGGTATTATTAGGGGCAAGTTCCTTGTTGAAAGATGGGATATAAATTCTTAAAATAAAGAGAACTATTTTTGAAGTGGAATTAAGAGAGGAAAATGCTGCCTTGTGGGAGATGTTCTAGTAGTAGCTTCCAGATGGAAAAGATTCAGGCAGCAATCTTCTTTCTATCTGGAAGCTACTACTAGAACATACTACTTACTTACCTGGAAGTAAGTCCCATTGAACTCAGATGAGCTTACTTCTGAGTAGGCATGCATGGGATCTAGGCAAGATCTAGGCATATTTTGATTACAAAATTACTGCCATGACTTGCTCTTCATTCTCAACTTTTTAAAATTAACAAATTAGATGGGATGGAGTGGTCTGTATATAATATTTTTTATGTTGTAAATCTACCATGTTTGGCATCTTTGGTCAAAACTTACATTTTGAAAGTATCCATGATATAAGCTGCAATGTGTGAGGCCCATCACTATGCCTAAAACACAATTCTTCAGAGGGCATCTAATAGTCATCAGATAACAATGTATCATGTGCATCAACTTAAATTTTTACCCTTAAAATTTGCTGAGAAACTATGACGCTGAGGTATGAACTGCCTTCACATTGATTGCAGATGTTGTTAGATCCAAGCCATCATGATTATTGTTTCATAAACATACTTTTTGCACCATAGTATAACATGTGAAATGACAATTGGCTTGAAGAGGATTTTGATAATTAAAGAAGAGAAATCATTTTCACAAAGGTAGTCAAATTTGAGATGTGCATGGACTATTGTTCAGGAAATAAAAGTTGGGAATCAGTGTTATTGCAGTCATCTGGTAAACTAGTCTCCCTAGAAACAGTCCCTTTGGATAGGTCCTGGAAAAGATTGAGAAATTCTACAACATTTCATTCAATATGGATTTGCCAGTATGATCATTTTGTAATAGGCATACATTGATAAAACATTGATGTGCTTCCTAAAGAGATGGAATTTTTCATTCTTGGCTCTCTTAGGTATTTGGATACTGCTGTATGCGTAACATTCTGTCTTGCATTCTTGAGTATTTGTGTTTTCTTTCTATCATTGTGTATTTTCTTTCTGTTATCCTAGGCTACAGTTTAAAGTACTTCAAACATCTCTGACTGCAGCAACTGAGCAACAGAGTCCAAAGATGTCCTTCAACCTTTTTGCATTTTCTTCTGTATTTTTTCCCCTCTTGTCAGACTTGGCAGCAGATAGATTTTTCCTGTACATGATGTTTGTCAGATACTTGCAGGTTATTTGCTGCTATAGGTAAGGAATGTGCCATTGGAAGTGTCTTCATTT
The DNA here is from genome assembly GCA_029215795.1 of Anniella stebbinsi. NCBI lineage: Eukaryota > Metazoa > Chordata > Lepidosauria > Squamata > Anniellidae > Anniella > Anniella stebbinsi. The sequence goes on along the minus strand of JARDYH010000003.1, from coordinate 125,273,743 downwards.
GGAAGTGCCAAATTCGCCACAATGTCATAGAAAAGCAGAAAATACTTGTGCATCATGTTGTGTGTTGACTGCATACAGTATAAGATGTAGAAGTAAAATGGTTTCTTTAGGAATATATTAGATCCAAGAAAAGGTTAAAACTTTTAATACTGTGGTAGTTTTAAACCTTCATTCCCTTCTGATCTGCTAAACCCATGGAGAACTGTGGACTACTCGATTAACTGCCTTAAGCGTATTACAATTGCTGTACATTTTGTATGAGAACATCATTACATATGATCTAACCAAAGTTGTTGGCCATTTAGACTTCCACATCAGAGAGCAGTTTGAAAGCTTTGTCATCTATGTTTATGATCGTGTAGTAGGTTTATTGTGGGGCTGACTTCCAGATTGATTGACTGATTAATTTTATTAATCAACTTAAATTTTATAATAGGCATATAGCTATTTTTCTTATCTCTACTTTGTTATACAAGCTCCTTAAACATTTGCAGAATCCAAGATGCCTAACAACATTCGTAACATTTTGTATACAGTATTTTAACAAGATTAAGGGGAGAGAATTTATATTAGCACTCTGTAAGATTTCTAAAGGGAAGGCTTCTAAATGTAAAAGCTTTGTATGTGTTTTTTTCCTGGCATGAGAGTGATCTGTAGGTGTACACACATACAGATAACTTTTGTTACTATATTAACAATGACTACCCCCAAAGTGTTAAGTGTTGTTAAATGGTATGTACAGATCTTCATATTTGTATTTATTTTTATGAACGTTTCATAAAGCTTATTACCCCAGGGACAGGAACTTTTCTTTTTCATACCATTTCTCATTAGTAATTCATTTCTGTTTCACTTGTTCTTTGTGATAGGGTCCCCCATTTCTTTTTTAATGCCTTCTATTTTCTTTTAACAATATTCCGAGAGCTAGAATCTGCTTTTTGCTACATTATGGTATAAGAATATATGGGTCAGGAATGAACCTGTCTAATTATATAAATAATGATAGTTTTAGGTGGTGTTTAGTGACCTGTTCCTTCAATATCTTAGATGTTCAAGAGGAGCCTCAGTTTTGAACTCTTTTTGAAGAGGCTTATAACAGCAACCTTGCAACATGTATGTTAATAACCTTGTATAATATTGAAGTTGCAAGCTATAATTTTGGTAGCTTCTTAGCATACTTACTTCACTGAGCATCATCCGTCTTTAATGCCCCGCCCCCCCACCTTCAAAATCCAAGCGTACACTGCTAACTGTGAAAATAGCTGGATAATAGAATGATTTGACAGGGAAGCTGTGGGATCTTCATGCTTAGATGTTTTTAAGAGGGGACTGATGGGCATCTGTCATGGTTGGTTTTAGTGGAGGTTCGGTTAGGGCAGGGGTGGAGAACCTCATGCCCGTGGGCCAGTTCCAGCACTCCTGGAGTCCCCATCTGGCACTCCAGGGTGACCCAGATGGCCTTACCCCCTTCCTCCCAAAGGTGGGGCATTGTAGGCTTTTGTGCTGTTTTCCCAAAGGTCAAAATGCCTGTCCCTAAGGCTTAGTCACTGGCAGTAAGAGCTTTAAGCCACTACATACTGGTATTTCCCCCCCAGCCTCTTTTGACTTTGGTCCCACCCACCACTGGAATGCAGCCCCTGAGAGATTCTCTGAAAGTGTATTCAGCCCTTGGGCTGAAAGACGTTCCTCACCCCTGGGTTAGGGCATAACCGCCGAGACATCTTTCATTAGGATTATTCTTTTGTCGGCAGTCAGAAGCTGCTTTTGGCCAGGCAGAACATGTTTGCTGCCTTGGGCCTCTCCTCCTCTCTCACAAGTTGCTCCCATAGCTTAGCTCTCTCCCCCCACCCCCAAACCATTTAATATATCATGTGTCCCAACTGGGGTAGGGTGGGGGACAGAGGAAAACTAAAAAAATGAAGTGTGGCTATTGGGGCCACCAAGGTGTGGTTTGAGATCCCTATGCTCAATTATACTTTCATACATTGCATCCCAGTGTGCAGCTGTATTTTACCTACTCTTAGCATATCAGTGGTAACAGAACAGGCCCCTAAACATATTAGACACTCAGATAATGTTCTCATGCATCTTCCATGTAATCCTGGGAACCATTTTTGAGTGCTCCCCTGTCTTTAACAAAACAAACACACCCAAAAAGCACCCAACAAATAGGAAGTTGATGCCATCTGCCCAGGTGTGAAGAAACCCCTGCCCTCTTTGAACATTGACAACTTCTGTTACCTGGGCCTGGTGCTCAGTAACACACTTCTAGGGCAAGAGGTCCTAGAATGTAATGAAGGGTGGTATGATGAAACCAAAATTACATGACAGTTGATAAAATATGCATTTACATAGACCTTAATTTCTGTAGTACTTAAGTTTTTTTAAAAAATGTAAATGATGGCTTTGTGAAATGTGCAGAATGTTTTACCCCGAGGCCTTGTCTTTAGCTTTTTCCTCCTCTCTTGGTCTCTGAGAAGTGTATTCTACAATAGAACTGTTCTAATTTAATGTATTGTTTCTACTATATGTTGTAATAATAGTTGCCTTAATGAGACCTCTGCTTTGATAAACTGACAAGTTGCATGAAATGGTAAGCTAATGTATTATTGAATGCTGACAATTCAGTGGAACATCCCTAAAGAAGAAAAGATGATTAAGGTGGACCAGTTCTTTAACAGTCTTACAGTGCAATTCTGTGCATGTTTGCTCGGAAGTAACTCCCACTGTATTTAGTGGGGCTTTAGTCCCTAGTAAGTGTGTTTTAGAATTGCAACCTTAAGTTTGCACTTGTTCAACTGGATTGGTGTTAACTGGATCGGTGTTGTTATTTTATTTTATTTTTAAGATTTTAAATTCACATTATAAAATTTTCAGGCTTGTTAATTTATAATTGATTTTTAAATAAGATTGCATTTTTTTGTATTTTATAATTACTAAAAGTAATATTGTGGTTCATGCAAACAAAGAAATGTAACTGCATTAAAACTAGTCCTTTATGGAGCGCATCTCTCTCTTTTCATGCCCCCCCCATTTTATGCCTAAGCAGCACTACTGACATGCAGATATTTTACATGTCATTTTTGTGAATTGTAAGAACATGGTGGTGTCACTGCTGTACACTTCAGATGATAGTTTGGATATTTGTGGAAAAGTGCCTGATGTTTTCCAAACATAAAATACTTGTTTGTATAAAGCCATAAATGTATATACATTGCTTTAATGGTGTTGTCTTTCATATGATTATTTGTATGCTGATAAAGGATTCTGTTTATTTGTTCCTGTTTGTAATCATTCAAATAATTGTGTAAAAGGCTTTAAAAATCTTTCTAATTTGTCTGTACAGTAATCCTGTGAGGCAGGTTATTTTTTTGTATGGTGCCTTGGGAATTTTTTTATTGGAAAGGTGACTTAATACAGTTTATAAATAAATAGATAATTGCCATTTCCATTTTATATATGGAGAGCTGAGACTAAGAATGAGTGACTTGCAAAAACGATCCAGTAAATCCATGGCTGAGCCTGCATTTCAGTCCAGATCTCCCAGCTCTAAATCCAACACTGCATTCAATGAGCTCCATCACACTGGCGGTTTAACGCATGCTCGCCACATCTGGTATTTGGTATTGCAGCGCGGGACTCACATGACGTCATCCCTGTCTGGCACCCATCTTGTCTCTTTTCTTCCATTTTGTGTATTATTTTGGTGCGGGGAAAGACTGGATTATTTTCCCCAAGCGGATTTAATGCGCCCTTAAGCCTCTGTGTATTACTGTCCTCTCAATTTTCCTTTGTTGAGGGCATGTGCTTTGCATGGAGTCTTGCTGATGAAAGGGTGGGGCGGTTCTCTTCCTCCAGCATGCCGTGTCGAACAAACAGACTTGTGCTTAGTCAGTCGAATGGACTTTTTACTGCTCCAATCCCACACCCATTGCCTGCAGAAACGGAGCCCAGCCAATGAAACATTAAATCAGTAAATTTCTACACAACAAAGCCAGAGTGAGGGGGGGGAAGGAGCCCATGCCCATCAGAGTACCACAACCAATGAACTGGAGGCGGAAGGAGAAGGGGCGAGGTGGAGTGGGGTGGAAGAGCAAACAAGCGAAACGGAGGTTTCACAGTGCAGCACAACACAAACCCACATGAAAGGGACCATTACCTTGACGCGCTTATGAAACGGAGTAAAAAGCACAGAGGCAAGCCGGGGGTGGGGAATAGGTGCGATGGAGTCCAATGAACCATAGGTGGAATTGTTTATGTTCTTTTTCCTCTAATGCTTCTCAACACTCCTTTCCTCACATACATGGTGTGTGTGTGACAGAGAAAGAAACATTTTCTAACCTAAGGGTACAACCCTAGGCATGTTTAGACAGAAAAAAGTGCTAAAACTCCCAGCATTCCCCAGCCAGCACGGTGGAAGGTGTAGGACTTTCTTCTGTCTAAACATGCATAGGGTTGCACCCTAAAGCAAGGTCCAGAAATCTGTAGAACTCCAAATTGTACAACAGCAGTATAACTTTGTCACTTTCATGGTGTATTCTTAGTGTGGAATTTGGATTTGTGTTGTGTTTTGGTTCCTCTATTTGAAAATGCTCCAGCACTTGAGCTAACAGGAATCATTATTGGACTTGAAATCACTAAAGATAAAATCAGCAAAGAGGAGACTTGATGGCCCAGTTCAGAAGCAACGGGTTGCTCCCTGAAATATTGATGTGTGCGTGAACATACAACAATTTTGAGTCCCATCTTGTCCTTTTGTGCACCCCCCTGCAGAGAAGACTCCTAGTTTTAAACCACAATAACCTATGGTATCATAAGTAGGAAACTGGGGTTTAAGGGCTATCTATAAACCATGATCTGTTTAAACTGGGGTTTAAGAAAATGGGCAGTCTATTATTTAGCTATTTGTTTTCCTAAAATTCCAGATTCTGTTCTTCATTCAAGCCTTGTGGCAGTATTCATGGTGGAGTACTTGGAAAGTAAGCTGGGTCAAAGCATGTTTGGATGATTCCACAGTGCTCCTCATTTAGTATTTTATAAAGAGAAACTACAATTACATGCAATGGCGTAGCAAGCACAACACAAACACAACACTTACCAACTTACATTCTATGGGATGGGGAACTACCTTTTATGAGTAATTAAAGCTTGTAATAGTGTTCCTTGATGGGTTGATATCTGAGATGAACCTGTTGGCTTAATTTAAATGTATTTATCCCTTGCGCGCAAGGCAGCTTAGAAACAACACAAATCCAGCAATGAATTAAACAAATCTAAAAATATTCAAACATGGATATAACACATCAAAGAAGCAGCAGTAATTTCCAAAAGCCTAGTTAAAAAAAAGGAAAGGAAAGACAATGGGCCTTTCTTTAAAAATTGGATGTGTGCACTTCCTTGGGCTGTTTATTCCATAATTTGAAAGTGGCGGTGAAAAATGTCTTACTTCTCCCTGTAACTGACAGGGTTCAGGGAGATATTCTCTGTGAAGTGCATGTTCCAGTCTGTAGTTTTGAAGGTCAAAACTGACAACTTGAACTGGATCTGAAAAAGCCAGTGCAGCTGCTGTAATAGTGCTGTCATATTTCTGTTTCCCCACAACCTTAGAGAACGGGTGAGGCATTCTGCATGGGAAGAAGCTTCCAAACAGTCTCCAAGTGTAGATCTATGTAGTTGTGTTCCACTATTCAAACCTAGACATCGCGTGATATGCCTGACAAAGATGAGAGCAGGGGAACACAGCTGTCATTGCAGGTGTAGCTGATTGAAGAGATCCTTGCAACAAATGCCCATGAGAGCATGAGGGATCTCAAACAGTCTACCTGCTCCAATAGAGTAATTTCTACTTTGTCAGTCAAGGCAAATTTGCCTCTTGAAGAGTCATTGGCTTCCAGACGAACATCACTTCTCTCTTGTCTGGATTCAGCTTCAGCTGGCAAGGCAGTTATTCTAGTCAAAGATTTAATTTTACCTTTGCCTAATGATCTCTCTTGGGTTGTAAAACAAGAACACGTCCAATAAAAACTGAAAATGCTGTCCTGTTCTTCCTCATACGAGATTGAAATTTTTTTCTCAAGAACAAATACAAACCTGTCTCAATGCACAAGAAAAGGCAGAATGAATCACCAGACAAAGCTTTTGGCTTTCTTTTATAGGTCCCCTTTATTTTTGGAATGGCAGAATTGATAGGTGGTTAGTTTCATTCTTGTAAGGGAATCCCTGATCTCATCATAAATCATAAGCCATTGCAACCAATGCAGTGGAATTCAATTTTATGCTATTCTACTTTTGTCATTCTACTTAGCTTAATAAAAACAGAGCCAAGTATCTTGACATTAACCATCTATCCTGAGCCCAAACTATCTACTTAGATCAATTCAAAAATATGCCTTCAGCAAAAAAAAACCTAAAAAAACAACAACCCCACAGCAGTGGGATGATTTTAGGCCTTTTGATATGCAACCTGAGAGTTTTACTGCACTTGTTGGGACACATATAGAGGATGAATTAATTTGCATTAACTAAACATTTCAGCAAACATCCTGCATTCTTCAAAAATTGTATATAATGAGTACTGAATAGAATTTAACGAGGGCTGAGATAAGTCTTATTTGTGGGCCATCTCAACCTCTCAAATTCAGGGTGGCTAAGAATATTTCTCCACTAAGTTCACTTGGAGATTGGTTGTTATAACTCCATCTTACAACATACACAGAATGAGAGAGAGGCAGATGTTCAAAGCTGAACTAAGACATCCCTACAGCAAGAGTGACTAGCACCCCTCTGTGAAAGAATTGGCTGCTTCATTCAAATCAATATGTGAAATTCAACATGCCCCCTTACACAGGTATCAATGCTGCAGTGCTGGTAAACTACAGGCGGCAGCATTTGCTCTTCTATGCAACCAGAAAGTCTACTAAGGCTTTGAATTGGAGTGCAGGGCTCTGCAGCCTGGCCCTGGCCCTAAAGGGCCAGTGGCAGATGTTGGGAGCAGTGGGCAGCTTCAGCAGCATCACTCAGCCTCAGCAGCTACATACTGGGGCTAGTGCCTACTGCCACACAAGATTTTTTAACATTTAGGCAGGCATGCTCTGCAGCAAATTGCTTGTTGCTGAGATTCCAGCCATTCCTGCCATCTTCGGGAGAGCTGAAGATGGCGGACATGTTCGGAACCTCAGCAGCAGGTGTCTTGCTGTGTAGTGTACCTGCCTGACTAAGCATTTGGAAAGAAAAAGGGCCATTTCACACCACCCGGAAACTGGATGAGGGGCGCATGGAGTGACCAGGACACTGGGGGGAAAGGGCAGTGGAGCAGGAGGGCAAAGTAGGATAGCAGCAGTGGAGTGACGGTGGGGGGCAGGAGAGAAAGTGAGTCTGCAACTACAGACTGCATGGGGCATCCCTTAGAGGGCACCAGGTGTGGGGCCTACCCAAACCTGGCATAGCCATTGCATGTGCCTAGGCCTGGCAGCTCTTGAGCTCTTTTTGCTCCTCTAGCTCACTGACTTCCTGTAAACAGAACCTTTGGTAGCAAATAGGCTGGGGGGTGGGTGGCAAATTTCAACAGAAAACAGCAGCAGGGTCCCATTCCAGATGTTCCTACCACACTGGATAAATAAATAAATAAATAAAAATTTCGGTGAAATCGTTTGCCAAGAATGCTTTATAATCACATTTTCTAATACGGCTAGTATTGCATAGGATTATTTTCCAGTATTTCCAATGGTTTATTCTCCAGTTTTGCTTTTAGGTTTTGTTTTGATCATCATCATCATCGGACCCCTCTAGAAAAGGTCGGTTTTATGCCTGATTCTCCGAATATGCGCTTTAGCTTATAGTCGAATTTACGCCTAATACCTATATATGAGAGGCATGGAGACGAATTACGGGTACCATACAATGCACTTTAAAGTTGTTTACATGCGTTTAATCGCATTATCAATTGCATATATCGATGCTCGAATGGAGAACCATCAAAGTAAATTAAAAGTTGCTATTTAAAGCAAAATCAAAAATGCGCATTTACAAGGATAAAAATTGCCTGCACGCCTGATTTAAGCCTCATTCGTAAAGAGGAAAAATCGGTAATGCGCCTTAAAGGAGCCATAAATTGATCATCTAGAGGAACCCATCATCTTATAAAGCACTTCATTTTTGTTTACATTTTGTACAGAGAAGGATTAAAAGAAAAGACAGACCGTGCTTGTGGGCTCACAATCTAATATACTGATTAAAAATGAAAAAAAGTGATGGGGAGGGAAAAGGAGGTACCACTCAGAAGGTGCAGAAGTTGACTTGCGGCTTCTAGCGGGGCTCTTCTGTACCTTCCTGACATATATTTTTTTTTGGGGGGGGGGTTGTTTTGCCCCAGAAGCCCCAGCCAGCATGACCAATGGCCAGGAATGCTGAGAGCTGAAGTCCAAACAGCTGGAGATCTACTTTCTACCCACCACTGGGTTAGTGAATGAAGGTGGAGTGGATAGCCGTGACAAGGTAGACAGGTTCTGCCTATGTGCACTTCATACTCGACTGAACCTTGGGTTGCTTTTTCTGTGGATGTCTTTGCCTTGAAAGTGAAACAGTGTGCAAAGCTTTTCAGTCACCACTTACTGTCTGTCCTTATCTTGATACTTGCTTTGAGCTCTCTGTGTAGCAGTGACAACTTCTTTGGCTTCTAGGGCTGGTGAGTAGATTTATCTGACCTTTTCCTCTCCATAAATGATTAAAAATAAAAATGTCCCAATCCTAATAGCCATGCATAACTGGTTTTCTGAGGGGGTTCTTCATGTGTCTAGTAGCTTCCCTGGAAAAGGTGTTCGAGGAAGAAATGTCCAGACCTGCGCAGGAAGAAATGTCTCCATTTCCCATTGCGGCTGCTTTGTGGCTCCTCAGTTATTACTTGCGTGTATATTTAAATTAGTGATGCCACAAAATTTTGTGATTATTTGGCTCATGTGTTCATAATACTCACCTTTGAAGTGAGCTTGGATGGCTATCTTACAGCCTCACTGACCCAGTTCAAATGACCCGCTAAGCCATGGTGATTAAGCATTTTGAACTAAACATTTTGGCTTAGCATATCATGTGAACCATTCCTAACCATAGTAGCTACATAACCACAGTTTAAACATGCTCACTAACCATTTGCTGCAAAAGGGTTAGTGACCTCACCATGCCTTAGCATGTTGTCTGAACAGGTCCATTCTTAATTTTGGAATAGATAGCAAGCTTCAGAACATGCACAGTCTGCATCTAAACTACGGCATATGTGTACATGTGTGGAGTTGGTTGGTTTATCCCTTTTCTTTCTGAAGGAAATACGATGATATCACTTTAGGGGAAGGTTGGCGTTTGAACTACAAACCATTCAAGTTTAAAGAAGCAGCCACTGTATACACTGCCATATATAACCAATTTCTCTCTATATATACTCGCTGGCAGTGGTGAGTAAACATTACATAAAAAAGCCACATGGGAATAATCAATCAGAAAGGGGTACATAATGTGGTGACACATTGTGTCATGAAACTGCAGCTCCCAACATACAGTTTGACATTGTGCATGCACAAAAACTCATATACACAGGAGATTTCGAATTAAGGGAGAACTCTCATCTGAGATTACATGGATGGTTTGGGGTTTTTTTACCTTCTAAGGAAATAACAAAATCATTGGAGGTGAGTTCACCCATCACTAATTTAAGACCATTTCAAGAAGGAAAGGGGACAAAAGGGAACAAATTACTGGATCCAGAAATAAATTACAACAGGACAGCTGTTTCAGATATTGCCAGCATGTGTCAGGGGTAATGATGCGTATGCAACAAAACTAGTGAGAATGATCCTCGCTTTACCTTTCAGGCAGTGCAAAGCATTATGGGTACTTTCATGCTAACCACCCACGGGGTTCATCTCAAGTGAGTGTTGTTTTCATGAAATTCAAAAGAGCAATAATCTCATTCCTCACCTCATGCTTTCTGCTGGATTAGAAGACAAGCTGTTGACAGAGCAGGGCAAGTCCCATGTTATGCATTAATTGCAGACGTATGCAATCTGTAATGCAGGCCCTCCGTGGCAAACAGCACACCAGCCATGTGTGATGGCCCACTGGGTGTTTGAGACAACTGTTTTTTTGCTAGTGCAAAATCAGGGTGAGTGTCAAATGAGCTGCTTTTGCTTTAGTGCTGCAGAGCAGGGCTGGCAGAGTGAGGCAGCCGCTGCCGATGACAAATGAGCTGTATGCGCCACGTGGCCTGCCCTGTGCCCCCTAAACTAGCCTCCTGCCCTGAGGTGCATAGGAGGAGGTTGCCTTGTCACCACAGTTGAAGTAAAGACTCAAATGCCAGTCCAATCATCTTTGGTATATGAAATGGGGGAGGCGCCATCTTGTCCTTCACCGCAGGTAGCAAAATGTCTTGGGCAGCCCTGTAGGCCAGGGGGTAAGCAACAAGTGGTAAAAGCCAACGTAACTCCTACTTTGAATAGATTCATTGAAGTGAATGGGATTTAAGTTAGTCATGACTAATTGAAATCCCATTCAATTCAATGGGTCTAGTGTAATTAGGACTTACGTTGGGTTTTACCTAAGGTATCCTGCAGATGCTTTGGACTGTAACACCTATAAGTCCCATCAAGCATGGTCTAGTGTCAGGGATCATGGGAGTTGTAGTTCAGCACATCTGGAAGGCACCAGATTGCTTACCCCAATGGAGGCAACATGTATCTCATTGTCTTTAGGCTATCCCTTTCAGGCCACACTAAATGCATTGCTGGGAGTTTCTAACTGAGGGAAAGGGAAGGAGAGGGAAAAGCAGATGCATAGAAGTGTGAGGAAAAGCTCAAGCAGGCCTGAGAGGAGGAAGAGGAGGAAAAAGCTAGGGGTGGCCTAGATGGCGCTGGGTTTCTGCTGTGTTTTAAGAAACCCCATGCTTTCTCTGCTGCAGGGTGGCAGCAGCTAATCCTGATGCAAAGAAAGCACAGAGTTTCAGGTGGCAATATGACCTGCCGGGCCCACCCTCTGCCCAGGCAGATGGCGACCAATCAGGGATCACCATGTGCTCGGGAACACCTCTGCCATGATGCCGGAGCGAGGGAAGACAGCGGATGCCTTGCTCCGGTAGAAAAGTTGGGGTAAGTCCCCAACTGTTTAAAGTCGCAGCTTTGCGGGAAAGCCCCGCGATGGCTTTGAGGCAGCTGCTGCGACATATAGCTGACACAGAGCCACTGCGCACTCGCTGTAGGGCTTTCAGAGCATCTAGGCAGCCCCCTGGACTATGGGGGTGGGGGAGGAAGGACTAGAACATACCTAACAAATTGATGGGCCTTTCGGGAGCCAATGGCCACAAAGGTGTTTTACATAGTCTTAAAACTGGGGTGGACGGGCACCTCTGCCACTCACGTTAGCTTCTCCAATGTTCAGACTATAACCGAGCCGTACTATGAACAAAGATTCCTTCCTGGTCTTTTAGACGGCCTCAACCAAAGAGTCTTTGTGTCTTGCCCTTCAAAGCTCGCAGAGCAGTGCTGCTTTGGGCTGCCAGCGGGGAGCCAGTTCTGTACGGTGGATGGCAGCTGCTCAGGCAGAAACAATGGCCTCATTGAAACCCCCATCCCATTCCTGGGGGAGACACGCCAGCCAGAATTGCAGCTGGGTTGGGTGCTTGGCTGCACAATGTCGGGCAGAGTAGGCGGAGCACTGGCTGAGGAGGCTCCTCTCTTTTTGTTCCCAAAGCGGCTGCTTGTGTTTGTTTTTTTTAAAGGAAAGTGAAAGTTTTCCCAAGTATGGGAATGCTGCCAAAGTTCCCACCCTCTGCACGGAATCCTGCAGATGCAGAGTTGCACCTCGATTTATTAAGCGTTACATAGCAGGGTCTCAACCCTGAGTGCCAGAGGAACAAAAGGGCTGCATGAAACGTTCTATCACAACAGGTACTCTTTCCACCTATGCCTCTTTTTTGCTGCTGTCAATGCCTCATTAAGCTTTGGTGGTGAAATGTTTTGAATGTGATACAGCCCTGTAACATGCCCTGGTGTGGATGAGCCATTCAGTCAGTCTCAAGCAACCACAATCAAATTGGCTGGCGTTGATTTGGGGGAGGAGGGTTATGACCAATCTCCAAAGTATGTGGATCCTGTGTAGACTTTGACTTTGATCTGTTGTTGTCTGTGTTTTATTTTTTCGCGGCAGTTGGAGAAAATCCCCTGAGGGGAGGTTATGTTTTTATTACAACATTTTAGTACCTTTCGTTCCCTGTGCATCCATGTTTTGACATTTTTCATTACCCAAACAGGTTTTTTTTTGGGGGGGGGGGGTCATGCGTTTCGTGCCATTGGGTCTGAGGGTGCTTCCAGGTGAGGTGTTGACTGCACGATGGTCCTGCCTCATTTGTGGAACTGTACGGGAAATCCAGACGTCGTCATCTTCCATTTGTAACCCTCCCAGTTTTTCTCACTGCTTCTTCCGTCTTTTCCCCTAGAACAAAAATCCTGTTAAGAAAGAAAAGACAGAATAGCTGCACGATGTCTTTTTGATTGGTAGAGCTAGGAGAACTCCATGAGAAGGATAAGCGGCTCACTCAGTTTTGCTGCTTAGTTGATGTACAACCTCGACCCTTAACTGGCAGACATTCTTTGAGCCAGCTAAGGCGTGGCAAGTATTTAGCTCTACTGCCTTGTATATTTCCCTTGCTCAGGCCACTCATTTTTTTTATAGGCCTAGTTGAGATGAGGATGCAGGGGCCATTGTCAAGGGTAGGCAGGGTTGGGCACCTGCAGAGGGCCCACGCTCCAGCATGGGCCCACTGAGCTTGCCCCCTTGTCTTCATCATTGCCACCTGCTTGTTCAACTGACTCTCACTCTGGCCCAGACAACAGTGGTGGTGAGCAGGAGGTGCAGGAGATGCCACTGTCTCCTTGTTCCCTGGCTCTCTGCCTGCCAAGCAAGCAATGATGAGAGAGAGGATGAGGAGTGATTGCAGTTGGTGACAATAGTGGGGAGAAGGCAAACTAACTGAAGGAAGGGGCCCATGGAGGGTAGGGTGACCATATGAAAAGGAAGACAGGGCTCCTGTATCTTTAACAGTTGTATTGAAAAGGGAATTTCAGCAGGTGTCATTTGTAGGCATGCAGCACCTGATGAAATTCCTTCTTCATCACAACACTTAAAGCTGCAGGAGCTAAACTAGAGTGACCAGATACAAAAGAGGACAGCTTTAACTGTTGTGATGAAGAGGGAATTTCACCAGGTGCTGCATGCATACAAATGACACCAGCTGAAATTCCCTTTGCAATACAACTGTTAAAGTTACAGAAGCCCTGTCCTCCTTTTCATATGGTCACCCTAATGGAGGATAACTTGCCCAAAGGCCCACGAAAACCTGGAGGAGGCAAAGCTGTTTATGAGTTGTACCACTTCATATTGCAGTTGAAGGGATTCCTCTTTTCCTTCTCTTATCATCATCATCATCATCATCATCATCTCACCTAGGAAACAATCATGCTGGGGAAAAAGCTAAGCAAGTACTTTCCGGATTACTACCTCCCTTGCACAAAACATAGGCTGAATTCGGATGACATATTAAGCAATGGGGGGGGGAACAACCGTCAGTTGTGTTGTTTATTGTGTTGTGTGGGGAGTAACACACAACGCGCACACAACTGACAGTACACTAAGCAGCCCAATTAAGCAACGGAGAGAAACAACAGGCTTGCACGTTGTTTAGCCCGAAGCCCTGTTGTTTAAAGTGTCATCCGAATTGAGCCCCCCCCCCCCCTCCATGGACTATTCCGTTTGGGAATAGAGTTTGCCGGCCAGAGCAGCTGAAAACTAACATTTTACACTCTTTTGCAATGGAATGTATTTTGAATAACTTTTTCTACACCAGTGACTGGGAAACACGAGTAGGAGGGTGCAATTGTACTCATGTCTTACTTGTGGGTTTCTTATAGGCATCTATAAGATTGGGGAGGGGTTGTGGCTCAGGTGTAAAGCATCTGCTTTGCATGCAGGAGGTTGCAGGTTCGATCCCTGGCACCTCCAGATAGGGCAGGACAGATTCCCTGAAACCCTGGGAAGCCATTGCTACCAGTCAGTGTCAACAATACTGGGCTAGATGGACCAAGGGTCTGACTCAGTATAAGGCAGCTTCCTATGTTCCTACCTAGTTGGCCACAATGCTAGACTCCTTATGTTCTTAACTGCCATTCTCTAGTTTTCAGCTGACAGTGGCTAATGTGTATAAGAGTCCTTGCTCTTTCGATAAACATGTATTGGAAGGTGGGCAATAATCATTAATTTCTCATTATTTAATCACCCTAATTTTGCATGCACCAGGTGGGTTATAAACAGAGGGAGTAAACCCAGTGTTTTTCTAATATCTAAAGGAATACTATCTAGAGGAATTTAGATATTAGAATATTTCTCTTAAACATTCCATGCTTACGTGGAGCCAGATCATGCTCAGTAGGGTATTACTCCATGTCATAGTGGGGTTCACTGATAGGTTGTAAGTTGTGCAAATGTTATTCCTCACTTTTCCCAAGAATCTTATAGAAATGTAACGTTGAAGGAGGGAACTACTTATTATGCATAGTTCCATTATTCTTTGCTTGTTATTTTTTATGTGTATATGTGCTTGTGAGTGTGTGTATCTATATGTGTGTATATATACACAAACATACCTACTTATATATGCATGCACACATGCATACAAACACACGAACTCACACACACACACTGCAGTCACTATTGCTGCAATCCTGTTTGCAAATGCCTGGCAGTAAATCCCATGAGACACAGTGGTTCTCACATCTGAATAAGACATGCATAAGATTGCACTGAGCCTCCAGTTTGAAATGGAAGATGGGGAAGGGGGAGGGGCATCTTAACCCTTTCTCCTTGTGCTATTTTTCTGCTGAAAATTGCCTCCTAGGCATGTACCCTTTCTCCCAGAGCAGATAGGAGCAACTGCGGAAGCACTTTTCAATAGAAAAACAGCACAACAGCAAGAGTAAATAATATCTCTCTCTTGGCACCTGTCTTCACTTGAAATTGCACTTGCAATGGTTTAATTAATTGTTTGACTGTGAACAGATGCGGACATTAAATCCCCCCCCCCCCAAAGAATCACAGATCTACATGCGATGCATAGTTTCACTTTGAGCGAATTGTCTGGAATAATAGTTCATAATCACACTTCATTGGAATTACACAGATGAAAATATATTTAGGGATTCTGAGGAAATAATAATGAACTCTAAGGCCTGGTTCAGATGTAATGGGAAACCATGGTTTCCTGTCACAAGAATGAGCCACAGCAAATCTTGGATTGGCACTCTTCTCTCCTCTCCTCCTTTCTTCATCATCATCATCATCATCATCATCTTCATCATCATCTTCTTCTTCATCTTCTTCTTCTGTTATTTGTTACATTTATATCCTACCCAAGGAGTCTAACTAAGCCAGTGTACATGATCCTCTTCCCATTTTAACCTCACAGCAACCTTACTGTGAGGTAGGTTAGGTTGAGAGTCAATGACTGGCCCAAAGTCACCCAGTGAGCTTCAATGGCTGAATGGGGTCTTGAACATGGTCTTCCCAGTCCCAGTCCAACACTCAAACCACTACACTACACCACACCAGAGGAGGAGATGAATTTCCATTTTAGCCTACCACAGTTCCCCACATTGTTTGAAGGGGAGAAGGTAGTTCGGGATCTACTGGTATATCTGTAGATGTTTGAATGTATATCAGTAAGGATTTTTAACTCCAAATTATTTAACAACAAAATGACTCCCCAAGTTATACTGCTAAAGGAGTGGAGTTTTATGGGAAAGAACTGTGAGCTCCGTTCAGTTCAGTTATGGCAAACATAACAAATACCTGGGCTTCAAATTCTTTAATCTAACTTGTCTGTCTTTTCGTTGTGGCACCAGTTGGTGGATCTCAAGCAGGGGTGGGCAACTTGTGGCCCTCCAGGCATTGTTGGACTGCTACTACTGTCCTCCTTCCCACTTGTTAGGGCTAATGGAAGTTTCAGTCCAACAACGTTTGGAGGGCCACAGATCACCCACCCCTGATCTATGGAGTTCTAGTTAAAAAATAAAGATCCCACAAACCTGAAGACTGCTGACCCCTGGCTTGGCTTATAGTTAGTGAGAATGAACTGGGATCTGAAACCACGGCTTGATTCTGATTTGTTCTCACAAACAATAAATTAAGCAAACCACAATTCTCGGTGTTAGGATCTCACAGGGAACTGTGGCTAGTTTAAAACTAGGGCTGTGCAAGCCTCGGGCCTCAGCATCCCAAAGCCAAAGCTTGGAGGCCATTTTAGGACAGATCCGTCCTAAAATGGCCTCCAAGCTTCGGCTTCGGGATGCCGTGGCCCAAGGCTTGCACAGTCCTATTTAAAACCGATTCATTTCCAGTTTATTTAATCTGAGGAAGCCAAGAAAGTGCTCGGAGAAGTACCAAATCCGCTCTAGACCTTCGGCCAAATAAATGGCCTCATTTGGGGAGGCAGTGGTAAATGTTGTCTTTGTTGGTTTCTGTCACTAACAAACAAACGGCTTTGTGCCACTATCCCAACCTTTTTTCCCTTTGCTGGTTTTTCCTGATCAGAAAAAAAGATGGAAGAAACAGCAGGGAAAACATGGATGGGTGATAAATGGAAGACGCCATTTGGACCTCCTGTAAAATTCTGTGAATGAGGCAATGCGATTGCACAGTAAAAGCCTCGTCTGGAAGCAGCCACTTTAATTAAGAGGCCGCCTCCACCACTGCAAAAGCCCTTGCCAGATCCTGATGTTCTTGGAAATTTCCACCCACTTCCAAATCTTCAACATGTGGACAATGTAGTGGCAATTCAGCACCAGACTGGTTGTCTTGATCCATTAAGCTTCAGGCCACGTTGCATCAGCCTGAAGGTGGCTGCAGTCATCTTGGCAATGCCTTTGGGACCAGCCCTGCTTTTGAAAGACCAGGCAGTGGCTAGCAACAAGTTTTATTGGTTCCATCCAATGCGCTGTCATGGCACACACATTTTAATTAATTAGGAATCAAAAGTGAGGACAAAGGAGCCTGAGTCAACACCTCAGAAGTTATTGATTGAGGAGAAACGTAAACACAGCCTTCACAAATCAAACTTATACAACCCGTCCACGTATCACCTATGCTGCTTATATAATACAATATATTATATGTGATTACGACTAAATAAACCTCCACTTCCTCACATTTTGACTTCACCACAAATTCTACGACTGCCTTTTCCAAATCTTATCTTCAGGCTCAGGCAGCCAAACAACAGCTGTTGTCCTTTAATCAGTTTAATATATTGCTGTTGGCACCAGGCCTCAGTTGCATTTCCAAAGTGCAAGTTGCTCGGCTGACATCTCTGCTTCCATAGCTAGCTGAATATTCGTTGTCTTTGTCTCTCTCTTTTCCTCCTTCAGCTGCTCCTCTTCCTTGGCTCTCCAAATGTCCCTCAAACCCATTTTTTTTCAAATGCATTCAGATGTTTCTCCCCCCTCCACTTGCCAGCTTGGCATCCTATTGGCTGGGGCCACAGGAACATGATACGTCCATGATACGTCAGTGTGATAGAGCACCTGCTTTGCGTGCAGAAGGTCCCAGGTTCAATCCACAGCTTCTCCAGGTAGGGCAAGGAAAGGAACCCTGCTTGAAACCTTGGAGAGCAATTGCTGTCAGTCATTATCAATAATACTAAGCTAGAGGGACCAATGGTCTGACTCAGTATAAGGCAGTTTCCTACGTTTCCCAACCAGAAGTTCAAGGACGTGCTTTTGCAGGCTGAAGATTCAAATCACACAGCTATGAACACCTGCAAGTTTAGCATGTTTAACATAATCACATGTTCTAATTTATGTAAGCAGGCTTTCCTAGAAGCTTAGAATATCCAGCAAACACACACACATACCATACTCTAGTCTAAGGCCACCTCCCATCATGATTTCTAGATAATGGAGCTACTAACTTATTATTCTTGTTGCGTAAGGGTTGCAGAATTGTACACACAGTGGGTTGGATCCAGTTTAATTAGTCATGATTTAGTCCCGTTGAAATCAAGTGGGACAAGTTGGTTCTGACTAACCCAAGTTCCATTGATTCCAAATGGGGCTAAAACATGACTAACTTAGTCTGGATCCAACCATCTTTATTGCTGAAGAAGCCCTGAGTCATGACCACAAGCCTAAAATGTTTGCTGTTCTTTCTCTTGTTATATTGTTTTTTTGACACGTGCAGAAAGATACTCATTTTCTCAGCAACTGGCAATGTTTTAATGAATGTGAATTCTGAATAGGCTTGTGCTATAATGGTGATAAAATAGTCAGGCTCACAGATGCGGAGTCCTATGAATGTTTACTCGGAAGCAAGTCCCACTGTGTTCTGTGGGGTTTACGCCCAAGTCTGTGTGTGTAGGGTTACAGTCTTTGGGGGCTGTAACACTGATTTCTCCTCTTCCGTGAATTTCCAGCCTTCAGGTAATTTTGCCTGTAATTCAAACATGCAAAAGTATAATCGGGGTGGGGTGGGGTGGGGTTTGCCCACCCCCCCAGGCCTTGTGTAGGCTGGATGATGTAAATAGGTGTGGCCACAGCCACTGATGTTATTGTTCTGTAGGGTGACCAGATAAAATCGAGGTCAGGGCTCATGTAACTTTAACAGTTGTAGAGAAAAGGGAATTTCAGTCAGTGGGTGCCTCTACAAGAGGCATTTAAAGCTCTTTCAAGGTGCATTAAAAAAATTACCTCTACAAGAACGGAGCGCAAATCGGGCGTGGAGGCGCGTTATCTCCCCGATTATGTGCATTATCGAATGCGCGTTAAATCGCGAGCTTTATTTTGCTCCGTCCGTTAAAGCGCATTTTGACTGTGTGAATAAGCGCTTCTGCGCATTAACTACTTGTAAAGCACATTTTGGACATCTGTTAATGCGCTTCGCCGCCTCTCGCCGCCTCTCGTGCAGAGGGATTAGCCGTAAATGCGCTTCAGCGATTATGCGCGTAATCGCCTAACCAGGCGCAGAAGCGAATCCTTGTAGAGGGGACCAGTGTCATTTGTATGCAATTAGTTCCTGGTGAAATTCCCTCTTTATCACAACTGTTAAAGTTGCAGGGGCCCTGCCTTCTTTTGTATATGGTCACTCTAGTATAGTGCCTGCAACTTTAACTGTTGTGATGAAGAGGGAATATCACCAGGAACTAATTGCATACAAATGACACTGGCTGAAATTCCCTTTTCTCTACAACTGTTAAAGTTACATGAGCCCTGACCTGGATTTCATCTGGTCACCCTATTGTTCTTTCCCCACTCATTTTGCCTTTCCTGAGGCATGGAGTTCCAGGCCCTCTTAGCACAGAGAAAGGAACTCAGCTAGCGTTGGGAAGAGGAGCTGCTCCCCCTCACCAACTCCAACCAGGCCTGGCACACATGAACCCCAGGGGGGTGACGCGTGTGCCATGCAAACCCTCCCAGACCTGGCCAAATCCCTCGCCACTTGCATCCCCACTGTTCCCCCCCCCCCGCTATTATTTTCAGTTTTAAAGTTTTCACCCATACCTATAAGGCCTACAGGTATACAAAAGAAGGAAGAAAGAGCACCAAACCCCAAGCAATATTCCAAAGTTGGCTGCATAATGTAGACAGTAGATTAATATTCCCACTCACACATGTTTAGATCCCATCCCCCCTCTCTCCCAGCTTGACTATGACTGGCTTTGCACAACCCACTAACCCACACTCAGTGGTTGAGTGTGGGTTGTGATTGAACCGTGGATTGTGGTTGAACCGCGGGGTTATTGTGTAGTCTGAACACAGTGCGTTTTCTGCTGGGTGGCTTGTTAAACATGCAGTGTGGCTTGTTAACCACCCTGAATGCCCCAACAACACACCATGGGTTCTCAAGGTGGCTTGTTCGAGAAAAACAACCCACACTGCATGGTGGACAAGCCACCTGCAGAAAGTGCACTGCATTCTGACAATACAATAACATGATATCATGTTCAACAGCAACCCACCCTCAATCACTGGGTGTGAGATGGTGTGTTATATGAACCCAATCTGTGAGTTTAAGAGTTGTCAAATTTTTATAATGTGAAAGCTGACAATCTTGGCCCCCCTGATTGTTACCACTGGGATGTGGGAAGAGACTCAGAGCAAAGGACTCAGTGGGTTCCCAGATTAATGATTTTGCTGTGGAGCTTATCACATACCATACCATTCCTTTGCCTGTCTTCTCTCGCCCCCTCCCTGCACAATCCTATTCATGTCCCACTAAGTTCAATGGGGCTTCCTCCCAAGGAAGTGAGCATAGGACTGCAGGCGCAGAAAGGAAGCCCCATGTGGCATCGTTTCCAAGAAAGGTGTCCATCATGAGCATGTCGAGGCAGCAGCGCACCCAGCACAGTGGAAGGCTTGGAAGGAGATCTCCCGTGCTGCTGTCACGAGCTTTGTTCTTTGGTCACAGAGAGGAGAGGCCTCGTGGGACTTCGGGGAGCAACTCTTGAGTCCTGGTTTGTAGGTGTACTCTCGCCCCAAGAGTTACACCCTGAGCAAATGTTCCCTCTTTGTTCTTTTCCTCCCATCCAACGCTGCTCATATTGTTACTGCTTTCCACAGGAAACCACCCTCACCAATAGATTACATTGGAACCAGCCCATGGTAGTCAGCCTAGCATCAAATGTACAGTCAGAGCATCGTTTGAAATGTCCTTTCTGATTTCGTATCTCGTTGCTGAATGCGGAAACTTTTTGGCTCTGCGTTCAAGGTACAAAAATAGAACGAGAGAGCCATGCCGCTTTTGTGTGATTAATTGTGAATCACAGTCGCTTCCCTGGAGGGCCTCTCTCAGGCAATCCCTTCAAGCAGGTCAGGGCTTTCTTGGTTTTGCTTTAACCACTTCCCTGCTGGCAGATGAAGTCATAAGGAAATATGTTCATAGTTGTCATCTGTGCTAAATATGGAACCACTGGGCACAAGGGTTAGGGTTACCTGAGAGTACCCTCTACCCCAAAAGGCCTGCCAGGTCCTCTGATCGTCCACACCACAAGCCCAGGTTCTTGCCCTGCATCTGATTGCTCCATCCATATATTTTTAGTCCAGTCTGTGATGATGCAGGAAGGACAGGCAGCTGCAGTTCCCTCCGACCTCTCACCAACCCTGCTTGCCCCCTTCCAGATTCCTTACTTGGAAAAGTTCTGTATCATTAAACACCGTACGTGTTGTGAGGGCACACATGCATGTAAAAAGTAGGGCTGTGAACAGATCCGGATCCCAAATCCGGACCGGGGTTATCCAGACCTCCTGGATCCGGATCTGAATTGGATCAGGAGAGGTCCAGATTGTTCCGGATCAGATCATTCCGGATAGTTCCAGATTGATCTGGAGATCCGGGGCCCATTGGCCTTCCAGGTCCCTGGGTGCCAGCTGTGCACTCACCGCCCTCCCCCCACTCTCCCTACTTACCTGCTGCCTTGTCATCACCATCCGCTGGCCACCTCTGCTTCCGCTGTACTGAGAACCAGGCAAGTCTATGGGGAAAAGGATTGTCCAGATCATCCGGATCTGGACTGGATCGGGGGGGGGGGCTGTTCACAGCCCAAGTAAAAAGTGCTCTTCTCCAAAGAAAACTGTTCCATTTGGATAACGGCTTCTCTGCAGATTGGCATAATATTGCCATGATCAATATGGTTCCCAAATGCTGTTTTCTTCAAACACTGACTTGGGTGCCTCTTTTTAGAGCCAGTGTTACCATGAAAGGCTCATCAGTTGTCAGAGGGTGCCCCATTTTCCTGCCTCCAATGCCTACCTCCATTTGTTGTCCAAAAACAATGAACTTTAGTCCACTCCAAAGCGGGGGCAGGAAAGGAGCAGTGGTGCAGCTAGGAAATTTTAGACCCTGGACTTAATGCTCTCTTATGGGAACCTTCTCCTTTAGATGGTCCCTTTGTATTATTCATTTGTGAAGTGCACAACTAACATCGACATTCCATGTTTTATAACGGCTTCTACATTCCCAATACATGAGAAAAAAGACAAACCTACTTGCCAACTGTGATTAGAAGATTTCTACCCTTTTTCTTGTTACACAGAATGAACAACCTATTTTTGTTTTGGTGGTGGTGGGTCATATTTGTAGATTACAGTATCTTGCTATTCTCCTCCCACCCCCTCCTTTACAGTTATTTTTTCCACCTGAAGTTTTTCATACTTTTGCACAGCTTGGGGTGTCCCTGAGCCTGCTGGTATTTTTCTCTTATGTGTGGACGGTGTCTTTTTGGCTACCTGAGGACCCATGCTCAGAGAATAGTATATCAGATAAACCTGCTCTATCCAACCTTCTTGGGGCAGTGAGCACACTTGGAATTTTGAGAGAGCATCATGGGTAGGTTGACCAGATAAAATCCAGGTCAGGGCTCACGTAACTTTAACAGTTGTAGAGAAAAGGGAATTTCAGCCAGTGTCATTTGTATGCAATTAGTTCCTGGTGATATTCCCTCTTCATCACAACAGTTAAAGTTGCAGGCACTATACTAGAGTGACCATATACAAAAGAAGGCAGGGCCCCTGCAACTTTAACAGTTGTGATGAAGAGGGAATTTCACCAGGAACTAATTGCATACAAATGACACCGGCTGAAATTCCCTTTTCTCTACAACTGTTAAAATTACGTGAGCCCTGACCTGGATTTTATCTGGTCAACCTAATCATGGCCACTCTTGCAAAATGGCTGGCATGATGGGTTTCTCCTTTTAGAGTCCAGCTACCAGCCTTCCCCAACTTGCTGCCTCCAGATGTGTGTGACTGCGAACTCCCATAAGTCCCAGGCCCACCCAGTCTGGCCAACAGCTAATCATGTGGCAAGCTGCCTGCCTCTCCTTATATACAGTATTTCCTCCACAAGCTGCACAGAAGCAGGGCAGACCTGAGAGAAGGTTCTCTCACTTCTTTCAGTCCTTGTGCTGCTAGGAAGAAACACACTAGACTCATCGACTGTGCTCAGATGGCACGCTAAGTCATGGTGGTTTAGCATTTTGAGCTAAACATTATGGCTTAGCATATTGTGTGAACCATGACTTAGCATGTATCATGTGAACTATTTCTAACATGGTGGCTACATAACCATGGTTTAAACTTGCTTACTAACCATTTGCTGCAAAAGGGTTAGTGGCCTAACCATGGCTTACTGTGTCATCTGAACAGGCCCATCTTTGGCAACTGCAGCTTCTTGCTGGATTTACTTCTGTTCTATCTTGTGGCTTCCCTTTGCTAGCAGTTTGAGGCATGGGGGAGGAGGAACAGGGAGGAGAAAGCACTTTGAACGCATGAAATGCAAAGTGTTGTTTTTGACTCATCCCATTTAATTGTTTATTTGGGTTATTCTTATTCTTATTAATTGTGGTTGACCCTTTGGGGTCAAGTTCACTTCAAGGCAAACCCGTTCCAGAAGCTGGTTCTCTTGACAGCTCTGATGCGGTTTGTTGCTGCTGTTCATTTCCCCTTGAGACTTGAAACAGCGAAAGCTTTTTTTTATAGAGATAACTGGGGAGCCTTTCAAAGCCGTTGTTCTGCGCTTTCCCCTCACCTTTCTTATTATATTTTAGTCTTCTATTTCAGACAAATATTGTCTCCCACTGCAAGTCACATCAATGGGAAAGAGAGAGGCCCCACCCTCAGGCTCACAAATTAAAAAACAGACCACACAGACAAGAGAAAGGGAATGCAGGGGGAAAGGCAGAGGCAGGAGATCAGTTTGATAATGTCAGAACAAATTAGGGGTTTTGAACAGCATTTATATCTGGGGATGTTGGAGAATTTCGCTCGGTTCACAATTTGGTTTGAAAGTGAGCTGACATTTCGCATTTCCCAGGCAAATATGTTGATTGGAACACTATTATTCCTCAGATTCTGCGCTTCTTCAAGTTTTGCAATGCAGTCTCTGGCTCAAATATTGCGTACAAAATTGTGTATATTAGGGAAGGTTGCATAAAAACTACATATTTGGGGGGAAAGAGTCATACAAAAATGGGTGTAATAGAGAAAGTTGTGTAGGAAATTAAACGCAATGTTGTGTGTTTGTTTTTTTTAAATCACAGAATGATGCACAAATTGGACAGAACAAACTTATGACTGAGTACATATGAAAGTGGCACAGATCAGATATAGCCTGATTTGTACATCCTGACGTCAATCCAGTTGGGACCCCTTGCTGGTGACCTTGACTTGGAGGAGCTCCAGCCCTGAATCTTCTGGCTAAAAGTTGGGGCCTGAGTGTGCTTCCCCTCAGCTCGTCCTGCCAGCGGAAGGATGGCAGAAAAGGAGCCAAACTACCTTCCCTTGGCAGGGAGTTCCACAGCTTGGGAATGACCACCAAAAGGGTCACCACCAAATGCATTTCTGAAGATGGCAGTACTGAGAGAAGTACCCCCTCCTGAAGATCTTAAGGTTCATATGTGACACACTGGGACCCAGGAGATCCAGGTTCTGGTCCCCACTTAGCCATGAAACTCACTAGGTGATTTTGGGCCTGTCACTGAGTCTCCACCTAACTTACCTCAAAGAGTTATTGTGGGGATAAAGTGGAGAGGAAGAAGTCTGTGTAAGCTGCCTTGGTTTCTTTTGTAAGAAGTAAAAGGTGGGATATAAATGTAATAATAAATAAAATATAGGAGAAGGCTTTCCTTCAGGTAGCCTGGTCCTAAGCTGTATAGGGCTTTTATAGGTCATAACCAGCATTGTGCCCAGAAGTCGACTGGTACCCAGTGAAGCTCTTGTAACTTTTCTTTCATTCTTTCTTTTCCTTCCTTCCTTCTTTCCTTTAACTTATCAAGAAAGTATAACACATGGAATGTTGCTTGGTGGAGGAAGAACATTTTTTCACTGTGTGCTTATCAACTGACGTAACACAACATGGCCATCTAAAGAGGGCCCCTGTAAGACCAAGATCTAAAATTAGCTAGCTGGTCCACCGCAATCCATGCCATGATGCGCACATTCAGCCATGTCAGTGTGTGGTCAGCACAGTACAGGAAGAAACCATAAGAATCCACTTCTAGAAACTGTGTTTTCCCAGGTGCTTGTCTGAGTCAAAACATTGTCAAGTGAGAGGTCGAAGACCCGGCCAGCAAGCCCAGAAACACTTCACTTTAGGACTGCAAGTGACTTTTTAGGTCAGTTCTTGGGTTTGGGTTTTTCTAACCGAATGCACTGATTGCAAATTTTAGTTGTCTGAGATGTGGAGGGATGGAAGGTAATTCGAAACTACTGTATATACGTTATGGAAAAACACACTGTATTTCCTGTATAACCAGTCTGCTCTCGTGGGTCCAGTGAAATGCTGACACATTAGCTACAGTATGTAGGTCAGGATAGCAGATGAATATTCAACAGTTGGTGCATTCAGCTATAAATATTACAAAAAGTGGCCTTCACGATGTCAAATTCTTCTGTGCACCCCCATTCATTTGAAAGAAAACTGAGTAGGGATTATGTGAATGTGGGTGGTACCTTCCGGCATTACTTAAATTTCTCATGCTATGCCTCAGTTTGTCCTTGATTCAGTTGTGCTTAATTAGAATTAATTACGTTTCTCTTTCTCCCTGGGTGTCTTCATTTAATCTCAGTTGCTTAAGGAGGGCTGGTTTTCAACCGGATGCTAAGCAGTTTATTCAAATGAGACTTGCTTCTAAGTATGCATGCTTGGGATCAAAGCCCTTGTATTGAAATGTTTTGACAGTCATGAGTTGGTGAAAGTAAGAAGGATGCCAGGAAAGAGAGCCCAAGGACAGACAGAAAAGATGGACAGACACCTGTCATTCTTCTACTAACCATTAGGGGTGTTGCTAGACACTTAAAAGATTTGGGGCCTGGGCCCATAGGACAAAATTTACAGATGTTAATTTCTATCTATCTATCTATCAATCTATCTATCTAATCTATCCAAATTTAGAAATAATGACTAGGATTTATTTATATTTGACAGAAGGCAAAACCAGCCAATTATTTTTTCCAACCAGGTCAGTTCAAATCTAATAAGTTCTTAAATGTGTAACCTGTTGGATTTGCAGAAAATTACCCCCACCTAGAGATGTGAAGGCCTGGAAAAAAACTGGAAAAATTAGGGGAAAAACTGGTTTTCCCCCTTTTCCCACCGAAAATTTCCATTTTCCCCTGAAAAAACAGGAAAAAATGGAAATTTTTTGGGAATTTTTTTTTCCTGAATTTTTCTGGTTCTTTTCCGAGCCTTCACATCTCTACCTCCAACTCATACAATTTAACTTAAAATAGAATCTTCCATTGGCATCAATGCATACTTGGGGCTCTTGGGAATAGATCCGGTGCCTAGTCCCAGTAGCACCCCTGCTAACCATATTCTGATTTGTATCTGCAGATTGATATGTATGTATATGTGTGTGCAATACTATATAATTATAAATGTTTGTCAATAAATGTTTGGATCCAGGATCTGTCTTCCATGAGAAGAAGGGACCTTCTGCAAATGGAAGGGCTCTGCACACATAAGGACCCTCCACCTGTTTTTGCAGACCTCCCCCTCCACCACAGCTACCGCCCTCCATTCATCATGGTCTTCTGACACTATATTGCATTTTTAAGGGGGTTGGAGGGGAAGGTTGTCAGGATCAGGCCTGTTTTCCCTAGTGTGGGGGAAGGAGTTTCAGGGGTGTCAATCAGACTCAGAATCTGAAGAATCTGAAGAATCTGAAGAAGAAGAAGAAGAAGAAGAAGAAGAAGGAGGAGGAGGAATTTACCAGCCAAAGGAAACAGGGGAAGAGATTCTCCAAGACTCTTCAGGAGTCAAGGATGAATCTTCCTACAAGATTATCATGGAGAATGCCGTCAGCTCAGAGATCATTGCCCCCCCCCCACTCCTGAGAATTCAGCCTCTATCTGTGGGGAAGGGGACATCAGAGTTGACAGATTCCAGAGTCTTCCACAGGGTCAAGCAGGTGGGCTTGAGAGGTGGCGGCCTCTTATGGTAGTGGATCGTGAGAGGCTCCTCCCGAAAGACCCTCCCAGAGTTAAAGTACCTGTTGGACTGTAGGAAACAGTCCTGCTTTAGTTAAAGGCAACTGCCTAGCTTTTTAGTCAAATTAGGTTTAGAGGACAGCTCCTAGCATTCACACCACCTGCAGGTGTGAAGAGATATTTATTTGTTGAATAAAGCTTTGTGGATGACACAGCAGACATATTTATTATCTCACATCAGCGGGAGAGCATGGAATCATGACAGGTGCCATGGAAAGGAAGGGGTGGGGAAATCCTCTTTTCCAGTTCAGTGGATCCAGCATAAATCTGGATCCAACCCATAATATAATTAATATAGTATAATATATAGTTCTAATTGTACAAAACCATAACCATATCCAAACATGCTTGCTTTGC
Organism: Anniella stebbinsi; assembly: GCA_029215795.1. Lineage (NCBI taxonomy): Eukaryota > Metazoa > Chordata > Lepidosauria > Squamata > Anniellidae > Anniella > Anniella stebbinsi. The sequence continues at coordinate 125,246,321 of JARDYH010000003.1, read as the reverse complement.
AGAAGCATATTCAATGAGCATGCTTTATTCTGATTCTCACACTTATATATTTTTTCAGAATTGGGCACATTTGGGGGCAAGGAATACTTTTATTCTTTGTTTCTTTATCACATTTAAATCCAGCCTTTCCACTAAAATAGTGCTTAAGCCAGCCAACAATGAAACACAGCAGTGTAATTTGGAGGAGGGGCTGGGGTCAAGGGTAGGCATGATGAGCACCTGCTGAGGGCCCACCCTCCAGCAGGGGCCCACTGATAAGCTCTCTGAGAGTTGCTTCTCCTCTTCACCAATTCAACCCGCTTGTTCACTTGCTTCTCTCTCTGGCCCAAACAAGGGTGGTAGTGAGATGGCAGTGCAGCGGATGCTCCTGCCTATTGCTCACTGGCTCTCTGCCTGTCAATCAAGTAGAGCTGCCCTTTGGGGGGGATGGGAAAAAATCTGGATTTTTCTTCAAATTTTGTAATTCCCCCCCGGATTTGTTACCAAGAATCCTGCCGTGTCCTGGTGACAATGGCAGGGAGGAGGTAGCCCCACCGAGGGAGGGGCCCAATGAAGGGGTCTTGCTGAAGAGCCCTCCAAAATGTAGATCTGAGCTGATGTTGTTTGGAGGCAGATTGGATTATTGTGGACAGGCTATTTCTGTCTGGGAGGGGCTGCAGCTGGGGCACTGGCGGGCGGAAGGTGTTCCATGGTATGGAAGCCATGTGGATTTCTTGTGACCAAGTTGGATCTATCAGCATAGCCAAGCTGCAAACATGGCCCTTTAGAGAGGAGTAGAACCCTGCCTGCCTAGAACAGGAAAAAGGTCAACTCCTGGACAGATGGGCCACTCACCACTACATTGCCCAATTGAATAGTTCAGAGGCATTGATCCTGCTTGCTGCAAAAGGCAGGCATCTCAAGTGCTCTGAACAGCCCGTTAAAAGGATAAAAGGATACTAATTGTGTCTCTGAATATGGCATTATAGTCCAGTAACCAGATATAATTGCTCAGGATGGCTTGTTGTTTTCAAAACAAGCTTAAGAATGAACTCTCATTTATATCAAAACTAAAAGTTAATCCGCCCTGCCAACAAGGTTGCACCAAAGCAATGCTTCTCAAAGGCAGCCACGAGAGATGGGAGGATAGATTTCCTCTTTCTCAGTAGATGATGATGCACACACTGGTTGTTATTTAAACAAATCTGCACTAAAAGAGGATGTTCTTCTGTCCATTGCTTTGTGCTTGTCATCCTTTCATCGCCAGCAGTGGTATTACACTTAGGTAATTTTATAGTCTGGATGTAATAGTCTTACTGGCAGCCCCATAAGAACATAATAAGAGCTATGATGGATCAGACCAAGGGTCCGTCTAGACCAGCATTCTGTTTATTTTATTTTCTCTTCTTCTTCTTCTTCTTCTTCTTCTTCTTCTTCTTCTTCTTCCTCTTCCTCTTCCTCTTCCTCTTGTATCCCACCGCTTTTCCTCTTGCAAGGCACCCAAGGCAGCTTACATAGCCCCCTCTTCTCTCCATTTTATCCCCACAACAACCCAGTGAGGTAGGTGAAGCTGAGAATCAGTGACTGACCCAAAGTTACCCAGTGAGCGTCTTGGCCGAGTGGGGACTAGAACTTGGATCTCCTGAGTCCCAGTCCAGTACTCTAACCACTACATTTACTCACTCGTGTTCCCCAGCACGTGTTCCCCAGCCTCTGATACTGAAGTTTGCATATATTGCCATCGTGACTAGTAGCCATTGACAGCCTTATCTCCCTCTGTACCCCACTTACTTCAAAATGGGGTCAGCCAGCCCTGCTGCATTTGGGCCCCCCTCCTGCTTCTGCTGAGTGAGACCCTGGACCACTGCCTCTAAGTCCTACTTTGCTGGTACCACTGGTCCTCCAGATGTTTTGAATTACAACTCCCAGCTTTCCTGACCATTGGCTCTGCTGGCAGGGGCTGCTGGGAATTGAAATCCAAAACATCTGGAGGGCACCAGATTGGGGAAGGCTTTTAACTCCCACCATCATCAAGTCATGGTTCACACAACATGCTAAGCCATGATGTTTACCTCAAAATGCTTAACCACTGTGGCTTAGTGTGTCATCTGAACAGGGTCATTGTATTTTCTTATATTTGTTGTGTAGGGAGGTACCACAGCTCAGTGGTAGAGCACCTGCTTTGCATGCAGAAGGTACCTGGTTCAATCCCTGGCATATCCAGGTAAGGCCACAAAGGAATCCTGCCTGAAACCCTGGAGAGCTGCTGCCAGTCAATGTTGACAATACTGGGCTTGGTGGACCAACCGTCTGACTCAGTGTAAGGCATATTTGTTGTGTTTTTCTTGGAAGTAAGCCACCCCGATATATTTTATTTGAAGGTTAAGATAAACAACAACAACATATTAAGTATGTGCTCTATGGGTAGTGAAAGAATGCCACCAAATGTTTATTTTTTTGCCATTCCGTCAATGCAGCTTTATAGGTGGAGCGATAATTCTAATCCAGTAGTGATTTTAAGAACCGAAACAATAAGTGTTGTTAATTTATTCCAGATTATGGACCCCCAAAGAAAAGTGTATACTCCTGATTATGTAGCCTGTTATAAAGTAAAATATGAGGGAAATCAGGTGGTGCCTTCCAGATGTTTTGGACTTCAACTCCCATCAGCCCCAACCAGCATGGTCAAAAGTCAGGAATCCTGGGAGTTGTAACCCAAAACATCTGGAGGGCACCAGACTGGGGGAAGGCGCCGTGCAAATGCTGGAAAAGTGATAGCTCCTACGCTTCTTACATACTTTGACCTTTTTGTTCTGAGTTAGTCAGAAGCAAATGGAAAACACGCCACTTGGACTTCTCCTGGGAATCAATAGGTTAATCCTGTGGGTACATTGCAGGTGCTTTACTCTGGAACAACACAAGCCTGCACATGTATCTGTCAGCGTACTGTTATTGCTTCTCTCATATCAGGTAACTCATTCTTAACAAGGTTGCTATTACTATAATTGCTTAATATATCCTCTCTCCTTATTATAATCTTAGGCGACTTAACTATATGCTCTGCTGACACAAGCTGCGTCAGGCAACAAAATAACCCTTCTTTTAAAGCTCCTGGGAAGGTATCAATCTGTTTTAATTTCTTGGTACAATTCTGAACTTCTTGCAGAAATTTGACAGCGTTCCAGGTAGAACTTCTAAAATACTCTGGGGGAGGGGAGGGAGCAAGAGCAGGGAGATCACAGATCCAGGTCAACAAAGAAAGAAAGAAAAACTTCGAAGGAAGCAAGACTGGTCTCGCTTCCAGCGGTCTCGAAATGAGCATGGCTGATATTGCGCCATAGCGTAACCAAAACAGAATCGAGTGAAGTATAGATCCTGGGAATCCTCACTCTGCTGTCTTCCCTTTGTTTTTTAAAGGAACCAGCATTTATCCCTTGTTGCTTGTAGAGAAAATCTTGAACATAAGTTTGCACCGTCTTTCAAAACTCAAGGAGGAGTTTTGTGCCAGGGCCGGTATCAAGGGTAGGCAGGGATAGGCCTCTGCCGAGAGGATCTCACCTAGGCTGACCATATGAAAAGGAGGACAGGGCTCATGTAGGCTGACCATCTGAAAAGGAGGACAGGGCTCATATAACTTTAACAGTTGTAGAGAAAAGGGAATTTCAGCCGATGCCATTTGTATGCAATTAGTTCCTGGTGAAATTCCCTCTTCATCACAACAGTTAAAGGTGCATGCACTATACTAGAGTGACCATATACAAAAGAAGGCAGGGCTCTGCAACTTTAACTGTTGTGATGAAGAGGGAATATCACCAGGAACTAATTGCATACAAATGACACTGGCTGAAATTCCCTTTTCTCTACAACTGTTAAAGTTATATGAGCCCTGTCCTCCTTTTCAGATGGTCAGCCTAGGCTCATGTAACTTAAGAGTTGTAGAGAAAAGGGAATTTCAGCCGGTGTCATTTGTATGCAATTAGTTCCTGGTGAAATTCCCTCATCATCACAACAGTTAAAGTTGCAGGCACTATACTAGAGTGACCAGATACAAAAGAAGGCAGGGCTCCTGCAACTGTAACTGTTGTGATGAAGAGGGAATTTCACCAGGAACTAATTGCATACAAATGACACTGGCTGAAATTCCCTTTTCTCTACAACTCTTAAAGTTACATGAGCCCTGATCTGGATTTTATCTGGTCACCCTACCTGAGAGGACATTTGAGTTTGGACTTTAAAAAAAATCCCTATAAATCACTGCATGCAGGAATCTGCTCCAAAAGCCCTCTTTGAAAGTTGTCACGGTACCAATTTTGATGTGTTTATCTTTAAAACTGAGGGAGCTGTGAGCATTTCTGTTAATTCCCATTGACGAGCAACATTGAGGAAGAGGTTGAGGAGAAAGAGCGGCTGGTGGCAATGGAGGTGAGAAGGGAGACTCACTGAGTGAGGAGGCCCATTGAGATCATCTTGCCCAAGGCCAGCACTGTTTGGCTGGGTGACCTACTTAGTGTTCACCTCGCTTCCTGCCTGCCTTTGTTTGCCTCACGTCTATAGGAGAGAGAACTTGCTAATATGTCCCGAAAGGTCTTCATTATTGTTCTCAAGCCCCAAATTTGGTGCGTCCTGAGAGATTTTTGCAATGGGAATAAATCAGGAAAACAGAATTCTTCTGTACAAGTTTTTTGGGTTTATTTTCCTTATAGAATTTTTGGACTGTTGTTACTTTATAATACAAAAACCCACAAGGTGCTACCTTCACAGCATAGCAAATTTTTGAGGGTTGGGGGAGAACCTTGCACATTGCTTTCTGAATTGTGTCTATAATGGAGTATCATCATAACACATCAGTAGCTGGAATGGCATTAACAGCCTGATCCTATGCATCTTCACTCAGATATAAGTCCGACTGTGTGTGCATAGCAATCCTATGCACACTTACTTGGGAGTCAGCCTAAGTAAGGATTGCGCTGCAAAAACTTATTGGCCATTTTTGAAGCAATAGGTTGGTGCTGTCCATACATCTGACTTGCGATACACCCCCCTCCCAAATATTGCCTGTGGGGTGTTTTTTTTTTCTTGTGTTTTTGAAAAATCATATTTTCTAGGCACTTTAGTTCATTGTAAAGGTGACTGGATACACAATGTGTTGGACCCAGAATCTGCCTTCTGGGAGAAGAAGGAACCTTCCACAAGAGAAAGGGTTCCACTGGCAAATGTCCCTCCATCCAATTTTTGGGGATCCCCCCCACACATTACAATTCACTGCATTCAGCAGGGTCTCCTGACTCTCTGTGTAGCATTTTCAGGGGCCAGGCGGGCCTGTCATGGGAAGGAGGGGGCAGGGAAGCCCACTTCCATCATCTCAGTTGATCCAGCATAAATCTGGATTCAACCCAGTATTTATGTAATAGATACACTTCTTTAGTGTTAACCACCCTTCTAGCACCGACAGTTGGATTTAGCAGGCTATGTTGAGTTCATGACGTAACAAGCTTAGAGGATGTGTGACAACCACCAATTTACGCAGTGGTGGTTAATACCCCCATTCAGCTTTGCACGCACACGGCTTGCTCTTTTAGTCAGCTTGCTGAGAAGCTTATATTTCTAGCAGCAAGCTGGTTGGCTTATTGCTCATTTCCCGTACATGGAGCTGTGCTGATGTGTCAAAATAATTCCAACCAGGGTGGGGTGGGGGTGGGGGGTGAACAGGAACTCAAGTGAAGCCCGGTAAATCCATAACTATTTCTTACAAAATGCAAAAGGTACTACTGAGCCCAGCAGCACTGGAACTCCAGGACAGAGGGGGGTGATGGTAGCAGCAGCAGCAACAGCAGGAGGGAAGTTGTAAGTAAAAGGGCAGGTTGGCATCCCTCATGCAACAGGTGCCATGAGAGGGGGGAAATCATGACAGTTTCAGAGTGGTTCAGTCTTGGGAAAGCTGGCCACGAATACATGGAGCCATCGGGAAAAGTAAGGTCCTCTCTAGAAGAGCAATTTTGAGCTAGATGGAACAATAGTCTGGCTCAGTAGAAGATGTAGTGATGGCCACCAAATTGGATGGCTTTAAAAGGGGGTTGGATAAATTCCTGGAGGAGAAGGCTATCAATGGCTACTTGCCCTGATGGTTATGTGCTACCTCCAGTATCCGAGGCAGTAAGCCTGTGTGCACCAGTTGCTGGGGAACATGGGTGGGAGGCTGCTGTTGCAGAATGTCCTGCTTTGTTGTTCCCTGGTCAACAACTGGTTGACCACCGTGTGAACAGAATGCTGGACAAGATGGACCATTGGTCTGTTCCAGCATGGCACTTCTTATGTTCTTATGAAGCTTCCTATGTTCCTAAAACACAAATAATTAAGTTCACTAACTAACTAACTAACTAACTAACTAAATAAATAAATAAATAAATAAATGTTATTATTATTTGCCTGGAGAACATAGATGTGTTGAGGGTGAGGAAGAATGAATGAATAGGATCATATTCAATCATGATATTGTGCACGCTGAAAATAGTTCTATTCATACAAGGTGGGGCACCCGATTGTTGCTACTCCAACCTCCAACCTCCCCCCTCCCCCCCAACCCTTCGGTCCAAGCGTACAGCATGGGATGTGGTGCAGAAAACTGCAGTGGGGAAAACAGGGCGCCCTGCCTTGTGTGAACAGAAGTGTTTTCTGCTAGTGCAAAGCCACTCTCGGATATAACTCGTGTGTACATAATGTTCATGTGCAGGTATCTGCTGTGGGAAACAATTCTCACGTAAAGTGGGGAACCACCATCAGCTCCTGTTTTATGGGTTTTACTTAATTTGGAATCATGAAGGAATTTTGCCCACTCAATTCAAATTAGCTAGCAGTTCATCCTGATGGAAGTTTTTACCTTCTGTGTGGATAGTTCAGATCAGTTTGCGTGTTTGACTTTTATGATCACAGATGTAAATTAGAGATCCCATTTCACCCCCATGTATACACTGAAAAACCTGGAAAAAATATATCCTTTTCCTGGCCTCATTGTTAGGACAATGCAGCTAGAGAAAAAACATAGGATTCAAAAGAAGAAAATTAGCTGTGATACAGTTTTTTATTTCTATTTTATTTTATTTTGGCTGGTGATATAATACTTTGCTTTCCAATGCAGCACGTATCAGAGTAATTCAAATTCTACTGGTTAATTCTTTGTGGCCAAAACTGAAAGTGTATGACAGAGCCTTGTGTGGGTAGGGGAGGGCAAAATACATCTCAGCTAAAGTACAAGTTGAATTATTACTAAACACAAAGCACAGTCCTGTGGGGGGAGGGAAATCGGGGGGGGGGGAGACAAAGAGGCTTGGAGTAAATACCCAGAAAGAGACTGCACCAGGAGCAGACACTCTAGTCCATAAGCCAGTAACTATAAAAACAGTGTGCTAAACGTTTTAAAAGTGATGTCTTCCATTTTCTAATATATGTCAGGAAAGTGTTACAGAGAGAGAGAGAGAGAGAGAGAGAGAGAGAGAGAGAGAGAGAGAGGAAATGCATCACTGAAAAAGAGGACCAAAAGTGGTGGTGTCCATTCCACCACCTTGTTTTTGCTAGGCCAGGATGGGGCATCTCTGGCCCTTTAGATGTTGTTGGACTTCAATGTCCACCAGCCCAAGCCAGTATGGCCAATGGACAGGAGTGATGGGAGTTGTAGTCCATCTGTAGGGCCACACATTCCTGTACTAGATCGAAGTTTCAACTAGGGTGACCATGTGAAAAGGAGGACAGGGCTCCTGTATCTTTAACAGTTGTGTAGAAAAGGGAATTTCAGCAGGTGTCATTTGGATGCATGCAGCGCCTGGTGACATTCCCTCTTCATCACAACAGTTAAAGCTGCAGGAGCCCTGCCCGCTTTTGTATCTGGTCTCTCTAGTCTAGCTCCTGCAGCTTTAACTATTGTGATGAAGAGGGAATTTCACCAGGTGCTGTATGCATACAAATGACACCTGCTGAAGTTCCCTTTTCTATTCAGCTGTTAGTCCTGCACCATTGATCTACACTGACTGGATCTCCTGGTTTTCAGGCGGGTTTTTTTTAAAGCCCTATCTAAAGACACTGGGGATTGAATCTGGGACCTTCTGCATGCAAAGCAGATGCTCTATCACTGAGCCAAAGCCCTTCCCTAAATCCATAATAATAGAGCACATTTTGATATCATTGCTGATGTAATAGGAATCTTAAATCCCCGCCTTTGCGTTGCATGGGAGGGGAAAAACAGGGCTTTCCCCCATTCAATATTGCTGATGGGACACTTAGATCCACCTACATTGCCAAAATGGATGCAACTTCTCAGAGCCATGCCATGCAGACCATGCAGACAGTCTAGGGTGACCATATGGAAAGGAGGACAGGGCTCCTGTGTCTTTAACAGTTGTATAGAAAAGGGAATTTCAGCAGGTGTCATTCCCTCTTCATCACAACAGTTGAAGCTGCAGGAGCCCTGCCCTCTTTTGTATCTGGTCTCTCTAGTATAGCGCCTGCAGCTTTAACTGTTGTGATGAAGAGGGGATTTCACCAGGTGCTGCATGCAATCGAATGACACCTGCTGAAATTCCCCTTTCAGTACAACTGTTAAAGATACAGGAGCCCTGTCCTCCTTTCCATTTGGTCACCCTATGCAAAACGCCGCTTGTTTTCATTTTCCTTCCTCCCACCAAGTCCAGAGCAGAGTGGGCGGGGTGCTGCTTCCTGCCCCAGGGCTATTCATCGGGGGCGGAGGTGGGGGCGGATATGTGTTGTCTGCCTTCATAGGTTACATCTGATCTGCCACTGTTTTTCTGGCATGTTTCCAGACACAAAACAAGGCGAAAGATACAAATCTTAGGATAACATCTGACTCTTGGAACTGGATCAGCAATAATATTCCAAAACATCTGCCGTGCATACATACTGTATGAGATCAAGCTCCAACTGTATCTAACCGCACTATAGCCAGGAGAAAATATAGAAATTAAATCATAGGATCGGTTGGAGGAATGGCAGAGAGTGCGCAAATAGTGCCCAGGAAGGCTCCTCTGGGGTTTCTGGAATTTAGTGTTGCTGTAGTTCTCCCTGCCCCACAGACCGCCCCTCCAAGGGAGACAAGGGCTCCACCTTTGTTAACTCCTGAGCATGGGGGCAGGCTGGGTAAATTCCTATTACAGTTTGACAGTGGTAGCACTCTACTACTTGTATGCGACTCCCATTAGGTACCGATTGGGTAGAAGTGTGAATGACATAGGGGTTCATCAGACGAGCATTTTACCGCACACATGCTCTTGCCTGCTCACGGTTATGTGCGCATCCTTTAGATAAAGTCCACCTCCCGCGCGCCTCCCGCTCCTTCTTGCCTTATTTCTGTCACAAAACGGACCCCTTTTAATCTGACTTCTTTTTAAGGAAATGGAATGTGCCGCCGTTTCCTGCTGCTTGCCAGAAAAGCGGCGTGATAAAAATGCCCCCCCCGAAGGGGCCACGTGATCTTGGTTACTTCCTTTTTCTTCTCCAGGAAGAAAGAGGAAGTAATGTGGGACAGGAGCGGGGGCAGAGAAGCAATGGTAGGGAACCGCGATTCCTCCGCCCCGTCTGATGACACTCATAAAATTACTGAGGAGACTTAAGGCCCCCTCCACAAGAATGCGCCTTTGCGCCTGGTTCCGCGATTATGCGCATTATCGCGGAGGCGCATTTACTCACAATCCCTCTGCACGGGAGGCGGCGAGAAGCGGCGAAGCGCATTAAAAGATGCCCAAAAAGCGCTTTCCAGGTAGTTAATGCGCATAATCGCTTGTTCACACAGCGAAAATGCGCTTTAACGGCCGGAGCAAAATAAAAGTCGCTATTTAACGCGCATTCGAAAATGCGCATTATCGGGGAGATAACGCGCCTGTACGCCCGTTTTGCGCTCCGCTGGTGTGTAGGTAAAATTTATAATTAGCCTTCAAGGCTCATTAAACGCCCCGTGTGGAGGAGGCCAATGAGGCCTGCAACGCCTCCTCACAGGCTCGCCTCCACAAAATCTACTGTAAGGTTTAGAGGGAAGCTATTTTGATGTAACTTGCCATTATACATCCTTTCATAAGCCCGTGGAGTAGACAGCGCAGTGACATCAGAGCTTTCAGTCTTCCGAGTCGTGCAGAAGCTATTCACATATGTTTTCCACATTACATGAAGGAGATGAAATCCTGCTATGACTTTTCCAAAGCAACAACTTCACTTTAACATCCCATTTGCGTGTTTTCCTCTATTTGACTGGTTTCTACACCTCAAAACAAAACAGCCAACCTCAGCAACAACTTGATAGAAATAAATTGCTTCAAATTTCACTTTAACTTTTTATTTATTTATTTATTTTATTCCATTTATATACCGCCCCATAGCCGAAGCTCTCTGGGCGGTTTACAAAAATTAAAAACATTGAACAATTAAAACACCGATATACAAAATTTAAAAGCATAAAGCATAAAAGCAAGTTAAAATTACAATATCCTTCTGGGTCAGAGCACAACAACAACAACACAAAAACCCTCATATGCTGTTAAATGCCTGGGAGAAGAGGAAGAGATATTTATTTATTTAAATATTTATTTATTTAAAGTACTTGATATCCTGAGAACTTTAAGCAGTTTACATAAAAATACATATATTTACAATATAAAAACCAAGGTAAAAACAATAAAATAATGAATACATGTATTCATATGTTATAACAATAAGAGCAGTAAAACAGAGCAATGTAATGGTCGATTATAAGTCGGGGAAAGGCTGAGAAAACAGATATGTCTTTAAGAGAAGTTTGGAGCTCGCTACAGTATCTGCCTCTTGAACCACATGTGGGAGAGTGTTCCAGAGGATGGGTGCCACTACCGAGAAGGCCCGCTTACATGGTGTTACCTGGTGACACACTGTTGATCATGGGATGCTCAGTACGGCCTTCTCAGAAGATTGTTGCTGTGGTGCATATAGGGGAAGACAGTTGGCTAGGAATCCTGTTGTTTATGGATGTTGAATGTCAGTAACAAAACTGCAACCATTGCTTGGTAGCTTAGGAGTCCCTGGTAGGGTGTCCATATGAAAAGGAGGACAGGGCTCCTGTATCCTTAACAGTTGCATAGAAAAGGGAATTTCAGCAGGTGTCATTTGCATGCATGCAGCACTTGGTGAAATTCCCTCTTCATCACAACAGTTAAAGCTGCAGGAGCCCTGCCCTCTTTTGTATGTGGTCACTCTAGTATAGCTAGTGTAGCTTTAACTAGCTGCACATTTAAAAAGTCAGGGACTTTTTGCTTTGCTGTGAGGTCACCACCGTCATCTCACCATCTGTTGGTGATGCCCTCACTTCAGCTTTGGGCCAGGGGCATTCTGGGGGTGGATTATGCCCACTGATGGAAAAGCGGAAGGCTAAGCAGAAGGCAGGGGGTGGGCCCGATGAGCCAAATGGCTGCCAGAAAGTTCCCTTCTGCTGTGGGCATTAACTGTCTCCACCCTGCAGGTGTGATGTCGCAGGGGTTTAAGGGAACGCAGGGCTAAAGTGGCACCCTGAAGAGACCCCCCCCCCCCAGAGCTCTCCATTTCTTGGCCTCTTCAAAAATGTATTTTCAATTTTAAAAATCTTGAAAAACATTAAGACGCCAGGTTCTCCTTCCTGTTCCAGAATCTGCCACTGATCTGCTGTATGGCAGGCATCTGAAGAAGAAAAGAAATACTTTCTGGCTCTGCCCAATCTATTTCTTCCACCCACATAGACCTTTTCCCTTTGCGCTTATCATCAATTTTGCTTCATATAGAACTATATAACATATTTTCTTCATCATGGCTGGGGAGAGGTCCCATTATGTCACCATGCCATGTTGAGGTTCAGGCCGCCTCTTCACAGCGCCTGTATTGCGTTGCGCTGGTGGCGGCAGGTGGCACGACGTGCATTTGCGCTCCCTCCGGTGATCTACACCGGAAGGAACGCCAAGGCGGCTTTTCCTGGCACGGCTGGCGCTGCCGTGCGTACACATGGCTGCCCGGCAGCAGCTGGAGGGGCAGCAGGGAGCATCGGCTCCCCCACTCTAAGGTGTTTTTATTTATTTATTTTTTTAAAATGGGGGGAGGACTGTGGAGGCCCGGAGGTTAGGTTTTATTTTTTTAACTTTAGTTTTTTAATGGGAGTAGGACTGTGGAGGCGCAGAGGTGGTGCAGCGAGCTTATGGGTCACTGGTCCATCCCCTTCCCTGCCCAGCCCATGGCAACCAATCAGCAGTCGCCATAGACTGGGCAGGCCTCCCAGAAGCTCCGGAGCAACAGCAACAGACAGCAAAAGCCATCGTCGCATCGCTCAAACCTAAAAAAGTCGGGCTAAATGTTAAAGTTAAAGTTGCAGGGGCCCTGCCTTCTTTTGTATCTGGTCACTCTAGTATAGTGCCTACAACTTTAACTGTTGTGATGAAGAGGGAATATCACCAGGAACTAATTGCATACAAATGACACTGGCTGAAATTCCCTTTGCTCTACAACTGTTAAAGTTACATGAGCCCTGTCCTCCTTTTCATATGGTCAGCCTATCTAGGCCTCTAAAACCTGATCTTTTAACTTTACTTCTATAGCCTCAAGCCTTCACAGTGGGTTATATACATAAATGTTTTGACTGGGCTATTTGTGAAAATGTCCTCTAAAATGCTGTCTGGAGCTCAGAACAGAAAATGTAAAGCACAACAACAGAGCCAGTTTCAGAAAGATGCAGGTATGATGAAGGTCCGTCGAGAATGGCTTTGCTCAAAATTAGGGCTGTCGTGAGCGTCCGACTGGGTCTGTGAGGTCAGTGGGCCCCCCATGTCCCCCCTCATGGACTCAGTCGGGCACTCTCGGTGTGAGTGCGGACCCACACTTGAGTGCTTTTGAGGCCCTTGCGAGCGTTCAGCAGCTGCCCACCCTGCCTGCCTGCCTGCCTGCCTGCCAACATCGTGCGCTTCCCCCTCTGCATGAACGGCTACTGCCATTGGCATGAAAAGGGGAAGCACACAATTTCCAGGGGCTCTAGAAATTGTGCATTTCCCCCATCTGAGTTAATGGTGGCTGCCATTAGCGTAGAAAGGGGAAATGCACAATTTCTGGAGCCTTGGGAAATCGTGCATTCCCCCCTCTCTGCACCAATGGGGGTCTTAAAGGCCCCTCAGCTCAGCTCAGCATCCCCTTCAGCTCGTCACCCTGGGCGACTGCCCAGCTCACCCACCCATAAAGCTGGAAATCTGATGTGGCAGCAATAGAGTTTGGCTGGCTGTTGGGACATTCAAGCTCTGTGTCTCCACCTATGTTCAACCTGCCTGTTTGAAAAGAGCCCAATGTTACCATGCACCAATAAATCTCCAGTGATCTCCTTCCAAAAGGAAACCTGGCTAAGCACTGTGCCTCTGGAACTTCTCAACGCTCGGAAAAGCACAGCACATCTAACATTTTAGGAGCTGGGGTGTCTTTCGCATATTTCTTCCCTCCCCTTCCCATGCACACACTAAGAAAGTCTGAGAGGAAGTGAAGTGTAGGAAGGAACTTTTGCTCTGGACTTGCAGGCACATTCAAGCAATGTGACTTGTCAACAGAATGGACTTTGGTGCCTGTTACAGCTTGAAGCCAGTATGACTTTTAATAGAACTTCCAAAGGCAGCTGGCTGTGTCAAAAGTGCAGAGAATAAAGCATTTAGTGTGAGGCAAAGACACAATTGAGCATTTTTTCCTTCTTTTTTTGAAGCCATACAATATTTTGCATCTTCATTCCAAGTCATTTTCTGCCACACCACAATCCATTCTAGTGTTTTGCGCCGCTTTTGAAATACTATTCTTTTCAAACAGTGGACTCTTTTATATAAATGGGTTCCTGTGCTTGCCCATCACCCACAAATGCCAGCAGGCAGGACAGGTGTTTTAGTAATTGTCCAGATTAGAAACCCAAGAACAGATAGCGCAGTTCAAGCATTATCTTGCTGAAATTATTGGGAGCAATCATTACCCTGTGGCCTGATTGATAACTTCTATATAAGTGCTGAGTTTTCAGTTTAGTTTATTTATTCATTTATAAAATAAAATAAAAATTTAAGGCGGGCATTTTTTAAGGCGAATACTCAATCACAAAGGACATTATTTTTTTTTATTTATTTATTAAACACTGCCCTCATCTTCACGGCGCGATCGTCGCCTGGCGGCAGGCAGCACACCCCGCATTGGCGCTCCTTCCGCCCATCTACAGTAGAAGGAGTGCCATGGCGGGCTTTCCTGCCTTAGCAGATACCAACAGTTGGGTCTCAGTATACCATCAAATCCAAAGTTTTGCTCCTTTCTTTTTCCTCTCTCTCTCTCTCGTCTCACTCCTGAGCTGCTGTTGGGAAAAGTGTGGAAAAAACAGAAAGGAGGACCAGGCTATTGAAATATCAACAGGAAGGAAGGTACACAGCTAAAAGGAACAGAGCAACAACTTCATGAAAGCCCTTATGGGAATGCAATGCTCTTAAAGTGATCCAGATATATTAATCTCCACCTTCAGGCATCTTGTCTACCTTTTATCAGTGGGCGAGGAACCTGTGGCCTCCAGGCCACATGCAGCCCACATAATATGGTCAGGTGTCCTCCTTTACAAAGGACAGTCCTCTATTTGAAGGACAGCCAGAAAATGGTTAGCAAAACTTGTGGTGCATGCTGGGATATGGCCAGAGGACTGAGGGAGGCGGGAGGGAGGAGATGCAGCAGCCCAGAAGGATGCAGGGACTTTCAGCAGCACGGCGGGGGAGGGGCAACATGTTGTGTGACAGGTGCTGCCGCTCCACCGCCAAAATAACGCACGGTCAGTATGCTATTCCCCCTCTCCTTTGCCTAAAGTGTTGTCTGAATGCTGCCTCTGATTTTTCCCAGGGTCAATGGCCCTAAAAGGTACCCCGCATCTGCCTTACTAATTTCCATCAAGAAACTCTGATGAGCTTCATGGGAACTGAACGCTATTTAAAAACCACTGTTTTGAATCATCAAGTTAGCAAAATGGCTGATTTTATATCAAGGCTCCATTTGTGCTTCAGATAATTCATTTCATTTATAAGATTTCTAGACTAATATTGGATACAACCCATTGCTTTAATATGTGTGAATTAAATTTGGATTTTACTTGCACAACGCTGCTTTTAAAAAGAGAAATTACTAAGACCGTGAATTTCATACATTAAAAAAAAACCCCACCACCAATACACTTTTCCGCTTGTTTTCCAGGGAGGAAAGCACTCTGTAATTCTGTTGCTATGTTTTTAAACATATGTGAAGAGCCAGATTGACTAACTTACTCCTGAGCCATTGTATCAACACTTCTACTACATTTTGCCTTTGTTCATGTAAATGCCGGCAAGTATATTATTGGAGGAAGCTGAGCAAGGATTTTGCATTTAATTGTGTGCGTGTGTTTTTAATGTGCAAAGAATGTTTTAGGTTTCTGGGACTTGTGCCATGCAGAAAGGTCAAGTCCTTAGCTGCCATTAGATTTATGGACTGAACAGCATATTTGAGGGAGGGTGGCTGTTATGGGGGAAATCATACTATTACCTTAAAACGGTGTTGCTAAAGGTTGTGTTACACTTCAAAAGAAAAAGAAAAGAAAAACAGAACGTGGGTTTAGTCTGTGTTAAAAGATGCCAGGTCTCTCTGGGATGGAAAGTAATTGGGTCATATCTGATGTATGCCTGTGGACACAGTCTCATGAAATGGAAAATAAAAGACCTGAGGGTCAAAACAACGTTGAAGGTGCAGTGGCCTCCTGATATCTCCACACCCTTTCCTCTTCTACCCCTGATAAACCCACATCTCACGAGTAACACCATCATAAATCAAATTAAAAACTAAATTACATTGGCTACGTTAGACATTAACTTAAATTAGCTCACGCCTGCATCTTGGTTTGCTAAAAGAATGCATGGATTGCTAAAACATATGCAAAAAGGCACAAAGCAGCCGGGCTCTGATGGATCAAGAGCTGTCCTGTCAAGCTGCAGGATATCCTGGCTTTGTTCCTGCCGGTTTGGATCTGCACAGCTTCTGGGCCTCATGCGTTGCTGTTTGCTTCGTTCCAGGCTTCTGCTTCTGCTGCTCGTTTTCTTTTCCCTTTTATCTCCGTGTGTGTTGACTTAGGCTGAGATAACTGGGCCGCATTTTCTTGTGTGTCACCCTCCACGAATGACCTTTATTACGATTTTTGTCTTTCGCAATGGCTCTTGCATGAGACACTCTCAGAATGTCAGGACAAGGAGGAGGAATTCAAACGTGTACCAGGCAAGGAAAGGCATGGCGAACACCGCCTAAAGACACAGTGCTGGATCCAGAGGTAACGTGAGGAGGAGGAGGAGGAGGAGGAGGAGGAGGAGTTGTGCTGGTGAACTGTTGTGCAAGAGTTCATGCTACATGGACTTAGCTCAAGCATGTATCTTAAGACCTTGCTCTAATGCACATGCGGGCAGCCCATGGACCGTGTGCAGCTAGGGCACCTGCCAAGTGCCCTAGCTGGCCCCCAAAGTCCCCATATTATTTGCCTTCAGAAAAAATTACCGTACAGCACCTGGCGCATTGTCAGGGCTACTGCTGTCACTGGCGTCCTCCAAGTGGTGCGCTGAGTTCCCTAGTTGTCCTCCAAAGTTCCACAGCCACCAATTTGCTCCCAGGAAAACAAACAAGACCTTGTAGCGGCTAATGGAAGTGCATTGCTGGATTGCGGAAGAGGCCTCCTGTTGCGGAAGAGGCCTCCTGCTTACAGAAGGGCGTCTTCTGGATCCAACTCACAATGTTTTCAGTTGTCCGTACACATTTCCACTCCGATGGCAAACTGGGGGAATTTAGTGTTCTCGAAGTGGCACCGTTTTCAGTATAGTGACGCCACATGGCAACAATTCATAGACAGGACTGATGCCAAGAGTTACTACGGACAGGGACGAAGAGAACACTCTTCAGAAGGACACGTGTTGAGTGGCAGGCTTGCTCCATGCTTTCTGAAGCTGCGGCACTGTGGGCCAATGAAAAGGACTACATTGTCCCCAAGTGCAGAGCACATGGCTCTTTCTCCGAAGGATGGAATACTGCCCATTTGCTCATAGAGGAGAAAGTAAAGTCATACAGTCAGGGCAGCATTGGGATGGGGAGGCGAGACCTACCTTTACTCTAGGGCAGGGACAGGCAACCTGTCGGGCTTCGAGATCTGAAGCTAGTTGGGGCAGCAGATGCACACATGTGCACATTGCATATACGAACATATACACACGGGGACATAGTATGCACATACATGCACACTTTTCCCTACATCTCAGGGTGCAGGGCTGGGGAGGTTTAAACCTCCCTTCCCTGCCCACTGAAATCAATGGATGGGATAGTTATAGGGAGTTAAAGGCTCCCCTCAAGCATTTTTGATCCAGATCTCTGCATCAGGATTGCTGGGAGAGGGGTGACATTAAAATCTTTCCCCTCCCCTGTCCCCCCGCTCAAGCAATCCTGAATAGCAGCAAGGCAATAGTGATCTTGGCTGCATCGGAATCATGGCGGGGAGGTGAGGTTAAAGTCTCCCCTCTAGAGATCCCACTTAAGATCACTGTTCCAGTTCCCCGAATAGGAACCCCGGAACAGTGATCTTTTCTCCACCGCCCTAGCCTCCATCAGGCCGCCACCCTGTGCTCTCTAGTGAAAAGCAGGTTCCCTCTCAATTGTGTGAAGAGTTGGAGCCCATTTTCTTTGTCTGACAGAACTTAATGGAAGCTACTGAGAGCCAAGCCAGCCCCTCTCTGCATGAGCCACACCCAAGGTTAGACCGGGATGCAATTTGGAGAGCGTGGCTTATTTACGATAATAACAATAATGATGATGATCACCATCATCATCATCATTTCATTTCTATACCACCCAATAGCTGAGGCACTCTAGGCAGTTCACAAATTTTAGATAGACAGATGACACATTCACACTTTAATTTGGGGCGTAGAGGCCTGACTTTTCCTTAATGCAGAGCAGCTCTGCCCATTTTAGGTGCCCCCTCCCCTCAGATCTGGAAATATTCCATCTACTGTATCTGGATCTTGGAACATACATGTTTTGGGTTCTACAGCTTAATTGGTTTTTTTTAAAAAAGAATAGTTTCTAGCTCTTACAAAAGCTGGGGAGAATTTGAATGTTAGGCAGGGATTCCTCCAGCATGGGAACTCCAGGTCATCATGGGAACCTAGATGGTTTATCTCTCTATTTACTATTTATCTCCTCTGTGAGAAGGCGGTTAGAAAATAAACTACCCTTCCTTCTTTTCATTCTCAGGGCTGGGCAACTTGTGGCCCTCCAGATGTTTTGGCATAGAACTCCCATCAGTCTTAGCCAGCATAACCAGTGGTGGGGAATAATGGGAGTTGTAGGCCAAAACATCTGGAGGGCCATAAGTTGCCCACCCCGACCTAGGCAACTACAGCATGTGACTATTTTATGGAAGGCTTAAACTCTCAGAGGCCAGAAGTACAAAAAAAACAAAAAAAACCCGCCCCCAAATCCAACTCTTTGGGGGGGGGGGGAGAAACGTAAGGAGAGGTGAACTCAGAGCAGTTCAAGGAGGACAGAATATGCTCAGTGCCCAAGGACTGCTGAGCGTCTGTTGTGGAATGACGGCAGGGGTGGGGATTGGAATGGAGTGTCTTGGAAAAAGGCATGGTTAGGGATGTACGGATTGTGCAAAATCTGTTCCATCTGGAGATTCTCAGGCACCTTTCATTCTGTCATCCACCCATTGATGGGATCTGATGTTGTTCAGTCTCCTAATTTGCACAAATGCGAATTTTCTCAAATTTGCACATGCTCAAATGCGCAAATCCTCCCAAAATGTGTATTTTTACTAGGGCTGTGAATGGACCCCCCGATCCAATCCAGATCCCGATCTGTCAGGTCCAGATCAGGCACGATCTGACTCGGATCCGGATCCAGATCCGATCCGGGTCTGTTCACAGCACTCCCTCCCGCTCTCCCTACTCTCTCCCTCCCTCCCCCCACTCTCCATGCTTACCTGCTGCCTCCTCCGTGTTGTCCTGCCATCGTCCTCCCTCCTTGCTATAGGCCGGCCGCTTTCCCACTTGCGCCGTGTGATGACGTCACCCAGCATGAGTGGGAAAGCAGCCGGCCCACAGCGAGGAGGGAGGATGACGCGGAGGACAACAGGAGACAACACGGAGGAGGCAGCAGGTCAGCAGGGAGAGTGGTGGGAGGGAGAGAGCAGGGAGAGCGGGAGGGAGTGTTGTGACCATATCCGGATCAGATCCAGATTGTGGATCCAATCCAGCCCTAATCTGATTCGGATCCAGGATCCGGAGGTCCGAATCAGCCCAATCCACTCCAGATTCGGGATCTGGATCTGGTCACAGCCCTAATTTTCACACTTTCTCCTGTGGAGGAAATACTCATTTTTGGCTGCTTTTAAAATTATTATTACATATTTTTCTACAATGAAATTTGTGCAAAATTCCCAAAGGTTAGGAAAATGATCTGCATTTCTGCAGATTTCACCTGACCGGGGAAAAGGCGGTCCGCTATGAAATCCATGGGTGGGATTCATAAAAATCTGAACTCCTTTGGTTCTGTTGTGGATTTCTCTGACATCCTTAGGCAAGGCTGATTGGCTAACTGGCTGAAACCCAGAGCAGAAATACTCCACAGTGCAATGCTTTGTTGCAGGTCCCACTTGTGGAATCTATCAGGGATCCTGGAACTTGTTTTCAATGCCAGCACATATCCCTAGAATATGTGGAATAATAACAAAGATGAGAGTGTCTCCCTCACCGAAGAACAGCTGGTGGAGTTATAATGGGTGAGAGGGATTGCCCATCCTCCTGGGTGTAGATTATTGTTACTCCTTACTTGCAAATGTGATCAATATGCAGAAAGATTTTAAAAGACCTCTAATTTAGGACGTTTCTCCAAATAAGTAACTCCTTCATCCCCAATACTTCTACTTGCAGAACCAAATGGACAGCTAAAAATGAAATAGGCAAAGGAAGTAAAATTAGCAGAGCCTAAATGAAGAGGTGTTCTCTGAAAAGCTGATAACCTAATAAAGTACCTAATAAAGGATACAGTGCTGAAAATGTAAACAGTACCTAAAAGCCCTTAAGTAGTTTGCAGAGATGGTAAAGGACACACATTTCAAAGTGGGTAATTAACACGGCTTAAAGCACATAGCTTGCGGTGAGCTGAAGGGAATTAACAAGGGGGCAGGTGAAAAATGGAACAGTAAACAGCAAAATGCTGTTGGCACTAGTATTTTCAACATAAAAGCCAACTCATTCATTTTCACTTGAACAAAAATGATACTGTTTAAAATCTTATTTCAGGATAGTTGCTACTCTTTCCTCCTTACAGGGTTTCTGTGCCTGTAAAAGATGCATGTGCCAAGAATGATATTGGCTTTTTGAATTCAGATAGGGACCTACCCAACCTTATCTTCCATCTTGTAGCTCTGAATCATTATGCGGCTATTTCAGTCATCATTTATGCTCATTAATGGCAAACTCAGATGGCGGAGCGTTTATCAGTTTGGCAGTGAAACCGGCTTTCACTTAATACAGTAGCGGTTTCTGGGTTATTTGGATAGCAGTCCAGGAGAGGGCGAAGAGCGTTTGGGCAATCGGGGTGTGAGCCGAACTCAGTAACCTTGCATGCAGCCATAGTTCATCATCATCATCATCATCAAAGTGATTGTGGCTGGGTTGGGGGGCAGGTGCTGAGTCAGATAATAATAATAATAATAATAATAATTATTATTATTATTATTATTATTATTATTTATAACCCGCCTCTCCCTACGGATCGAGGCGGGGAACACAATACACATACAAGCATAACAAGGTTAAAAAATTAAAACAAGAGAAACACATCATTAAAACATACCTTATCCTCTAGCTTCCACTGGATTCTTGGGGGCCCCTAAAGAAGCTCTGGCCTCTCGAGCCCAAACCATTCTTACAGTCATGGGAGAATGTGCAGCAGGCCCTGTGGACCTTTCCTCGATTGTATACCCAGCATACGCTATGCAGAGCATCCAAACTTTGACTGGGGCCCAACCGATTGCAAGGACTCTGGCATGTGTCTTATGTGGGGCCCTGCAGTGAACAGCCATGATCAGCAAGCCAGCTGAAGTAGCCATCTAGTTACTTCGTCCCTCCTCCCTACTTTGTGGCCCTTTGCTACTTTGGTTTCACCTTTTCCTCGTGCATAGAGGTGACGGGCTCTTCATCTGAGAGCCCCTCCCGTTGCCCGTACGACCCCTCGGTTTGCCTTCTCCCCCCTTGCGTTCTTTCGCCCTAGGACATAGTGCTCACCGAGGGAGGCTGGGGATGCGAGCCCCCACTTCCCAATAGTCCCTGGCTGGTATTGGGGATCCCTTCCCAAGGAGGAGAGCTCACCTGATGTTCCTCCACTGTCTGTCCCCCCTTCTGTGTTTCTTAGGTGCTCTCTTGGCTTTCTGACTTTTCCCGGGTCTACCGTGGCTTATGCCCTTTAGTGTGAACTGACCAGTATGTTGCCTTCCTGAGTTTCCTTTCCCAGGTGGTGTCTTGTCGAACAGAGACTATACTGAGAGCGTTATCAGATGGGGGGGGATTGCGCTTCCTTACCATCACTTTCCCCCCCCCACCTGTCCCACAATACTTCCTCTTCCTTCACACAGGGGAAGAAAGAGGAAGTAAACAATGACCACGTGGCCCATTCAGTGGGCATTTTTACCATGCTGCTTCTCCTGCACACAGCAGGAAATGGTGGCACATTTCACTACCCCCCAAAAAATATTGGACTTACCGGGGTCTTATTTGTTGTGGAAAGAAGACCAGAAGGAGCGGTAGATGCGTGGGAGGTGGGTGGCGTGGTCAAAAGGACCAGCGAAAAACCATGAGTGGGCAGTAACGAGTGTGTGATGAAGCGCTTGTCTGATGATGCTCTGAGAAGAAACATTGTCAGCGTGTCATGCCTACTTCTTCCTCACAGTGCAATCTCTTGTGAGATTAATTATCATGAGGCGATGCCTTCTGCTAGATTGGACCCCTCTTTCAGAAAGCTCAGTTTTGGCCCTGGGACCTGCTGCATGCAAAGCCAGTGTTATGCCTGTTCACATGCCCCCTCCCCCACTACTCCACCTGACATACTGTGTACAAAGCCAGTGCTGGGGTCTGGCTGCTCTGGCACTTATACATCTATAACCGACAACTGCATCTTGTCACATAAGAACATAAGAAGAGCCATGTTGGATCAGACCAAGGTCTATCCAGTCCAGCATTCTACTCACACACTGGGAAGGCCACAAGCAGGACATGAGTGCAACAGCACCCTCCCACCCATGTTCCCCAGCAACTGGTGGAGAACATGGGCGTAGTGTTTCTGATACTGGAGGTAGCATATAGCTATCAAGGCTTGTAGCCATTGATAGCTTTCTCCTCCAGGAATATGTCTAATCCCCTTTTAAAGCCGTCCAGGTTGATGGCCATCACAACATCTTGTGGAACTGAGTTCCATCGTTTAACTATGCGCTGTATGAAGAAGTACTTTCTTTTATCTGTCCTGAATCTCCCACTAATCAGCTTCATGGGATGGTATTATGGGAGAGGGAGAAAAATGCCTCCCTATCCACTTCCTCCAAACCAGGCATTTCATGTCTCCCCTTCCTTGCCTTTTCTCCAAGCTAAATAGCCCCAGATGTTGAAATCTTTTCTCGTAGGGGAGCTGCTCCAGTCCCTCGATCATTTTAGTTGCTCTGTTCTACACGTTTTAGAACTCTACAATATTCTTCTTCAAATGTAGCGACCAGAACTGTACACAGTATTCCATGTGTGGCTGCACCATAGAATTGTATAAGGTCAATATGGTC
The DNA here is from genome assembly GCA_029215795.1 of Anniella stebbinsi. NCBI lineage: Eukaryota > Metazoa > Chordata > Lepidosauria > Squamata > Anniellidae > Anniella > Anniella stebbinsi. The sequence continues at coordinate 125,223,469 of JARDYH010000003.1, read as the reverse complement.
TTGGCAGTTTCATTTTCAATTCCTTTTCTAAGAATGCCTAATTTCACATATGCCTACATATTGGGGGGAACGGGTTTGGGCCTGGGACGTATGGCATGTAAAGCAGATGCTAAACTCTGTTGTCATTTTGCTTATGCCCCCTCCCAACACCTTTGGCTTTTTAATGCCCTTGTTTTTGTGTATTCCTAAGCGTGTGTGTGTGTGTGTGTGTAGGTTTGTACATGCTTGTGGCTAAGCCTAGGTATTTCCTGGAGCTTTGCCCCCACCCTCCATGCAGACCTTTGCTACATTGTAGAGCAGGGATGGATGGACTCACCTACGCCCGTGCCACTGGGCGCTCACTGAACTGTTGCCGTCCATCGGTCCGCCCCTGTTCGGCTCCCTGGACTAGCCGCCGTGCGGTCACGGGAGCCTGACACCCCCCCAGCGCCATTTTGTGAAATAATGGCGACTTGGCTTTTCCCCTAAATGTTATGTTGTGTAAATGGTAGCCGTCAAGGGGCCATTGGCGCAACGTTCCAGGCATTGGCAGTAGCTCTGCTCCTCCATGCCAGCATCTTGAACTCTTTTGCCTGCTCCTCTTTCGTCGGCACGTGGGGAGGCCCACGCCCCTCATCCCACTCTCCTTCTGGAGCTCTTTTGTGAGCTCAGCACGCTCTTTCTCCCACGGATTTACTCTTGAGAAGTAAGCAAGTGCAATACTGCAGCTGCACAGGAGGCCTGCTTTTAGGGGACTCAGGTTGAACTGGGGTGAGAACGAAGACGAGAAATCCCACTCCTCCATGCCCAACTATATTTGGTCGTTTTCTCATTGGCTATTACATCGTTGGCTGAGCGCCGCCATTTCCTAAGGCTTGGAACGTACTTTGTTACAAATATTGATTAGATATTAATTTTTACAGTAAGCAGGAAAGGCAATGAATGGCTAAAAATACACCATGGCTGAGAGACATGACATCTGTGAATTTGCAACCCAGTAATTATTTGTGAATACTGTTAGCTGTTCTCATATAATTAACTGGCGAGGCTTTAGATGGGCAGGCTGGTCAGCCAAGGGTGCTACTGCCTATAAAACATTAATCAGTATATTTCCTAGACCGCAAAACCTCTTCAAGAGACGCTTCAATCACCAGACAGTCTTGTTTTCTTTCGGTGCTCCCAGGTGAGGCTTTTATTGTGCGACTGCCCTGCCTCATTCATGGGATTTCATGCGCCATCCAGATGGCATCGTCTGTCATTTGTAACTCTCCCGTGTTTTCCCACCACTTCTGACTTTTTTCTTATCACAAAATGTTCATTAAGGCAGTGGAGGCTGGTTGTTCCGATGTTAGTAGGACTGTGAATCTGTTCTGAGTTTCAGTCAGAACCAATCAGAACTCTAAAGCAGCTATCCAAGGTGATGACCCTATTTTGCAGATAATGTTCAGCACCTGGATAGCTCCTTTAGAGCTCTGACTGGTTCTGACTGAAACCCAGAGTAGATTCACAGCTCCATGACATTGGAGCCATTAGTCTTCACTGCATTACAGAAGAAAAGACAGAAGAGCTGCTCAATGTCTTTTGATTGTTAGTGCTAGGCACTGACCATCTGGAAGCATCCTTTATCACAGTGGTCTTCAACTGGTCCAGACCCGAGACTCACCTCAGACACCCAACCTGCACATGGGATCCTCTTTCATAATTTTCTCCATGCCCTAGATGGCAGCAACAGCTTTGCCGCGATTCATCTGGACTGATCTTGCGACCCACTTTTGGTTCGCGACCCAACTGTTGAAGACCACTGCTATCAGTTAACAAACAATACCTCACTTATATGAAATATAGGAGGGAGATAGTTTGAGAAGGTTTGGCCAGTGTTGGTTGATATTTTATGGCCAGTGTTGGTTGATACTTTATTGGCTATGGGTCTCATAAAGCTGCTTCAAAGCATATTCTAGGATAAAAAATAAAATAAATAAATTGGGGGCATAAGAGAGAAGTTAAGGCACTTATAATGCACCAAAAAGCATGGAATGGGACGTTAAGGTGTCCGTTTTGACATCCACATCATCTGAGCAGTAAACTTCTGCATACAAAATATAGATCTAAAATGCTTCTTGCTGGAGGAATGCTACAGCCCTGTTCAGACTAGTGATGCTGCCAAATTTCGTAATTTGTCAGCTCCAGCTCACTGGTTGAATCTTTGCCATTTGTAACGTAAACACCACATGGCATCATTATGCCAGCAGGCCTGGTGAAAACAACCAATCAGAAAGAAGGGATAATGTGCTAACATATGACTTCATGCTGTCCATGCGATTTCATGATGAACCTTGATATTACGCATGCACAAAAGCTCAAATGCACAGAGCAAGAATTCTTATGAAAGAGGAACTCTCATTCAGGCTCACATGGATGAATTCGTTCCTTTCCAAGTTAATAATGGATTCACTCGGGGTAAGTTTGCCCATCACTAGATCAGAGAATCAAAGCGTGTACAATAAATAAATGAATAAATAAATAAATGCTCGTGGGGTCAGAGAGAGGATCATAATACAAGCCCCACCCCAATCTATGTTCATTTAGTAGTTTGTGTGAACAGACCTTATATTATTTATTAATTTATTGATTACATTGATATCCTGCCATTTTCCTCCTGCAAGGAACCCAAGGTGGTTACATGATCCTCCTCCTCTCCATTTTATCCTCACAAGAACCCTGTGAGGTAGGTTAAGCTGAGAGTCTGTGACCCAGTCACCCAGTGAGTTTCAGGGCCAAGTGGAGACTTGAGTCCCAGACCAACACCCTAACCGCTACATAGATTGTACTTATGTAGGCTAGTCTGCATGATCAAGGACCCCACACATGCAGTCACAGAGTTTACGTAATTGTCTGAATAGAGCTTATATTCAAACCAGTCCAGTGGTTATTATGCCCAAAATACCCAGTTCCGTCGCAGTGCTCACAACCTCGCAGAAAAGGTGAAAGTGGGAATGAGATGTTAACTGTTGCAGAGTCAAGAGCAAACGGAGATCAAATAATGGCAGACGTGTGACTACATGATGCTCTGTTCCCCTTCAAAGTTTAATTCATTACCCAAACCAGTAAGCCCCCCTTGGCAGGATTTCATTATCAGAGATGTGCATGGATCCAGTTATGTGAATCCCACTGATAAACCCTAGTTAAAAACAGCATCAAAAGGATATGGTAACAAAGTCCCTGTTCAGATGACACGCTAAGCCATGGTGGTTAAGCATTTTGAGCTAAACATTATGGCTTAGCATGTCATGTGAAACATGACTTAGTGTGTTCTCTGAACCATTCCTAACCATGGTGGCTACATAATCACGGTTTAAACATGCTCACTAACCATTTGCTGCAAAAGGGTTAGCGGCTTAACCATGGCTTAGTGTGTTGTCTGAACAGGTCCCTAGTGTATTTTTCTTTTAAAGGTCACAATCCAGCTCTCAACAGTAGAGGTTTTCTGTGGGAGCAGGGAGGTTTTCTTCATTAAAATACAGCAATATATGTAGTGTGTGTGTGTGTGTGTGTGTGTGTGTGTGTGTGTGTGTGTGTATTTAATGCCTGTAATCTTTCTTAGTGCATAGGGCCAGTATGTGAGAACAGGGCAGTCACCCTGGCCACTGAATTAAAGAGGGCCCCAACATGAGCCCTCTGCAGCATGTCTAGCCTTTTAATACTATTGTTCATGAACACGAGCCCAGTAACTTTGGGCTCAAGAGCTGACATCAGTCTGATTTATGTAGAACAGCGTCCCCAAAATTGGTATCCTCCAGATGTTTTGGATTTCACTGAAATTGGTTTTAGCTGTTTAAATCCTTTTAAATTTTGTATATTGAAATTTTGTGCTGTATTTCGTGATCTCGTATGTGTGGCTTGTGATTTTTGTGGATTGTTGTAGATGCAAAGAGAGCTTCAGCTATTGGACAGTATAGACATGAAAATAATAATAATAATAATAATAATAATAATAAATCTCCCATCAGCCCCAGACAGCATTGGCCGATGGTCAGGAGTGATGGGAGAAAGAGATACAAAGTTCGGGGAAGGGTGATGTAGAAGAAAGAGCCCTGTGTTTCTGGTTTGAAATGCTGTTCTATATAGGGCTCACAGTATATATATTTGAATCCTCCAGGAATAACATGCACACTTAAAATGTCATGGCTACACAAACATTATGGTGCAAAGGCACAGCCTCAGCTTTAGATAAAGGCCTTTGCCTTTGGAATGCTTTTGCCTTCTAAAATTAGAGGTATAGTGGCTCCAATCAACCTGGAGGTCACGCTGTCTACCCAGGGTGTTCTTATCCTCAACCACAGCTATGCCCAGGCTGATTAAGGATACTGTTTGTACATGCAGTAAAACAACATGTGCGTGATATTCATACACAGTGGAGTACATCGCGTTCCCCCCACATCTCTATACATCCATGCAGGGAAAATACCATATTTTAAGTGTTTTGCTTCTGGCCTAACCAACTGAGGCCGCAATCCTGTCCATATTTACCTAGACGTAAGTCCCATTGAACTTAAGGAAACTTTATTCTGAGTGGACCTGCATAGGGAATGTGCTGCAAGGCACACACGAATGGGTTGGAGGCGTAAGGGAGAAGCATGTACTTGCCTGATCTTTGTGTTTTGGGTTGTTGCGACAGCAGCAGCGACAGGATTGTTGTTGTTGTGTTTTTCTTTTCCTTTTCACATTAGGGTTTTTTTTCTGTCAGGGACTGGAAGATGGTGGGGTGTCAGCAGGACAGGGCACGGGCGTCGTGTGAGTACTGTGCTGCAAATCCGCCCACCAGGCATGGGCAAGAGTGCACCAAATCGCTGGTGCGATGGAGCTCTCTGAATACAGTTCAGAAGCTGCAGCTTGTGCAAAATGCAGCAGCCAGATTAATAATGAGGAACAAGAGGTTCAAACATATAACACCGACTGCGGCCCGCTTGCATTGGCTGCCTGTATGTTTCTGAGCCTGATTCAGGGTGCTGTTTTTAAGCTATGAAGCCTTACATGGCTTGGGACCACAGTACCTGACGGAACGCCTCTCTTGACATGAACCTACCTTCAATATCTAAGGTCCTCCTCCCGGTGCCTACTCCAAGGGAAGCTCGGAAGATGTCAACAAGGAGAGGGCCTTCTCAGTGGTGGCTCCCCAATTATGGAATGATCTCCCCAACTGGCACCAACATTGTTGTCTTTTCGGTGCCAGGTCAATACTTTTCTCTTCTCCCAGGCAACAGCATGAGTGTAGTTGTTTCAATGGACCCCAGATCTGTATTTAGGCCTGGCTGAGAGTTCAAAGTTGTTTTAAAGGTATATTGTCTTTGTATGTTGTCTGTATTTATGCTTTTATGGTTTTAAATTTTGTATATCGATTTTAATGTTTAATGTTTTAATCTTTGTAAACCGCCTAGATAGCTTTGGCTACGGGGCAGTATAGAAATGTAGTAAATAAATTAATAATAATAATAGGTGATGCTTATCTCTTTGCCAAGAGAAAAGCTTCACTTCCTGGTTTTGTGCCGGTCAAGGGTGCAACTAAAAACTAGGCCATTCCTTTTTTCCTAGTCAGTGTGATCAACCCTGGTATAAACAGTGTAAGAGTGAACAGTGAAACTGGCCAAAATCCAGGCATCCACCTCCTCACCGTATCATGTAGTGGAAGTAAACAGAAAACCAAGCTGTGGCTGTGAAACTCATGAATATTTTGCAATGGAGAGACACTGGCTATTAGTTAGCCAAGCCACCCGAAATGCAAAGAGTCTCTCTGTCTGATTATATACAGAACGTGAATCGGGGGGGGGGGGGAGGAAACATGATAAGGAAGACATCAAATGACCACTGACAGAAATATAAAAATATGGATCCCTGCAGAGGACACAAGAGCTGAGGCAGACATGAACAATCATCTAACTTGATCTCCCCCACCCGTAACCTTTGACAGTGGTAGATAAGGATGCTTCATGTTAAGTGAAAGAGCCCTTAGTGCTGATTCACGAGATCTCTGGGCTTGTGGTGGCTGAGTTAAATTTCTGTGTGTCAGGAGCAGTGGTTCTTGCATGCTACCACAAACCCATAATTATCATTGTTAATTTTATTCGCTGCCCTTACCAAATAAAAGCCCTCGCTGTCTCCAGCCAGAGTAGCGCTGTGTTATTATTATTGAGTCTGGGGGAAAAAAGCCTTTCCCAACCTAGTCCTCTCCAGATGCACTGGCCATGCTGGCTGGGGATGATGGGAGTTGTAGTCCAACACATCTGGTGGAGCACACCAGGTTGGGTGAGAGCCAGGCACCTTCCCACGAGAAGAGCTGTTTTGGAGCCAGGCCACGACTGCGCGACTCTAATCGGTGGTCGTAATTGTGCAGGCCACACTCTGTACTCACTTGGGAATAATGTTCATTTCAGTAAGACTTACTTTTGAGTGAACAGGCACAGGCTCAAAAGTACAAGGGTGGGGGCAGCTATACAGCAGCTTCTCTTCTGATCTGCTGGCACCACTCTGCTGATATTGGATAGCCAGCCAACTGGATTGCACAGCTGTGCCAGACCTTCCCTGTCCCAGAAGCCTGCATAAGGCTCTTGTAACCCCAAAGGCAGGCGCCAAAGGGCACAGACTGTTTGGTGGTGGGGTCGGTGGGTGGGTGTTTCAGAAAGAACAAACTGAGAAGAGGTGGAAGTTCCCACCTTTTTGTTAGAGAGCTTCTCTCTCTATAAAAAAAATCCCGCTGCCTTACCAAGGCTTTCTGCTTCCACTTTCTTTCTAGGATTATGATTAGTGTCACTACATGGGTGGCCACGGGCAGCCACTTGGTTTCAAACTGAAAACTTCTTCTCTCTGTGTGCTCCATTCACTTGAATGAGACAATGCCATCGAGTGGCGTATTTATAGCACAATGCTGAGTTTACACACTGCGAGATCACACTATTTCCTGGATATTACCACATTATCTCTGTGGGTTTTTTTTAAAGTGAGATTTTCAGGGGATAGTGCGGGAGATGTCATGGACATTGACGATGCCATGTAATGGACCCACAAACTTCCATGAGTGGCCAATCACGAGTATGCTATACATTGCTCAGAGTGAGGGCTGGGTTAGGGTGGCCAGTTATGAATCACCACCAAAGAGGAAATGCATCACCAAAAAAGAGGACAGCACTTTGCATAATATTTTCATATGCTAATTTATATCTATAGATGCAAAGTTAGGAAGAATAATTGTAATTTAAATAGAAATGTGGCCCGTCCATCTCACCATAGTGTGGAAGGGTATGACCAGGTGATTTGTGTACCTGCCTGTTCAGTTTGCTGTTCAGGTTCTAATTGTTGATAGGAATTTTTTTTATGATTCTTTGGGTAGTATCCAAAGGGGCCGCTCCACCTCTGCTGCTTTCTCTGTGCAAATGGACCAACTGCTTGTGCAATGGAGAAGTAGTGCTTCTTGAAGTAAGTATGGAAACTTGCAGAAATGCTAGTTTCTGGAACCGGGCTGGTCAGTGTTGCTCCCTCTCAGAAATGAGCATTTCAGCTCATTTCTGATTGCTTGGGAAATACGAGATTCTCATTGTGAAAAGAGTGGTCCTGCTAGCGGGCAGGCAGTATTAGTTACTGTCCTTTATCTTGGAATTGGACAGGGCACTCTTTCAAACAGAGGACACCTTCAAACAGAAAACCTTCCTCTGTAAAAGAAAGGAAAAAGGGGGGGGATGCGTGGTTCACCCTAGGATGGGTTGAGATTTTTGCTTTTTAGCAATTGAAGGGGTCAGGCAGGTAAATAAAGGGATTCACTGGGATTAAAAGGAAAAGAAACCAGGAGCCCCTTGGAGAACAGGAATTTGGGCTTGGGACATCAGGAAATGGTCCGGAATAAATGGAATAAAGAGTAGTTTTGGTAAAGTAGTTAAAAACACACAAAACGTCTTTCATACAGGGTGGCCATGTGTCCTGTTTTACAGAGAACAGCCCGCTATTTGAAGGGCTGTAAAAGGAAAGTTCTCTATTTGAAGTTGACCTCTGTTTGAAGGGCTGCCCAGTCCAAGGCCAATGTACAGGCAAAGAACCATGAAAAGGAAGAGCTAAATGGCCTTGAAGTTGGCCATCCACAGTTAGCACTTGGGCAGCTGGCTGAGCAGGGTACATAGGTCACCTGATCACAGTCTTCCCCACTACGATGAGGTATATTGTATTTCTATTTAAATGATAGTAATGGTTGCAAAATGTATGAAAATCAGCGTTCTTTGTTTTGGTGATGCACTTCCTCTTCTAGGGCCAGCCCTAAAATGCAGCAAAGTGGAGCAAGCTGCTTCAGGTGGCAGAAATTAGGGGGATTTATCAAATCAGGAAATGATGGGTTGTATCCAGTAGTGTCCTTCCACCGGCAGAATGGGCACCACTGATGTCTCTAATTTCCCCTCCCCCTGTAGCCCCCTACACACACCCCAAACTGGATCTAGATTTAGTCATAAATGACTAACTAAAGTCCTATTGATTTCAGTGGGTCTATTCTAAATATGAGTAAATCCAGGTCCAACCCAATTATTTATTTATTACATTTTTATACCGCCCAACAGCTAAAGCTCTCTGGACAGTTCACAACAGTTAAAACCAGAAAATACAACAAAAGGACAAAACAAAATATAAAACGTTTAAAACTATTGCTTTAACAACAGCTTCTATTGTTGCCAACACACTGATAAATGTAAGGATACAAGCAAATGTAAAAAAAAAAAAAAAAACCAACAACAGTGTGAAGATCTTAAAATACAAGAACACATTTAGAACAACAATACTGAAGAACTAAAATGTCTGGGAAAATAAGAAGAGGCAAGCCTCTCTCGGGAAAGCATCCCACAACCAGGGTGCCACAACAGAAAAGGCCCTCTCCTTAGTATCCATCTGCCTCACTTCATTTGTGGGGTGGAGTGGCACCTAGAGGAGTCTAGGCATCTCTCTCTCTCTCTCTCTCTCTCTCTCTCTCTCTCTGGGAGGAGATGACCCTTCAATGTAAGGGTTTCCCCGCTCCACTAAGAACAGCCACAGGAGGGGACTTTTCCCCTCACCATGGTTGTGATGAAAATCCCCCCCTTTCCAAAGTTGCTATTAGTTCCAGGAGGGTAGCTTTCATTGTTGCCAACATACTGGTGAACGTAAGGGTACAAGCAGATGTCTATGTTGAATCCAGGCAACTAATTCAGGTGATAACCAGAATGTAATTACACACAAAAACAAAGGCAACAGCATTGCACTGTATATATTTATTTCCAACAATGAATTTTTGCATGCATCTCTGCATCCAAGTATACTGAGCAGGATCATTTAATTGCAGGCTGAAGTAGGCTAAAATCCTATTTACATGGAGATGAGAGTAAGCCCACTGAATACTTCTGAGCATGCGTAGGATTAGGCCGGTAGTTATGGGGAGAACAGTCTTTTCCCATCATATTGGGAGTATATTTTCTGGTTGCTTGATTGCTTCCTATGTTGTCATAAATATCCATAACTTGAAGATTATTGCTGTGAGCAACTGGCAGAGTATAGGTAGTCAGAAAGTACTCAAAAGAAATGTGAAATCAGCCTCACTAGATTATCCTGGTGAAGTATGGGATGATACCTCCTGGAGATAGGGCCTGGACCTCAATGTCTATCACATGCTTTTCCTTCACTCCCAATATCAAGCCCAGAAAAATAAATAGCACATGATATTTTGTGGCATATTTATAAAGTCTGGCCCTCCAATGGCTGTGTGTGTGTATTTGTGCGTGTGTGTATGCATGCAGCAGTTCAACTCAATGTCCCCAATCCAAGAAGGACAATTGTGTACATAGACAGGTGGTGTGTATGGATTTCCCTCGTACAAAAGTCTGGTGAAAGAGTGCACTATGTTTAGATTGTCTTGAAATGGCATAGTTCATTTTTGAGATCCATCGAATGGGGGAAATCATGCTTCCCTACCGTTGCTTCCCCACCTACGCTTTTATCATTCAATACTTCCTCTTTCTAGAGAGAGGAAAGAGGAAGTAAACAACGTGCACGCGGCCCATTCAGTGGACCGTTTTCATCGTGGCGCTTCTCCTGCACACAGCAGGCGATAGCGGCAAGTTCCATATCTAAAAACAATTCGGACTTACTGGGGACTTTTTTCATCACGGAAAGACAGCTAGAAGGAGTGGGAGACACACGGGAGGGGAAAGACATCGTGAATAGTACTCTCGAAAATATGAGTACCCAGTAATGAGTGTGCAATAAAACGCTTGTCTGATGCTCAACGTAGGGTTGGGGTTGTGGAGAGGACAAAATGAAGCTTTATGCATCCCCTTCCCTCCCTACTAACTGGATGACCAGCACAATTCAAGACCATGTGCAGGGCCATCCCTACCATTACGCAAAGTGAGGCAATTGCCTCAGGCAACGGATGCAGGGAGGCAGCAGCACGTTTTGGGAGGAGGGAGCTGTATGCCATACGGCCTCCCCTGCATCCCCTAAGCTAGCCTGTCCCATAGTTAATGTTGGAAAACATTTAAACTGCCATTCCAGTGAGCTTTCGTGCGTAGAATGAGAGAGGACGCCATCTTGGTATTTTCCTCTGGCAGCAAAATGACTAGGGCTGGCCTTGACCATGTGACTAGGCTACATACATGCAATACAAGGTTTCCAGTTCACCTGTTGGCAAATACATTTCCCACACCAGGTTCTGGCAAATGTGTTTGGCTCAGAGGGTCAGGAATTAATTTACAAGAGATGGTAAGCGTAGGTCTTGCTTTGGCACGTTGAGATTACTGTTGAAAGGAGAAGTTTAATAAAACTGAAATGTTAAAACAATCTCTCTCTTTCATTCTCCCCTTTAAATCCTTTTAATAGCCCAGTAAAATCCTGCAACTGTGAGGCACAAGGCTATCTTTGGAACTTCCTCGCATCTCATAGCAACTGAACTTTAAGGTCAGTGACCATGCAGGCCTGTTTGGTGAAATCTGAAAATGCTTACGCTAGCTCTCCTCCTCTCATGAACTTCAACTTTCCTACAGCTTGTGTAGGAAGTTACCTACTTTCCCCCTTTCCCTGAAGCTTTTAAAAGTAACATCGGCACTGCAGTTAATGAGGCAGTAGAAGGCAAGCTGGTATATTCATTGTTGTTAATTACTCCGTTCCTGGGAGCCTAATCAAAGAATTGTGCATTCACTTGCTGTCTAGTCAGCACCAGCCAGCTGCGATTTCTGCCACACCTGAGCTCTCAGCTCAGTGGCCCATGATTCCAAATTAATCCATCCCCATTACTAAAAGATAGAAAGCAAAGGCTCCCAGCAACCCTGAAATGGTGCTTTGCTAAAAGAGCAAAGAACAAACAAGCTGAGCAATACTTTGTAGTCAACTGTCTGTGACAGAATCATATCTAAATATCTATTAACACATTTATCTATTTTTATATATCTCCACACACACATGCCTCTTCCCCAGCCCCCATCCCACTCACTAGCAAAGGCTGACCAGATAAAATCCAGGTCAGGGCTCACATAACTTTAACAGTTGTAGAGAAAAGGGAATTTCAGCCAGTGTCATTTGTATGCAATTAGTTCCTGGTGAAATTCCCTCTCCATCACAACAGTTAAAGTTGCAGGGGCCCTGCCTTCTTTTGTATATGGTCACTCTAGTATAGCGCCTGCAACTTTAACTGTTGTGATGAAGAGGGAATTTCACCGGGAACTAATTGCATACAAATGACCCTGGCTGAAATTCCCTTTTCTCTACAACTGTTAAAGTTACAGGAGCCCTGACCTGGATTTTATCTGGTCAGCCTACACTAGCACTATCTTCTGTTGGTTGCAGGGCAGGCTGGACTTGGCTGAGACTTTACCGGGGAAGGGAAGGAGCAGGGGGTGTGCTGCTCTTTCCCCCAAAATGCAGTGTAAGCCCTTCCTCATTTGCCAGCCAGGCTGAGCTGTGGGGGAGGGGGGGGCAAGGCAGTTGACCAGCAGCCCCTCACGGTGGTTGTTATAAAATAGCACACCTAGGCAAGTGCCCTGGATCTTTGGAGCTGTGCCCTGGACCTTTTCAGCAGCCTTGAAGTGACTAGGATACATTAGAACTCACTCCCTTGGCAGACCAATATGGAGTGTAATATGAAGGCAGAAGCCTTTTAAACTATAGGAGACCCTTCCACTTCTCCTCCCACAGCCTGCTCATTGGCCTCTCTCTCTTTCTCCCGCCACCCCTTACCTTTCTGTTCTTACATGCCCACTGCTGGGAGCTTGCATTCACTGAAAATTTGAAGAGGGAAGAGCAAAGGGCAAGAAGAGTTCATTGTGGAATACTGGCATTGCACACAGCATCTGATTTTGCTGCCCAAACCTGGAATTCTGAAGCTCTACAGAAGCTCGGTGGGTTCAGCACAGCGTAGGATTTCATTAGCCTCCACAAACTTCCTTTTCTTCCTCCCCCTTTAACTTCTCCCATATAACTTCAGGCAGCAGATTATTCAAAAGGGAGGGTGAGGACTATATGATACCATGTTTCAGGAAGTGCTAGGGAGGCTGCGTGCAGAGTGCCTCATGGCATCGCCATAGGAACATAGGAAGCTGCATTATAATGAATCAGACTAAGGGTGCCTGTACAAGAGCGATTTAAAGCTCTTTCAAAGCGCATTACCGATTTTACCTCCACATGAAAGGAGCGCAAATTGGGGGTTGAGGCGCTTTTTCTGTCCGATTATGCGCATTATCGAATGCACGTTAAATAGTGAGTTTTAATTTACCGCAGGAATTAAAGCGCCTTATGACCATGTAAACAAGCGATGCTGCGCATGAAACAATTTAAACTCGCGTTTCATGCAACTGGTAATGCGCTTCACTGCCTCCCGTGTATAGGGATTAGGCGTAAAAACGGTTGGGAGAAGATGCGCAAAATCGGCCAACCGGGCATCAAACCAAAATCTTGTAGAGGGGACCTATGTGAATATACGTACTCATGCAAATCTATGTCATGAGCCTATGCCCTGGATCTTTTAAGTACCTAGCAATGCCCCTCCAACCACTACTGGTTCCACTGCTGCTTGGCCCAGAATGCAGTGCTGCAAGCAGGCATGGGTAACCAGCTGTTACTATGGCTACCACTGGGCCCTTCTAAGAATGTTGTGCTGAGGAACAAGATCATCTCTAGCAAAATCAAAGAGCGGCTTTTAGAAAACCCCTCTCTTGCTTTTGCACAGGTTCCCTCTACAAGATTTCGCTTTGACGCCCAGTTGCCCGATTATGCGCATATACGGATAAGTGCATTTACTCCTAATACCTATTCACGAGAGGCGGTGAAGCGCATTACGGGCTATATGAAATGCGCTTTAAAGTTGTTTACATGCGGAGAATCGCATGTTTACATGGCCATAAGGCGCTTTAACTCCCATTGCAAAATAAAACGCGCTATTTAACGCGCATTCAATAATGCGCATAAGCGGAGATAAAAAGCGCCTCAACCCCCGATTTGCACTCTGCTCTTGTAGAGGTAAAATTTGTAATGCGCTTTGAAAGAGCTTTCAATCGCTCTTGTAGAGGCATCCACAGACTGTGGATATAATTTCTGATATTTTTGAACAAAAGATAAAACAAGCACACACACACACACACACGGTTGCCAACCTTCATTAATAAATAAGAATACTCTGAGCATGTACAGTTTTGCATTTTAAACTTGCTTGAACAATAGCACCATCACGATTCACAGGAATAAAATGGAGTTTCCTTCTTCCACCCTCAGCTGCCACTCTCCGGGTGGTCGTTTGGGTCTCCCCTGGACGTTGACCCCAAGATCAAGCCCTAGATGCACCGCTGTCGGCAGAAGCAACACTGCATGCAGTTGAGCAAAAGCAAAGGTACCGGAGCTGCTTGCAAGGCAAGCCTCCTGCAAAATCTGCCCCACACGAGGCCTGTCCAATTGCCCAAAGCCAAGCTTGCGGCTGGTGTGCAAATGCAAGCCTGGACTGTGTCCAGCCTTAGGACCCATTTGTCACAAGTGCTCTGGAACAAGCCACTTTGTGAAACTGTGCAGATCAAAGATAGGAAAATACAAAGCTTGGAAAAAAGGGTCTGAGCACATTTGTTTAGGGGTGCTGTGCCTGCTCAGTGTCTGCTTGCAGACGATCAAGACCATTCTAATGCATGGTAAAGCACAGTTATGCTAGGTGTCTCGCCAGTCTCTTTTCAACTGGACACTGGAGACAAACACCATTTTGTGCAGATGTAGCCCAAACCCCGAGAGGCATAGTGTGCAGCATTCAGGCTCAGGTGACGCTGGTTGTTTTGGAGGGGCGCACATCCGAAAGGTAACATTTCTGCAAGCTGTAAAGCTGGACCTGATGAAACCTATTGGGGCTTTTATGTGCTGAATAGATGCACGGGCCACTTTGGCCCTGCTCTGATGGGTTCATGAGTGTCCCAGGCAGTTCCAGCAATGAAAGATGGCCCTCACAAGCACTGCACAGGATGTTTTTGAAGGGGGGGGGGATGTTTTGTTTAATGATGTCATGTCCCAGGTTTTCTATGACTAGACATTACAGGTCAGGGAGAAAAGGAAGAGGAGGAGGAGAATATATGGGGTTGCTCTTTCATCAGCAGCCACATATCCCCCATTATAACTAGATGCAGCCTAACTTAAGCCAAAGAAGACAGTTCACTGACCACTTTATTAAAACAGAGAGAGAAAAGATTGAGGTGGCCATTTATGCATCGGCACAAAAGAGGACAGATATGCATAAAATTTATATATCCTAGTTTACATATATGTATGAACTCCAAACAAAACAAATTACCACTAGTAGTATATCCACATTTTTATAGATTAATTTTTGTTTATTATTTTAATCTAGGGTGACCAGATAAAATCCAGGTTAGGGCTCATGTAACTTTAACAGTTGTAGAGAAAAGGGAATTTCAGCTGGCGTCATTTGTATGCAATTAGTTCCTGGTGAAATTCCCTCTTCATCCCAACTGTTAAAGTTGCAGGGGCCCTGCCTTCTTTTGTATCTGGTCACTCTAGTATAGTGCCTACGACTTTAACTGTTGTGATGAAGAAGGAATATTATCAGGATCTAATTGCATACAAATGACCCTGGCTGAAATTCCCTTGTCTCTTCAGCTGTTAAAGTTACATGAGCCCTGACCTGGATTTTATCTGGTCAGCCTACTTATAGGACTTTGCATAGGATTGCATCCTAAAGGACTTGTCCTTCACTTGTCACATATTGCCTTTTACTTGGAATGAACTTGCATCTTCACCTTCACCCTTTTTCAGAGTGGCCATGTGTCCTACTTTATAGAGCACAGTTCTCTATTTGAAAGATAAAGAACCATGAAGGCAAAGAACCATCATAAGGGCGAGCACCCAAGGGCCATGAAGTTGCCCATCCATAGTTATCACCTGGACAGCAACATGAGCAGTTGCACAGGTCACAGTCTTCCCCACTACATTGTGAGATGTATTAATTTGCATCCATACATATAAACCACTATGCAGACAATGTGATATGCATGGTACAGCGTTCCAAACAAAACAAATGACCACTAGTTAGGGTGACCATATGAAAAGGAGGACAGGGCTCATATAACTTTAACAGTTGTAGAGAAAAGGGGATTTCAGCCAGTGTCATTTGTATGCAATTAGTTCCTGGTGATATTCCCTCTTCATCACAACAGTTAAAGTTGCAGGGGCCCTGCCTTCTTTTGTATATGGTCACTCTACCTATAAGTCTCAGTAGTTCCCAGTCCAGGGAATGCTGGGAGTTGTAGGACTTTTTTCTGTCTAAACATGCATAGGATTGCACCCTTGCTGCTTATATTTATTCTGATATACACACGCGTTAACTTTTTGGGGGGAGTATGTGTTGACTGGAGAACTTGGTTTTGAAACAGAATTCTAATATTTTGAAGGGCAGAAATTTATCAAAATAGTTGTCTGAAAATTAATTTATTGGTTGCCAAATCTCTTCTAAAAAAAGCCTCCTGTGATGAAACCCACAGCGGCGTTTTTTGACACAGTCTTGGTTTATATTTATTCCATATTCTCAAAATTGCTCGTCTCACATAATGGTTATTAAAGTCTGCATTCACCTTAGCTTTATCATACCACAAATACCCATGCCAGCCAAATCTTAAGTCATGACTCTCTACTTCCAATAATCTACTATTTTCAACAAAATCCACTCCTTCATCCAAACCATGCAACAAGCAGAGAAATATGTCCTCAAATCTGACAAATCCAGTCCTTGGTAAAACAATAAAAAATAATGCATTTCTCAAATTCTAACTTTTAATGTTTGGATTATATAAAAAAGTGTGCTTTCCCCAAAGTTCATTTCTTTTATTGTCTTACAGACGCATGCATGGCAGGCTTCCCAGATAGAAGGGGCATGACCTTAGAAAATGGATTTTCCCTCTTTCTGTCACCATGAGAATCTGCAGTCCACTCATAGGAACTAGGTCTGGCAACAGCTTGGTAAAAATGAATTCTCAAGAGAAAACAAATAAGTTTGTTCCAGCTGAGGTCCTGAATAATTGCCTTTTAACCTGTATAAGCAACAAAAATAAGCACATTGATTTTGTCCCAAGGGAGCCAGTATTAACCAGGCATGTCCCAGCTCGCCCTTCTCAGTTCAGGACATGACAAAACACTGGACTGGGAAAAGAGTCTCTTGGGTCCGCCTCTCTCTGAGCTGTTGCTGAGCTGCTGGGCGGTTTGTGAGCGTTTAAGGAGTAGTTGAAACACCTGGTAAGCTCTGAGGGGCAAATCATCATGTTGCACGCATGCATGGAATGACGCCACAGCGGCCTTATTCTTCCCTTTCTCTTTAAAGAAAAGTATTTTCAGGAGGTGGCTAGTCTGAACAGATGAGTGATGGAGGGAGGGAGGGAGGGAGGTTGCTTAACCCTTTCCTTCCTGGCCACTTTCCTACCCCAAAGCACACACATTCAGCCATCCCCCTCCCCAAATATACATACACCCTGCAGGGGTCCAGGGGTGGGGAACACATGCAAGAAACCCCACAGGGTGGCTTAGTTCGGACGAGACTTAATTGTTAATGCACAATGTCCAAGAAGCCTCACTTTACAATAAATAAGAGAGCATAGGAAAAAAACCTGTGGGTATCCAGCTGGTGCTACCCACTGAATAAACCCAATTTCATTACGATCTCTCAGTGCTCAAACAGGATATCAGTTTAAACCGTGAAAATTTGAAATGGCAAACGATATCCTGAACGTGTCTGGCAAACGTCATTTTGATATTGAAGCTAGGGGTGTGCACCGGATCGAGTCTGATCCACGATCCGGACCCGATCGGGAGGAAATCAGATACAATTATCCGATTTCCGATCCCCGCATCTGGATCATCCGATTTGATCCGAACCGGTCCAGAAGGACCCGATCCGGTTCGGATAAGATCGGAGGATCGGACCTCCTCCCGCCCCTCCTGCTCCTTACCTGCCAGGGCCGTCCACTGCCATCCGCAGCTGCCCATGGGCGGCAGCGAACGGCAGTGGACAGCCCCGGCAGGTAAGGAGCGCGAGAGGCAGGAGGGCCCCCCCACTTACCTGCCAGGGCGGCCGTTTCCCTCTGGTGAGCAGATCTACTGAGAAACAGGCTTCACGGCCTGCCTCTCAGTAGCGCGGCAGGTGATGATGTCATCACCTGGCGTGCTACTGAGAGGCAGGCTGCGAAGCCTGTTTGTCAGTAGATCCATGCACCAGAGGGAAGCAGATGCCCCAGCAGGTAAGGAGCATGAGGGAGGGGAGGGGGCTTCCCTGCTGGGGTGCCAGCTGCCATCTGCTGCTGCCCGCTAGTCCAATCTACTGAGAAACAGGCTTCGTGGTCTGGTTCTCAGTAAAGCGCCAGGAGAACTAGGCCGTGAAGCTTGTTTTTCAGTAGATTGGACCAGCGAACGGCAGTGGATGGCAGCGGGCGTCCCAGCAGGTAAGGACCGTGAGTGGGGGGGAGGGACAGGGAGGGGGGAGTTAGGCCCCCACTCACCTGCCCCCATGTTTTCGCCATAGGTTTGCATTGGGGGAAAGCTTTCTTTCCCCCAATATAAGCCTATGGTAAAAACAGCTAAACTGGCGTCCGATCTGAAAATCGGATGTGCGATTTTCAGATTGGAATCCGGTCCAAACCGAACCGGGAAGCCTCCGATCTGATCTGATCTGAGGCCTTGGTTCCGATCCCGGTTCCGATCCAATCTGGGGGGGCATGCACATCCCTAATTGAAGCATTCAGGGGAATCGATCATGTTACAAACAATTGGCATGGTGGATAGGTGAGTTAAACCAATGGCTGGCTGTATGGCCAAAAGGAGGGAGTGTGCACTCCAGTGCAGGACAGCAGAGCTGCACAACATGCAAAGAACTAAATGTTGTCCTGTAGGCTCTTCTGACTTCCTTGGCTGCACTAAAGCCACTCACATTCTCCTCCTTTTTGTTGATTTTTCCCTTACTGCCTGCTTCACTTTGTTAATCATCTTCTCTTCAATTTCTTCTTCTTCTTCTTTTTGCATGGTTCACTGCCCAGCTTTAGCTGTATGCCATGCTCTCGTTTGGTCTGTTTTGTTAGATTGTTGCTCTGTACTCATCAAAGCCACACTTCTCTGTGATGTCTCAAGTTCACTGTTTTTGCCTTTACTGAGATTTAGCATTCCTCCTCTGGCTCCGTTACATCAACCGCTCTTTCCTATGGCTCACTTTGCACATCCACAGTCGAGTGTTTTATCGACTCATGGTTTTTTGCAGGTCCTTTTGACAACGACATCCACCTCCTGCACATCTCCCGCTCCTTCTGTACTCATATATATATTTATATATATTTTTACTCCATTTTACTCCATTTTACTCCATTTTATTCTGTAATATGTGTATTGTAATATGTGTATTTTACTCCATTTTACTCCATTTTACTCTATTTTATTCTGTAATATGTGTATTGTAGGATGCTGATTGTGAGATTGGGCTAAAACCTATTTTAGGTTGCCTCAACAATAAAGAAAGATAACAATGCCCACTGAATGGGCCACGTGGTTGTTGCTGCTTCCTCTTTCTCCCTCATGTGAAGAAAGAGGAAGCTGCTTGTTGCTGTTGTGGGATAGCAGCAGGAGGCAAAGCGACGGTAGGGAAATGCAATTTCCCCCCGACTGATTATGCTCTTTATTTCTCCCACTTACCGCACTTTACTGGTTCTGCTGGTGGCATCTTCTGTGTGTCACTACAAAGTCCCTGCTCCTCGTCTTCCTTCCACTGAATTTCTTCTGTTCATCTTTTTACCCTTTTTTAGTGCCTTTGTTTACTGTCTTCCAGGTCCCTCCCTCTCTGATTTGCATGCTCTTGGTTTTCCTTCCTTCCTTCTCATACAGGAATTCAGCTTGATTCTTCCATTCTCTCCGCCTTGCCATTCTCCTTTGGTTTGCAGTCTCTCTCCTTTGACCAATTTTCCGAACCGCTCTGTTGGCCATACCCTGGTATCCTTTACAGTTTCCTGCTCCCTTGCTGAACTCTTTCCCCTCATCTTGTCTCTGATCACAATCTGGTTACATTCTTCTATCAACTTTGCGTCTACTCCAGGAGCAGGTTCAGGTGAGGCTTTTCTTGAGCAATCGCTCTGCGTCATTCATGAAATTTTATAGTGATCCAAAAACATTTGTCTTCCACTTGTAACCTTCCCTTGTTTTCCCACAGCTTCTTCCATCTTTTTTCTTACCGCAGGAATCCACTAAGAAAGAAAAATTGGAATAGCTGCACAAATGGCTTTTCATTGGTAGCGCTAGGAGCTACTCATCCCAAAGCATCCATTGTCCCTCTTTTCCACAACATTGGCTAACCTCATGAACCAACAGCTATCTTCAGTCTTGTACTTGTGCCTCTATCAGATCTTTTTATTGTTACTATAAATTCATATTCTCTTTTTTCTCCAGCTCTTTCTCATGCCAAACAGCCTTACTTTTCTCTAATTTGGATTTACTTCTTCTCCAAAATGTCTTTTTTCTGCCCTTAAAGGTGCAATCCTATGCATATTTAAGCCAAAAAAAAGTCCTGCAGCTCCCAGCATTCCCCAGCTGGGGAATGCTGGGAATTATAGGACTTTTTCTGTCTAAACATACATAAGTTTTGCACTCTAAGTTTCTCCTTTGCACAGGCCATTCCCCTTTCTCTTTCTATCCTCAGGATTTTGCCCAAATGATTACTACTAAATACCTTGTATTTGTGGTTCGTTCCCTCCTTTTCCTTCCCCTATTCTTGAAAATTTTCCCACTTGTAAGTCATTTCCAAATACTTCTCTTTCCAAACTGTCTTCTTGTTCTCTTGACCGGTTTCCTCTTCCTTTCTGAAATATGTGGCCTCCATTATCTTTTATCACCTCTGTTTCCTTATCTACGGATACTTTCCCTTCCCACTTTAAGTCTGCCATTTTCTCTCTGATCCCTAAAAAACCTTCCATTGACGCTTTATTTATTTTGTCCTTATTATATGCTGCCTACCAGCTGAAGTTCTTGAGGTAGCTTTCACAGTGTATTTGAAATGCAATAGACCCACGAGCGTTACTAAGGAAAGGGCAGCAGGCATACACATTTTCCAAAAATCACCAGGTGTTCCAACTGCCACTCTTCTGCTGAAGCTCTGGGCCATCGCAAGTTCAGGGAAAAACCCAACCCTGGCCTAGAAATCACTCCTGGAGCAGTAAGATGTAAGTCTGTCACAGGGTGGGGTTTCCTCACCTAGGATTTTAAAGGTGGAACAGGAAATGAGGAAAAGGAGACAGAGGCAGAAGGATCCATTTCACCTACTTTTTTTTCTGGTTTGCCTCCGCAATTTCCACCTCCATTTCATTAGTGCATCAAGTTAATGGTCCCTTTTACGTGGGTTTGTGGTATCTCCACTGTATGGGCGAAACCTCCTTTCGGTTGTTCGCTATCCCACTGCACTCCACCCCGCTCCACCCTGTGCTTTCTCCTTCCCCCTCCAGTTCATTGGTTCTGACATTGGGATTGACGTGGGTGCCTCCCCCACCCCCACCCCGGCGTTGTTGTCTAGCATTTTACTGATCTAATGTTTCATCGTCTGGATGCCGTGTCTGCAGGCAATGAGAGTGGGGTTGGAGCAGCAAAAGTCCGTTCAACTGACTCAGCATAAGCCCATTCGTTCAACATGGTGTGCTGGAGGAGGAGAACCACCCCACCCTTGTCTTTCACCAGCAAGGCCTCCCTTCAAAGCACATGCCCTCAACAAAGGACATAGTGCAAGGACAGCAATACACAGGGGCGGAAGGGCATTTTTCTCAACCAAGTCACCTCAAGAACCCATGGTTTGTTGTTGGCAGGGCTGGGAACAGATCCAGATCTGGATCCCGAATCCGAAGCAGATCGGGGTGATCCGGACCTCCCGGATTGATCCAGAGATCCGGGGCCCATTGGGATGCCAGGCCGGCGGTGAGTTCATTGGGCTCACCACCCTCCCCCCACTCTCCCTGCTTACCTGCTGCCTCCTCCTCATCACTGCCATCGTCCACCGCTGATGTCCTCTGGCTGCTGCTGATTCCACTCTACTGAGAATCAGGCCTCTACTGAGAATCAGTAGAGATGACATCACCTGTCGCGACGTTGCTCTACTGAGAACCAGGGCGCGAGGCCTGGTTCTCACTAGAGTGGAAGCAGCGGCAGTGGCGGTGACGAGGAGGCAGCAAGTAAGCAGGGAGAGTGGGGGAAGGGCGGTGAGTCCTTTTCCCCATAGACTTGCAAGTCTTTGGGGAAAAGGAGGGTCTCCGGATCACGATTAGGAGACCCGGATCTGGATCCGAATCCGGTTCCAGTTCCGGATCAGGGGAGGTCCGATCCAGTCCAGATCGGATCAGACCCGATCCGGATTGTCCGGGTCCAGATCCGGACCAGATCACGGGGGCTGTTCACAGCCTTAGTTGTTGGGTTGTTCAGGGTGTTTAACATGCCAACACTGCATGGCTAACAAGCCACACTGCAGAAAATGTCCTGGGTTCACACAACACGCTACCCCACAATTCAATAACAACCCACCTTCAGGCATTGCATATTGGTTAGTGTGTTGTGTGAACCCAGTCAGTGTCACATAAAACAGGCATTGACAGCTTACTCCTAGCCCTCAGATATTCCACATACCACTCTGCTGCTAAATCTCAGTGGAAATGATGAGGAGATAACCTTGATGCAGAAATGGCTGCCAGAGCAGCCAGACGTGAGTCCCACACAGAGTGGGACTTCCTTATGCAGGCTATTGCTGCTTCTGTCTGTGGCAGGGGTGGAGACCTGAAATTGGGTGGGGACTGATGATTCCTCTCCAGGTCTCCACAATCTAGATGAGGTGGCCCTTGTGTCAGGGGGCAGGGCCATGACCACTGACATGATCCAGTCTCTGGCCAAAGCATCAGCTGGAGCTTCTCCAGCCAGCACTTCAATTGGGGATCCAGCTTTGCCTACCTCATACCTTCACCCATTAGGGAGGGCAAGCAGCATGCTATGTAAGGGGAATCACTGCTGTTACCTCTGACCGTTAATTGGAGATAACAGTAAGGATTCCCCGGCATGCCTCTTGTCCTCCCCACTGTGATGGGGAGAGCTATGCAGGGGAATAGCTAGGAGATCAAAGCATAGATTCCTCTTCCCACCACCCCTGAAGTGGCAGGGTTTGGGACAGGGCCATAAGGGCTGGGCTGGCAAGCCAAATTAGCCCACAGGCTGAAGTTGCACTATTATTGGTCTGGGGTGCAAATAAAGGATAGTTCCATAATTCTCCATACCCATGCTCCCTAGAAGCAGCAGTGTGTCAGCTTAGTTGTACCAGTGCTTGGGATTTGGTCTGTCAATTTATTGACCTCCCAAACTAGCGCAAGCAACCCTGTGCCTGAGCCACTACCTTGCCACACCAATTCAACAATTTGTCCCAGAAGTACAGTATGAGTATGAATCCTGTTTTCAGCTGCATCATGCTCACTGGTTCCTAAAAATTGGTTACTGTAGCCTTTTGGTTTGCTCACTTCACCTGTGGTTGCCTGACTAAGATCTTCCTCACCGCCAAATTGCTCTTCATGCAGCTACATTTCACCAAATGAGCGTGGAAAATGCCTCTGCAGCTAATTTGGCCCTTGAGCGTTGTTCCAACATACATCTCAGCCCTTTCATCTCTTGCTAACTTTTGTGGTTCTAGCACCTTGACTTCCTTTTCTTGAGTTCTTGGATATGCTGTGCTTTCCCAAGCCCTTGCGTTGCACTGAATCCCATCAGCCTCGCTTCTGATCTACGCGCTTAATTCAAACTGCTCTAATCTTGGGTTTTTACAATTATCTTTGCACTAATCCTTGGACCATTCACTTCAATGACTGAGTTTTCACAGCAGCCGAAGAATGAGCAATGACAAGTTCTGTTTATCTTATGGCCGTCTTCACTCTTAGTCCCTTTGCCTCTTGACACTGCAGGTCTTATTTTATTTATTCATTCATTCATTCATTCATTCATTCATTTCATTTATATCCTGCCTTTTTTCCTCCAAGGAACCCAAGCCTTGTGTTAAGAGGGTCTTTAAGGCCCCGATTGGTGTGGGAAGGGGACGGCAAAACTCACTTTCCAGTTGCCAAGGGCTTGGGACGCACACTCAGCCTCCTGAGCATTTGGCAAAGGTTCGCCAGCCTGACTCCTTGAAGCAGGGCTTGTGTGCAGGCCTCAGTGAGCTTGCAGGGCATGCCCCTCCTGAGTTGTCCAATGCCTAGGTTTCATGCACATGACACATTCATGATGTTGCTGCTCTTTGATTGATGCTGGCAGTGTGCTGTTCTCAGGGAAAATGTCTGCGTAGTGACGCCATGGGTACCTCTAGACGAGATGTTTGCCCCGCGGTGGCTTCAGAGTGGCGGCAGGTAATGTACATGACGTAGCTGCCACTCTGAACCTATCCAGGGGCAAAGCCCCCTTGCTACGCTTTAAAAAGGTTGTGCAGTTACCCCGACTTTTTCCATGGTGCAAGTCACAGATGTGCATTTGCTGTCTGCTGCCTTGCTCTGATTTTACCTCGGAGGCGGGGCGGGGACAATGGTGCCCCCTGATTGGGTGCTATCACTGGGACAGGGGGGAGAGGATTTCTATTTTCTCCTGGGTCTCCTCCCAATGACCTCCCTCTGCTTGCCCTATTCGTCTCTCCCCCCACCGTTTTTTATTTTTATTTTCTCCCAGCTCTCCTTTCCCTGACCTCCCTTTGCCTGCCCTGTTTTTCTCCCTCCTTTTTATGTTTTTTTATTTTTTATCTGTAAATGTGAACCTTCACATTTACAGAGTTTAAAAGAATTAAAAATTGGGGGGAGAGGAAAGGGGCATCTAGAGGGAGGAGAGAGGGAGGAGAGCCAGTTTGGGCGCTGCACATCCTTGTCCCTTTCCCTTTGGCTGCCCCATTCTTTCCCTTCCTCCCCATCCCCACTGCACGGTGTGGTGGTGGCAGCGGCAACTCCACACTCGGGCTCCTTCCCATGCAGGTGCCAGGAAGGGGCACAAATGCGGAAGCCAGAGGCCTCATGGCACCAAGGCGCCGCTGTCAAGACGAGGCCCAA
The DNA here is from genome assembly GCA_029215795.1 of Anniella stebbinsi. Taxonomy (NCBI): domain Eukaryota; kingdom Metazoa; phylum Chordata; class Lepidosauria; order Squamata; family Anniellidae; genus Anniella; species Anniella stebbinsi. The sequence goes on along the minus strand of JARDYH010000003.1, from coordinate 125,198,891 downwards.
AAATACTGGGTTGAATCCAATGTTAGTCCCACTTAGAGCAGACCATCATGAGTTCCTGACTGCATCCGGGAGTCTGGTGGACTCCCTCGTGCCAAGCACGCCCAGCCTCTGCTCACTGAGCTGTGGGGCACTCCCAAGCATGCTCATCAAGCACTGCATGTTCTGGGAGCACCTGATTAATGTGAGCCACCATTTTTACGGAAGATACCCCCCCCCATAATGTTAATATATTTAATGTTGTGCAAAATGGGGGTCATAAAGGGTTATTTACACAACATTAGAGATGTAAATGGGCATTCTTCACCTCTAATGTTGCAGAAATGTCTCTGTACGCCCGCCATATTGCACAACATTAAATATACTAAAATTACAGAGCCCTGATCTTGTGTAAGCCCTGATCACACCAGCAATTTATTGCACTCTCTCCATGCCTGGTATGTGTTTTTGCAGCGCGGTACTCACATGATGTTGTCCCTGTCCTACGCTCATCTGGCCGCTTCCCCTCCATTTCCCATCTTATTTTGGAGCGGGGAAAGCCTGTTTTTCCCCCTCCATGCGCAATAAAGCCGCTCCTCCCTCCCATGTATTGCTGTCCTTGCATGATATCGGACCATCCCTTTTTTGTTGGGGGCCTGTGTGTCGAAGGGCAGTTCACTGACAAAAGGAGGGTGGGGTGGTTCTCCGCTCAACTGCTCAACCATGAAGGGAGAGGGTGCCTGAACACTCCACAGAGAAGGCGAGCAAGGCGGCCGCCCATGCCTGGGACTCGGTCCCATTCAACTCTATAGCTGTAACTCCTGAGTAGGCATGTTTGGTTTCCTGACCAGAACAATTTCGGCTTCCCCTTGCCATGCCAACATTGACCACAAACTTCTCCAAAAACTAATTGTAATACTTTCTTTTCACTTATCTTGTTTAATATGATCTTAGGGGAAAACATAGTATGTTGGTTTACTGTAATTGCGCAGTTTCAGGCTGCCATCCTATTGTATTTGCACAGAAATAAAAATATATAAAAATATACATTAAAAAATTAACTGCAGGGGGAAGGAGAACCTAGGGGGCAGGGCGGGAGATTTCGCCGGCACGGTAGCAATACAGGTGAAAAGATACATGAGCCGAAATAGCGCAACAACGCATGGATGTGAAAGTGCCCAGCGCTCGACTCGCTAAGGAAATGGAGGGAGAAACCGTGGATGCAAACCATGGGGGGGAATAGGTGTGATGGAGCCCAAAATGGCAGTTTGCCTTGAGGAGTTGGTGTCTCCGGGGTGCTTCTGGACCACTCACCAAGCCCTCCAGGGGCTCGTGCAAGTAGAGACAAACAGCAGCGGTGGCCCTGTGAGTGCCTGCCAGGCACAGGTGAGTCTACCCATCCCTACTCCCACATTCCATATGGGATGGAATCTAGGGGTGACCATATTACGCCAGCTTTAAAATCGCTCCACTGGCTGCCAATTAGTTTCCGGGCGAAGTATAAAGTGTTGGTTATTACCTTTAAAGCCCTACATGGTTTGGGTCCAGGTTACCTGCGGGATCGCCTTCTCCCGTACAATCCGCCCCGCACGCTCAGGTCCTCTGGGAAGAACTTACTGCAGTCGGCCAAGACTAGGCTGATAACCGTTACCCAGAGGACCTTCTCTTCTGCCGCTCCCAGACTGTGGAATGACCTGCCGGAGGAGACTCGTCAACTTAACAGTCTTTTAGAATTTAAGAAAGCCATAAAGACTGTTCTCTTCCGGCAGGCATATCCAGTGGAATTTTAGAATGTTTTAAGGATGTTTTAAGGATGTTTTAAGATTTTTATGCAGTTTTAATAATATGTGTCATGTTTTAGTCAGTTTTATGTATTTTATCATGTTGTTGTTCCCCGCCTCGATCCAGACGGAGAGGCGGGTAAGAAATAAATTGTTGTTATTATTATTATTATTATTATTATTAAAAAATCTCAAATCATTTCTGTCCTGTTTATGAAGAAACATGTGGATAAAACTCTCATGCACCTGCCTCGGACAAATTCAAATTGCCAAAGCTATATTCCCAACATAGAAAAGACGATATTATGCCTTCCTGTCGTGTAGCTGTTAAAGAGAGAGGTGGCAGGCACACCCCTATTTCAACACAACACAACACATAGGGTCCAAACATAGACTTTTAAGAGCAAAGCACTCAACGCTGTAGGCCTGGATGGATGGATCCTTCCATTTCTATTTCTCCTGCACTCCAGTTATTACAATCTCAATTTCTTTCCATTCCATTTTTGAAGAAATTTGCCGGTTTTGGTACGTTCGTACTTTTAAAAAACGAACTAAATGAAATTTCCACCCATTGCTGTCACAGTGGTCCTTGGTCCCCTGGCTGATGGCAGAGGTCAGCATGTTCTCCTCACTTCTGCATTCCCAGGGCAACTATCTTGTCTGTGCGCTGTAAGTCTTCCTATATCCGTTCCTTCATGTTTCCAAGTAATGACAAAATATTCTGTTTTGAATACATGGGAAAAAGCAATCTCCTTGCAGCAGACGTGGAAGGCACCTGGGTTCCTTGCAAACGTTGAGAAGCTACTGTACATTTGTAAAGCCCAAAAGGATCAGTGCACTTGACCTTCGTCATTCATTTTCTCCTGTAATGAATGAGGGCAAGGAAATTGCCCCATCCCTGAGGTGCCTGCGGCAAATGAGCTGCATGCAATCTGCTGACAGCCATAGGAAAACCTCATGGGATCACCAGCCTATGAGACCTGAAGGAAAATTCCTTCCATCACTCATGATGACATCAGCTGAATTCTGAACTCTGAGGTCTTTCTTAGCCCTCTCTTTCATTTGTACTTTGTTCTCCTTTCAGGAATAGTTTGAGAAAAACACCCCAAATGCTTTATTCTTACCCCCAACAACCCACCTCCACAGTCTTCCATATAATCATATTCATTCATCTTAATTTAAATGTTTTTATTATTATTATTTTAAAAAAATTATATGACCCAATAGCCTGAGCTCTCTGGGCAGTTCTCAGAAATTATTTATAAAACACCTGAGCGTTCTCTCTGTGAATGAAGAAAAGATGGAATAAATGTGTAATGGGGTGCCTCTAAAAGAGCAATTTAAAGCTCTTTCAAAGCCCATACCAAATTTACCTCCACAAGAGCGAAGCACAAATCAGGGGTCCAGGAACTTTAAATCTCCAATTATTCGCATTTTTGAACGCGCGTTAAATAGCGGGTTTTAATTTACCGCGGGAGTTAAAGCACCTTATGACCATGTAAACAAGCGATGCTCCGCATGTAAACTAATTTAAAGCGTGTTTCATACAACTGGTAATGCGCTTCACCGCTTCCCGTGTATAGGGATTAGGCGTAAAAGTGATTGCGAGAAGATGCGCATAATCAGACAACCGGGCGTCAAACTGAATTCTTGTGAAGGGGACCATGAGTGGGTTCACATCACCCAACAACCCATTGGGGGTAACTAGCCATGAGGGGTGGTTGTGTCATCCTGATCCAGACCGCTTCCCATAGGGTGGCTTTTTGGGGGCAACAAGCCACCTTGACAACCCATGGCTTGTTCTAAGGGGTGTTCATGATGGGTTGGTATGTCATCCTAACACAGCAGGGCCATTTCATCATGGGTTGTGGGAATTGGCCAATGAGCTGCTTGTTAAGGCAGCAAAAAAAACAACAACAACCCTGCTGCTCTTTGCCCGTGCTGCCACCAGTGACAGCCCCTCCACCTATGCCCAAGCTTCACTTTGGAGCAACCACACTGGTTCTCCTCACCCCTTTTTTTCAGTTCCAGAAATGTGTGCAAATATGTTCGTGTTATTGTTGTTATTGGCCTTTCGCAAGTGAGCTCTTATGGATGCCTGATATCTGTAGTCTTGCCTGGCCAATTCCCTTGTATGTTTCAGCTGTCAAAGGGAGAGCAGAGGTGAAACAGTGGCTCAATTCAGACGACATGATAGTCAATGGTGGGTTGACTAACCCTAACCCTAGGGGGCACTCCCCACACAACATGGTAATAAATAATCAACTGTGGTGTGGATGAGGATCAGCACTGAGTTGACTATGGCAGCATTTGGATGACACAATAGTCAAAACAACTGACAATTGTTTTCCCCACACCAGTTGTTTATTGTGTCGTCCGAACTGAGCCAGTGAGTGCTCTGAAAAGGAACCACGAAAAGCAGGGAATGAAGATCTCCCCATTCTGAAGTAGCTGGAGACTCGGGAAAGAGTTGAAAAGGCGGAGGACATTTGAGAAGTGTCCGTTCAACACTTAAAACACAGCGCAGATGGCCCCCTCCACAAGAATGCGCCTTTGCGCCTGGTTCCGCGATTATGCGCATTATCGCGGAGGCGCATTTACTCACAATCCCTCTGCACGGGAGGCGGCGGGAAGCGGCGAAGCGCATTAAAAGATGCCCAAAAAGCGCTTTCCAGGTAGTTAATGCGCATAATCGCTTGTTCACACAGCGAAAATGCGCTTTAACGGCCGGAGCAAAATAAAAGTCGCTATTTAACGCGCGTTCGAAAATGCGCATTATCGGGGAGATAACGCGCCTGTACGCCCGTTTTGCGCTCCGCTCGTGTGTAGGTAAAATTTATAATGAGCCTTCAAGGCTCATTAAACGCCCCGTGTGGAGGAGGCCTATATTGCTAATTGGGAGCTATTGTCCCTTTCACTTTTGGTGCACTGATGTTCGCCACTTCCCCCTCCCCCCTTTACCAGTGCTTTTCCATTGACAGCTTGGCAATGGGCCCTTGACAACTGTGCAGAAATTAGCCTATATGCAGTCTCACATTGTCAATGTCCACGTATGTTATCTACTGCACTTCAGTGTTCCAGCTGAAACATATAAGGAAATTGACCAGGCAAGATTACATATATTGAACAGCTGAATGTGTGCTCTTGCGCACTTGCAAAAGACCAATCAAAGTTCTGGGGCTGATTTTTTAAATAAAAATATGGGGAACGAAAAAGGGACACGATTAGAGCAGGGAAGGGGGCAGAACAGGCAGACAAAACAAGTTCATCTGCACAGGACACTGAGATACTGGGCCAAGAGAGAAGGAGGAAGAGAACAAACCATGGTGAGCCCACTCATCTCTCAGGCACACTGTGGCTTGTTCTGTGAACAACCCAGATTGCGTAGCTTATTTGCAGGGTGGCTGAGAGTGTCATGTGAACATGACCAGTGTCTTTTGATTGGCAGTGCTAGGGGCCCTCCATATGAAAGCACCGTCTCTGGGGCCAGGAACATATTGCAACCTCTAAGCCAGGCTGTATTAATGCTATCCCTACATGAACCTCCCATTTTCTCTGGAGAACAGTAGGTAACAAACAGACAAGGCATGTAAGCTTTTAAAATTGTACTGTTCTGAAAACTGAAGAATAAGTACTTTTGCTTCTAGGATTTTTATAGCATGTTTCTAGGATTTAGAAAACTAATTGGCCTAGTCTTTTTTTTATCATAATTTTGCTGTATTTCTCAATGTCTGAGATAACTTCTCCAGAAACTCTTAGTTCCAGGTTCATCATGATTGTCAAGTTTTTTTTCCCTGTGGAGAGTTTTGGAGAACTATAGAACATTTAATGACAATACATTACCAGAAGCTATAACAACAAAATCTAACCCTGACCAAGTGATATTGACAATCCTTCCAAAATTTCAAGATTTAACTTCACCATTCCCAAGAGAATTTATTGTTTGTCTAATTAAATCCTGACTTTCAGTCCATAACAAGACCTGCAAGTCAAGTCCAAGGAGAGATGGGGCAATTTACCAAAGAATCCCCACTTCAACTTAAATACTGCTAATTTTTCTCCCTGTGCAACGAAAAACCCTTCTGAATTCTTGTTTACTTTTATTTTTTCTTGGCCAGAAATTCCAGTGAGGTGGGGACCCCAGCAGAGTACATTCACAGCTACAATGAAGTTAGCCACTAACCATGTATGCTGTAAGATAGATTTTCAGATGTTTGGGGATTTCAACTCCCAAAAGCCTCTGCCAGCATGGCCAATGAACAGGAAGTTGAAGTCCAAAATACGAAGAGATCAACTTTTTGTTCACTCCTACTGTAAGTGACATCATAGCGGATGTGGAAGGTACAGTTATGTCTACAAGCAGAATGACAGTCTAGGACACAGAACTTCTTAAAGGGTACATGTGTATGTGGCTGTATTTTATTTAGTTAGTTCTAGTTATAGGCTGTCCTTCAAAAAAAATTTAAAAATCCAGGGCATGTAACAAGAGTACTAAAACCAATCAACAATAAAATACAAAAAAACAACCCTTTAATAAACCAATAGAGTGATAATCATCTGAGAAAAGAATGATTGCAGCAGCAACTAAACCCTCATAAATGCCCAGGTAAAGAAATGGTCTTAGTCTGGCACCAACGTTTATTTATTTATTACATCTCTATATTGCTCAATAGCCGAAGCTCTCTGGGTGGTTTCTCAGCAATTCAAATCACAAAATACATAATAAAATACAATACAAAATGTCAAAACTTAAAACTACAATATAAAGTACAAACCACGACAAAACCTAGCAGAGATTTAAAATACAATTAGGGGAAGGGAGGGGACAGCATATGCCATATCCCCAGCCCTCCCCAGCCTTTGTCCCTCCCCCTCCCCAAAGCCTCCACTAGACTAGTGAAAAAGCCCATCTAGCTAAAATGCAGCATGGGAGGAACAATGCCCCTCCTGCTCTGCATTGGATACATGTAAGCCTCTGAGTTTGGAAGCTTGCAAACACCCAGAGCAGATGTAATAGGATTGCACCCTAGCAGATTTAAAATAACAGAGCTAAAAGACTAAAATGCCCGGGGAAATAAAAAGGTCTTCACCGTACTAGAATGCTAGTAAAGTTGGCATCAGGTGCATTTCTTGGGGGAGGACATTCCAAAGGAAAGGCACCAAGAAGAAGGAGGCCCTGTCTTATATGACCAGCGGTGGGACAAGACAGGCCTTCCTCACAGATCTAAGTGCATGGGCAGGCTGCTACATAGAGAGGTATTCCTTCAGATACCTGGGTCCCAAGTCGTTCAAGGCTTTGTAGATCAAGATTAGCACCACAGGCGTGCGCAGCACATTTCATTAGGGTGTGCACGCAGGGAATTTTATGTTTTATTTTTTTAAGCGAACATTTATTGAATGCTCAATCATAAAGGACATTGTTTTTATTCATTTATTTATTAAACATTGCAGACACTGATGCCCTACTCCGCATTTGGCTTGTCTGACTGTGGGAGGCCTGTTACAGGTGGTGGTGGTGGTGGGGAATGAAGAGATGCTCCTCAAGCTCCAGCATTGGTGGGGCTTTCTGGTGACATTGGCCAGAGAAGGGGCTTAAGAGGTGATATTAGCCTTCAGGGTCCCTCATCCTGGCCTCTTTGAAGCATGGCTCCTGGTAGAATGATTCCTTTTCGCTCCTGCTGCTGTTGGGAGGAACAGCGCGCTGTTGGGGGCAATGACAGCAGAGCAGCCAGAGGACAGCCAGAGGACCGTTCCTGCTGCATCTGGATCCCTACTCAATTGGCTCATATTGTTTGAGACATTATGGTGTGCCTGGGCACACCTGGCACACCCCTTGCACACCCCTATGATCAGCACCTTGAGTTTAGCCCTGAAACATGTGACCAATGCAGCTATTTCAGGATCTATGTTTATTTATTGATTGATTTATTACATTTATATCCCACCTTTCTTCCATTGTGGAACTCAAGGTGGTTACATGTGGTTCCCAGGTGTTCCCTTTTCCAAACACTGCTTAGCTTCGGCAAGGTGGCTGCCTCATGTGCCTTTAGACCATGTCTTCGGACCCCTGGGGCCCCTTATGATCCCTGACAGCTGTCCCTGGCAGCATTCTGGCAGCTGTATTTTGCATCAACTGTAATTTCTGGATTGTCTTCAAAGGCCACCCCATGTAAAGCACATTACAATAATCAAAATGAAAGGTTACCAGAGTATGAGTCATGGTGGCTAAGTGATCTCTGTCCAGGATCAGCTGTAACTTTTCTTTTACTTCAAAGCTCCGCAGGTTCCACGGAGACGTGGAGGTGGTTCAGCGGCCTTCGGCTTGCTGGCCCGCCCTCTACCCTAGCTGAAAGGGTGGGGTGACCAATCAGGGGTCACCATTGGCTGGGCCATGCCTCCACTGTAACACTGGAGGAAAAGTCAGGGTAAGTCCCCGACTTTTTTAAAGCAGAGCTTTGGGGGAATGCCCTGGGACAGCTCCGCAATGGCTGCTGCGTCATATAAATGACACAGCACCACTGAGGATCCACTCCAGGGTTTTTCCCTCGTCAAGACTAGCCCTAGGAGTTGTAGGATTTTCAGGTAGGTGCAACTCCATCCAGAAAAGGCCATTGACCCATTTCCCAGACCCAAGAATCACTCACCCACAGGACCTTGGTTTTATTGGGATTCAGTTTAAGTTTATTAGCCTTCACCCAACACACTACTGCTTTCAGGTCAAGATGATGTGGGTTGATCATTCCTGTCCATCATTCCTCTCACCAACACAAGGTAAGGAAATGAGATATGAGATGTCATAAATAGTGAAGCAAGTAGTGGAGATGGTATTGTCAAAAGTTAAACTTGCCAATAGAATTCACTAACTTCTGCTTCTTGGGTTATATCAGGGATTCACAGATGTGGTGTGGAAATAGATGTATCCTCTCTGGCTTGATAAATCCTTTTTAATGGTACCTCAATCTTTGATTATTTAGGCTTTGCGATGAAAGTATTCCTGAACGTGCACCTTTTGCCTCAAATGAGTCAGTGCCTCCTGGTTTTGATGGTGGTGATGAGAGTAAAAAGTCATACAATGATAATAAGTAATCTGAACCATTGTGTTACTTTCTGAAGGTCGCTCAAAGGCGGTTATTCAATGTATTGTTTGCTAATAGGGCATGTTTACAGTCTGATGTAGACTCAACAATCCAGGGTTATTGTGTTTTGGGCAATGTCCTTAACAAGAGAAAAATGTGTTTATGATTCCCTCAAAGTCCCATATAACTATGAGAAGAATGTGTAAAAAACACCCTACGGTGTTTTCATCAACGTTATTTCCCTCAAAACTAGCAGTGTTGCCATATACAGTACCTTTAGACTGACTTTATGTTAGATAGTATAATTTATATACTTTAGGATATACTTCCCTTACCAGAAGGAACTCAATCCAGGTTACTTCGGGTCAAAACAGAATTGGTCATGCAACACCTATTGGGTAGCAAAACTTTAATAATGTGTTGTATTTAATAACACAGATCTATTTATTTCAACTCAAGACACATGTACTGTCCTATTTCTTTATTAATATGCTCAGTATGGTAGTATTCCGGCCCTTACATTGCTGTTTAAGATACAGTTGTTATGCATGTGTATAACAGGGCTAAGTGAGTTGAAACCAGAGAGTAGGCTGACCAGATAAAATCCAGGTCAGGGCTCATGTAACTTTAACAGTTGTAGAGAAAAGGGAATTTCAGCCGGTGTCATTTGTATGCAATTAGTTCCTGGTGATATTCCCTTTTCATCACAACAGTTAAAGTTGTATGCACTATACTAGAGTGACCATATACAAAAGAAAGCAGGGCCCCTGCAACTTTAACAGTTGTGATGAAGAGGGAATATCACCAGGAACTAATAGCATACAAATGACACTGGCTGAAATTCCCTTTTCTCTACAACTGTTAAAGTTACATGAGCCCTGACCTGGATTTTATCTGGTCACCCTACCAGAGAGATATACTAGACTTCAAACAGATTTGATATGTATCTTACTAGTGAAAGAGCAGCAGAGCATATAAAGGGTGTCTTTACATTAAAGGGAAATTGTGTGACTTACCCGGGGCATTTGTGCTTCCTGCTTTTTGGTGTGATTGTTATGGGCTGCATTTCATGGAGGGAGAGGGATGATCACATACTTCTCCAATCACGTCAGGTGAGACAGTCCCATCTACTGGTGGAAGATCCTGCTTTTTTATTTTTATTTTAGGATGTTACCATTTTAAAAGTGGTTCTTTTCATGATGGAATTTGCAATGGTTGCTGTGGGAGACGTCCTGGTTGTTCACAAAGTCATGTAATTGACCTACCAACTTCCGTGAGTGTCCAATCATGAGCGTACTATAAACCACTTGTTTAGAAAAGCCCATAGCAGACTTCTCATATATGCCAGTTGAAATGCCTCTCCTAAGTTCTGGTTACTGGTAGTAAGTTGAAATATGCTGCTGTTTCTGGCATTTTAGCTCCCCCCCCCCTTTTTTTTTTTGTTTTTACTTTGGCCTTGCCCACCACTGGAATGCACTGCCCAAGAACTTCTTTGAAATTGAATTTGGCTCTTGGACTGAAAGAGGTTCGAGTCCCTAAGATAAGGTTTTCTACCATGTAGTTGCTTGGCCGTCAGTATTAATGCAAATATGCCACGTGAGTGATGTGACAAAGTCAGGGAATAGTAGTAAAACCTCCATGTTGGTATTAGTAATCTTGGCAGGTGAGACTGAGTGAGGAAGTATTCCTCCCAGCTACAGCGTTTCATGGCTAGAGAAGTCATTCAAAAAAACATTTGTCTTCCCTGCCTTTTCTCCATGCTATTCAGAACTTAAGTTCAGATTTCTGTTCCTAGTGTTGTTTATATATTATGGAAGATTTAGATATTGCAGTTATTGTGAGGTATTTTTTTAAAAAATATTTGCTTAAGCTTTGATGCCATTGAGGTTTTTTTAAAAAAATTTAAGTGGGAAAACATAATAATCTCTCTGAAGTTGCAGTCCTCTGTGTGATGTGTGATGAGGGGGCTGTATGTATATATATATATATATATATATATATGAATGATTAATCTTGCTTTAAAGGTGTAATGTGACCTTTACTTTTGGGAGAGGGGGTAATGGCTGTTGCAGTGGGTGAATTTGCACACATGTTCACATGCAAACATTGCCATCGTAAGCAACAAAAAAAGTTGAAAAAGTTAAAATAATATTCCCTTTACCTCTTAAAATCAACAGAGGATTTTGCAGGCTTAAAAGCAACAGAATTTCCTTTTCAAAACACCAGAAATGAGAACAGATTGACCATGCATTATGAAGTAGTGACAAAACACTGCAGCAATTTATGGAGGGATGGGTCTTCATTTCCTAGCAACACAGAACACATTCGTAATCAGGGGTGGAGGAAACTTCCACACAAAGTATCGAGTTGGTGATGGCTATTCACCCACTGTTTTCGCAGGTCTCTACTTTTCAGCTATCTGTCTGTCCCAACCTTCCCCAATCAGGCGCCTTTGATGTGTTGGACTACGTCTTCCTGCCTCCCCAGCCAGCTTGCCTGGTTACACAATTATATCCTCTTTGGGGGCAAAGGAACTGAGTGTATGTTGGCAGAGTAGCTTCAAGCTTTTTTGGATGAATCATCCTCTCTCTACCCAATTCAGTCTGGCTTCAAGCCTGGCTATGGTGAGGTAACCATGGTGACCAATTGTCATCTAGAGCTTTGGTAGTCCCAGTGGCTCTCGTCATGGCAGATGTTACATACCAGTTGTTCTGTCCCATAATTATCTTTTGACTAGCAAATTGCTTGGATCTGTTGTGCGTGGTCAAGTTAGTCACTGACTTGAGGCAGGAAGGCAGGAATAGGATGTTCCTTCTATGTTAAGTGCATGTATCTATGGGGGGGAGCATTTATAAGGCTGCTGCCATCACACTGGTAACTGGGAGGGGTTGACACAGTGACAGTGGTGGTTGAAGATACTGTTTAGACAAGGAATCAGACAGGTGAGAACAATGTCCCCCATCTATCCATTTCCTCCAGCTCTGTCTACAGAGCAGCTTTAGTTTCCTCCTTCTTCTTCAGTTGGTGCTTAAATGAATGCACTGAAGATATTTTTTTTCTGGACGAAAATAAATAGGTGGAGTTTAAAAAAGAAATAATGAGGAGTGTTATCATTTTGACCATGCTAATAATCACTGGCCAAGACAATCCCAAATTATGCCAGGCTGTCTCCATAACTGTTTTATATAAAGCCTCTGCTGTCCAGGGGAGGGGGGGGGTCAAAGTTCATTTGCTTTAGTAAATTTGGTCAAAATGCCCCTCCCAGGCAATTAAAAACTTCTTCTGTGTTCAAACAAGGGATTAACATAGAATGTTTATATATATATATATATAATTGATTGCATCCAACATGCTTCTTCTGGTTTAGGAATGAGTCCGGTTTGGTCATATTTGACATGAAGGGCGATGTTATTGTTAAGCCCAGAGGCAAGCAGAGAAGGGCCCGTATTGATGGCCTGATTCAAGAGGTAAACTGGGTATTATGATTCAACTATGGAGCAATATTCTCCTGGCTTTGGGAACACTTTGTAAGCTGTGCTTCTTCTCTCCAAGATTCCAAAACTTATCCCTTTTCCCCAGCCCCTTCTTAAAGAAGTCAGCTAAGGGCTGGGCCAACATTTCTGAATTTCTTATAAAGCTCAGCAGGGAAACCATCGTTACCTCGTCATTTTTTAAACCTACTTCTGCGATCTCCTGATTTAGAACATTAATATATTCCACTATGAGATTATTTTTTTTATCAAGGGCACAATCCTATGCATGTGTAGAACAGAAAAAAAAGTTGTACAACTCTCAACGTTCCCCAGCCAGCCATGCTAGCTGGGGAATGCTGGAAGATATGGGACTTTTTTTTCTGTCTAAACGTGTGTAAGATTGTGCCCTAAAAATAGTAAACAGCCTCATTGTGCTGACTGTTGTACACGTTAAGGAAATGTATTTTCTATTCCAGTAGGTTTCGTCAGCCATTTATCCTCAGTGCTTCTGATAGGAAATTATATTAGCATTCCATTTCCAGGAGAGTTGGTGAGCTAAAAGCTTGTCCACTTAACCGCCTTCTTCCATAACAAGCCTGTTTTGGGTAGTGGGGAGAAACCCTTTGTGTTTTGCTGGTTTTAGGTTTGTTCCAAGAGAAGGAGGAGGAGGAAGAAGAAGAAAGAAGAACTGGGTATATTTTTATTCATTTTATCTTGAGGGTTGGCCTCAAATGCGTTGCTTCTGTTCATAATTGCTAAGCCACCTTTGGAGAGATTATGTGTGGAACTGCAGATTATTATATGTGTTCCTTTTATCCAAAGCCTAGTCAACAACAGAACCGAAGTGCCTGGCCTCCCTCCTCTGATGGAAAACTTTGTGCTTTTTAAAGGGATAGGAAAGCAAAACAGCTTTGATGGCTATTAAGAGTACATGCTGGGCACAGAGGAGCCAAAATTGCCTTTAACAAAACCAAGGCTTCATACCCATTGAACACAAAGGGACTTGCTTCTGCTGTGTAGCCATGTATATACTGTGCTTTTGGGGCCTGAGTAGCTGTCAGTTCAGCAGGGAAATCTTTAGAGCAGTGCTGCTCCAGCTTTTGGCAAGACATCCTCAATAGGCCCCTTCCCACAGTGAGTCTACCTACTCACTAGGGGCGTGCTCTCCGCCCTGGAATTATCTGATAACCGCGAACATCCGTGGAGCATTTCATCTTTCAGAGCGGGGATTGGCCACTTCTATACCCGTCAAATAATTTCAGAGTGGAGAGATGCACAATCGGTGCTTCTGACATCTCGGAAATTATCCTACCGTTTCATGTTTGTGGCATGTTCCAATAAGGAACATGACCATTTGGTGTGTATGATGTGTCTAATTGAAAATCTCCCATTAAGGAACATGGGGTGAAGGGGTGGGTAGTTTTGATAATTGATACTAACATCTATGGCTAACCAATTAGGAATTGCCACAGCTCTGTCTGTGACCGTGTTCTGTTCTCCTCCAATCGCAGTGTTTCAGGGGAGGGAATTTTCTTATGGTCCTTGATTCCATGCGCCCATTGCTGTTCTCAGACTCGCGGCGTTCGTTTTGGTCAAAGAGAGAGAGATTCTTTTATCTTTGCACACACAGTGCAAAGTGAGATGGGTGGGGGTTGTTTGGGAAGTGAGATTTAGAGAGGGAGAGAGATCTCAAGATGACTCTTTCTTTACAGAGAGAGGAGGAGAGAGAGAGGGGGGTGCTGTTTTCGTTTGGTTGCCTTTATATGCTTCGTTCATTTTGCCTGTTCCACCCCCAGCATGTGTGCCTGCCTGTTCTGTTAAAGGTTCTGTTACGGGTTCCTTAGATGATGTTGTGACCATCCAGTTTTCCTTCCGTGTCTAACCAGCACTTTCTGTGAGTTTTTTTCAGAGCTGGGGAAATGTGTCATTTAATTGTGAAAGAAGATGGTGATTAGCAGAAAAAAATTGCATATGTTAATTTAGGTATAGATGCAGATTTAGAAATTATTATAATTTAAATAGAAATACAGGAAATATTACTACACTGCAGAAAGCTGTGACCTGTGTGACCTGTCCAGGTGCTACGTGTAGATGAACAACAGTTCTGAGTATCCTTTATCTTTAAACTGGAATTGGACAGGACGGCCCTTCCAATAGAAACAAAGGGGAAACATGGCCATCCTACACTGTACAGGTGAAAGAACACTCACACATGTCAGGGAAAATTTAAGTTTAAGTTGTCTAAAAGTTGGTTGGACAAAAGTTTGAGTGTCCAGAAGGACTGAACAAGCCAGCTGAAGTCAATGAGGAGAGAGAGAAAGTTTTTTCTGTGCTGCAGAGAAGGTCAATCTGATAGTGGGAATGTTTCTACTAGGATAAGATAATTTAATATGCTGAGTTAGGGTCCAGAAATGTGTATATAAATCAGCCTATAGAAATGACTGTGTGTTGGGTCAGGCTGGAATTATGTGGAACGGAGACTGGTGTATGAGAGATTTGATGGAGGACTAGGCTACGCTATAGCCATAAGGAAAAGCCTGTATATATCTGGAGAAACCAGTTTTGCCTTGTATATATTTTTATATTGGAACACAAGTAAAGGACTTGTATTATACACCATTTGCTGAGTGTGAGTATTTCTTCAGCTACTGGGATTTTTCTGGACTTTATTGCTTACTTTAGCGCAGGCAGCGCTTGTCTCTTCCCCCAACAACACAATGCTGAATGTTGCCCATAATCACCACAAAACTGCTATAAATCATTACGATTCCTATTTTAAAGATGTGGAACTGAAACTGAGGGGGAAATAACTTGTCCTTTACCCTACTGGTGAAACCATTATTGAGGGGGAAGTAGAGGTACAGGTTGACCTTCTCTGCAAGGATGACTCAACACCTCTGACTCCAGCCATAGAGGCTGCTGGCTGCTTCTGCTGTTTAGATTTTTGAATAATTCTGTGTTTGGTCACAGTATGAATTATTACTGGATTGCTTAATCCTGGTCTATGTTTATTCATGTCATTTTCTGGAAGGTACTGCATGATAAATCATGATCTGTTTATATTCCTCAGCAGTCATAATTCCATCGATCTTGACCTGGGCCAGATCTACACCTTGTATCAAACCATTACAATCCCATCAGGGTAACACTATATCCCTCTTGCGCATTTATATCTCAAAGGACACATGATGACGTTTGTTGCAGTATTTTGGATAATGTGGAATAAAAAGCAGGAATAACACCATGGAAGTGGTATATGGAATGCTTAATGTGCCCCAACAGTTATCAATGCACTTCAATATGGCTATAGTAGTGTAGTTCTCCTTCGAATCCCCTACACTGTCGGCTGAAATGCATCCCCTGACCATGACAAACCCACTACAGAGTTTCACAGAAGGCAGCAGACAGGCATCAATATACCTCAAGGACTGCCTTCTCCCATACGAAAGCATCTAAACTGTTCTTGAACCATCTTCTCATTAAGTTGAATCAGGTGTGCTGGTGGTGGAATTTAACAAATACAGTACATGGAAGGAAAACTGTACACGGAATGGGTGGGGTGCTTCGAGAAGAGGTTTGGGAAACAAACCTGTGTTCTTCTAGCCATCTCACAAGATATCAATAACTTTTTGGAAAACACGAGGAATCTTTGTTATTTTTTAATTGTATTATTGTTTATTTGCATTTATTCTAATATTAAGCTTCTCCACACTGAGTCTTTTTGTTCCATGATTTTACCAGGGCTGCTTCTTCCAGATTCTTAGCGGGATTGAGCTCAGCTCTTTACATGAGCTTTCCTCCCACCCTTTCCCCATTTATCTGCGAGTTCTATATATATATATTTATACAGCCACTAGACAGCACTTCCTCTTTTCAAGGACAAATTCACCCCAACTGAAAGTGGATCTTTTTGTTAGCTCATTATTTCTGTTTCAAATTAAGTCACGGAAATGCTTGGAAAACATGAGAGAAGCACTGGAGGTTCACAGCATCATGTAAAGGACCTGCACACATCTGTGAGGAACCAATCTCAATCGCAGGATAAAAGCCCCATGTGGAGAAGCCCTCAGTACGAGGCAGCCTCCTTTGTAAATTTCTCTGATGTTGCTGTAAGCTGCTTTGAGCATGCGTTTACCATGGAAAATTGCCATACAAATAAACGGATGCTTTCTCCTATTGCTCTGGTCTCAGTTTGCAGCCTCCACTTTGGCCACTGGCTTTTTGGCTGGAAAACATATGATCTGGCCCTCTTCCTCTAGATAATGAAGCTATTTTATGCTTGCATGTGGTACAGAACTGAGGGAAGAAACCTGCACATTTCTATGGGCAAAAAAACACAGTATGATTGAAATGTGAAAGAACTGGTCTGCTAACCTAAAGTGGCCAGGCCAGACCAGACAAACTGGGAAGTGTGGCTAAATTCTCTGAACAACTTGATCTTGTGCAGTTAGCAATATTTACAAACGCCACTGGGACACTGGAATTTAGAATGTGTCACAAACATTTCCACTGTTAATCAACTATGATCTCACCACTTGTGGCACAGCATCAAAGACAACCAGACTGCCAAGGTCACGTGTGTCACGTGATGCACTCTGTTACACTGAGGGAACTGCCCCTAAATACAGTTCATTTCCAAATAGCCATGCGTCTGGTCAGAAGGGAAGATCTTACTGTTCAACCAATGTCTGTTCACAAGGTTTTACAGAATAGTGAAGCTCTGCTCATGCTCAGAGGCACTCATTATTCTGCAATTTTCAGCTCTGAGTCATGGGACTGAAAACAGGTTTCAACCTTCATGGGTTCCAGGCTTCACGGTAGAGTGCAGCTTTCCCCAACCCAGCGTCTGTCAGATATGTTGGGGGCTGCCTATAAGTTTCAAAAGCCCTGTAGTGGCTGCACGGTGAGTGCTGCATCAGTTATATGATGCAGATGTCACCTCTCAGCCACCGCGGAGCTTTCCTGGGAAGCTGCACATTGGAAGAGCTGGGGACTTACCCCGACTTTTCCCCCCAGAGTGAGGTCATTACGTCTCTTCTGCCGCTTGACCTTGCTCTGGCATCACGCCAAGGGCATTCCCGGGCAGAAGGCGACCTCTGATTGGTTGCCAGAAGCCAGGCAAAGCGCAGGGGGTGGGCCCAACGAGCTGAATGGCCACTGGAAAGCCCGTGCTGCCTTCCCCAGTTAAACTCACTCGCTGCCACCCCACCACATTGATACCACAGGGTTTGGCAGCAGAGTGGTGCCAACGTGGTGCCGTGAAGGCAGGGTCGTGGACTAAAACTCCCATGCTGGGTGGGAATTATGGGAGTTGTCGTCCAACACCTTTGGAGGGCACTAAGTTGAGGAAAGCTGCCATAGTGTGCCACCAGCAAAGAGCAGAAATAAGCATACTATGCCATGGCTAATATATCTTTACTTAAAATATTTATGCCCTGACTTTCCATTTGTTAGGTTCCACAAGGTGTCTTAACAAGAATATAAAACTTTGGAATTAAAAAACTAATAGGAGAGCTATAGCCTGAAAAAGCAAACTTAAATAGCAAAGAGAAGCGTTCCAAAGTGAGTCAAAGCATTGGGAAACCTGATTACCTACTCATGGTTACCTATGCCCATGGAAATAGCTGAGCCTTAATCTGCTGCCTTTAATGAGGGAGCTAAGTAGGTCTCCCCAGGGAGGAAATTCCACAACTTTGGTGCCACCACTGAGAAGACCTGTCCTATGTGTAGCATTCAGAAGGTGTGAGGAGTGGGCTACAATGTAGCCCCCCGGAAGAGGATTCAAGAAGAGTTTAGATGCGTCTGTATCGTCCTTGATGGATCCTGACCTGAACGTAGCAAATGGATCTAAGAAAGCTGTTGACATGCTGCAGAGAAAGGTGAAGACTCATAAAACTGCCAGCCAGTTTAACCAATTTTCACTATTCCTTGCATTATATGAACAGCTAGATCCGGTACTCCATCCAGAGACATTTGCATTTGTTCAGCCTATCTTGAACAAATCATGTACATTTCCTCATTTGAGCATTTGAACATAATATTTTGTATTGTGGACACATTCCACTGCTTTTGTGGTGGCTGTCTGGCAGGGGGTTATCCAAGCTCAGGTTTGCCAGCCAAATCCAGCCCATCTGGGTCTCAAACTGGCCCTCTAGGATTCCCCAGATGGCCACACCCCCTTTTTCCAAACCATCAATTGTTTGGTGGTTTCCCACCTTTCCCACATCTTCACCCCCCGCCCCCAGTCTAAAAGGTTGAAATGTCTTTTCTAAGGCCTCGACCCCCAATTTGCACTCCGCTCTTGTAGAGGTCAAATTTTTAATGCGCCTTGAAAGAGCTTTAAATTGCTCTTGTAGAGGCACCCTATGCTAGTATTTGGGGCCACACCCCTTTTGCCTTCAGCTCCGCCCACCCCTGGAATGCAAGCCCCAAGAGCGTCTCCAAAACAGAATTCAACCCTCAGGCTGAAATTGGCTCTTTGCGCCTGCTGTAGGGAACGTGGCATCAAAGGCACCTATTGGATATTGGTGGTGATGCAGTTCATTACCGACGCCAGTAGTGCTGTGGTACATTTTGAAGTGCAGGTGTGCATCATAACAGTCCCCATAGCCACACTCCCCAAGAGAGTCCAAACCTGAAAGAAGCAGTGTTGAGCCATATCAACAAACTTAATTCTAACAGTTTTCATCTCTGCCGGGAGCAGGCACTTTTGTCAAGCTAACGCATCGTCATTTCCTGCTCAAGTCCAAGCCAAAATACTTTGTGTTACAGTAAGGAACAATATATGTGCGGGGGAAATTTATCCCCCGTCCCCACCCATCTAAGGTCAGAGAACAGAGGGGATTCGGAGGGGTGGAGGTGGGAGATGATGTCAGCGTCCCTGCTACAAAAAAGTACCGGGGCTGCGTTCCTGTGGACCCTGGCTCCCCTACACCACTGACTGACCCAATGCCACCCCAACCAATACATGTTCAGTTCTTGTGAATGTTATTAACTTAGTGTTGTTGGTAGTGGGGGCAATGTGTTTAAGCCTTTGGAGCCACTTCACTCCACTGCTGTAAAACTCCTGTGCAGGAGTGGGGAGCATCTAGCTAAGTGAGATGTTTGCCTTGTTTTAGTGCTGTTTTCATCACTGGTCCCCTCTACAAGAGTTTGGTTTGACGCCCGGTTGGCCGATTATGCGCATCTTCTCCCAATTGCTTTTACGCCTAATCCCTATACACGGGAGGCGGTGAAGCGCATTACCAGTTGTATGAAACACACTTTAAAGTTGTTACGTGCGCAGCATCGCTTGTTTACATGGTCATAAGGCGCTTTAACTCCCGCGGTAAATTAAAAGTCGCTATTTAATGCGCATTCGATAATGCGCATAATCGGACAGAAAATGCGCCTCACCCCCCGATTTGCGCTCCATTCATGTGAAGGTAAAATCGGTAATGCGCTTTGAAAGAGCTTTAAATCGCTCTTGTAGAGGCACCCAGAGTCACAGAAAGATGGGCAGTTGTCACATAACAGCCCTGCACTGAATCAGACGCAAGTTCCATCTCCGGATGGGCAACGTGTGGCCCTCCAGATGTTCCGGCCTATAACTCCTATCAGCTCTAGCCAGCATAGACAATGGTAAAGAATGCAGGGACCTGTAAGCCAAAACATCTGGGGTATCTCTAGATGGACAGTTTCCGTTGACATGTCTTCGCACGGGCGGCAGTTGCGTCACATGACGCAGCTGCCAATGCGAACACATCTAGGGGCAAAGGCCCTTTGCCACGAACTAAAAAAGTCAGCCATTAAACGCGACTTTTTAAGATTGCGACAGTCCTCCCCCTCATTTAAAGTTTCAAAAGTTTTTTTAAAAAACACCCAATGTACCTCCCAGTCCCCTCTCCAGCAGCCGCCGCACCACCAAATGCTCGGTGGTGCAGGCGGCAACAAAAGGAAAAGCGCAGTCGTGCCCCTTACATCAGGACTGGCGTAAGGGGCATAAATGTGCTGCGCGACACCAGGGAGGCGCCAGGGCGCAGCGCTCCCAGCGTCGTGAAGAGGGGGCCCTGGAGAGTCACAAGTTGCTTAGCTCTGGTCTGTCTAGTCCATCAGCCTGTTTGAACAACCAGATGCCATCAGGAAGACCACAAGCAGGACATTGGGGCAACAACAGTTCTCTCCCACTGTTCCCCAGCAACTGGTATTCAGAGGCATGCTGCTTCTGACTCTGGAGGTAAAGTATAGCCACAGTGGCTAGTGACTATTGACAGCCTTATCCTCCATGAAGTTGTCCAATGCCCTTTTGAAACTGCCTAAGCTGGTGGCCTTCACCGCATCACGTGGAAGCAAATTCTATACTTTAACTCATTATCTAGTCACTTGGGAGTACTTACTTGTACAATGGCAAAACAGCACTTGGGCCATGTTTTCAGCGACTAATCCGGAAGGATCTCAGTGGCCGAAATGCACCAATTGTTCCCATTTCGCACCAATGCTTTAGCATTCATTCCCATAACTGATGCCTGCAGTTTGTGCGCGAGTGCCATGTGGCTTTCCTCCTGTGAGTTCCTTTGAGATCTGTGTGCCTTCGGGATTTGTGGCCTTCAAGAATTCAAGCTGCATTTTGAAAGCAAAGTGGAAAAGAGCCCGGGGAGGGAATGGGAACATTCCAAACCTGCGTTGCTCAACACCCACAGGATCAAAGTTTAGATCTCCTGGCCGTTGAATTCCTGTTTAAATACAACATGCATCTGTCCCCCGAGGGCTTGTTTATACTAGGGTTATGTGTGAGCCTTGCCTCTTGCTCCACTGCTAAATTCTTCGTAGAATTGTAACCATATCAGAAATAAATTAACAGGCCATGTCATTATGACATAGTAACCCTATCCCGTTGTGGGATGAAATGGGCTATGGAATCCCATAAATGGTTTCATGGGTTATAAAAAACTGTGGTTTGCTTCTATTTGCCTTAATTCTTGGAAGCTGTAGAGGATTACAGGTAAACTCCTATAACGTTCCTATAACATTCTCTGGAATAACTGCTAATTTTATTGCCTTTTTAGAGGTGGCTTCATGAGTTGCCTTATGGATCTGGTTCAGGCCAAAAGGCAAAATACAAATTAAATTAATAGTATCTATAAGTACAAAGACTCCTCATAGGCAGGGCTGCCTAACTATTAGGAACCTGCTGGTAGAATTGGCTGTGCGAGCCCCAGATTGATCCATACCTTCAGGAGTCCCTCTTCCTGGCGGCGGTGGCAGGAGGTGGAGCCACACGCATTTGCGCTCCCCTCCACCCCTCTTCACCGGCAGCAGCGTCGCAGTGGGTTTTCTTGCTGCCACCGCTGCCGCACCCATGTTGCCTCTTTGAAGGTAAGTTTTGTTGTTTTTTACTTTTTAATTTGGGGCGGGAGGACCGAGGAGGCACAGAGTTTAGGTTTTTTAATTTTTTTATTTGCAGAAGGGGGGAGGACCGAGGAGGCACAGAGTTTAGTTTTTATTATTTTATTATTTGCAGAAGGGGGGAAGGCCAAGGAGGCACAGCTTTTTTGGAGGCGCAGAGGTGGTGCAGAGAGTTTATGGCTTGCTGCACCACCCCCGTCCGTGCCCAGCCCATGGTGACCAATCAGTGGTCTCCACAGACTTGGCACGCCTCCAAGAAGCGCCAGAGAAAAAGTGACAGATGGCAAATGCTGTCATTGCTTCGCTCCAAACTAAAAAAGTCGGACTAAATGCCCGATTTTTTTAGTGCAGAGCTTTGGGGCTTTGCCCCTAGATGGCTTCGGATTGGCGACAGCATCATGTAACCCAGCTGCCACCAATCCGAAACCACCACGACGGAAAGGGACCATCTAGAGGTACCCCAGGTACTTACAGTGCAATACTATATATGTCTACTCAGAAGTAAACCCCACTGTGTTCAATGGGTCAGGTAGATGTGTGTAGGATTGCTGCTTTAATAGGGCTGTCATGAGGCTAGAATAGACTGCATTCTTACACATAGTGGGACTTACACCTGAGTAGACATGCATAGGATTTTAATGTAAGAGTGTATAGCAGCTAGGGATGTATGAGAAATTTGTTTAAGTTCCAGTTCACACCTTCTGGACTAAGAATGGATTTGAACACTATATGCAGTCCATACATTTCCCTGCTGGCAATGTGATTCGTGGGCAAAAAAATGGTGTTCTACAGCATTATGTTTGAAAAATGCACACGTTTGAAAAATGTACACAAACACGCTTTGATCAATGGGAGGAAACCCATAACATTTTTAAAATGTGCACAATTAATGGGTACACTTTGGAAAAATACGCATGAAAATATGTACAAGTGAGTTGAAGAGGAGCATGAAGTCCCAGGAGCTCTTCTCCGTGTGTCTCTGCTGAGCTGTGGGCCCTAGGCAGGAGCCCAGCTATGTCTACGCTTGATGCTTGCGTTGGCCAGCTATGGTCCCAGGTGAACTTTTCACTAGTAGCCTCACTGAACTACCCCTAGCTCCACTTTGTACGAGACCTTGGGGCATAATTGCCATGCCCCTGCATTAAACAGTCAGAGGAATGTATGAAGAATTCTATAGATGAAAATGAAATCTTAGGGTTTACACACTTTGCACAATGACGCTAAGATTGCGACAATCTCAGGTGATCCTTTTACAGAGCCAGAGAACTGGCCACATCAAAAGGAATGGGGTGCTCTATGGCTTCTCTACCTATATTTTGGGTACTTCCTGGAAAGCCAACTTCATGCACACCATTAAAACCCCTGGAGAAGCTGAAATCTGAATTGCTAACTTTGCTCTAATACACAGAGTTTGGGTGCCACCTAGTGACAAAACTGTAAAAGAAGACCAAGTATTCCTCAAACATCAGGGAACCGTCACTTCAACTCAGAGACATGCCTGGGCAAGTAAAGCTAAGCTGCTCCAAAGAAATTTTATTTGGAAATGGGTCACCCTACTCACCTACTTGGCAAACATAATTATACATCCAGTGTTGATCTGATGCACCAACATACAACCTTCCAAAGTATCATCAACTTTGTGGAATTAAAAACCAAACTTTTCACACTGGTGGGGACAAATTTCTCACTCTTCATAGAGACAAAGGACTTCTCTAAATGCCCAATATACCCTGCCGGGGCTGCGCAGTTGTGCCCTGTTGTTTAAATGATGCAGCCGCCAACTCGCAGTCACATTGGGCTTTCCCCCAAGAAACTGTGCTTTTCCAAAATGTCGTTTTAGCATGACTTTTTCAATTGCTCTGATGTCACTACGTTGTTTCTTTGTCTGTCAGTGGTGGCTTTGGTTCAAGCTTAAGAAAGTGGGTGTACCTAGGGGTGATCTCAGCACAGGGCAGGTGTAGGAATGCAGGGCGGGGGGGAGGAATAGGGGCCAGCTTGACAAGCTTAGAAATGGCCACCATGGCAACGTAAAAGTCAGGGAACGAAACTAAGGGCAGTTAAGAGATCTAACACATGAATTAAATGAACTATAGCAGGACAGGTGAACTGCTACAGACTTTAAAAGTTGCGCAGAGTTGCCATTAAAAAAAAAGTGGGGGTTGTGATTTCCCATTCCTGCCATCTGGCAATGTTGCTATGATTCCCCCCCCCCCCCCCAGGATGGATAACCCACACTCACGTGACAATGATGAGGCAAATTGAATTAGCTAGTGTTGCCTTTGTAAGCACTACCCTGGAAATATTTTTATCAAAGGGCGGCACGTATAACTTTAAAATAAATGTTAATATGGATGTGATTTTTGTTTAAGTTTGATGCTGCTGTCAAATACGTTCCCTTTTCTTTTTTAAAGGGATGGATCCAGATTTGTTGGAACTACTGTGCTGAGAGTGGAGAACTTCCCCATTCCCTCCTTCCCATGGCAGCCTGTCCAGCCCCCTAAAAATGCTACACAGGGAGCGAGGAGACCTTGCTGGATGGGTGTGAAGGATCCCCAAGATTCTGATGGAGGGACTTTCTGGAAGCAGAGGCCTTCCTTTTGCAGAAGGTCCCTTCCTCTTACGCAAGACATATCCTGGATCCAACCCGTGTTGTTTGGCTGGGAAGGGGATGTAATTTTTCTGCACTGATCATACCACTGAGTGGTTTTGTGATATGACAGAAAAGCTCAAATAGCATGGCCCATGGTCTGCATGGCATGGCTCTGAGAAGTTGCATCCATTTTGGCAATGTAGGTGGATCTAAGTGTCCCATCAGCAATATAGAATGGGGGGAAGCCCTGTTTTCCCCCTCCAATGCAACACAAAGGCTGGGACACACTGGCATTGGGATGGTGGGACTCTAACTCTTTGTCCACCCTGACAGTTGCCCTGGTTTGGGTTCTTCCTGCCTCCACCCCTGCTCATTACAGGAAGGAAAGAGCTCCCTTTTCCTCCAAGAGCAGCTCGGGTCCACTTCTTTGGAGCCTCCTACAGTCCCAGTCCAGGGCTGCAGCCATGCAAGGAGGTGGGGATACTTATGGCCAACTCACAGAGGTGGAGAGCAATCCTGAGAAGGTCCTGGGCAGCTACTGGTTCTCCAGTCAGCAAGCCCCCCTGCATGCATGCTGCTGCCTCAAATCCATAGGACTTGAAGAGGCATTGAAAGAAAAGAGAGAGCATTAGACCAGGGTGTAGACATGGAAAGATCTCCCCTACCAAGGAGGCATGATTATATATAGGCTACAGTAGGAGTCAGCAACATGGCACCCATGGGTGCACAGGTGCCCACAGAGAGTCAACGGAGCAATGCTATTCCTTTGTCTTTAACAGAGGTGGGGGAAAGTGCATCCTGCAGCAAAATGGCTTGAATAAGCTCAGGCCATATCAAAGAACCTTGGAGCAAGAAGGTCTCCTTCCTCCAGCCCAGCCGCGTTTGGGCCATCCATACCTTTCCTCATCTGTATTTAGGTCCAAGAAGGGGCAAGGCAAGGGGGGAAGAGAGATGAGAACATCAGATGTGCCTGCAAGCCTGACAGCTTTGCCTCCTCCCCATCCCCCGGGAACCAGAGGAAGCCACGTACCTCCGCTTCTCCAAGGAACCCTCCTCCTGGAAACATGGACCCCCTTCCCACCTTCTCTGCGGCACAGACACGTGCCCCCCCTGAACTCAAAGCCAATCTCCGTAACTTCGGCCCCCTCCACAAGGATGCGCTTTTGCGCCCGGTTCCGCGATTATGCGCATTATCGCAGAGGCGCTTTTACTCCTAATCCCTCTGCACCGGAGGCGGCGAGAGGCGGCGAAGCGCATTAATTCATGTCCAAAAAGTGCTTTACAAGCAGTTAATGCGTGTAATCGCTTGTTCACACCGCGAAAATGCACTTTAACGGCCGGAGCAAAATAAAAGTCGCTATTTAACGCGCGTTCAAAAATGCGCATTATCGGGGAGATAACGCGCCTGTACGCCCGTTTTGCGCTCCGTGCTTGTGGAGGTAAATTTTTTAATGAGCCTTCAAGGCTCATTAAACGTCTCGTGTGGAGGAGGCCTTCCGTTCAAGAAGGGACCAGGCACCACAGGCCCAGAACATGGTCTTTGCCCCAGCACCAATGCATTTGGCAAGGATTTACCTGAAGCTGAGAGGCTGCTCCACTTCTGGGATTGCCAAAGATCTCGTGGAAAGCCAACCGTAGTACCGGGGACTCCAGGTCCTTGCTAAACATAGGGCTACTTTGGCCAGTAGGAGAAAAGGAAAAGTTATCAGTTCTAGTGAGAGAGGGAGGGGCTGTTGTTCAGGCTGGTCCAAGGGCCATATCTGGACACCAGACAATGTGGATTTCCTCCTCTAGAAGGAGGAGATTAGATCATGGGACTTTCCCACCCACCTCCACAGAAATCTCTGCCAGGGCTCCAGTTTGTGAGCAAGAACAGCCTCGAAAGAGAATGGGGAAGGCAGAAAAGGGGCATCCTGGGGAAAATGGGGGGGGGGGGGAAATGAGATGCCAGCATCTAAAGCCTCTCTATTCCTGCCTCATCCTAAACCCCAGGACAAGAAGCAAACTGGATGGGCTCTGAGGCGCATCAAACTTAAACTATATATCCTTTTCATGTTGAGCCAGATAAAAGACCTAAATCTCCAGCATTCCCCAGTCAACCATGCTGGCAAATAGTACCGAACACAAATCTCCCCTCTCTCCTTTACGAGAGAAGCCATTGTGAGATTAAAGAGGGCAGTAGGGCTCTGCACAGTCCCCCCAACTCACCTCGGAGCCTCCAAAATGGCCCCAATTCAACTCGGGGTGCTTCGGAGAATGCCCACTTCACCTCGGCACTGAAGCTGAGGAACACAGAATATAAAAGTCTTGCTCACATCTTTGAGGATTCCATGTTTTTCTTTCACACCCTAACTCTCCCTCCCACTAACTAACTAACTAACTAACTAACTAACTAACTAACTATATCTAACTCCCTACAAAAACTATTATTCTCACTAAAGCCCTCTAACTTGTAACTCTATCAAACTTTCTAACTAGTTCTATAAACAATTTAAATAAATAAATAAATTTGGAAGAACTGTTCCTGGACATATAAGAAATCCTCAAAAGGGTGAGATGTAATTACTGGGCTATTTTTATTGATGTTTCTTGAAACATGGCTGATGTGGAATTATAGGGAAATTGCATCCAAAGAGTGGACCATACCTCCTCTTTAATTTCAATATTTCCAGTCTCTTTCCCATACTTTTTTAAATTGTTCATAGAGCCCATGTCTATACTCAGTAAAATTTCATAAATCACAGAGTTTAATCCCTTCTCTGTGTCTATAGAGTCTGCTATCAGTCTTTCAAACTGAGTAAGGGGCCCGATTCCTTGTTCTTTAATATTGGGTTACCTTATGAAAGTATTCAATTGGTACCACATTAGCCAATTTGTGTTATATTGTCAGAATTGAAGCCTCCAAGTCTCTCGTGCTATTGGTTGCAGGTTTTCATAATAATCTCTTAATCTATATAGGTTCTGTTTTTGAAGCGATTTTACCTTAATTTTCCTGTCTTTATCTTTAAGCTCAGGATGAATATGGATTGGAATCAAAGGTGATATTCCCAGCATTAATAGTTCTTTACGACATTTCGAGAGCCTAAAAATTGAGAACATGCCAGAATTTTGATTCATTAAAGTTTTTTTCAGTTCCTTTTTAACAAATGGAATGCAATGAGCATCTTCTTGATTTAATAAAGCCGTTTTGATATTTGACCAATGGTTATTTTGATTATCAGCCATAAATGTCAATAAATGTAAAAGCTGATAAACTTCATAATAAAGTCATAATTGTGGGATTCTCCACCCCCCAACCCCTTTGTCACCGGACTGTATCGGGATGTCTTCGACACCTGAGGTTTCTTACTTTTGAAAATATTTTTTTTCAATCCTAGCCTGCCATCTTTTAAAGCATCCAATTGGTATTTCCAGAGGGAGTACATAAAAGAGATATGTGAGTTTAGGAAGGATCATCATTTTGACTATTGAGATTCGGCTTGAAAGAGATAAGTTTAAACGTTCCCATCTTTTTATATCAACAACATTTTTTCCCATAACACTCCATAGTTAACGTTATAGAGCTTTTATGTGTGTTTCTAGGTATATGTGCATCAAGATATCTGAAGGAAGAGTGTATCAGTGGTATATTTGATTGTTTAGACATACTCAATTGAGTGTTAGGAGGGATATTGAAGCATAATAAATCAGATTTATTATAGTCCACTTTTAGGGTGAACTCTCCTGAAAAGGGTGCAATTCTGTAAGTAAATAAGGGATGGCCTGAGATGGATTACTAAGCATCAGGATTGTGTTGTCAGCGTTCATGCTTAATAAATGGGACTGTCCTTTAATTTGTATTCCTACAATACTGGGATGTTGCCGTAGTTTATTAGCTAGGAATTCTATTACTAATGTGAAAAGGAGAGGGGAGAGGGGACAACCTTGCTTTGTTCCAGAATATAAATTGATGGTCTGGGAAAGGGAGTTATTAATTTTAATTTTAGCTGTTGTTGGGGCATAAATGTCTTTAATATCGTCAAAGATTTATGGCCAAATTTATAATGAGAGGAATTTAGTAAGAAGGCCCAATTCACGCTATTGAAGGCTTTATATAAGTCTAAAGCAACAATAGCTAAAAGGGATTTATGTATTTTACAATAGTTAATAATGCTAAATAATTGTCTGACAGGATCTGCTATATACCTCTTTGGCATAAAATCATACTGGTCTGGGTGGATTATAGGGTTCATTCTGCTTTGGTACTGAAATGACCAAATTATCATCCCATTTTTTGAGGAAAATTAATCTGAAAACAATTCAGAATAATTGCTTTGTGTGTACTTCTAATGAAACCGACATCTCTGAATGTGTATTAAGATTAAACAATAATGTACTTCTACTATAAAAAATAGACTCTTCCTCACTAGTAATTTAAATGATTTAAATCATTGAGTCTTTTAGAGGTGATGTAAATCATGATTTAAATCATTAAAATTGAGTCCTTTAGAGAAGTGATGTAAAACGTGATTTAAATAATTAAAATCGAGTCCTTTAGAGAAGTGATTTAAACCATGGTTTAAATCAAATCAACCCTCGTGCAGTGTGTGCCCCTGCTGCATTCCTTGTTCGATTCAAGGTGCTTTGGGACCTTTTAAAGTCCCAAGCAGTCAACACACAGCTGTCTTTAGAGACCACCACTGCCTCCCCTAGGTTGCCGGAGTGACCGTGGGACCCTTGTAACAATGCCAGATTCAAACTGCTAAAATGCACTCAGAGGCATGTTGTGTTTATGGGATTTCCTGGAAAATGGGCTCCTTTGCAAGCACGCGCATCTTTCAGAAGCACTGCAACGCTTATCTGTTTGGACTGGCTTGTGAAGGTCAGGGATAAAGTAGCAAGTGGTTAGTGGATTTTCATGTATTCCAGTGCTTGAAAGTTTATTTAGTTTATATTGTGCCGGATAAGTTTAAATACTTCTCCCCCTTTCATTATTGACACCC
This sequence comes from Anniella stebbinsi, assembly GCA_029215795.1. NCBI lineage: Eukaryota > Metazoa > Chordata > Lepidosauria > Squamata > Anniellidae > Anniella > Anniella stebbinsi. The sequence continues at coordinate 125,169,629 of JARDYH010000003.1, read as the reverse complement.
ATCCCAAATCTCTGGGATTGGTATGTGCTATACATTTAAACAAACAGATTACATAGATAAAAACCAGGGAGGCCTGTCTTTGAACTCATAGGATGCGTGCCAGCTGACGTAACCGGTGACTTCCTGGCCATATTGATTCTCACTATTTGAGAACAGAAGGCAAAGGAAAAGAATCCCAGCCTGCCATCATGAACATTAACATGAAGGTGAATAGGCTTTTGCTCGTCATTTGGTTACTGGATGTTTGCTCTGTATAGCAGTAGGCTGACTTTATTTACCTTTCCCTAATGGACAGAATAAGCAGTTCTTGAAATGGGAACAGCAGGAGTGGAATAGGAGAATCAAAAGCAGGCATGCGGCCCTTAATTTCTGGCCCACCTTAAAAGCATTTGTTATTTAGCTATTAATTAAGGCACGTCCTCTAATAAAACATCCAAAGCATTATTTATGTCCAGTAATTATCTGTTCAGGTATCCAGTTTATACTGTTTATTTAGACTAATTGAAGTTTACTATGAACATAAATGTTCTCTTAGTACAAGATGGAAGAAAAAAAAGTGACATATGATTTTTCATATTGAGGTCAAAAATAATTATTGTGCCATTTGTTTTCAAGGGTAGACATGTTCTGAAGTCAAAGTCTAAAGCAAAGTACATTGATTTACAGGAAATTGCTCACTTCCATTACATGCTAGTCATTTACAAATGTACTTTTAGAGGGCCTCTTGGATGCTGATAAGCTCTGCACTGGTTAAGCCAAGTCTGTCTCCAATAACGTCAGTGCCTCTTTAGGAACATTTATGCCTACTGCTGGTATTCAAAGTTTAGAAAAACATTTTCTTAATGATGTCCTACACCAGGCAAAAAGCCAGCTGCTCCCATAACTGGAACACACTTCACAGAAACAAATCTAACAGTAGAACTGGGGTGGACAACTTGTGGCCCTCCAGATGTTTGGAGGAAAGAGCAAGAGGGGAAGGCACTTACGGGTCCTAAAACAGAAAAGCCCCATTGAACTCCAAGATAAATAGAACTAAAAGATGTGACCTAAATAGATGATATTTTATCTAAAAAATATATAATTTCAATTATGGGCAATGCTAGTACATATGAAAGGTGCTTACATGCCAGAGTCCATGAAAACACACCATTACCTGCTACGTTCTGTTGTTTTGATATACTTACACTTCAAAGGAATTAACTAACATTGCAGTTGCATTTTAAAATTCATCTCTCTGATTAATGGGAAGAGATTTCCCTGTTTTTCACCATCTCTGAAAATCCCGCCCCCAGGTCATGAGCCATCCCAACTCTGCCCTAGTACTTACCAAGGGGGAGAAACCTGCATCTTGGCTCTACCACTTCAAGTAAGTACCGTTCCTACTTACACGATGGAATACTCTCCCATACAAAAAAAACCCCTCCCTGCACCTAGACAACTAGCATGTCAGGAAGAAGCCTATACAAGACCTGGTGTGGGAAAAAGATGGGGGTTTCAAACCTGTAGCCTCATCAACTCAATGTTTTGAGTGGCCACTGAACAGATAAGGGGAATACAATGACTTCCATCAGGCACTTCTAATGAACTAGAAGGAACTACCATACACAATTGTTTGTAAGAATGCTAATGGTACATTAACATATATTAAAGCAGGGTTGAGCAACACATGGCCCTCACTATCCCCCCTCCCATGTCCCAGTTGCTTTAAAAAATAACCAAAAAATGGTGCTCTGTAGTGGCTATAGAGGATTAAAGGGGTCCAATTTCACTTGCAAGCAAGTGAAATGTAACTCAGTGCTATAGAGCAGTTTACCACTGAATTTTGACAGCAAAGTGGCATTTTAATTTTTTTTCTCGCCTTCCAGTGTGGCCTAAAGGTGAGCGTGTGTCTGGGGGTAAAAAGTGGCCTCTTGACCTCCTGTAGTTGGCCACCCCTGTATTACAGGGAGACCCATAAGCCTCCATCTTGGATCTTATGCTACAACCTTTTGGGTTCTAATTTATTCTGTGACTTCCCATCCAGCTATATAAAATGAGGAGACAGATGTTTAAAAGATGAGGGACTGGATTCTATGACCGGAGTTCTGCTCATGGAAAGAGTGATCCTAGCACCCACTAAAAAGTTGGGTGGGGGAGAGACGATTCACACAAATCACCCCCACAAGTATCTGCGCCAGTTGGACGATGGACCCTCTAGAACAGCGCAGAAAGTGCAGTGAGGGGCTGCAGGTAAGGGAAAATTACCTCCCCGCTTTTTCAATAGCAGGAATCTCCACTGGATCAAAGGCTCTTCGGTTCACAGAAGGGCATGTTCGGATCCAGCTCATTGTAAATTAGCAAGGATTACTTTAGGGGGGGGAAATCACAACATGTGTTGTCTTTGGCTGATTAAACTTTGCGCCTATTTGTTCAGACTCTATAAATAGCATGTTCACAACTTCTTCCTGTTGGATAGAACCAGTGATTAGTCAGCCAGGCATTCTTTTACTGTCTCACAAACACCCCAAACACCAGCGAGACTGCCAAGAAAAGCGCTGACCGCGGCGCACTAAGCGGTTTTGCTGGATACCAGTACCTTGGTCTTGTTTGCTCCTGGTGCAAAACATCTGTAACTGTTATCATGGCATCTTTTTATAATTTCTTTACACTCCTGTCCATTCCTAAGGCTCTCGGTGGGACACAGCAAACTGCCCCTTGTGCTTTTGTTTGTACAGATGGAGAGCTAAGGCTGACTATGACTTCTCCAAGAGCTACACGTCCCCCGAACTGGGATTTGAACCTGAACTGCAACAATAGCAAAAATGTAGCAGTTTTAAAAAAATTTAAAATGTTTTTAGGATGTTTTTAGGATGCTTTAATGCAGTTTTAATAATGTGTGCCATATTTTAATCAGTTTTATGTATTTTATCATATTTTGTATTTACTGTTGTTCCCCGCCTCGATCCAAACAGAGAGGCAGGTAAGAAATAAATTATTATTATTATTATTATTAAATATTTTTATGGCACACTTAGCTCCAAAATATTTTAAGAACGAAATGCTGAAACTGGCCCTATCCCTATGAAGAACAATCCACAGGACGGTCTGGACATATAATAGTCTTAATTCAGAGACAGAGACCCTTGGAATGTTAGCTTCCCATAAGTTCTTTCTGGCATAGAAAGTTTTATGTTTGAATATGAAGCTCCCACAGTTCTTGATCGTCTTGACTCATAGCCAGCTTGTATTGCATCCTTTACTGCTTTGAGGTATTTTAATCAGCTTCTAAAGAATCTATTTATAGAAGATTAGTAACATTCATTATAAAGGTATTGCAGCTTGATCCTAGGTATGTTTATTGCATTGCACTGTATACAATAGGGCTTACTCATAAGTAAGTGTGCATAGGACTGCAGTCTTATTTGCATTATAGCCAGAAGTATTTATTTGATTTGTACCCTGCCTTTCTACCAAGAAAAATGGCACTCAAAGTGGCTTACAATCACAAATAACACTTGATGATGATAATAATACATTAAAACAGTTAAAAACACAGCCACAACAGAATAAAAACTGCATTCACTGTAACAGACCCATTTATAAGCTAAAGGTCTGCTTGAATAAAAAGGTATTTTCCTGAAAGTGGAAATACAGCACAGAAGGAACCAGCCTAGCCTCCTGCAGCAAAGAGTTCCACTGGTCTAGGAGCACCCACCGAGAAGATGCACCAAAGTTTGCATCTTCAAGCCTATTTAAAGGTCCTCCAAATACTATACATTGGAACAACGAACTTTTTGCTTTATTATTACTATTAAAGCAAATTTTGTTACAACCTGGATCTTATTAGTAGCTATGCAGTTTAAATTAGCACTTAAAAAGTTACACTAATAAGGCTTTTACAATCTTTTTACAGACACATCAGACTAGTGATTTAGTGTTTTATTTACTTTAATCATTAATCTGATGCATGAAACATTCATTAGTCATTTAATCACACGAACAGACACTGGGAAATCCCCAACGCATGAATTAAAATAGACACTGCAAATTTCTCTGGCTTCAGACTAAGTTAGGTTCCACTGAAAACAAAAAGAATAGCCACTGATTTCTGAAAAGGTATATTAATGAATTGAAATTACAAGGGCAACAAGTTGTCTGGCATTCTGCTTCTCTCCTTCCCAACACCATCTCCCCACAGCCAGTCCCTTCCCCCACCCCCACAAAAAACAACAACACCCAACCTTCTAGCTTCCTGCTTGCAAAATCAATATACAAGGTCAAATTTGATGAATTACTTTACGCTTAGATTTTCCAAAAACTAACGTTAAGATTTTTGTTCTTGCTCTGCATACTTGCGGCAGAAAGAGATGCATCCACATATTGGCCCTTTAACCAAACCAGTGTCTGCTTTTTTTTTTTTACACAAGGGTGGTATCTCCTCCAAATTGTCACAGGAAGAATGGCAGGATCATGCCAATATTGGCCAAGTCACCAGAACTAGGAAGTGCTTAGGTTACACGCAATTTATTTTATCATCACCATAATAATATTACTTCTGTGATTTTTTCTCACTCAAAAAAACTGAATCTTCTCACAAAGCTTTTCCGGATTTAGAATAATGTAAAAATAATTTTAAATCTGAAGTTTGTTTTTGCCTCCGTATACCAACGAGGCTGTAGTCCTACACAATGGGAGGCAATGGGATTTCAGCCATGTACTGACTTCATGTACAACTGGAGCCCAAGTGTGCAGTGATGATCAAACTGCCAGCAAGATACAAAACCACAGTGCCATTGCCTGTCTTGTACTTGCGTGACCACATTGTGGCCTTACAGTGGGAATATCAAAAGGAATGTTTTGGATGACAGGATTAGGCGAGAAGCGCCTGAACTTGATGAGGAGATCTGTGTAATATGGTTTCTGGATCTTTATATTCATTGCCTGGATTCATCACAGCTGAATATACTTCACTGTAGGCTCTGCAGACTAGTTCCGTGGACAGTTTTATGATCTGTTGTCTAAAAAACACACACCAAAAACAGCCACGTAAGTACACAATGGATGACAATAAACAGTAGGTCTGAATAATGTCCTGCTGCCCCCCCCCCCCCAAAAGAAACTACTGAGGGCGAACACTGTGCTTGCGCACTCCTCTCATGGTGCTGGGAATAGCCTTAGCAGCAGAGGGCAGGTGCTACGACCTTCACCAGCTAAGGTAGGAAATCATTTTCAGAGGACATTGGGAAGATGTATAAACTCTGGCGTGTGGCCTCCAAGCCCAAGCCCTTCCTCCACTTATTTCAGGAGCAAAATACTACTGCTCCCTTGCCACTGAATGGACCCACAAGGGTACCCTTACCTCATCAATTTTCATGGCTCCACACTATTTAATAATAATGGTGGAAATAGGGCTACAACCTTTCAGCAAGGACAAGTTGCTTACCTGTAACTGTTGTTCTTTGAGTGGTCATCTGTGCAATCACACACATATGGGCTTCTGCGCCTACGCGGAGGCTCGACTCGGAGTACTTCTATAGCTAATAGTTAACTTTGGGCGGGTGCCCCTCCCCCAACCATGAATGCGCATGCGTGGGAGGGTTCCCGCCTTGTACTTCAGTTCTTCTGAGACCCCAAACCGGCTCAGGCTGAAGCAGGATGATTAGATGGTCAGGTTCCACCGGCACCCTCCAGAGGGGATGGCGGGTGGGTTGTGTGACTGCACAGATGACCACTCGAAGAACAACAGTTACAGGTAAGCAACCTGTTCTTCTTCTTCGTGGTCTCTGTGCATCACACATATATGGGCGATTAGCAAGCACACTTACCAGTACGTCGGGAGGTTGGCGTTAGGTGCAGATGGAAGAGAGTACAGCACTGCCAAAGGAACAATCTGCCCGAGACCTTACGTCCAGTCAATAATGTTGTGCGAAGGTGAGGGGGGTGGCCCAGATGGCGGCACGGCAGATGTCCTGCACAGGCACGCCTCGCTGGAAGGCTGACGATGTAGCTATTGCTCTGGTGGAATGGGCTCTGACTGGTGACGGTAGGTCCAGTCGTGCGATCTGGTAGGCCAAAGAGATGGCCTGGGTAAGCCAGGCTGCCACGCGCTGCGAAGAAGCTGGCTGGTCTTTCTTTGCCGTGCCGTAGCACACAAAAAGGCGCTTTGTCAAACGAAAAGCTTCAGTCCGCGCCTTATAGAAGGCCAGGGCTCTGCGGACATCCAGCATGTGCAGTGTTCGTTCTAACGCCATGTGGGAGACGGGAAGAACGCCAGGAGTATGATGTCTTGATTGACATGAAAAGCAGAGATGACCTTCGGGAGGAATTGAAGGTCAGGACGGAGGAGCACCTTATCTCTATGGAAGACCAGATAGGGCTCGTCAATACGCAAGGCGGCGAGCTCGCTAGCCCTGCGTGCCGAAGTGATAGCTACCAAGAAGAGGACTTTTAAGGTCAGCAACCTGAGATCAGCTGTAGCCAATGGTTCGAACGGTTTTGCCGTCAGGGTGTGAAGAAGGACTGACAAGCTCCAGGGAGGTTGAAGCGGTCACCTAGGCGGAGCGAGATTCAAAAGTCCTTTAAGGAAACGTTTAACTGAACGATGGGAGAACACCGTTGACCCTTCAACTTGGTCGTGTGAGGCCGAGATAGCGGCCAAGTAAACTTTAATAGAGGATAATTGCAGCCCTTTGTCAACTAAATGAATTAAAAAGGACAAGACCTGCGTAACCAAACAGGTGGTAGGGGGGAAACCGTTATGGGAGGCAAATGCCGAGAAGGCATTCCGTTTTCTTGTGTATGAGGCTCTGGTGGATGGTCTCAGAGCTGCGTTTAATACATCTTGTATCCTCGCATTTAGTAGGGAGGCTGGAGTCTCCACGCGGTGAGGTGAATGGAGTCCATGTCCGGATGTGTCACCTGACCGTGTGACTGAGAGACGAGATCCCATCTGGTTGGGAAGCGGAAGTAGCGCCCCTTGGACATGTTGAGAAGGGGAGCGAACCACCCGTCTGGACCACCAGGGGGTCAGGAGGATGCAATCTGTGTGGCTCCTCTTGGCCTTGGCTAAGACCCGTGGTATAAGAAGAATTGGTGGAAAGATGAAAAAGAGATGGCCCGTCCAATCCAAGAGGAAGGCATCCCCTTGGGATCCCAGGCCTTGGCCTGCTCTGCTGTAGAAAAGGCGGCATTTGGCATTGTCGGCTGTTGCAAAGAGGTCGAAGGAGGGGTGACTCCAATGGCTGCAGAGGGGTTGGAATGCTTGCGGATGGAGTTGCCATTCGTGTGCCAGGGAGAATTGTCAGCTCAGATGGTCGGCCAGGTGGTTGAGGCGGCCTGCAATATGGATTGCTGTGAGCGTGATCCCCTGCGTAGGCACCACATGAGGAGGTGGATGGTGAGTTTCGCCAGAGCCACGGACTCGGTGCCCCCCTGCTTGTTGAGATAATAGACCACCGTGGTATTGTCTGATGCTATCTGAACATGGGCACCGAGCAGATGCTGTTCAAACACCCTGAGTGCCTTTTGTACTGCTAACAGCTCAAGGAGATTGATGTGTGACGTCCTTTCTCTGAAAGACCAGGTGCCTTGTACTCGGAGAGAGTTGCAATGGGCTCCCCATCCGACAAGGGAAGCGTCCGTAGTCACCATGCATGTTGGATTTGACGGGAGGAATGGTACGTCTTGGAGAAGGTGGGACCGGTGAGTCCATCATCGGAGCGATCTCAAGACTCCTCGAGGAACTTGGAGAATGGTGTGCTTCGAATTGAGGTGAGGGCGAAAGCTTCTGGTGAACCAGAGTTGAAGTGTACACATTCGGAGACGCGCGAAAGGGATCACCATGGTTGTGGCGGCCATGTGGCCCAGCAACTGCTGGATCTTGATAGCAGGGAGAGATGGGTGTTTTATTACGTGGTGCACTAGGGCTCGTAGCGAGTCTGCTCTGGTCCTCAGAAGGTAAGCCCTTTGGCGTGGTGTGTCGAGGAGTGCACCGATAAAAACTATGCTTTGTGCGGGTTCAAGGATGGACTTCTTCAAATTGAGAATGAGACCCAGTCGGTTTAGGAGATCGAGGACATAATCGATGTCGGCTGTGAGCTGGGTGTGGGACGGGCCCATGAGAAGCCAGTCGTCCAGGTACGGATGAACCTGGATGCCTTGTCTCCTGAGGAAGGCACATACGACCACCATACTCTTGGTAAACACTCTTGGTGCTGTCGAGAAGCCAAAAGGGAGGACCCGGAACTGAAAGGTGTGGTGGCCTATGGCGAATCTGAGGAATCTTTGACTTGCCCTGTGAACATCGACGTGGAAATAGGCATCCTGAAGATCTATGGAGGCAAACCAGGCGTTTCCTGGCAGAAGAGGGAGAATTGACGCAATTTATGTCATGCAGAATTTTGTGGTGGTAATGAACGCATTGACATCTCTGAGGTCCAAAATCGGCCGGCATCCGCCATCTGGCTTTGGAACGGTGAAGTAGCGGGAGTAAAACCCCCAGTATCTTTGTGCAGGTGGCACAGGCACGATAGCGCCTTTTTGTAAGAGAGTCTTGACCTCTTCGATGAGTGGGGGTGATGGAGTTGTTACCCGGAACACCTCTGAAGGGGGAAGGGTGTCGAAAGTGATATAATAGCCGTTTTGTATGATAGAAAGGACCCAGGCATCTGAAGTTATACTTTCCCACGTCGATAGAAAGGGGATAAGCTGGTGTCCAAAGGTTGCAGTTTTGGCAGTGTCGGAGTCAAAGGCGCCGCCTGTCGCCATAGTCACTTTTCTTTTGCTGGGGGCGAAACTTAGATGACGAGAAGGAGTGTTGCTTAGTCTGGGACGACTGAGGTTGTTGTTGAGGCTGTTGCCTAAAAGGGGCGCGATCGCCTTGGTACCTGTTGGAGGCCGGGAAGGGCTGGCGAGACCATCGTTTTGCCTTAGAGTGTTGTGGGAAAGTTGTCAACCCCATCTTCTTGGCGGTGGTCTTGGCCTTTTGTATTGTATCCATGGCATCATCGGTCGTGGAGTGGAAAAGGCCAACACCATCGAACGGAAGATTGTTGATCCTCGTGTGGGCTTCCTGTGAGAGGCCGGCGGAACGGAGCCAGGCATGTCTACGTAAAGCTATGGCACTAACCATTAGCTTGGTTCCACAGTCCGTCTGGTGACGTGCGGTGTGTAGTTCCTGCTTAGCCAAGTGAACCTCTTTGGTTTGGAACACTCGTGCTGATTCTCTCTGGTCTCCAACTAGGTAACTGCAGAGGGAACCAATCTTATCCCACAAAAAAAGGTGGTAATGAGCCATAGTCGCCTGGTAGTTGGAAATCTTGAGGCTGAGCGCGGCCGTAGAGTAGATACGGCGACCCATATCTACTCTACGGCCCAAATCTAGTTTCCGTCCCTCCTTATCCAGAGGAGTTGAATGTGCTCTCTGGGAGTGACCCTGCGAGGTTTCGACTATGACCAAGTTCGGTGGGGGATGGGTGACTAGGAATCCAGTGCCCCTGTCCAACACCCGATACATGTTCTCAAGCCGTTTGGAAGTCGGTGCCAATGAGGCTGGGCTCTTCCACACTTGCTGCACGGTTTCTAAGAGGGTTGGGATAAACGGGATCGCCAGTGTCGAGGCGGCTTCAGATTATAATAATAATAATAATAATATTTATTTGTAACCCGCCTCTCCCTCCGGATCGAGGCGGGGAACAACAACAATATAAACACAAAAATTCACAACAGTTAAAAATTTTAAAAACAAGAGAACAACACAACATTAAAAATATCCTAAAATTATCCTAAAATTATCCTAAAATTATCCTAAAATATTGAAGAACATCGTAGATAGTATCGATGACCCGCTGTTGTGGTTGGTTCGTTTCCAGGCTGAGGGATTGTGCCATCCGTAGGATTAGGTCGGAGAAAGAGCTGAAGTCATCCGACGGGGAGACTGGCTCCTGTGAAGCTACTAAGTCCATTGTCGAGGAAGCCAACAGGCGACCTGAAGCGGAGGACGAGGAGTCTGACTGGTAACCGTCCGAGTCCGAGCGGTAGTGGTGTGGACCCACTCCAGGTAAGGGTGGATGAGATGGAGAACGGGTATTCGTCGAGGCCGCCGATGAAGGGGACGGATCCATGGGCAGCATGGCCTGGTCGGCCACGATCATTCTGTGGCCTTGGACCGGGGCTCTCCGCCCTGCTTTGCTCTGTCTGGAGGATTGTGAAGCCTGGGAGCGGCGATCCCAATCAGATGCTGGGGAGCGGGATCGATAAGATGTCTCCCGGTGTCGCGGGCGACCCCTGTAATACTCCTGCTGGAACGGTGAGGAAAGGGTCGGCGGAAGTGTGGAGACCTGACCTGGCGGCAGAGGAGATTGAGGGAAGTTTCGCATGTCCCCTTCCGAAAAACCATCAGATCAGCGCCTCGGTACCAGACGTGGCACAGTATTGATTGTGTCGAGGTGTGTCAAGGTATGCCTGCAGTCTTCCTCGCATCTCGGCGTCGAGTGTCGGGAGGCATTGGCATCGGGTCTCGGTGTCGAGGTATGGTGCTGCCCCGCAACCAACGTCGGTGTCGAGCGGCGTAGCTCTACCTCGAGTCTGGAAAAGGAGGAGGTAGAAGATCGTCTCCCTGAAGAGGGAGCGAGCTTCGACATAGAAGCGGCCGGCGACGGTGTATCGCATGTGCTAGCGGGCTTCGGCATCGATGTCGAGGCGGCGGGTTGAGACCGCGGCTCGGTGTCGACCCTTGGTGTCAACGGCGGAATCGTCGATCGAGGAGGTTTCTCAGCGTCGTGTTTTCTCTTCTTTTTCTTTAGCTGCTCTCCGGGCCATCTTGGCGCTAACCCCGTACGGGGGGAGGGGGTGTCTTTGGCGCCGTGGCTGGGGGAGATTTGCCCAGCAAGGTGGGCGCTTCTCCTCGAGCTCCACTATGTTGGGAGCTTGCTGGCGAGGCTGGTACCGATAGGGAGACCAGGTCGCGAGCTGAAGCAGCCGGAGGGGATCCCATTGCTGCTGAGTCGGTCGCCAAGGCCCTCGACCAGAGTTCGGCCCGCAGCTTATCGGCACGGTGTTTTCTTATTTGTCTGGAAAAGGCTTGGCAATTTCCGCACGATGCGACTTTGTGGCTCTCCCCCAGACAGAAAAGACAAAGGCTGTGGCCGTCGAAGGGCAGTAGTTTACTACCGCAGCGGGAGCACTTTTTAAAGGGGGCCCGGAGGGCCATAAGCAAGTGAAGGAACCCGAAGGTATTTACTAGTAAAAAAGTCTTTAAATCTCACTATTTTTCTTTCTTTTGCTACAGGAGTCCGAAGACGAATTTCTTGACGAGGCAGCCGCGATGGCGGTCAAAGAAGAACTGAAGTACAAGGCGGGAACCCTCTCACACATGCGCATTCGCGGTTGGGGGAGGCGTTCCCGCCCAAAGTTAACTATTAGCTATAGAAGTTCTCCAAGTCAAGCCTCCGCGCCGGCGCAGAAGCCCATATATGTGTGATGCACAGAGACCACGAAGAAGAATGAGCGGGTGTGATGAAACCATTCACTCCCTACAACCACCACCACCACCACATTGGTGCAATACAGAACGGCCAGCTGAGAGTGGGAGGGTACGAGCCCGCTGTGGGCACCGACCCTTTCCCACCCAAACAACTGATCAAATGCAGGAGGTGGTAGAGTAGCCAAACCCCTTAAAAGCTAGGTGAAATCATCTTACTAAAAAATGTTACTAAAACACTAACAGGGGAAGAAAGGATTTTGGCCAAGCAACCCTGAGGCAAATCCCTAAAAAAAATCTCTTGCTACCTCTGTCACAGTTTCAGTAAGAGTTGTGGATAGGTGTGTTGTCATTCTCTGGCACACTTGCCAGATGAGAGGCTGGGGGCACAGGCATGCTGACTCAAAACTCCCCTCATTTGAATCTGTGATTGCACACTGCTGAATATTGGCTTGTGGAGACAGAAAGGACAGCTAGGAATTCTGATATGGATGATAATCATCTGTGATCAAAGAAAGAAATCCAAAGACGAAATGCTTACTTAACAGCAGTGCTTAGAAGAAAGTTTATTTGTGGCATTAGCAGACCATCAGGAGCAGACAAGTAACGATCAAACTGAACCTAGCAGAAGAAGAACAGACATTAGCCAATGGATGTGTCACCCAGATTTCCTCCAACTTTTAGCTTTGCTCTCATACATGAGATTCAGCTGGCAGTATCTCTAATAATTCCAGGTCAGGAAACAAGCAATGCAAAAGAAAAAGTCCGACCTACAACTGCATTGTCTCCAGAATGTGTTGTCTAGGTCCTCCAGGGGGAGGACCTAGACAAGCAAGAAGTTTGCTGCCCCCAAGAACATATCGGCAAAGGGCAGCTAGAGGCACTCAGAGATGCTTCTCCTGAACCCTGTGATTATACTGGGTAGTGATAGTAAGCAAGTCTCACAGCGGCTCAGTTCGGACGACACATTAGGCAACGGAGGGGGGGGGGGGACAATCGTCAGTTGTGTTGCTTATTGTGTCGTCTGGAGGGCAGCACACAACGCACACACAAGTGACAGTACGTTAATCAGGCACTTTAAACAACGGAGCGAAACAACGGGCTTGCACGTTGTTTAGCCCGGAGCCCCGTTGTTTAAAGTGTCATCCGAATTCAGCCCCCCCTCTCTCCGTGGACTATTCCGTTTTGGAATAGAGTTCTGCTGCTTAGAGCAGCCAAAAAAAACCAGCCGCTCTATGCAGCCGGCAGAACTCACAGTGCCTGCTGGGATACGGCTGGAGGACACAGGGAGGAGAGGCTGCAACCAAAATGGCCGCCGCAAGTTCGTAGCAGCCGGGGCGTTTGCTGGTTCTGAGCAGCGCTGGCTGCAGAATGTCGTCTGTGGAGCTTCTCCTGCCTAACGCACGGTCAGTACGTTATTTACCCCTCCTTTGCTTAATATGTCGTCCGAACTGAGCCAGTGTCTTTGGAGGGCAATGTGGAAGTGAGTTCCGAAACTGACTCCAAAGAATCTACTGGGTGGGAAGGAGGTTGGCCCAGCCTACCCTGTCTTTACCCAGCGTGCCAGATGCCCTCAGTCCTCCTCCATGAAGCATCATATATGGCCCTGATCTCCCTGTAGGGAAATATTAATTCCACTAATCTTTAATGTCTGCACGTGCAGATCTACTGTTTAATTTAGCAGTGCAAGTCAAATCAATGCCCACGATCAATTATTAGAAACAACACTAGGGATATTTCAAAATGAAGCAGCGGAACCGTTGCACCGGAATGGGATTTGGTGAGTATCTCTTATGTGGTCTACGATAACAATGGACGTACTAGTCATTAGTTAGAAGAACGTTCTCTGCCAAGAATTTGCCTCAAAAACCAAATGAAGCCTGTCAAGTCTTAGGCTTTCTGCACCTGGTGACATGTCTCACTTAATACTTTGGTGGATTTGTTTTATCTGTTTTATCGCTCTGCAGTGGATCAGCCAGAAGAGAGGTAAGAATCACTACACAGTGATTAAATTCTAACATTCCTTAAAATACTATGAAATACTTTTTTTAAAAAAACCTCCTTGTTCCCATGCCCTACTAAGCCTAAAGAAATATAACTGAAGAAAAAAAACTATATTGTGTCCCTACTTATCCCTACCTCTGCTCCCCTCACAGGAGGAACATCAAACTGTAGGTAGTAATGTCCTCAAGGCAGGGGACCTGTTCTCTTATACTCTGTAATACTCTGTAATGTGCTATGAACACTGATGGCACTATATTATTATTATTATTATTATTATTATTATTATTATTATTAAACTATCAAAATACATCTCATAGTATATTCCTCCACAAAAGAGCATAAGACAGTTACACAGAAAGTTTCAGAATCTTACCATTGAAGCTTTTAGTGACATAGAATCCATACTGGGTACATTCGCCAAGGGACCCTAAAAATACAGCAAAGCTAAGTAAGCACAAATAAATACATGAAAATCACTGCTAAGATCTAACTAGAAAGTCTATTGCTGCAAATGGTAGCATTTTCTAAAGCGGTGGTGTGCCTGGGACATCCATGGAACCATGTGTGATTTATTAACTTGACAGCTTCCTTGCCAGCCCAGGTGCAACAGGTCTCTAGATCAGACTTGGGAGTTGTATTTATTTAAAATCATGATTGCCCTGCTTTACAGTAAAAAATGGTTTCCAGATCGGCTTACAAAGATCAGTCGTAAGGAAGTCACTGCCCTTAAGCTTACAATCTAAAAGATGAAATGGGAAAGAGAAAGAGACGGGGAAGGTAAGAAAAAAATCCTACACAGTTGTCTAACACGCACAACATTTCTGTGGCTCTCTGGATTATACAGAGGAATGTGGTCTCATGACCAGGAAATGTAATGTGTGAGTCTTGTTTCTGATGGGGTGGGAGAGAAGAAGACACAAGCAGGTTGCAGGAGGCTAGAAAGCTGTAGAGGTAACAAAGATGCTAGAGGATCAAAATTGCAAAGGTAGGTGAGATTGGGCGGGGAAGGAAGATTTAAAGAGAATTTTAAGATTAAAAGGGCAATGAAAAAAGAGAAAACATAGTAATGTTTTCATTAGTAATGAAGAGTTACTAAGTATTGCCAACAATATTACAAAACATTCATGATATTTTAAGCCTGATTTACACACTTAGCTGTAAAGCTGCCTTCTTTTTCTTGGTGCCTTAAGACTGAAATAATATCGTTTATCTTATCTACAAACAGCTAAGGACACTGGGAACCACTGTTTATCTTCACAAATGTGCAGTCAAAAAACTTAAATCAAAGAAACAAAAATCTGAAGGAAACAACAATGCCACAGCCAGATATGATGAACGAAATTGTAACCGATAATACTCATGTCACGATAATTCAATCTATAATTTTTGAGGTGTTCGTGAATTTGTGTCCTGACAACACAGATCAGTCCCCCATGGAGCACTACCGTTGAAACGAAGCCAGGGTTATTTTTAAAGCCCCATTTCATATTTACATATTGGCTGCATTTGTGAATCAATTTAAGCTTACACCAGAATATGAGAGAGGGCTCATATATGCAAACCAATTATAAAATATAAAATCAAGTAATTCATCTGCATTTATTTGACAGCATAATTACACTATAACTGCTATCAAATCCCACTTGAGCACAAAACTCAATGGTACTCGTGGTTCCCCAAATTATTGCTTACCTGCTCTGCCTTGTGTTGCTGTACAACATTATATATGGCACTTAAGCCCACTCTATTTAATACATAAGAAGCTTGTTCATTTATAAGGGTATCCAAATGTGCTTCAATCTAAAATGCAGAAGAAAGACATTTTTATTTATTGGAAGTGTATTCAAAGCGATAGTTTGTTGGTGAAAGAAAATTCGTGTTAGAAAGTTAGCAAAAAGCAAGAAAAGCTTTTTGGCTATTTTCAAATCTCACTTCCTAGGCAAAAACATTTTTCAATAAGCACACTGGACCTTTAAAACGTTTCGTTAAGTAAAAGAATTTGGTTTTACTATATGTTAATAACTTGATGCCTATTTTTAATAAACACGTATCTACCTGGCAACAAATTTTGTGCAAATTACTTGCCCCACAGTCGACAGACCTAAGGAAATCTCCTGAAGGGATGAGCAAAAGGGCCACGTTTGCAGGCAAAAGTCTCATTCGTGTCTCAGCAAATATGGATTCATCAAAGGCAAATGGAGGGCAGGCACAAGGTGGTGATTTCTGCAATTCAACCATCACTTGCCATCACTTGCTAATTGATTGTACCTGTCCATCATGCTGTTGAGGCGAGTGGGAACCCTGGTTCAGCAGGACTCTATTAGAAATATCCAGTAAACGCGACATTCAGCTAACCTTACTATTAAGAGGGACCGAATAAAATAAAAGATGAAGATCCTATATCCCGTAAATTGAACACTGGATAATGCCGGCAGTTTGTGTGTGCTGTCATTCTTTTAAAAATAGCTCACGCTGCAGGTATGGCGGAGTTTTACGTTTCACTGCTTCACTGCATAGGGGTTTCTTTTATCTTAACTCCCCGTTAATGACGTTTTTGTGGCTGCATGCATCTGCGTGTTTACTTTATATATAAAAGCTGTGAGGATACACACATTTAAGAGGATTGTGTTATATTTATTCCCTGTTAATGTTTAATGGCAAAGAAAACATTAGGAGGTTGACTTTGGACATTTACCTGGTACTGTAACATTTCTAGCCGTTTATCTGTGAATTCAAACAGAGCTAGTGTTGTCTTCATCATATGAAGCGAATTCACCATGAAGGTTGCCATGTCAGCAGACCCTAAGTTACTGGCAGACACAGAACACATCTGCAACAGTGGATCCAGCACACAAGATATAACCTAAAGAGAAAAGAGTGGGGGTGGGAGAGGAGGGAAGCGCACATAACATAAATATTGCATCTGATGGCAATTCTTTCGTATTCCCTATCCTGTTAATCCCTCAATGCAGAGGATGAATGCGGAAAAGGGGGGGGGAAGCCCTATGCTCGCCTTTGAGAGCAATTTCAGACGTTACAAATAGGCATTGCCAGCCACTTATGCAATCTATTCCACCTTTAGCTGGTGATGCTTGTTTGTCAATGTCTAAAAAGGCTATTGCATAAGAAACCTGCACAGGCACTGCCAGGCCAAAGCAAAAGCGATAGCGTGGGATCCACTCTGTAAGCAGATGAAGATGCTTTCTTTGGAATGTCCAAAACTGCTTTGAGGAAAAAACACCAGACAGAGTCACATTACAAGGATGCAGATTTCACTTAAGTGTTCAAAACTGCTTCCCATTCCATCTGCAGACCAATAGAATAGACTGCCTGGCAAGGTTGTGAATCGCCTTCCCTGAAGGTTTTCAACAAACATCCATCTGGGATGCTTTAGGTCAGCCTTCCACAACCTCATGCCCTCCAGATATGCTGACCTACAAATCCTAGCATCCCCATCCAGGCAGCCTGGGGATGGTGGAAGTTGTAGTCCAACACATCTGGAGGGCACAGGTTGCAGAAGGCTGCCTGAAGTAGTGGCCATCCAAGTCCTGGATAGGCTCACTGTGTTCCTCTCAAAGCCGTATTTCCAGGGATCTATGCTTTTAATGAGATTCATGATCAGAGGCTGCAGTAGTCACAGTTAACAGTATCTGAAATGTACAACATGATAATGCTAGATGAAACCTAAGAAATAGTGTGAGCAGTTTTGGAGACACTTAGGTAGCAGTAATGCATGACCATCGTTTGGAAACCATCAGTTTTTTGATGATGATGATGATGATGATGAAGAAGAAGAAGGTAGATCTCCAGATGTTTGGGATTTCAACTTCCAGCATTTTTTACCACTGGCCATGGTGGAAGGGGCTTCCACCATGACCTTCTTCACACCCCTGGCCTAGAGTACTAGTACAGTAATGCACAACAACCACATAAAACTTAATACCCTGCAAAAAAAAACCTTTACTAGCCTGCAGCGGCCCAGCAGACAAGGGATGTAGAACTAGGTAAATTGGACGTGTAGTGGAGGCCGTTATTTTGAGGGAATGTTTTTGTATGGATATGTCTTTTGATGTCTTAAATGATATCTTAGCAGCCTGGGATTCGATTTGATCTTATGGAAAAACACCCCATGCATGGTTTAAGTAAAGAAATGAACGTGGACATAAAGGATGCCATAAAATCACTGTGTGCTGATCATTCCACTTATTTTGTATACATTTAAAAGCTTTAATTGAATTGACACAGATTGTGCTTTTTATATTTCATGACCACTGAGCACACTAGTGAAAATTTTGCTCTATGCCCATGCGTACACATCTGCCAACTGAGGATAACACTTGATACAGCTTATGAAATAGACTCTAGTCTACAAAAATGGACGCCCTGATCAATTTGTTAGCCATTTAGGTGCCACAAGGCTCTTTAGTTTCACTGTGTACTTGTTAGCCTTTGCTCACCCCCAATGACTATGCTTTCCTTCCTCTATGCCTTGCCTCCATTCTGTTCCAGAACAGGGCAAGTCCCTGGGTAAGTACAAGTCCCTGGGCAATTCCCCCATCAGCTCCTCTTTGTCTCAGAGGGACATGTATTTCCCTCATCTCAACCCCTCAGTTCCCATTTTAACCTCCCTGTTCCTTAAAAGGGAACCAGGAAGAATTTGGCATAGTGGGAGCTTATTTAAGGCAACCCCACATCGAGTTCTCTATATAAGACTACACCAATTGACTTGGAGAAGCTTGAGATAGATAGTTGGGGGCGGGCAGGTTAATGCAAAAAAAAAACACCCTACTCTAATGAGCAAGAATTAGTGTAGCCTGATATATGATTTTACTGGCAGAGACGCAAGGTTATCATTGCATACAATTTAGTTACATAGTAAGATAACCAAATGTGGCCCACGAATATGGAAAGAACTGTATGTGGCTGAGGCTACTCATCACTTTATTTATATTTATTTATAATATTTATATATTGCTCCCCATTCAAGAATTTCGGAGCTGTGAACAATAGAATAAAATAATAAAAACACATTAAAAACACATTAAAATATATTTTTAAAAGAAAGAAAGTGCAAATAAACCGTGGCTTCCTGGAACAACAAAGTTTTCAGGAGGTGCCGGAACAAATACAAGGTTGGTGCCTGCCTGACCTTTATTGATCTGGTGATATTTGGTCATGGAAAATGATGCCGGCTCTGCTATTCTTTTGTCATCAGGCAGCATTTCTCCTCTCTTTGTGAAGGGCAAATCAAGTATGGAATCTGGTAGTTTTAGGACCATTTGTCTGACATCCTCCCCTCCTTCTGTCAAGCTGCTCTGGCTTGGCGGTATTGTGCAACTGTGATTACGTTACCTGCACAAAGTCAGCTTGTCGCGTATCCAAAGGAATAACACATGAGTCATGGGATGTGAGAACTTCGCGCAAGAGAGCAAGCGTTTGATTCAGTGCCGAGCTTGGACCAAGATCCGCAGGCGGCAGTTCCACCTTACAAAACAAATGAGAATAATCAAACTCTGGCTCAGTTCGGATGACATATTAAGCAACGGAGGGGTAAATAACGTACTGACCTTGCGTTAGGCAGGAGGAGCTTCACAGACGACATGCTGCAGCCAGTGCTGCTCGGCACCAGCAAACGCCCCCGCTTGCGGCGGCCATTATGGTTGCAGCCTCTCCTCCGTGTCCTCCAGCCGTATCCCAGCAGGCACCGTGAGTGCTGCCAGCTGCATAGAGAGGCTAGGGTTTTTTTGGCTGCTCTAAGCAGCAGAACTCTATTCCGTAATGGAATAGTCCACGGAGAGAGGGGGGGCTGAATTCGGACGACACTTTAAACAACGGGGCTTCGGGCTAAACAACGTGCAAGCCCGTTGTTTCGCTCCGTTGTTTAAAGTGCCTGATTAACGTACTGTCAGTTGTGCGTGCGTTGTGTGTTGCCCTCCAAACGACACAATAAGCAACACAACTGACGATTGTTCTCCCCCTCCTCCGTTGCTTAATATGTCGTCTGAACTGAGCCATTGTTTAATGTAAAAGTTTAGAAACTCTCTCTATACTGACAGCATATTGTGAACCTACCAACAAATGGGATGGATATACTATACTGCACTATATACTAGAAGTCAAAATAACATATGAACACACTGTCCATTCCAGGGTGGCATGTACCTTACAAGATGCACGCCAAGTAAAACCTTCCAGTGGTCAAAAGCTACAACCAGTCCTTCTCTACCTATAGCTCTGAACCTGATCCTTTTGCACCGTGCGTTACTAGCTCTACCTTTTACAGCCATCTACAATACCAACTCTCAGATGCTGGGAGAGGGACTACTGCAGTTGTCTGCCCACAGTGCAAACAAGAACTGCTCTATTATCTTCAATGGTCTATCAATGAAGCCTGTATCAATTTCTGTGTTTCACGTACTTGGAAGTGCTTAACAGCCACTCTGGATCCATGTTTTAATGGGACAATAGCCTTGCATTAATTGCAAGTCACACAACTACACAACAAACTTAAAAAACTATTTTTAAATTGGCTGAGGCTTCCCCATAGAACAACTGTAGGTATGAGAAGTTGCCAATAAATTTCGGCATACAAATAAGTGCCAGTACTCCTTTCCTCAAAGAAACAACCAACAGTTGAGCAGATTGGAGACCAGTAGCAAGAAAAACATATTGCCTCAACTTCCTTCTATCGATCAGAACGAAAAAGCTAAAGAACTCGAAATGTGCTAAGAATGCACTGTCCTATCTCTCCTACTTGCTGGTGCAAGCAGGCGAAGACTAAGAAATGTCCGCTACTGCGGAGGGGAGCCTTGAATATTTCCCCCTGCACACCATACCATTACTGTCGCCTTTTCACAATTACTACTGCTGAAAAGCAATGGCGATAATAACTATGATCTGAGTGCTTCCATAACTAGTAATCACCAATTACACCAAAGAGTCATTGAGCTCTAAGGAATCTGTAGATCAGGAACATCAATAAGAGTAATAATTAGCACTCCTTTCTCTTTAGTGCTCCACCACAAATGCCTGTGATGCAAGTTCAAAACTATATTAACCCCCATTCAGAAGTACACATTTCACTACCTCACTACCGCAAAGTATATGCCCAGTTCAGTTTGACCATCAACAGCCCCATTTTACTTCATTTTGGACCAAAGACTTTAAACACCAACTATTGTGTGCAAATTCAAAAAGCACCATGGGGAGGCAGGGAAGGGCGCTGAGCTGGGCAGCCAAGACTTGGGGGCTGAAGGGTGATGGGCCAAGAAGGGGAAACGGTGCATAGATACACAATGCAACAGCAGGGAGGTCACTTCCGGATAGCGCACAGGCCTGGACTTCCAAATCCTTGCACAGAGGATCTGTTGCTAAAAATTCAATTAGGGGGTCAAGGCTGTTCCTTGCCTATGAGAGTGCTACATATTCTACAACAGAAGGAACATGGGGAATGACTGAGACAGACCTTATCCATCAGTTTACTTGCGTGAAGGCTCAAACTGTTGAAGAATATCTTTTTGCTCAAGAGATGCATCTCTTCTATTGTAGTTAGCAACATGGCTGCGCTGTTTCCCACAATATTACTGAAAATTGGGAAAAAATGTGTGGGTGAGAGAAATGATTTTTAATTATACCCAAGGAAGACATATCAGGTGCAGATGTTAAGTTTCTTTCTTTCTTTTTTTAAAAGCAGTACCTAATAACTAAAATGAAGGAATTTTCTCACCTGAGGCATTTTTATGTTCCCCACATGTAAGGCAAGAAGCCCCATCAAGAGGCACAGCAATTGCTGAAGGTTCGGGAAAGACTTGCTAACAAGTATTCATAAAGCTGCACCTCCCCAAACTCCCGAGAAAAAGGAAAATTGTTCAGTTCTGAACAGAAAAATTGGAACTGAATTAGGGAATGGTGGGACACTGAAAGGCCCACAAATATGGAGGCAATCTCATTTCTGCAGAGGGTGCACGTGGCTGTCTTCAAGAACAGAAATTTACTAGGTAATCAACAGAAGTTCCTTTTCAGAAGTTCCTTTAGAGGCAGAAGAGCAGTACATCCCTAGGTGGGCTATACGTTGTGTGCCAATTGAAGTCCAAATATCTCTCACCAAGCACCCCCTGCAGCACTCTCCTACCAAAATCAGTTGTGTAGGAACATACAATACAAATGAATGTGTGAACTGAGGCCCAGAGGCAATCCTTTGAGAGGCCCTCTCCTAGGTAGTTGTGGAGATGATGATGCTCCCCTAACCAAGTATGGCTTTATCTCCTATAGCTCAGTGAGGCTGGATAGATACCAAGTACGCTGTTCCTAGCTTCCAATATCCAAGGTGGAGCTGGACACTTTCTTGCTTTGAGAGAAAAGGATGAAGGACATAAAGAAGTGCCTGGGAGTACACAAAGAGCCCGGAGCTTCCTTTCCACCTAGTACCTTGAAGGCAAGCACACAAAGCCAGTGAATGCTGCTCACTTGCCCTACAGGGTGGTGGTGCTGCTACGAGGACACTCTTTCACTCCATGGGAGCGATCTGATGGGGTTTCACATAGTTCAATACTGTTGTCCATGCTGTTTAAAGGGGGCAAGGTGAAAGAAGGTGTGGCAAAACTGGCGAGGATCAGACAAGGGAAACTGGGATGGGCTCTTACCCACTCACCCAACTACAGCCCATCTTTATATACTTTCCTACCATTTGGTGGGCTTATGGTAAGTAAATGATATTGCTCCAGTGCTGCAGAAACCTACCGTCACACATAGAAGTGTTTGTGAGACTCACACTCAATATTGTGGTGATGAAATATAAAATTAATTTTATTTCTTTTCTTTAGAACTACTGGTTTGTGCTCTTTATACTGTGGGAGGTGTGTTTGTTCTTGTTACTCAATACGATTTTGAAGTTATTTATATTTACTTATTACATTTTTATCCGGCCCTTTTTTCTCTTGAAAGGAAGCCAAGGCGGCGTACATAATCCTCATCCTCTCTATTTTATTGTCACAACAATCCTATGAGGTAGGTTAGGCTGAGAGTTAGCCTAACCTACCTTGGGATGCTCTTCAGGGACCGTAGGACTGCTCTGCTAAAGGACTTTGTGCAATAACATTAGAATATTAAAAATAAATAAATTGAAGTATCAATAATAGCGTGATCATCCTTAAAAATAAAATACAGATTTTGTTTTACTAAATATAGTATTTGAAAGAAGAGCTATATTATTCCCCCCATCCCCCAAGCACAACCAACTCTTCAAACTCAAAAATTCCAGTCACTGTAATCCAAACATAAAGCAAGTTATTTTCTTTTTTTAATTTGTTTTGTCTTTACCTGATGGTGTGGTGGTAGAATTTGAGAAGATTAGAAATTTTATATAGTAGGACTGCTCCTGGTTCAGCTACTATCACCTGTTCAATTCTAACCTGAAGAAATAGGTACACACACACACAAATACACGTTTAGTTATGCAAGGTTTTTAAAATGTCAAACCTCTATGTACAAAGCAGTTTCAAGAAAATATAACAATATTAGATTTCAAGATTATTCTTCAATGACCAGAAACCTGAAGGGTAAAGTGCTGTTTGTTCTGCATATTTGCCAGACAGTTTTGCTTGAAACAATTTTGAAAAATTCAACATGATGAAATTATTAGGGAAATAAGCAGCTAATGTTATTATTAATATTCAGCAAGTTTCCTACATATACAAATTATGGACATGCAATACTCTCTTAACTACCTTTTCGTTCTTTGTTCATAGGCATATGGAGAAAATACATCTTGTTAATAAATGAACTCTTATCCCAAAGATTCAGGTCCCCTCTGCAAGATTTCGGTTTGATGCCCAGTTGCCCGATTATGCGCATATACGGAGAAGCGCATTTACTCCTAATACCTATTCACGAGAGGCGGTGAAGCGCATTACGGGCTATATGAAATGCGCTTTAAAGTTGTTTACATGCGGAGAATCGCATGTTTACATGGCCATAAGGCGCTTTAACTCCCGCGGCAAATTAAAACTCGCTATTTAATGCGCATTCAAAAATGCGAATAATCGGAGATAAAAAGTGCCTCAACCCCCAATTTGCGCTCCGCACTTGTAGAGGTAAAAATTGTAATGCGTTTTGAAAGAGCTTTAAATCGCTCTTGTAGAGGCATCCTCACATAAACCAAAATACTTCACCTTTAGAGGCCGGCAAACCCCTTCTGTGATGTGTCCAACTACTTCTTGCATATTTTCTTCTACTCCTGAAAGTAAGCACACACTGAACTTTATTCACTGGCTTTTCACAGACCATACTTCCTATCATTCAGAAATACACACTCTCTTAAGGAAATCAATCACCTTATAGATTCTATGAGGACTGTAGTTTTATTGAAATTGCCAAAATTCCACATGCTTTATTCTCCACATCTCTTTCTCCAAACATTCACCTCCAAACCATTTACAATCACCCCTACCCATATACTCAGATTACACAGAGAAGAAAATGCTTGTGGAATACACTGGCAATTGCTTCTCACCACATACTTCTTTTGCTGAAAATTCTAAATTCATATTCCTTAAAACTGAATAATACCTTCAGCAGTTATGTGTTTTAAGAGGGCCTCCAGATGCTCTTTTTCAGAAGCAGTAGCTTGATGCAGCCATGCCAACATGTCTCCTACATATCTAAAATAAAAAACCCAAACACCCTGCTGCATTAAGGATGGATTATTCTAGCAGTAAAAATGCTATGCAATATACATTCCATGAGTGCTGTACCTCAAAGGATCATGGGAATGCATTTCAATAGGCCGGGGAGTTCCACCTGGACCTCCTCTTGTAAGAGCATCTATAAAGCCCCGGACCACGGCACTTCTTCTGGCTGTTCCAAACTCATCCAGGGTGTATCTGCAGAAGAAAATAATAAACACTTATTAAAATGGACATATTTTAAATTGCCACCACAATAATCAAGGTGCCTTGTTTTGTGGGAATGTAAACATTCTATGCATATAATTAAATTGGCTAGGTAATTTACCAGTTGACCCCTGCCCAATATTTTTAATGGCCAGGTAATTCGTATGTGAAACTGCTTGGTGTCATGCCCCAGCCTCCCAGCAAAGAATCATATGTTATGATTCACTATCAAATGGGAAATTACATGAACTAGAAAATACAGGCCGGCAGGCAGCTATTATGTGTGTGTGTGTGTGTGTGTGTGTGTGTGTGTGTGTGTGTGTTCTAAAGAAAGAAAGCAACAAGTCATGGTAAAGGCAATTTATAAGCTGGAGATGTGGAAGAGTGACATTATTCAAGAGCTGCACTGGAGCAAGTTTTAACCACAATTTTTTTTTTTTATTAAACACAACATTTTCTAGTGTGAAAGATTAGACAGATTTTTGCTGGGGCCTGCAATCAGTTGGGAAACAATACAATATCAAGAGATATCTGTGAACAATTCATGGTTGCTTTCAAGATTATCAAGAGATATTGTTCCATGAAGCCACAAAAGTCCAGATACAGTGAGGCATGCAAAACAAAAGAGAGAAAGTTGATGTCATGAATATGACATATAGTGGACATTCCAATATTGCCACCTTGTGGTTGATATCAAGCACGATCTACATTTTTCTCACAAGTTATCATATTGGTCAGCTGCAGATGGAAAAAAAGAAAAGTTACTCCTAACACACAAGTAGCAAGAAATTTGGAAGCCCCTTGCTAGAGAACAGATCCCATTATTCATCCCTTTCAAGTGGGATGAATAATGGGATTCAAGCATTTGGTGGATATCATCACCATGAGAGAGTGAGATATTGACTGGGTCTGCATGATCACCACAGCCCATCATAGCTTATTTATTTAAGCCATGGTGGGTTGCTGCATATGCTGGTGGCCATTTTGAGTATTCAACCACCGGCAAGGGGTTGCCATGGTTTATTGTGTCATCCAAATCTGGGCAGCAGGGGTTGTTTGAGGGTTAAACAACCCTCAATTAACTCATGGTTTCTTGTAGGGTTATCCTCAAATTTCCCATGCCGCTCAGGTTTGGATGATACAACAAACCATGGCAGAGGGGGAAAGGCCGTCTCTTAGCCCTTTTAACCCTTGTTTTGAAGACAAATGCTTGTTAAGCTATGCTGGGGCTCGCCTGCACAGCCTACAGGCAACTCAGACTTATGGGGGGGAAAAGCATCTGCGCTATTAACATCTCCTTAATTATATGGGAGGGGCAGGCTGCCACTTGCTAGGTGGAAAGGAAAGGCACTTTGCGTGTGTTCAGAGGCACTGTCATTATATTATTTCTAGCAAAAATAATGGTTAGCTGCTCAGCCCAGCCATAATTGGTAGATCTCTGCTTAACTTCAACTTGCAAAGGCCCATGCCTTTGTCACACTTCATCCTTGTTTTGTAATTTATCAAGTTGGACCACACTGAAAGATCAGAGATTGAAAAGAGCCACTGGAAATTAGAATACCTTCTGGTTATTCTCTTCTATTGTTATCAGTTTTACGAAGCTGAGAGTAATTTATACCCACCAAAGTTCCTTGCTCTTCATCCCCCCCATGCCACAGACATCTAAGCTTTTATTTTAGACTGATTCTACACACAGTGATGACCAGAATAAGAACCAGAATAATATATCAAAGGCACCTTTAATATATTTTAATCAATCTCTTTTGTCACATTTTTTTGCCATTTTTCTTAAATTGCCTAACATGTTGCAGATAGGATAGTGGCACAGAGAGGTCCTGAGAGTAGAAAAATGTATACAAATACCAGTAATATAGTTACTCATTCTCTGTATTGGCTGTGAGGTACTGCTGAGCTTGGGCTGAGACATGCCTTCAAGGCCCGGAACCTCCCTAATCTAGCAATCTTGACTGCGGATTTAAGAGTTTGCAGTTCTACATATAGAAATAAAAGCAGTTACGGAGGGCTAAGCTAGTTGTTACAGGAGATACCATTCTAATGTGTTTTTCCCATTGTCCTGGTAACACCTGCATGACACGTGGGATATAAGTTACAGGCAAAGAATTACATAGCACCACAATGTCACAGTTCATTATTCGTAATGTTAGCAGGAAGAGGAGAGAAAGATGTGAAGGGGTGGAAGTTTCATGACTCTTGAAGCATTTAATTCCACCATGAATTTCTAGGTTTTTAGATCTAGCTTGTAGTCAGCAGGACATGGCCATAATATGGTTTCATGGACAAAACCAATGCTGTTATGTAACTAAAACATGAAACTTACTTATAGAGAACAGGCCTGTCTTGCAAAGCTTCCATTGCTTGAGCTAGAACTGGAGAAACGTCACAGGATTCTTGGGTTAACGCCCTGCATTCACCTATAAAAGAGCAAAAGACGTGTCAGTATTCAGAAGCATGCCAACCGCATTCAACCTTTTTTTATCTCCTCTTTTCACTTTACTGTGTTGAACTCCTACGGAAAACTTTACAGTTTGGCTACCTTCATTTTATAAGCCATTGTCATGATTCAACTGGACTTGGTCTTCTGCCACTCTGGTAGATGTCTACTTTGCGTTTAGGAACATGGATTCGTCCTTCACGGGATAGGTGTGTGCTATGAAAAACACTGGCATAACAACAGCATAGCTGTGACAAACAAGATGGCGGCTAATAACAAGAAACAACAAGGCTGGAGAAGTTCTTCCCTGGAAAACATGGACTCAAGTCAAGTCAAGGGATGGGGCCAAAAAGGGTGTACAACCCTACATTAAATAATCCCCCTCCCAATGGTGCTTCAAGTAGACTGACAGGCTGAGAAAAGTAGTATCTGACACCCCAAAATAGGATTCAGACCTACTCCTAGTTCAGATGGTAAACACAGAAAGTAACCGTGGCATAATTGGCTTTTCTAGAAGTGTCATGACAGACAGCAAACATTTCCTTAGATCATAATGGTTTGGGAGTCACGTTCAACCAAGATAGTCCACCAAAGAGTACTGCGTATGCCTGCACATTAAAAAAAAACAGACCAAAACAACTGCTTATGCCCATAAGTCAGAATAATTTATAAACAAAGGGTACCTTGAGCCCATCGATAAAGCTGCTCATAAGAAGTCTCTTGGAGCAAAGCCATCTGTTCCATAATTTCTAGGCTACGGATTTAAACATTAAACATTTAAAGCCTTTAAACAAAAAGTGCTTTATGTAAACAAAAAATCTTTAAAACTCGTACATTAACATATGAGGTTTTTTTTCACTTTAAATCTCAATAGTTTAGCTGAATCAATGAAGATGACTATTTTCACAACACTTGCTGTGTCACCTGTTCAGTGTGAACTCACCCTGATCTCTGCTGGTTTGTGCGCAGAAGAATCTTGACATCGTTATGAATTTGCTTTACTCTTCCCAATACTTTAAAAAAGGCCTTTAACAAAAGGAAATACAAGATTAAAAGCACTGGTCTTTTATTAAAGCAAACTATCCTCACGGAAATAAACTCAGATAATTACCTGGTTCGCACATAACACTAAGCCACAGTGACTTAGCATGATGACTAAATCCAACGCGGCTTTTCTGTCATGGGTGTTTTTCACAAACAACGCATCCTGAAAACTCCTGGCTTTTCTCAGGGTTGTTTAGGGTGGCTTATTCTCAGGGAGGGGTAACAGGGAACCAGAACACGGCAAATCACAGACAGCCTGATTGTCTGTAAGGAGTTACATGGGTTAGCAAGTGAACAACCAACCCACCATAGCTTAATTTCAGGATTGCTTATTGTGACATGTGAACCGGCCCAAACCCTTTCTAGTCTACCTTTGGCAACAATGGGTGAGTTTGCAGGACACAACAAGCCACCCTGGCGAACAAGCTACCCAGTGTGGGTTGTTCATGGAACAAGCTATGGTGAGCCCGACAGACGATCAGGCTTACTGTGGGTTGTTCTCTCGCTCCTTCCCCTTGGTCCTCCAGCTGGCAGAACCCAAGACACTTTGTGGCAGAATCCATCTTGTCTGCCCATCCTGTCCCCCTCCCCATTCCAATTGCAAGTTTATCGTTCCCTGACTTTTAAAATTTTCATCTTTTGGGGCCCCAACATTTGTGCAACTGGGGCCAGAATATATATAAATCGTGTGTGTGTGTGTGTGTGTGTGTGTGTGTATATATATATATATATATATATATATATATATATATTCAGCCCCAGGAATTTGCACAAATGTCTTCTTTATTTTAATATTATTATTATGTCATATATCTATCTATCTATATATATAGCCTTGCCTTGTGTACTGCCTTGTATGCTTCAGCTATCAAAGGGAAGAAACTGCAGTATGAAACATATAAGGTAATTGACAGGACAGGACTGCATATATGTTGATTTGACAGTTTGGGGGAAAAGGACCAGATCACCCCTTTAGCAAGGTGATCCCCAGGGTTTTAAGTGTTCGACTGGCACTTGAGGATGCCCTGCTTCCATTCTCACTTCTCCGAGTCTATAGCAAGTTCTTTTAAGAGAGATCTAAGCTCCCTCCACACTTGTCGCAGCTCCGGTTACGGTGAATGGAAGCTGTGAAAAGAGAGGAGAGGCTAGAACTCCCTTAAAAGGACTTACTGGAATTCGGGGATATGTAGAATGAAAACACGGCCTCCTCCTCTCTCATGTTTCCCATCTCTAGATCCTTGAGGGGTCTCTTATCCATGCACTTCCAGACAGATGCTGTGCAAATGGCCAGGTGCCAAAAACCCATCAATGTGTTCCCACTTTGGGAAGCCTTGCTATAGGAAACATACCATACGAAAGCATAATGATAGTCAGAAAAGAAAAGCTCTATCTAATAAGCAGGACACTCACCTCTGTAACAGGCCCATCTCTTGTGCTGCGAAGGACATTCATCTCTTCTGGAGAAAGCTGGAATTCTGCTATAAAAGCATCTGCTATTTGTGCTTTCAGTTCTAACCTCTGGCTGCAATAAAAAAAAGTTTGTTGTCATTTTATGGTAATTCTAATTTATTTCACATGTTTTGTAGTTTACACTCTATTCAAAATGCACAACGTGCCCTGTCATATTTAACTTACATAATGCCCTATTATGATTCCACTCAGCTCATTTTGGAAGCAAAAACATTAATGCTTGGCATTTGCATCAGATTATAGGGGATTCAGTTGTTTATGGCCTCTCATGGAACCAAAACATACTTCCATGGGCCAGCAAACAGAGATGGGTTCATCATGTTGTAAGATAGTTACCATACAGATCACACCAATCATGTGGAAAGTTTCCGTACCAGTGAAATGCATCCTGCAAGTGCTATTTCAGAGGAATCTGTATAGAAACCATAGGAAGCTGTTTCTATACATTACGGCCTCTGCATAGGCATCAAAATTGTTAAGGTACTTTCCTATAAAAGAAACTGAAGTATGGTGCATTTAGCCAAAGCACTCATGTCAGTAGGGGGGGAAAACCCTAAAAATTGAACATTTACAATGCAATCCTATATGCGTCTACTCAGGAGTACATCCCAGTGGGTTCAATGGAACCTACTCTCAGGAAAGGCAGGATAGGATTGCAGCCTTAGACATCTCTATCGCTAAACAGAAGATGTGGTTGGAAAAGAACAAATAAAAGAGATTGAAGTGGAGATGGAGTATGATTGCTTGAGTAGATACCAGAAGAAATATGGAAAATATTTTCATTCATAAAATTAGTTATTTTGTATTTATTTTTAGATTTATAAAAATACTTATATATGGCCTTTTCTCCCCAGGCAGCTTAT
The DNA here is from genome assembly GCA_029215795.1 of Anniella stebbinsi. Lineage (NCBI taxonomy): Eukaryota > Metazoa > Chordata > Lepidosauria > Squamata > Anniellidae > Anniella > Anniella stebbinsi. The sequence continues at coordinate 125,139,449 of JARDYH010000003.1, read as the reverse complement.
AATGATTAAAAATCTCATTGCAATTAAAACCAGCTGAATAGAAAAACTATGAAAGTGTTTGAACACCTAATTCCTGGCTGCACCAAAGGAATAGATTGTGGACGGGGAATGACATGAGCCCAAGGCCCCCTGCATCTTGTTCCCCTATTGATGAAACACAGTTTATCATTATGTCCAAACAAGGCTAGCAAGCTTCTCAAATTTAAAGCATTTATATTGTATTGGCGGTGTTGCTGTTTTTGTCTTCTGCTGAGCGGTTTAGGCATCTCAGGCATAATTCCAATGCATGGTTACATTTCTATTTTATTTTTCCACTGCGTTTGAAAACAAATATATCCAGTCACACAAACACAAATAAATACATAGAAAGAAAGCATCCCTGTTTGCAATTATAATAATTATATATATATATATATATATATATATATATATAATGTCCCTCAATAATTGTGACTGCAAAATCTTATCAGCTGTGCTGTTGGCTGAGAAGTGTGACTGCAGGACTGATCTGCTCAAATTGGTCTGGGTTTATCTTACATAGATAAGGAGTCGGTCGGGTAAGATTTGGCAGCCACTCAAGCCAGACACGCCCACGTCCAGCGCTCTTTCTTCCTCAGCACGGAGAAATGGCTATGAGCCAAGAGTAGGAGGCAGCATTGTGTGAGACGAGGCAGTGGGGAAGAGCAGGCAAGGCTGGAAAGCCGATGAGGAAAAGCCGCAGCAAAAACTTCATAGAATCATAGAATAGTAGAGTTGGAAGGGGCCTATAAGGCCATCGAGTCCAACCCCCTGCCCAACGCACAGGCCCTACTCCAGGGCAGCTGTAGGTGGGGGATTTGGAGGCAGGGGTGGGGGAGCAGGAGAGATGGGAGGGGAAAAAAAAACGCAAAGGAGATGGGTGTATGAGGAGGCAATAGTCCAGGGAGCTAAACGAAGGAGTGGGGAGAGCCAGAAAGAATGGTGGGGGCGGAGGGAGAAAAGCATCAGGTAGTTAAGGAGGGAGGGTTGAATAGGGATTAAGCAGGGGCCTGCAGTTCTCCCTTCATCCTCACATACACCCTCAACCTTGTTCCCCGCTCTTGCCAGTTGTTGGCCTTTCGTTACCAGAAGTGACAAACATGGCAGAAATTAAATGGAATGTGTATTTCCATGTCCTGGAAATAGGTTTAAAACACAGGATTTTAACCCACTGAAGAAACTCATCAGCTAATCTATGCCATTTTAGTACATTAAATAAGTAGCCCCAGTGAGCCACACTGATGAAACATTCATGCAACCAACCAACAGGAAAAGAAAATCCAGCTAATGAACGGAAAAACCTGCAAACAAACGCCCCTCACATGTCATTCAACTGGATTTAGGCTTAAATATTACTCAGTGAGCAAAACACAAATCTTGGCCCACCAGCATCACTTGCCATCCTCTTCTGCTTTCCTGGCTATTTCAATTACTGTGCTAGTTTATTTAAAATTAAATCACACGATACAGCTTAATGAACATACACTCTCCTAGTAAGCAATCCAGTGTATGTTTACTCAGAAGTAAAACTCATTGATTTGAATGAGGCTTGCTCCCATGTAAGTGCACACAGGATTGCTGCCCAAATCTCTCTACCTATAGCGTACCTACCCACCCAGACCCTAAAGTCAGCTTCTGAGGCCCTTTTCTGACTACACCTGCCAGAAGATGAGAGGAGAGAGAGGACCTTTCAGTGGTGGCACCCCGGTTGTGGAACGACCGACCCAGAGTGGTCCACCTGCTGCCTATGCACAAGTCTTTTTGGCACCAGGCTAGAACCTTGTTACTCTTCCAGGCATGTAGTGTCTCTGTTTTAAAAATGTGTTAGTGCTTTTTAGGTTCTTATGCTGCTGCTGTCTTCTGTCGTTAGTTTTACTTCGGTTTTATTATGTGGCTGTTTTGATTTGTTTTGGATTTTATGGCTTTGCTTCTATTTTGTGAACTGCCCAGAGATCTCCGGCGATTGGGCAGTATAGAAATATAGTTAATAAATCATAAATAAAGTCTTAAGATTAAGCTGTAAATTCCCTTTGCTTCTCAGGAGACCTTCTGTTTAAACATATCACCCAGATTCAGAAATAAAGAGGAACTGATAACTTTTCAGGATATCCCATTGTAATTATTATCCAAGGAACACCTTCATAAAAAATGGCCATACGAAGTAACCCTACAGTGATATTTATTATTCAGTGTAAAAACAGAGAATCTACAAAGGCGATCTCATTTGACATATAGATCCAGTTTTCATGAAATGGTGACAAATCGAGAGTTAACTACAATAAGTTCTTAGGGTAACTTTAGGTTGTTTAACCCATGAACAACTCATAGGCCCTGTTCAGAAGACACCTTAAACCACAGAGGTTAAGGTTTTTTTGTTGACAAAAAAAACCTTAACCACTGTGGTTTAAGGTGTCTTCTGAACAGGGCCATAGTGTCAGGGTCCTCACATCACACCATAATTGGGCTGATCAGAGGCTGATTATGCAAAGCAGAAGCGGTTTGCATGCAAGACTCAACAGTTACACGTGAATGGGCTTGGTATGTAACAAAAAAAAGAAAATACGTACTTCTCTGCTTGAAGCTTAGTTGTCTTTACAATTAAATCCTGGGTTTGCTCTTTGGTTGCCTGAAATACAGACCAGAATAATTAAAACTAAACACCATCAAGGGCTTAAAGTATATTTTTGCTGTTTTCATTTCAATCCTGTTACTTAAACATAGTCGGGGATAGGCGGGAAGGCCATTCTGTTACAGAAATAAACAATTCTACATGTCCTTTTCCACTGCCGGGCAGAAATGCAGGATCCAGTGTATTGACTTACTAAATTTCTATACTGCTTTTCTGTTATTTGAACTGGGACCAAGTTCCATACCAGCATGTAGCAGCTAGAGTGTTCGACTAGGATTGAAGACAATCAGGTACAAATCCCCACTCAGTCATGAAGCTCACTATGTGACTTAGGGTCAATTTCCTCACCCTCACCCAGCCAAACCTAGCTCACAGGGATGGAGTGAGAATAAAAGGGGGCAGTACACCATCCTGAGCGCTTAAAGGAAGGCCAGGATAAAAATATAAAACATAACCATTCCATCAAACGGGCCACAATGATTCATTAAAATAATTAGCTTTTAAAACATGGGATGATTTGTAGACAGACACCCCAACTCAGAGCCACACATCTGATGTTCGTGAGCAGCTCTTGTATATACGGAATGCCCTATTAATTTCAACTCTTCGGACACTAAAAAGATGCAAACATATATCTGTTTCCTCCATAGAAATTAATGGGGTGCTCCTTTAATGCAGGTGAAATATTTGAGTGCATTAGAATTCCAGTGCCTATAAACAGTCTTCAGACTAGTATCAGACTAGCATTACTTTAAAGTAATGTATTAGGGGGGGAGGTGTTGTGTTAGAAAAATATAATTTCCAAGGTGCAAGTTTATCACTTATGCAAACACCCCACCCCAACAGGCACTTTTTACAATACCTTCAAGTGATTAGTCATGTCCTGGCAGCAGTTACTCATAAACTGCACATCTTCGTTTATGCTTTCAAGCTCCTGAAACACATAGAAACAGACACTACAATAAGTAGCCTGAAATAATAGCACACATAGCACGCATTGGTTTGTCCACATTTTCCCTATCTTTTGAAACACTAGAACTACCCACATATTTGCCACACTTATATAGTACACTTATTTCCAAAAATATCCAAAGGTTTATCTCCATGAAGCTCCACATTTGGCTTTTTCCCAGTCTCGTGGGAACTGGCTGTGCAGAAGTATAAGGAGGCATGACATTCAGCATCCATGCTTCCCTGCAACAGATGTGCAACTAAAATAACCACTTTTCTTTACATATTTATCTTGATGCAGTGGCCTTCAACAACCTGATATAAGAATGGTGCAGGCTTAAGGAACCTGAGGTTACAAATGGAGACCCAAAGCAATTCATAGAGATTTTGCAAGGAGACTCAGTGAGGGTGATGAATGCGTAACGAGTGGGCATTGAGAGAGGTACCTCTGGACAGAAGAAGGATACTGTTGTATCCAAGAAGAGGCAAAGTAAAAGTACTAATATAAATCCTTTATTTAAAACATGCCTTACAAGGCCAACAACAAGCCATATGCCTGACTAAGCCTCTCTCCATTACTATCCCCAAACTCCTCTTAAAGATTACCCAGCCTTCAGATGAGTCTAATCCTTACTCTCTTAAAGATACAATACTATACCATCTCCACAGATACGTGGCAATGTTGTTTCCTTTCCATACAGCCTTCTAGATCCCAAAGTTGCCAGCATGGCTGTGTTTTGGTTTCAGAATATGAACATATTAGCCACAACAAAGTCCAATCCAATTCACCAAAACAATCTCTAGAGCATCTTCCTACTCTCTCCAGGTTTGAGAGGTAGAGCAGAAGGCAGCTGTATTAAGCAATGAAGCTGTCATCCAATCATTTGACTTAAGGGCATGTAGGTGAGTTCACAGAGCAGCAGCCCAGAAAGTCTGCACTGTAAATTATAATTGGCTCATACATGACAGTCCATGGCTTTCTATCACAACCTGGGATCACAGTGGTTCAAGTTTTTATCTCAAGTGTACATTTTCAAAAGTGTATAATTTGCAAAGCTGGTATAGTGCTTTGGCTATAATTGCTGAGCACTGAGTTGGAAATTCAGCAGTTCAAAACCTTAGCTCAGCCATGAATTCACAGTGTAGCCTTAGCAAGATTTCCACTGTTTCTCAACTACCCACCTATCCTCACTTGCAATATACACTGAGATAAGAACTCTCCTGGCCTACCTTACGTTGTGGGGTAAGAATTACTCAGGGAAATGTTTGAGGAGGAAAAGGACTGTGTAAATTCTAAGGGCAACATCGAGGCAAAGTTAAGCATTTCACAAGAAATTTAAGCACAAACTTCACTATTTCTGTTGAAATCAATGCAACTTTAGGGCTACAATCCCTATACACACTTACCTGGAAGTAAGTACCATTGAACTCAATGGGGGCTTACTATCTAGTAAACATGGATAGAATTATACTGCATGTCTCACTAAAATCAATAACTTCCACATAAATATTCGTATAAATGTTTGAAATGTAAAATAGTTCTGACTACAGTTCTAAACACACTTACCAGGGACTAACCCACACTGAACATAATGACTTGCTTCTGAGTAAAGATGTACTGATGTATCACTGTTGGTAGAATGCGCCTGTGTAATAGCAGTATTAATAGTAGTAATTTAATATTTCTGCTAGTATTTCTAAACTTCCTTTCTACCATCACTGATAGAAACAATAATGCACACAATAAAAGTACAGATGTTCTTATTTATATACCTTTAAAAAAAATAAACAGCTCTTTATTATTTTGTCTTTTCTTATTATATGTATTAGTGTGTCTACCAAGTTCTATACAATTTCATTAAAGATATAATAGATGTTAATTAATTTAACTAAGGTTATGAAAGTATCAACTTCCTCAACAATATATTTCAGAAAGCAAGATATATAATTAAAATACTAAATAATAAAAAAGTAACAGATTGTATAAACGTATAAATTATAGCCAGTATAGGATATATTTAACTTGAAAACAACTATTTGTTTTATGGTCAATTTAAAGGTGGATATTTAGAGTTAATTAGTTACATACCTCTTTCACTTGCTTGAAGATGTAGACAAATTCTTCATTTATGGATAAACTGCGATGTTCAATATCCCCCCGCAAATTTCTTCTGGTACGTAAACTATTTTCTACAAAAAAGGCTGAAAGAGCCTTGAGTGCTTCTAACATTTCCTACAAAAATATAATAAAATATAATAAAATTAATACAGAGACCACGTTGACAGTTCACACACAAAATGTGTGTTTTAAAAAAAGCACACATCTTCAGATACAGATTGCCAAAGCAAAAATACAGATCGAATAGTCAGTCAATATAAACTCAAAAGAATTATGCCATAGTGAACTCAGTCATCTAATTGCTTGTAAGTACAGCCTAAACCAGCCTTCCCCATCCCGGCATTCTCCAGATGTTTTGACGTAAACTCCCATCATCCCTAGCTAGCATGGCCAGTCCTTGCGATCTTTATATGCAAGACACAGTACTTCACCAACAAATCACATCCATTCCTTAAAGACTACACTACACCATCAAAGTCACGGATCCAGCATTTCACAGCACTACTATGGATCCGTGAGGTTTTCCTTGACGGCATCTCAAATTCACTATCTAAATTCACCATAAAAATCAACAGGCCGAGCACTAGATCCATGATTTTTACAGTGCAGTTTGTACACACAGATGTAAGCTACAATTAGATGGCTTTTTTGTGGTGTTCATGCTTCAAACCTACATTTTTGCACCATGGCAGCACCACCGATTTTTACAGTACAGTCTATGAGCATGAATGTGACTTCTGAGTAGAAAGACAATGGATTTTTGTGGCCTGCACAGATCAATCATGAGAACCCATGCCACAGATGCACCTTTTTGTAAAAGCAATGCCTTAGAGCACTGGATCTGAGTTTTATGGTGCAGTCTACATCTTGGAAGCAAGTAGATTTTGTAACATGTTTGTAGAATTTTGTAAGACCCCATGACGATCCATATTTTTGCATCCGTGCAGTATTGTTAAGAACAGGATCCATCATTCTTATGATGCAGTATGTGCATATGGAAGGTACCTGTGATTAGTCATTGGAATTTTGCAGGCCATATGTATAAATAATGAGGAACTGTGCTTCAGCTGCATGCTTTTTGTGCTACAGAACCATCATGAAATTTTTCACTTTGCAATCTCGAACTATGGATGTAAGCTGTGATTTGATGGTGGATTTGAGATGTCTCTATGTAAAACTATGAGAAGCCATAAGGATTCATGCCTCAAACCCACATTTTTGCAGCGTAAAACATTGGTTCGGTTATCTTTATAGGGTAGTCCATTGATAGTATAGTCCACTGTTAAATAATTCAGTCAGAAATCCTTACTGATTACTCCAATGAGATTTACTGATCAATCCCATTCTATAGTGGACAGAAGATAGAATGGGATTGATCAGTAGATCTATCTTCTGTCCACTATTTGTTATAGATATAAGATGTGATCTGATGGTGCATTTGAGACACCAATGCAACTTTTTGTACCTTGGATCCATCACTGTGGTGCCATGAAATAACAGATTTTTGATCTAGTATTGATCAACACCTTGATGGCTTTTTCACAAAAAAAACCCATAAAACAAAAAAGGCAATATAAAAATGTTTTCGGCACCATATTAAGACTTTTCTCTGTTCCCAGGCATTTGATGGGTTGTTTCATCAGCTGAATAGGTTAGGGTAATCACTGATGTTTAAGTTGTTTTAGAGAGTGGTTGTATTTTAATGGATAATTGTTGTAGCTGTTTTAAATTTTGTATGTTTTAATTTTATTGTAACTTGTCTTGACTCTTTATTTGAGAAAGGCATCGGGGAGAGCAATCCTATGGCCCTTAGACAGCATTGGGGGGTGGGGTGTCACAGGATACTTTGGATTCCTGGATCCAAGTCAGCGCTCCTACCTCGGACCCAGAAGTTCGAACTCTCCATCTCCTCCTTGTAGCCAACGCAGAGAGAACTGCACCGACTGCCTCTTCAAGGTTGCAAAGTAACTTTGGAGAGGACAGAAAGGGGGCATTCCCATGGGCAGGGAGAGGAAGGGAATGGGGAAGCGGGGATATGAGCTATCCCCAGTCTCCATCCCTCCCCCTCCCCAACACCTCAACTAGCTGAAATACAATGTGGGGGGAGCGCAGAGGCAAAGATCATCCTAAGAAATTTTAGCTATGTCTGGATGGTGGATTTAAGCATCTCCAACTATCTGGTTTATATTTGCATTGAGGCAGTACCAAACGGCACTGAATGTGTGATCTTTAATGCTGAATAGAGACCTCAAATTGCAGAACACATCCTTGCCCATGGAATGCATGATTAAAATCATGGATCCAGCATTCATTGTTGCCATAGTTCATAACCAAGCCACAGACTACATCCACTTTTAAGAATACCAAAGCTACAGTTACATAGTAAGACAACAATCCCAACAGTCCTTTCATTAAAATAACCAGTTAATTAAACTTATTGTTTTCATATGACTACTGGTCCTGATACGAAGGTTTAATTCTTTAATTTTTTTTTAATCCACATAAACTCTGGAATGGTTTACACATGAAAGCTTATCACTTGCTGACTGGAATATCAAGTACTAATGTGAATGTAGGAATGACCATCACAGATGTAACACCGCAGTCAGATATCACTTTAAAAGCAATGCTTTTCAATGGAGCCAATTCACACATTCAGGTACCATTCATCAAGAGCACAGTAAACAAGTGTAAAGCAGAATCAACCATGGTGAGAAGGGCCCAGTACAGATTTTAAAAAGCATATGCTAAAACACCCCTATTTTAGGAGAAACATCCCCTGAAACCAATGCCCCCATTTTGTCTCCAAAGGAGACTTTTGTGATGTCTTCATTTATGTTTTGATCAAGTGCACAAAATTCCCACTACCACCATGACACTATAAATACTGCGGAATATGTTTGAGTTGCAGCCCTCTGTGGAATTAAATGTTCCATAGCAAACATTTCCGGGGAACAGTTCCGGTCAGTTTAGATTCTTAGGCTGACCATATGACGAGAAGGACAGGGCTCCTTTATCTTTAACAGTTGCAAAGGACAGGGAATTTCAGCAAGTATCGTTTGTATGCATACAGAACCTGGTGAAATTCCCTCTTCATCACAACAGTTAAAGCTGCAGGAGCCCTATCCTCTTGACCATGTACAAAAGAGGGCAGGGCTTCTGCAGCTTTAATTTTGTGATGATGAGGAAATTTCACCAGGTTCTGCATATATACAAATGACACCTGCTGAAATTCCATTTTCTAATGAAACTGTTAAAGATACAGGAGCCCTGTCCTCCTTTTCATACGGTCAGCTTAGAGATGCCAGTGCAGGGCAGGCTGTTAGGCGTTCAGGCAGTGGTCCTTGGGTAGTAAATGAGGCAGCAGTAAAATAAGTAATGCAAAAGTTTCCACTTGAGAGCCAGAACCTTTACGTTTCTAGTTCCAGTTTAGGAAAATGTTGCAGGACATGCTCAACCCAACTTGCGGGCGGTCGCACTGGAGCTTTCCCTGCCACGGAAGGAAGGAAGTGGGGCTGTATTAAAAGTGGAAAATGGCTCAACCTGATTCCTCGGCCCCTATCGTCGAAGGAGACGGGCGAGGTACAAAAATTCCCCCACGATACGCCTGGCAGGAAGAAAAGGGAGCCAAGCAAGCCAACCTGCCTCGCTCACCTTGTCTGCCTCCAGCCGCGTCTCCAGCACTTTGCGGAGTTTGCGCGAGAGCGGGTTCGCCCCAGGGCCTCCAGCCAAACCCTGTAACGAGGAGGAAGAGGAGGAGGAGATGCCCGACGAGGAAGGAGTAGCAACTCTGGCCACAACGGGCTGCTGCTCTTCGGGCGCTGCCGCCATTTTCTCTCCTTTCCCTGAAAGCTGCCGTGGCAGAGGCGACGCCCGGACCCGGAGTGTTGCTGTACCTCTTCCTACCACCCCCTTTGTTGGAGAAATGTAGTTCCGCCCGTTATCTAGCCCGACGAGATTCCATTCTGGGTTTCAGCCAGAACTCTAAAGGATATGTCCAAAGTGCTGAACCAACAATCCTTAAAATAGGTTCGGCACCTTGGGGTTCCGGCTGGTTCTGATGGAAACCCAGAATGGAATCAGAGCCCCACCGGAATCCGAGCCACCAGCCTCCACTGCATCACCTTGATTTTTTTTAAAAAAGGTTTTAATCTTTCTAAATCGCCCAAAGTGCTTCAGGTATTGGGTGGTATAGAAATGTAATGAATGAGCTAAAATAATTAGACGTTTGCTGGAAGTGGGAAACCGCTTGTTTTGTGAACCACAGAATACGGATTCCCTCTCCTGCTCGGCAAAATTTATTTATTTATTTATTTATTTATTTATTTATTTATTTATTACATTTGTATACCGCCCCACAGCCGAAGCTCTCTGGGCGGTTTACATAGGATTAAAAACAATATACAAAAATTAAAACAGCAAAAACATACAACATACAGGCTCCTCAGATATTGCCAAATGCCTGAGAGAAGAGGAAAGGATATAAGAATCATCAGCATCGTCATAAATAATAATGATAAAATAATGATGGGTCTTGTAATCGTGAGTATTTAACTCTGAGCTAATTTTCGTGCAATTGAGTGTTTTATTAATATTTGGATTTCCCTCTTTTTCAATACCATAATTTTTTTGATCTCTTCTGGAATGCTGTATGTGGATTATTTATTTAAATAACAATCTAAAAAATCAAGAGTCCTGTGGCATATCTGGCAAAGTGGGCTCTAGCTCAGAAAAGTGTAGGTGGCAATAAGCATGCTAGTTTTTAAAGTGCCAAAGCTTCTGGAGGATGAGAAACAGAACAGTTAGAATTTACATAGCATGTTCAAAACATTTCACACGTAATCTTATTGTAATCCATACAGAAATCTTCAAAAGTTCCTATCCCTGTTTTGCCAGTGTGTGTGTGTAGGGGGGGGGGGGCACACAGAGGGTTTTGCCTATTTGTTAAATCTATTAGAAGCCTTTACTCTAAAAAAAAAAAAAAAGGCTCAAGGCATTTTACAACAGGGATTAAAACATATGAAGGGTTAAAACAATTTAAAACATCTAAAAATCATTAAAATGCCAAGACCTGATAAATACCTAATTAGTTCATGCCAGAGGCACAGTTCACTGATCAATCTCTTGACTACACCTGGTCACCACCTGTACTGCCAGATGAGGCATGTTTTGTTTCTATTTATAGAGCAGACATTGGTCACTGCACTCTTGGAGAGATCTCATCTGTGATTACAGGTAAACCGCATGATTTCCAATTTCATCCCAGCCCTTTGCAATGATCTGATTATGGTTATTATTGTTAGTAGTAAATTTATAAACTATATAGCATCATTAATACGCCTGCCTAAAGGAGTATTCAGTCTACATTTTGAATGAAACTAAAAACAGCATAGGATTTGGAACAGTTAATCTGCAGGGACAATGGATGTAAGGACTGACCTCCATCTGTAAGAGCCTATCTACACTACTGCTTTAAAACAGTTTATAACAGTTTTAAAGCAGTTAATAACCATTATTGACCGGTTTAAAACTGTTATAAACTGTTTTAAAGCAGTAGTGTAGATAGGCTCTAAGACTGGAACTAGGGGCTTTTCTACATGACAGCTTTAAAAATACTTGCAGAAAGTGCTGTTTACAAACAAAAACAAAATTGGAGGGTCAGAATGTTATTGAAAGAAACAATAAATGCCTCATTAGAAAAGCTTGGAAAGTGCAGTACTGTATTTCCTCGATTCTAAGACACACTTCTCCCCCCATATTTACGTCTGTAAAAATGGAGCGCATCTTAGAATTGATGGCGTCTAAGAATCGCCGGATTTCTCCAGCGCTGGTATGGGGTTGAAGATACACCCCCACCCCCACCCACAGCGCCTTCACAAAGGGTCTCTGCATGCCCCCCCCCAAGCAACTCAGCCTTCCCCACTCGCCTCTGTGCTGCTGGCACTGACCTCCTTGGCCTACTTTGTAGTAACACCGCATTTCCAGGTTGTGGAGGCCGCTGCAAGCGACACTAGCTGCAAGGACCAGGGCGGCAATGGAAGTGAGTCCGGATGGCTGCTCCTTGCTGCAGCGGCGGCAGCTCCTCGCTGGCAGCAGCCTCCCTGGGGTTGGCGCTGGAGGACCGGGGCGGCGAGGACCGGGGCGGTGCTGGCGGTGAGTGGGGAAGGGAGGAGGGGGACTCATGCCCAGGCTGGCCCGGCCCAGCAGGTCCCTGGGTGGTGGATTGAGGGGGGCATGCACAGCCCTAACATATTTCTTCAATTCTAAGATGCACTGATCCCCAATATTATGTGTCTGAAAATGGGGTGCGTCTTAGAATCAACGCAACGCTTTTTTCCTGACAGTGGCCCTAAATTTAAGGTGCGTCTTAGAATCTATGGCGTCTTAGATTCGGTGAAATACGGTATTTAATAGTAAAAGTGAAAGAACTCCCCCTTTTTATTTGTATATTTGAGCTATTCTGTTATACCACAGTGCCACCTAGAGGTTATGTAGCAGGGAAGGAAACACTCCTTGTGTAGTGCTTGGATCTCAATTCTGCAATGAAAACAAAAGTAGATTCAGTGGATTAACAACCTCATGAAGAGCTTTTCTACAGGATGCATTTATTATGTGCTCATGATTATTATTTGTGGTTGTTTACTGGTTTTTTAGATGACACCACGATCCTCCAGTTTCACTTCTGTATTTTTCAGCTCACTTTCCCAGGTGTTTTTTTAGAATGGGGAAATTATTTCTGAAAGCACTGTTTCTACTTGTGAATTTGTGCTATTCCATTGTAGCACAACAACACCTAGAGATTATATAATGGAAAAGCAGGAAAGGAAAAGCTCTTCATTTAGACCTGGGATGACAATTCTACAATGAAAATGAAAGTTGATAAAGCGATTAACAACCTTGTGTGGGAAAGCTTGTAGAAAAGCTCTCTTTGCTCTAAAAAAAAGCTCACCAAAGGTACTGTTTACAAGCAGAAGCGAATCTGGAGGGTCATGACATTGTCTAAAGAACCATGAGTAGGGAATGATGAGCTCACAATAAATTCCTCATGTAGAAAGCTCTAGCTGTTATGGGAGCAGGCTATCCGCCATCAAACTAAACAGCCCCGTTTTCTCCATCCTTTGTGAAAAGAATTCTTCCTTGCCTGTCTGGAAACTTTCTAAGCTTGTCTGCTTGCCTAGGGTAGCAGTGGCCCCAGATGTTGTTCTGCCTGAAAGGTGGCCTGTGGGGGATGGCAAACAATCGTTATAAATTGTATTTATAACATGTTTGTATGCTTTTTATGGTTTTAAATTTTGTATATCGGTTTTTTAACGCTCAGTGTTTTTAATTTTTGTAAACTGCCCAGAGAGCTTTGGTTATGGGGCGGTATATAAATGGAATAAATAATAATAATAATAATAATAATAATAAATAATGTGATTGAGAAGGGCACAACCAGGATCATGGCTTCACAGCCACCTGAAGACACACATATTGAAAGCACCATGCAAAATGTGTCAAGCTGCTGTATTATCTATAATAACCACATATTGGAGTGCCATGGGGGGCGGGGGCATTTGTTTTTTCAACTCAAAGCCAGAGGCATGCGCAGCACATTTCATTAGGATGTGCACCTAGGGAATTTTATTTTATTTTTTAAAAGGCAATCCTTTACTCAATCATAAAGGACATTTTTAATTCATTTATTTATTAAACACTGTAGACACGGATGCCCTGCTCCACATTTGGCTTGCCTGACCACAGGAGGGCCTTTGCAGGTGAGGGTGTGTGTGTATGAGGAGACACTCCTTAAACCCCAGCACTGGCCTCTTTGAAGTGTGGCTCCCAGCAAAGAGGCTCCCAGTAGAGCGATTCCTTTTTGCTCCTGCTTCCGGGAGCAACGGCACGCTGTCAGGAGCAGTGGCAGCGGAGCAGCTTATTGCTTGAGATATTAGGGTGTGCCTGGGCACACCCAGCACACCCCTTGCACATGCCTATGCTCAAAGCCATCACACTCCTCCATGTGACATGTTGGTGCCTGTCACCCAGGCATGCACCTAAAGTACAAATACATGCACAAATAGCAAGAATGCTTCAAAAAGCAAAGATAGTGTTGGTCCATGAGAAAAAATCTCAAACCCACAATATGTTGAAAAAGAAAAGCAAATCTGGCGTAGTTTTGAAGCCTTACATCTGCATTGGTCACTCACAACTAAAATGAAGTACAGGCAGACTAGCTCACCTAGATGCTATGAAGTTTTCAGGTCACACCTAGGGATGATGGGATAAAGTATCACACACTGACTGATTTACTATTTTTGAAAATAACATCCAGCGGCCACCTGGATCTGTCTCCGATGGCCATGCTTAGAATGTTCAGTTATTCTCCAATCAGATGGTACCAATTTCTATCCTACCTTCCCATATATATAAGAACAGAAATCTGGCTTCATTTTCACCCCTTAGAGTGTCATCAGATGAGGCGGGGATCGCGTTTCCCTACCATTGCTATGGCCTCCTGCTACTGTTCCATAATAGCGACGATTTCTTTACACATGGAAAGGAGCATCAATGACCACGTGGCCCATTCAGTGGGCATCTTTATTGTGCTGCTTTTCCTGAACACTGCAGGAAACGGCAGCAAGTTTCACTTAAAAAACTAAGTCGGATTTACCGGGGTCTATTTTGTCATGGAAAAAGACCAGAAGGGGTGGGAGATGTGCGGGAGGTGGATGTCATTGTCAAAAGGACATGCAAAAAACCGTGAGTGGGCAGTAATAAGCATGCAATAAAATGCTTGCCTGATAATGTCCTAAGTTGGATTTACTGGGGTATATTTTGTCACAGAAAAAAGACCAGAAGGGGCAGGAGACACATGGGAGGCAAATGGCGTCATCAAAAGAACGTGTGAAAAACCATGAACAGGCAGTAACAAGCGTGTGATAAAATGCTCGCCTGAGTCATAGTAATTGCCATTTTGCCAACGCACCATATTTGCAATGCAACTTTCCTTAGGCAGAATTGAGATCCAAGCACTCCAGTAATGTTCCTTTCACAGACGTGAGGCCTGGAGCTTATATACACTACTGCTTTAAAACAGTTTAAAAGTTTATAACGGTTTATAACAGTAGTGACAACTGTTGGGGCCTAGGGCACACTCCATATACAGTTTTCAAAACATTTTCAAAGTGTTAGATCCTGCTTGTGTAGATAGGCTCCTGGTGTGTACAGAACTATCACCAGTCTTGTTGGTTGTAATGATCTGGTTATTCTTGTGAGTAGTTACACCAACAACTGCTTTGGTACTGTTCCTCTCTGGCAACCAGATCAACATCTAAGCACAGAAAAGCAACGCCACAGTATTGCTCCAGTGTGGAAACAACCAAAGTATTTAGCAAATGTCTTGTCTTTTGTAATATTTTTTCCTGGAATGGTGCTGGCACCTAGCGACATGATCTTAAAATTACGAGATTAAGTACTAGATTTTGCAATTCACATTGCAAATGCTATCATACAGAAAATTAGGCTGCTGATTTACAAGGAAGTTTTTATTGTGCAATTGCCCTGCCTCATTCACAGACTTTTATGTGGCCGTGTCTGTATGTGCAGACAATGTAGTCTTCCACTTGTAAACCTCCCAAGTTGTCCCACTGCATCTTCCATCTTTTTCTATCCACAACAAAACTGTTAAGGAGGAAATGATGAATAGCTTCACAATGCCTTCTGATTGTTCATGCTGGAAGCACCCAAAGATAAAGATCTTATGTACCTATCCAGGGCATGAAGGTGACCCATCTGTGATGGGGTCAGACCACTGAGTGTGGGATTCCGTGGGGGTAGGTAGCAACACCCATACAAATCCTAATGCTTTGTCACTCTCACAACAGCAGAGTGTTTCTCACACCTTTGGTTTACTTCTAAATTTACTCCACTTTCTAGGATGACCATACTTGAACACCCCCCCTCCCGTCTGTATGACTGGTGATTTTTTTAAAAAAATAAAAATCGCAAACATATATTGCAAGTATAACAAAAACAAAAAGGAAAATGTGGGGAAACAGCAATGAAAGAGTGGGGGGGAAGAAAAAAACATGACATAAAAGCATATTCATTCATAGTAATAATTCACAATGTCATTAAGAAAACGGAGAAAAAAAAGATTCAATACTTTTATTTCAGTATACACGTTAATATAAGCAGTCCATGTATGTGGCTGGTGAACGTTTGAGATCTCTGCCGACAGAGTTATGTGTATCCTGTTGCTGTGCACAAGAATCTGTGAATTGGGGGGAAAGGGCTTTTCTACATGAGGCATTTCGCTTGCACTCATCATTCCCTACTCACAATTGTTTACAGGATCTTTAGACAATGTCATGGTCCTCCGATTTCGCTTCTGTTTTATTCCAGGCCACTTTCCCAATTTTTTTTAATTGTCAAAGCGAAATAAACTGCTTTTTTACTTGTGAATTTGTGCTATTCTGCTATACCACAGTGCCACCTAGAGGTTATTTAGCAGAAAAGAAGGAAAGGAAACATTATTGTGTAGTGTTCAAATTTCACTTTCTGCAACAAAAGCGAAAGTAGATGCAGTGGATTAACAGCAGATCAGCAGCCTTGTGGAGAAAAGCTCAAAGTGACATTAAAGGTTTTAGCAGGTATATCCCCCCCCCCCCCCCAATCTCCTTCCTACCAAAAGGACCCATCTGGTCACTCTGGAAATTCAGAATCTGAGGAGCTTCTTTCTCCAGTTGCTACTTGCACAGCCACACTCAAAGAAGAACAGGCAGAAGCAACAAAGCAGCTCCCATGAATGATCCCCTCCCTGCCCCCCTGCCCTCCAGATCACTCACAGTACCTGGAAACCCTCCACGGTTGTCCCATGTTCCTCTCCCAGGACCATATCCCAAGCCAGAGATGGCTCTACTGGAAGGCAAGATAAAATTCCCAATTTAGATGACAGATTCTGAGCACCATGTATGGTAGTACAGTGGTTGGGAGATGGACATATCTGACTTGTGGGGATACACTTTAACTGGCATAAAGGCATTTCAGTAGGGTTTGCGCGGGACAACTGCCCAATGGATTGTGCTCCATGTTACCTGGGTTATTATTCTCCCATGCTAGTGAAACAGTGTCCAGGACGCTTTGCTTCAGGGGCCAAACGTACCGTCCATTCAGCCCCCTCCCAGCCCTAAAGAGATTTGATGTCTGAGATGGGATTCACACTTGAAATGTAGAATAGTTTTAAATTTGTTCACCTATTTCCATTCTGATCTTGCAGGGTTCAAGGGAAATATCTCATGTCATTGTATTTTTTTCAATTTCCTACCCAGTTCAAATACCAGTATGATCACTGCTTGCATATTCAAGGGGGCCAGGAAAGATGTATGCAGCAGCTCTCTTGGAGACAGAGAGTGATGTCAGAATTAATGTTGTCATGCACATTCAGGAAACATTGTGTTTCAAGCACAAGCCCCAGCTACACACCTGTCTTATTGCTGGTGTTTGTTGATTCATCTATATCTAGTTTCATCCTTGTATGAGTTTTTATTCTATGGGCCTTTATTGTGTAAGGAGGAGGCAATCCCATGCATGTTTAGACGGTAAAAAGTCCACTCCGCTGCCTGCAGGATGCTAGGAATTGCAGGACTTTCTTTTCTGTCTATAAACAGGCACAGAACTGTGCCCTAAGCCGCTTTGGGAAGGCCCTCGCCCTGAAAGGAAGCCTAGAAAGGTTTGTAACAAATATATAAATATTTTTTAGATTTCTTTTTTTGGGGGGAAGCCTCCTTCCCAGTTGCCCAGCTTGACTTGTACTGACGCCCCTAAGTCATTTTACGGAACGATGCAGCCTTTAAAAGCGGGGGGCGTCGTTTTCCCACACGGCATGACCGCCGAGAGGTCACTGATCTCTCGCCGGCCCTCTCCGCTGTTCCCAAGCCCTTCTCAGGGGGACCCTCTACTGCCGCCAGCCACGACGCCCGACACCCACCCGCCCTTGAGGGCCCGCCATCTCAGCGTGGGTCCCCCGACCTCGCCGGGATGCTCTCCAGCCTGCCTGCCTTGCCTTACAAGGGTTGCGCGCAAAAGGTGGCCGCCCCGCTCCCTCCCTCCCCCCGCCCCGCTTTCTCCCTCTCTGGATGGCAGGGGGCGGAGCTCCCCAGTCTGGGATTTGGGGACCCTGCCTGGCCCTTCCCCCTTCGAAGCGAGCGCGGCGGCAGCGGCAGCGCCCGGGAGGGGAGCTGGTGCTGCGTGCCCGGGCCGAGCCGCCTCCTCCTCCTCTTGCTACGTCGCGTGCCCAACAGCTGGAGAAAGGCCGTGCTTTGCAGCTTCCATGTGCGCCCAGGCAGGATCGGCGACGGCAGGTTGGTAGCGGCACGGATGAGATAGCGGGGGGGGGGGGGGTTGGACCCGATCCCGGCTGCCGACGGCTCGGGGTTGTTGCCAAGGCGCCCCTCCCCACAGCCCGGCCCAAGCCCAGGCCGGCAGGCGGCGAGGCTCCTCTCTGTGCAAAGCGGGGAGGGGCTGCGCTGGCCGCCCCAGTTCCGAGCAAGGGAAGGGCGGGCTCGAATCTCCCCCCGGCTCTCGTCCTCCCACCCCTTCCCAGCCCTAGATCCGCTCCCCTTCGAGGAGAAGAGCGCGAGGGACGGCGCCAGATCAAACTTCCCGCAAGTCCAGCGGGGCAGGCTGGCACCCTGTTGGCACCGAGAGCCCTGGAGAAAGGCCGTGGCTCAGCCTACTTGGGGGGGCACCCGACGCACCCCCACCCGACGCACCCCCACCCTCGCTTGACAGCGCGCGCGGGCGGGAGACTTTGCCCGAGGCTGCCCTCGCTCTTGCGTCTCCCTCGAGCCCTCCAAGCGGTTCTTCCGATGGTTTTGTTCGTTGTGCCCGCGACAGCCTCTTTGGGACGACGCAGCCGACGAAGCAGTCAGTCCGAAAACACGAACCGGACCCAAAGGCGCCTTGCATTGAGGGTCCGTGAATAGGGGGATGCCTAAAGAAGGCCCCTCCGTGGGCCCTGTTGTTTCACTTTTGGGGAAGGCTGGCTTCCCGCTTGGAAGTTGTCTTCACACTGCCTTGCCAAATGCCATCAAGCCCATTCGCTCTGGCCCTCCCCAGCACTTTCCCACCGAGTCAAACAACAGTCAACAAACATCGTGTTTGTTCTCCACTGGAATCCTAACTTGGAGAAGAAAGGCAAGGACAATTGTCTCCACCCCCATCATGTCCCAGGACCCCAAAAGTTCAATCCCTTCCCCTGCTCTACGAGGAGCAGCAAAGCAGGGCAAAGACCTGGCTTTTTACCTTACCTTTCTTCCCATACCTATTGCCGAATGATGCTGGTTATTCTCTGATTTGTAATATCCCTTTGCTATTAGTCTCTGACATATAATATCACTTTGCTATTTGTTTGTTTCCATGCAACACAACACTGATTTTTGGCCCACGATGGTCTCACCGCCGGAGACAGCTGGAGGGACGGAGGGACATAGGTTTGCCAAAGTTTCAACTGGACTCTGTAACTCGGCCTTTAACAACCACTAGATGTGCAAGCATGATCAGGTGATGATGTTATCTCCCTGCTGTGAAAAAGCTTCGCCTGCTAATTTCCGCACATCCGATGGCTGCTTAAAGGCACAAGAGTAAGACAGGCCTTTTTTGGCTGGTCAGTTGGAAGCCCTGGGTGGGTGAATGAAGTGCTGCAGAGGTGGCTGAGAGGCAATTTTACCTGACCCATGTCTCCCTGTCCCATGCATTATCTAGAGCTGGATCTGGCAGTCCTATCTTAGCCCAATCCTCACTCTTTTTTCTCTTGCCTTTCTCTCCAGCCAGTCTGCATGCTGGAAAATTCCACTCCCATCCCAGTATGCTTTGACCCCTTCTCCATCTGGTTGTTGAAAGAGCAAGTTGATTTTATGTACTAATTATATTTTTCTATTTTTTCCTATTCCCCCCCCCCCCCCCCGCCCTGCGACTACTCATTACAACAACTACAGCTTCCAATGGAGAGGAAGGATCAATAAGAGTGAAAAAACTCTCCAGTACGTCAGGAACTTTATTCTCAATGGTACAAGAATCAAATATGGTGGCTCTTATGGAAGGTTTCATTGGACTGCACTGTTATTGGGACTAAAGGCCTTTGGATTACCCACAATTCCCCTCCTAACCTGCACGGCACGCTGAGAATTGTGCCCCAGCCTCCTATTTTGTTGCAATTTGAAGCCATGACTAGGAAAATGGCATCTAGCCTTACTTGTACAGGAGTGATATGGGCCTTTTTTTCCTTCCTCTGTGCTGGGGTCTCCTGTGTGGGGTTCTTCATGCCTTACTGGCTGCTGGGGTCTCAGCTGGAGAAATCGGTGTCCTTTGGCACTTTCCGGAGATGTTCCTATCCAGTGCTGGATGAGAGCCGCCAGATCACGGTGATGGTGGAGCAGTGTGGACGCTATGCATCATTCCAGGCCATTCCAAGCGTGGAGTGGAGGATCTGCACCGTGGTGACAGGTCTGGGCTGCGGTCTTCTCCTTCTGGTGGCCCTTACTGCGCTCATGGGATGCTGTGTGTCTGAGCTTATCTCCAGGACTGTGGGCAGGGTGGCTGGAGGCATCCAGTTCTTGGGTGGTGAGTAACAGCAAACCTTTGACTTTAGAACCAACCTCCTGCCACTATGGATACAGTGCCTTTATTGTTCTCACTACTCAGAATGAATTATTCTTGTAGATCAAATGCATTCCTACATTACATGTTGTGCTTGGTCCAGCATTTACCAGCAGCCTTCCCCACCCTGGTGCCCTCCAGATGTTTGGACTTCAACTCCCATCAGCCACATCCAGCATGGCTAGTGGTCAGAAATTCTGGTAGTTGTAGTCCAAAACAACTAGAGGGTACCAGACTGGGGGAGGCTGATATATTCATGGAGAAAAATAACACAGAAAGCCTACTCTACATGTCTTGGTTTCTGAACTTTCGAATGAGCAAGTATACTCCCTTTGTTTGGTTGCCAGCGTGGGGGAAAAAAAAGAATTCTAGTCTAAGATCCTTGACAGATCTTTTCCCATTACATAGCAGGAAATGGTATTTGATTAGCCACCCAGCCCTAGTGTTTATAAGTTGGAAGTAAGCATTTTACTGAGACAAGCAGCACAATTCAATCCATGTTTACTAGGGAGTAAGACCCACTTTATACATTAGGACTTACTCCCAGGTAAGTGTGTGTAGGACTGAAGTCTTAAATACTAGCAAATATGTTTTAGATTGGAGCCCATATCACATTTTGTGAGGTAATCCTGCATGAATTGTCCCCCCCCACCGTAAAGTGCCACAAAAATCTGGATTTGAAGTCTTTTGGATATCCTACCCTCTTTTACTGTTTCTAACCATATGGTTTTAATTTTAGCTTTTTCAGTTTTGTGGCAGCTCTCCATGTTCCTTTTCCTTTGTGTTCTCCCCCCCCCCCCACAACTGTTTCTAATTCCAACCTCTACAGCTGCTATTGAGGAAAGGAAAACAAGGACTAAGTGAAAACTCACATCTCTGTTCTTATGAGATAGTCTTGTGATGAGAGTTTGAGGTAAAAAGGAGAGTAAGGGGAAACATGATAGAGGTGTACACAATTATGCATGGTGTGGAGAATGTGGACAGGGAGACACTTTTCTCCCACTCCCATAATACTAGAGCCCGGGATCATCCCATGAAACTGATTGGTGGGAGATTCAGGACAAATAAAAGGAAGAATTTATTCACACAGTGCATAGTCAAAATATGGAATTCACTTCCACAAGATGTAGTGATGGCCACCAATTCGGATGGCTTTAGAAGCGGGTTAGACAAATTCCTGGAGGGGAAGGCTATCAATGGCGACTAGTCTGATGGCTATGTGCTACCTCCGGTATCAGAGACAGAATGCCCCTGTTCACCAGATGCTGAGGAACCTGGGTGGGAGGGTGCTGTTGCACTCATGTCCTGCTTGTGGGCTTTCCATAGGCAGCTGGTTTGCCACTGTGTGTATGAACTTACCTGTACACTATGCTAAACATCTAAGGTCCTCCTCCCCGTGCCTACTCCAAGCAAGGCTCGGAAGACAGCAACAAGGGAGAGGGCCTTCTCAGTGGTGGCCTCCCAATTTTGGAATGATCTCCCTGATGAGGCCTTCCTGGCACCGACATTGCTATCTTTTTAGCGCCAGGCCAAGACTTTTCTCTTTTCCCAGGCATTTAGCAGCATGTGATGAGTTTTAATCGATCCCGGATTTGATTTTACGGTTTGGCTGGTTGCTCAAAGTTATTTTGAGGTGTATGTTGTCTCTGTATATACTGTCTGTTGCGTGTCTTTTATTTTATTTTTATTTTGCATGTTGTTTTTAATGTTTTAATCTTTGTAAACTGTCCAGAGAGCTGGGGTGGTATAGAAATGGAATAAATATCAACAACCACCCTTGGTGTGATCCAGCATAGCTCTCCTTACGTTCTTACGTAATCCTACAGAAATGGGGGTTGGCTTGCTAATTGTTTTACTACCTCTTGCTTTCTCAACATTCTTAAAGAGAAATAGGCAGGATCTCTAGGTTGCAACCTGACCCCTGGAGCAGGGAAGAACAAGGCCACAGCGTGCTAGTAAACGAAGCTAGCATTTTGGAAACATAGATACATGTTCCTGGCTGCTAGTGGCATACTTCCCATCCTCACCAAGGCTGATTAATTAAATTGCATGAAGAGCAGTGAGATAGGATGGGTAATTTTCTGTGGAAATGTTTCCACTACTATATTTTCTGAACTCTCCCCCCTCCCTCTTACAGATGCATTGATGGATAAAATTGATTATTAACATAACGAAATAAACATAACATAAGTCAAATTGGACAATTGGAATGGATACAGTCCTTGTCAAATTTAAATTGAAGCTGTAAATTAACTTTTTTTCAGTGGACTGTCTGTAGGAAGCACATATATTTATGCACACAGCTGTTCAGGCATGCTAAAATTACGGATGGTGCAAATGTCTGAATGGGTCTGTGAGGGCAGCAGGGCCTCCACATCCGGCCCCTCGCAGACCCAGTTGGAAGCACTTGAACACAAGTGCGGATCTGCGGCCAAGCACTCCTGACCCCCACCACAGGTACAGGTCCGCCCTAGCTTCAGACCCTTTCCCCCCCCACTGCATTAATGGTGGCCACCATTAACACAGCGGGGGGAAATGCACATTTTCTGGAGCCTCCGGAAAGTGTGCCCCCCCGATGCCAATGAGGGCCTTAAAGGCCCTATTAACGCTAGGATAAACCCCTCTGCACCAATGGGGGCCATAAAAGCACCTTTAACACAAGGGTAAAGGTTTACCCTTGCATTAATAGGGTCTTTAAGGTGCGGGGGAGGGATTTCCGCAGGCTCCGGAAACTGCGCATTTCCCCCTTCCACACTAAAGGCCGGAAGCTGGGGTGAGTGGCTGCCAAGTGCTTGCGAGCGCTCAGTGGGGCTCATAGAGCATGCAGGAGCGGTGGGCCGAGTGCTTGTTGATTTCAGCCTCTCCTACCTAGAATGAGCACGTTAACCCTATTCAGTGCCATGATGGGGCAATATCCAATACTGCTGCTGCAGTTTCGCTCGTTCTGTTGTGCATGCGGGATCCACAGCAAGTGCAAGAGGAAGCTAGTTCTTCCTAAAGCAACCCCGCAAATGAACCAAAATATTCATTTCCGGAACGGAAACTCCGCTGACTTGCCCTATTCCGGAAACAAGCGTTTCGGCTTGTTTCTGGTCACTTTAGGAACTGCTAGCTTTCCGTTGTGGTAGTGGTGGGTACCCCTGGTGTGCAAGTAGCGTTAGTTACTGCCCATTCTTTTTCTTAAAATCTCAGCATTGTTGTTGAGTGTTTTCTTTTTATTCTCTGTGTTGAATGTATTTGTTCTTACTTGAAAATCCATTAAAAATGTTTTTTTTAAAAATGTCATTAATGTAAGTAAAGATACAACCCTCTGCTTCATTTCGAAAGCCCTTTGCCTGCAATCAGTTCTGACCTCTGGCAAAAGCAATCCGTATTCTTTCCCTAGCAGTCGGCTGGGCAGAAAGAAAGAGAGAAAAAGGGGGTGGCAGGAAGAGAAAAGATCCACCCACGTTGGGTTTTGGCACCACTAACTGCCAACGTGCAGCATCTGGCGGATTACCCATGAGGGGATGTGGCCCTCGACGGAATAAAAGTTACCCACTTCTTTTGTCATCATGCCTTAAAATATTTACGAGTATTCCAATAAAAATGTCCAAGTCAAGCTTTGAATTCATTTGCAAGTAATATTTAAACCACACTGAGCGCACTGTATTGCACTTTCTCCCCAAACCAAAACATTTTATTTCAACTACCTTGGCAACTGGAAAAGCTTTTCAGATATTTATGCACTAGATAAAATCAACGTATATATTTTTTAACTTTGCTTGCTCACTTTAAGTCCGATAAACAAGGTAAATCGGATCTCAGTCGATCTAGGGCGCTGGAAAAACTTTCTGATCCCAAATTTTCTGGAAGGCTGGTGAAGAGTCAATGGCGCATCCAGAGTCCAGTGTCTGTTTCGCGTGGGGTTTTACTGGCTCTGTGCTTGAGCGATGTCCTCAGTTACCAGACAAACTTCATGTCCTGAGTTTGAGCTGTGTAAAAGTTGTAAAAGAGTTGTCATTTCCAGACTACTTTTTTCTAGGTTGTCTTTGACTGCAGGTGCGCCATATTTCAGATTTTTCATTAAGGGGGCAATACTATGTGGATAGCGTCCGAGTATCCAATGCAGCAAAAGAGCAGCGGAGGCAATCTTTGCCTCTGCCCTCCAGTTGCATATTAGCCTGTCTAGCAGCGGCGCCTCAGAGGGGAAGGGAGGACACGGGGGGGGGGGAACATAGGAAAGGGAATACCGCAGCCACCACGGCCTCCTCCCCGCCCCAGGAGCACCCCCTTTCCCCTATCTCCACGCTCCATTTTCCGAGAGCGGAGAAGTAGCTGCCATAGTTCTCTCTGCCCTGGCTGTGAGGGGGAGGGGTTGGGGAGCACTGTTCCCCAGCTTTGATCTTGGAGCTGAGAAACTGAGCAATCCTATGGCCCCTGCAGACGCTGCCTAAGAGCCATAGAATCGCTCTCCCCGTAACCCAACAATTATTTGTATTTGCCATTCAGTTAATAACAAGCATCTTACCATTGTTACAGTTAGAATGTTCATTTAGTCAAGCTATTTTAGGAGAGTAATACACTGTAACTTATCTGTATGTAGTATATGTATGTATGTGTATAATGTATAGTGCCAGTTTAGCAGTTTGAAGGGTTTTTTGGGCAATCAGGACAGCAAGGACCATCTCTCTGTCTCTCTCTGAGGG
Source organism: Anniella stebbinsi (assembly GCA_029215795.1). Taxonomy (NCBI): domain Eukaryota; kingdom Metazoa; phylum Chordata; class Lepidosauria; order Squamata; family Anniellidae; genus Anniella; species Anniella stebbinsi. The sequence continues at coordinate 125,114,404 of JARDYH010000003.1, read as the reverse complement.
CATCTCTTCATTAAGGAGGGAAAACGCATCCTTACCAGGCTTTTTTTCCTCTAGGCTTTCCAGGTTCACTTTCCTTCTGGGCAATGCTTCATAAAGTTCAATGAAATAGTGCCATCTAGTGGCAGAATTAATCTGACAATTATTTTTAAAAAGTGAGATTAACAAGGACAAGACCAGGAGATGTCCTGGAGGTTGACAGCGTTATGTAAATGACCCACAAATTTTCATGAGTGGCCAGTCGTGACCATGCAATAAATTTATCATATAGAAAAGCTCTAAGGCACTTGACAGTCAAAGAAGCTATCAGATCGAGTGTTCTGTATGTGCTGCTGAGAAATTCTTGTCACTAAAGTGTATTTTGTTTTGTGTCATTATTATTGAAAAATCTGCAAGCCTGTTTAGTTAAAATGCTGAGGAGCAGCTCCTATATGAATTTAGGAGATGTACCTTACATTAGGCTGACCAGATAAAATCCAAGTCAGGGCTCATGTAACTTTAACAGTTGTAGAGAAAAGGGAATTTCAGCCAGTGTAATTTGTATGCAGTTAGTTCCTGGTGAAATTCCCTCTTCATCACAACAGTTAAAGGTGTATGCACTATACTAGAGTGACCATATACAAAAGAAGGCAGGGCCCCTGCAACTTCAACAGTTGTGATGAAGAGGGAATTTCACCAGAAACCAATTGCATACAAATGGCACCTGCTGAAATTCCCTTTTCTCTACAACTGTTAAAGTTACATGAGCCCTGGCCTGGATTTTATCTGGTCACCCTACCTTACATATTCTGGCTTGTTTATTGGGTCCTGCACATTGGGCACTCCCCCACACCCCACTTAGTAAGTAAGTAGATGGGCAGCCCTACTCTATGGCCAAGTTAAGAAGGCCACTGCTAAGGTGGAAGTTGCAAATTAGACAGTATCCTAGGCTTCCTGATCAGCAGACTAACAAAGTTACAAGGATAACACAAGCAGCACTTTGACTGCTAGCCACACAGAGACCCTCCCCTCTAGTCACAGCATTGGCCACAGACAACACCCCTAGCAGCCATGGAATGAAAGGCACCAATCAATAGGCTGCGTTGTGAGGTCAGCAACCTATGCTGATGATGCTTAACCCCTTTCTCCCCCACCAGGGCATAGGGAACAAAAGCTCTTCCCTCCTTGATGTTCTCAGCCCCCAACGTGTGGCTCAGTGGGGGGAAACCATATGGTGAAACTTTGCAGACATGAGTTCAAATTCTGTGTTACCCATGTAGCTTCAAAACAAGGAAGGGAAACACTCAGGAATTAGTATCAAAATACAAACTGTATAGACGTGCAATTATACACAAGCTACATAACATCTAAAACAGAGGGGAAAGCAAGGCATTAGAGAGGGGAAAGGAAGGGAGGTATAAAGCTACAGAAGAGGAATTATGTTTGTAATGAAAAGCCTGACACCCATATAGAAGAAAAGACAAAGGCATTAAAATCGGAGAATGGGTTTCTTTTCTATTGTTTCAGTTCTACAGATGTTTGAATATAATACGTGCTTTAAATAATTTTGCAACAGTCATTATTGTAAGCTTCTTTTTTGTATTTAAGTCAGGGTTTTTCGATTTAGACTGGATTTAGCTTAATCCTTATTAATAACTTCCGAACTGCCAGCCAGTTTCTAGAAGCGCAGCAGTGTTATTTAACTTTAGCCAAAAAACAAAGCAACATACACACACACACACACACACACACAAAATACCCAAGAGTCCTGCAACACAAACAACATCTTTATTGTTATAGGATTTTATTGTTATAGGATTTTATTCTGTAAACTGACGTGGGAGGCCCTTTGCCTTTGAAGGCAGCCTAGAAATATTGTAAATAAATAAATAAAATTTGTACCGTGAGGTTTCACAGTCAAGAACATTCTTCGCTGAATATACCCTGGAACCAGGATTCATAGAATGGATATATGCGTGCAGACTAGGGTGACCAGATAAAATCCAGGTCAGGGCTCATGTAACTTTAACAGTTGTAGAGAAAAGGGAATTTCAGCCAGTGTCATTTGTATGCAATTAGTCTCTGGTGAAATTCCCTCTTCATCACAACAGTTGAAGTTGCAGGGGCCCTGCCTTCTTTTGTATATGGTCATTCTAGTATAGTGCCTGCACCTTTAACTGTTATGATGAAGACAGAATTTCATCAGGTGCTGCATGCGTACAAATGACACTGGCTGAAATTCCCTTTTCTCTACAACTGTTAAAGTTACATGAGCCCTGACCTGGAGTTTATCTGGTCAGCCTAGTGCAGACAAAACCTTGTGCATTGTGAAAGCAAAACACTGATGGTGCTCTCTTCCAACTGAAAACAAGATGGTGCCAATTCCTGTGCTCCATTTTGTAAAGCCAGCGTTTCAAGGGCAGATTTTGCTGTATTGCCATTCTCAATGCTCACACATGTGCAGGGGTGGCAGCGTGCTGCCTATATGGGGAAAAAACAGCGTAGTGCTTTGTTCCAGTGGCAACCAAGACCAGAGCGCCTTGGACAGGCATTGTTTTCTTCACCCTGGCTAGTTTGGGCACGGGTAGTTCACTGCACACAAGAAGCTCTCTGGATTAACATTGAGACCAGGATGGAACTGGAGAGAGAAAGCAATATAAATGCCATTTCCTGCACAGACGGCTGAAGAGTATGGAAAGCTAACAAGCAGCAACCCATCTTTTGTTGTTGTTGGTATTAATATTATTTGGATCTTTCCAGACCACGCACTGAAAATGTTAAAAGTTGTTTCCTTCTTTTTATTCCCCAGCAAGTTTTCCCATTTCTGTTTCCTCGCTCTCTGGAAAGACATATCTCTCTCTCCCTCTCTCCTCATATATAAACCAATCCCTCCCAGTTCCTTATTCTTTATGCCTGTGGGGGCCACTTCCTCCAAATGTTCCTCCCTGTCTGTCCCTTTCCTCAAATTCTTCCGGTCTCCCAACTCCTTTCCCCCTAGTGTGAACTGTCATTCCGTTCTCCAAATAAATCTCTCACCTCAAGCCTTCCTGACAGCAGGAATCAGTCGCTTGGACTTCCTCTGAAACACATACCAGCGCTCTAGCTCATGGGGAACTTCAGATAGCGCTAATAATGTAAATGTACACATCAGAAAATGAGGCTCAAGTGTCTTGGAAGAATATAAGCTGTGTGCATTTGAGATAGAGTGTGAGTGTGAGTAGGGCGGTGGTGGTTCTAGCTACTACTAGAGGTGGTTTGATATTATGTTTCATTGTGTGTATTTTAGGTTTTAAAATTTTGTGTACCTCCCAGAGAGCTTTAGCTGTTGGACGATATAGAAACGTAAGAAACACAATAAAATAGACGTGTTCCCACCTGCAGCTCCAAGGGGGTGTCTAGACGCCACTGCTTTGGAAGGGCATCAGATCAAAAGCCCACAGCATTGCTGATGCGAGACTAAACAGATGAAGTTAGACAGGGCAGGAGGGGGCGCGGGCTATCCAGCCAGAAAAATTCACCCCCTACTCTGCATTCCCGTGCTTTCCCATCTCAACAAAGGACAGCCTCTCTCTCTCTCTCTGGATTGGAAATTTTTCACAATACCCACAGATAACTCGAATGCAAAAGTTGCGGTAAGTCAGTGACTTTTTAACTGCATAGTTTCGGGGGGGGGGAGCCTGTGGTGGCTGTGTCGTATAAACAACGCAGCGCCACTGCACAGCCATCACGGGGTAAACAAGGCATATAGACAGTCCCTCTGTCTGAAGAGGTAACAAAACTTGTACATCCCAACCTTCTACCCAGAGCTGCTTGCTCGCTGACCTCTGTTATGAGGTACACGGCAACCCCCACATTTTGAGTCCCAGATGTAAAAATATCCAGTTTCTAGATTTCTTTAATGATTAGCGCATTTTAGACTATTTGTATACCAAATTTCAGGTATCTGGCTCATCGGGAAGTTCCCTAGAAATTTGAATACATGAGTCTGTCAGTTATTCCCTGATCGTGTTTATAAACTAGTAGTAAATTCAATGCTGGTTCTGGAAGCATAGATGCATGTACTGAAAATTCCCCTGAGGCTCATTATTGTTTGTGAAGGGCAATGGAAATCCCACAGCTCAACGTTTTGTTCCATGTGTGATTTTGCTTGCTCTGTGCCAGAGTGATAAATACCTCTGTTGTGAGCTGTCTGCCTTTCTGACTATTTGTATTAGATTTTTTTTTTAATTCTGCTTTTCACACAGAAATTCTCCCAAGTTCCTTGCAGCAATTAAAATTCAACCCACGGTGCCACTGACGGGCACTGTACTTAAATGAAAATAAGTCCCGGTCCCTGCTGTTGGGCTTACAAATTAAAAGGCAAGGCACATACAGGAAGGAAGGTGGAGGGCAAAGGAAGAAAAGAGAGATCAGCTAGTCAATGCCAGAACAAAGAGGTGTGTCGGAGAAGGGGTGTAGCTTTGCAGCACAGCACATGCGTTGCATACGAAAGGTGTCACGTTCAATCCCTGGCATCTCCAGCTAGGGCTAGGAAAGACTCCTTTCTGAAACCATTGAGAGTCACTGCCAGTTACTGTAGTCTAGCCTTCCGTAGCCCCGTGCCTTCCAGAGGTATCTCGAGGGCATTGGGTTGAGGAAGGCTGATGCAGACAATGACAAGCTAAATCGGGGTAGGTAACTCATGGGCCATGGGCCACATGCGGCCCCCGTTGCAGCCCTCCAGATTTCAGGAGGGAGGAGCTAGCTTGTAAAAAATGATGTCTGTAGCAGCTACGGAGTATCAAAAGGGTCAAATTTAGTTTGTTTGAAAGCTAATGTTAATCCTTTTGATGCTCTGTAGCCACTACAGATACCATTTTTCAAGTTTTTTTAAAATTGTAAAAAAATTAGGTGGGGGGGTGGCCTGTGGGGGAATCCAAGTGGCAAACATGGGCCCTGTACCTCCCCAGTTGTCCACCCCTGAGCTAGATTTACCAGTGCTTTGACTCAATATAAGGCAGTGTCCCATGTTCCGAGATTTGTATAGGAATCAAGGTTCCTTGAACTACTACATTTCCAGTTTCAAGGCTCTACCTCATGGGAAAGTACCATAGCAGCTACTGTATCCCCATGAACGTGTTACAGTAAGGCTTGATTATCTTTATATCCCTTAACCAACTTCCAGATCACTTTGTGCAACCAGTGAAATAGTCTGTCACCTATGAGAGCTCATGCCATACTAAATGGATTAGTTTTCATATTATTTAGGAGTTTATATCCCACTCCTCAGTGCTACTGCTTCCAGAATGGCGCATTTAGAGCGCTGCAAGACTCATTCTTATTTTTGATGCTGCAAAATTACACAATGGCTGGTTTCGGATGACACATTAGGCAACGGAGGGGGAAATAGCGTACTGGCTGTGCGTTAGATAGGCGGAACTCCCCACACCACATGCTGCAACTCCAGTGCTTGTGCAGCTGAAAGTTCCGGCAGCCATCTTGGTTGCTACATCTGCTCCCTCCCTCTCCCTCAGTCCTCCAGCCATATCCCAGCATGCACCGCGAGTTCTGCTGGCTGAATAGAGCAGCCTGGGGTTTTTGGCTGCTCTGGCCGGCAGAACTCTATTCCTAAACAGAATAGTCCACGGAGAGGGGGGGGGGTTGGTTGGTTTCAGACGACACTTTAAACAATGGGGCTTCGGGCTAAACAACGTGCAAGCCCATTGTTTCTCTTCGTTGCTTAATTGGGTGGAATAGCATACCGTCAGTTGTGTGTGCATGGTGTGTAACCCTCCACACGACACAACAAGCAACACAACTGACGATTGTTCCCCCCCACCCCAATTGCTTAATATGTCATCTGAAACCAGCCAATGTATCATCTGGAATTGAGTGATGTGGCCAGAGTTTCTCAGCAAGGGATGGCAGGTTTGTAGAATATGGCAGTGGATAGTAGAAATCATGTTGGATTGTCACTTTTTCCCCAGCAGAGGATCTACCAGCTTACAGACAGACAGACAGACAGACAGACAGACAGACATTCAACGTGTAGCATTTCCTACATGGAAGTGCAATGAAACTATACCTGTTGAATTTCTGAAATGGTGAGATGAGAGAAGCTTATGAAACATGTATTATTTAAAATGTCCTTGCTCTGTGCGGTTCAGATAATGTTGCCTCTTAAACGTTTCATTGCCGCTCATCTATCACATTTTAAAAATGTACTCTTGATGTTCCTCCCCCCCCGCCTTCTTTTGTCCTATAAGTTAATTGCAATGGAAGTCCCTCTGAACAATTTCAGATGTTGCTTCATTTGTTCTATGGCACAGGTCCATTTAGGTATAGCCTACAGCAGTTTGAAAATGTTTTTGGCTCCTTGAATTCTGTGTATTTTCTTGATTTGTTTGTAAATCATAAAATAATCTAACCTCTGATGATAAGATGGCATGCCAAGTGACTTTCCAACTTCTGAGCAGAGTGTTTTTTTTTTTTAATGAGCAGGAGTGAGCCAGCAAGTGCACTGGGTCCCACTGGCCAATCAAGCAGGAGGAGCTAAACAACCCAAGGATGCTTCCCTCTGGGTTGTTCAGTGTTGCGTGTGAACCAGGAATTCTGGGTTGTTTGGGGAGAGACAACACAGTGGCTCAATTCGGACGACACGATAGTCAATGGTGGGTTGACTAACCCTAACCCTAACCCTAGGGGGCACTCCCCACACAACATGATAATAAATAATCAACTGTGGTGTGGATGAGGATCAGCGCTGAGTTGACTATGTCAGCATTCGGATGACACAATAGTCAAAACAACTGACGATTGTTTCCCCCACACCAGTTGTTTATTGTGTCGTCCGAATTGAGCCAATGGCTCAATTCGGACGACACATTAAGCAACTGGTGTGGGGGAAACAATCGTCAGTTGTGTTGCTTATTGTGTTGTGTGGAGGGTAACACGCTGCTCACAAACTACTGATGGTATGCTAATCCGCCCAAATAAGCAACTGAGAGAAACAACTGGCTTGCAAGTTGTTTAGCTCGAAGCCAGTTGTTTAAAGTGTTGTGTGGAGGGGTGAGTGTGTTAATGGCGTGCGGTGAGTGGGTTAAAACGCAAGCCCATAGAGCCAGGTGGCAAGAGCGACCAAAGTGGCGGCTGCCACTCTGCTACAACTGGTGCAACTTGCAGAGGCTGCTGGGATAGAACTGGGAGGACTGAGGGAGGAGGGAGGGTGGGGTCTGTGTCAGTCAAATGCTGGGTTGACTATTAGTCCACTCAACGCCAGCCCCAACCACCCACAGTTGTGTAAGAATATGTTGTGTGGGGAGTACCCACAAAATAACCAACTGTGAGTTGGCTACTCAACCCACCATTGACTAATATGTTGTCCGAATGCAGCCATCATTGGAATCCGTGGTTAAACCCCAGGTAAATAAAAACAAGCCTGTGTTGTCAGTATGTCTGAACCGGATCAATGTGTCGATGCAAACATTAACGCAATAGAAAAACAGTGGGTGAGGCATATACACACACACACACACACACACACAGAGGCCTGAGTACAAAAGGCTGTTTGATGAGCTTTATCTAGGACTGCTGTTCATACTTCTTATATTCTCAACAGTTTATAATTGGACCCTAGTGGTAAAGCATCAACTCTGTTGCAGCTGTGGTTCCCAGTGTGTCCAATTTCCCTAGATTCATTACGTGTTCACAAGTACATCCAGGGCTTCACAGAAGTCTGCAGTCTTTGTGGCAAAGCTCAGTCCCATCCAGCTGTCATCTATAAACTGCAGAGTCTCTCTCTCTCTCTCTCTCTCTCTCTCTCTCTCTCTCTCTCTGTGTGTGTGTGTGTAGAGGGCCTCATTAACAAGGTGAAGAAGGATGTTATTGCCTTGCATCAGAGACTCACTTTCGGAGCGGGCACAGTCTGCATTGGGGGTAGTGTCTAATCTGAATGTGATCAGCCTGGAGTTTGCGTGTAACAACAACCAAGAGTATGGACGGAGAATGGGTTATTGCAGAATCATGGGTTGTCATTACATGCCAACCCTGCACTATGGGTTGTTAACCTTGAACAATCCAGGAAGAGAACCTATGGTTTGTTGTTGGGTTGTGAACTCTAGGCTATTTGTGGTTAAGAACCCCTAGTTAAATTACAGAGCAGAGTTAACATGTAATGACAACCCATGATTTAACAACAATCCATGATTCAACAACAACCCATACTCCAGGTTGTTGTTAAGTGTGAACCAGGTCAAGGGACATGAGAGTGTGAGAGAAAGACGAGCTGCTGCTGCTTCTTCTTCTTCTTCTTCTTCTTCTTCTTCTTCTTCTTCTTCTTTCTGAAGCCCTGTGCATTTGGGTGATTGTTCTGCATGGTATGTGGAAGATGAGCTTCCTCTTTCCATCACAGTGGGTTGACTTGGCTTAAAACAAGTTTCGAATCTATACTTCAGATATATCATTAGCAAGTCAACCATTGTATGGGTTACCTAAGAAGGTACACCTTAACTACCTATATAAGTTCTTAATATCAATGGCTCCGGTGGTTCCTTTTTATGAGGGTCAGTCCTAATTTTTCCTGGTAAACACTGTCCTTGTTTTGCATTTGGGGGAGATGACAGGGATGCCTTTTTAAAACCCCATTGCTGTGAGTTGCTAGGGTTTGCCATCCTTCAGATTTCATCCGCCTTCTGTGGGATCCCTAGAAGTGAAACCTCTGAGCGGGGCCAAATGCATCTCTAGTGCCCATGAATGGACTTGAACACAAAGGCAGCACATAGTGCAAATCCTGACACTTCATGCATTGCAGCGTGTTCATATTTTCTTTCTTTTTTTTCTTTTTTTTAAAAAAGACCAATAACATATATCATGGGGGGAATTTATGTTTTTTTCTTTATCTAAAAAACACTGGTTTTGCTTTTAAGTCGGCGCAGGGCATGCTGTTCAGAGACAGCCGGCCTTCAACAGTGCATAATAGTGGGGGAGAGGAGAAATGTCCTCAGGCAGTGATGATCCACAGGAGAAATGATGATCTGCAGGAGAACAGGGCTGCTACAAGAATGCCCAGAGTTCCCTGTGCAATGTGGGAGGCTATGAAAGATTTAACAGTATGTTTGAACGCTCTAGGAAATGGTACGTGATACATCGCTCTTTGTAATAGCCCTCTCTACGTCTGCACACTGTCAATCACTGTGCCTAAGTGCCTACCATAGAGATTCCTATCCTTGCAGAAAAATAGCTGGGGATCAGTATAATCCCTGCCTCCCCATCCCTCCCCCACTGCTCAAGCCAGCCTCTGGCAAGTGCCATGCATGCGCTCTGCCTTTGTAGTGCCGGGGAATATTCCTGGCGTCAGAAAGCAGTGCTCAGATGCAAGCCCTCAGCTGCCTGTGGGCAGGGGGTTGTGTAGCTGAAGGAAAGCATGGAGCTTGTTGTCCCTGGAAAGTCACTTGTAGGAGCATTGCACAATGGCGGAAATGCATTGGGTGGCATTTTTTCCCGACATGACACAGAAAGATTGTTGGGTATCCGTACCGGTGGGTCTCTTGAGATTTTTCCGCTCTGGTGCTCCCTCTTCCATTGTGGTCTACACAGGATTGTCTTTCTTTCCCCTCCCCCTTCCTCCAGAGCCACAGCTAAAGATGACATGCTAGGAGGCTGGGTTGGATTTTGCTCTGGGTCGCTGCCTGACTTGATTGATCACTATATTTGGGGATTATTTTCCCAGGTTGCAATAGCTGCTGAGCAAGGAATATTTCTTCTTCTAGTTTTGTGTGCTGTGCTTGCTTGAGTTAACTGCAGCTAGTTGCTCTGCACCCTTCTGAACTGCATGTACTCTGTGCTGGTGTGGATCAATCAGTGAGGCTCTGCGTTTTGAACCACGAGTAAGACTAGATGGCCTCTTGGTGCCTTCCGACTCCTTGATTTCTTCAACTTATTTAATTTCTAGCATGCCCAAACCTGAAAGGTGAGCCCCCACCATCACAGAAAAACCAGATCAGCCCAGCAAATGAGAATGGAATTCCATAACATTCCTTTGACACTGACATTTTCCTCTTTCTTTGCTGTCTTAATCCTGAATCCCACAAGCCAATGCAAACAGGCAGGTCGTACAAATGCTCCTGAAAGGTGCTCAGGCTTGGACTTTAGCTACTCTTCTATGGGGGGAAATGAATATATTATTTCCTGTATTTTGGGTTGGCTTGGTCTTGAGTGGGCAAATAAGACCCATTAGCTTTACAAAAGACCTCCTAATGGAGCTAAAATGGCTAGATATTGATAAGCGCAGCTGCCTGCATTTTTGTACTCTCCTGGGGTATGTGGCTATGGAGACTGTCATGATGAGTGCCTGCATATGCACATTTCCCACTATACTACTACCTGTAAAGCAAGGAGACCTCTAGCACTTGAGCAGCCATTTTGAATTTTGACTGGTTCATCTCAATGGAGCCATATTACATCAATTTTGAAGGAATTACATTGGCTCCCTATTTTCTGCTGAGCACAAATCAAGGTGCTGGTTGGTTATCACCTTTAAAGCCCTAAATTCCTTGGGGTCCAAATACCCAGTGATGTAGGTTTTCTGGAAAGTTTTGAATTGGAAAATTTTCCAATGCAAAATAGGCTAATTTGGATAGGATCATTGAATAACCAAGGAAGAGAACTCATGATTTGTTGTTGGGTTGTGAACTCTGGGTTGTTCGTGGTGAACAACCCAAAGTTAAATCATAGTGCAGGGTTCACACATTATTTATTTATTTATTTATTACACTTATATACCGCCCCATAGCCGAAGCTCTCTGGGCGGTTTACAAAATTAAAAGATTGAACACTAAAAAGACAATATACAAAATTTAAAGCCATAAACATAAAACAGCTGACATTAAAACACTTTAAAATATTTTAACTGTTAAGCCTGGCCACAATGTCAATCAAAAACCTCAACTTGAGCTGTAATGACAATCATTCAAAAACAACCCATGCTTCAACGACAACCCATAATCCGCCTGTATTCTGGGTTGTTGTTATGTGCAAACCAGATCATAAACTAGGCATTTACAAAGGAGATGGCCTTCTCTGTGGTGCTGCTATGACTTCCGGACGCCCTCTGAAAGGAGATATGATTAGTGTCAACTGTGTTTTCTTTTTAGTACCAAATTAAAACATTTATTTTTGCCCAAGTAGTTTTTAAATTTTTTATTTATTTTTAAACTGAATTGATTGATGTGTTCTTGTTTGACTTCCTAGTTGAAGATTTATTGTTTTAATATGTGTAACTGTATGATTTCCCCCCCCCCCCCCAATATTGAATTTGTTTGTTTTGTTTGCAATGTTGTGTACACCGTCTCAGGATATTTTAGAATTACGTACATGCATACCCTTTTGCACTAAGCCGTTTTTATTCTTGTGATATTAATAGCACCACATGAAAGAGGAACATTCCCAAGAAGCCCATAGTGTATTGTAACTGCGAATGGAACACAGATGTGTAAGAAAGATGGCTCGTGCTGCCTTAAGACAGACTATGAGTGCAACATGCATGCCCAAAATCATCTCACATTATTAAAGGAGACAAGTGATAGAACTGGATGTGAATTGGAAAACGTATTCTCCATGGAAGCCCACTGTCCAGGAGTAGGGAAAATTGAATTCTTCCTGTTTGTGTTGCACATGAGTGGATTGTATCTGTCTGCTGAGCATGATGAATGTATGCAATCAACTCTTCATGAAGCTGCCCTTGGGCACTGTCTGAAGCTTCAGCTAGCCCAGGATGCTGTGGCCCATGTCCTGATGAAAGAGAACTGGCAGGAACAAGTAAGACCTGTTATGCAGCAACTGCACTGACTTGCTATCCAGCTTCCAGGCACAATCCAAGCAGCTGCTATTGATCTGTCATGGCCAAAGTAACTCAGGATCTGCAGATCTCTGGGAGTATGCTTCCCCAATCCCCATCTTAAAAATGTCCATGAGGCCGTGCTTCAAGTTCTATCTAGACCAGATAGAAGCCCCGCGTTGGCTGTGGATCTGCACTCTGTTGGTTAGACGACATAGTCACAGGTTTGCAGCCACCGCAGGGTTTCCCAGCGATGCTGCGCTTTGAAAAAATTGGGGACTTACCCTGATTTTTTCAAAGGGAACAACATCAACAATCCAGGGCAAACCCCGGGGCAGAGCCTGGTGGAAGGCGACCAGCGCTTAGTTACTTTCCACCAGGAAGAGGGTGAGGTTGGCTCCAGGACCCGGATGGCTGCCCAGAAACCCCACGCTCCCTCCTAGGCACTGGGACTACCCAACGCAGCCTAAGGAGAGGGAAAGCGTGGGGTTGAAGAGGGAGGCGGCACCAACCTGGTGCCGTGAAGACAGCCCACAGGCTTCTCCCAACCTAGTGCCCTCCAGGTATTTTGGGACTTTAAATTCTATCAACCCTGATCATCATTGGCCCTGCTAGCTGGGGCTAATGGGAATTGAAGTCCAAAATACCTGGAGGCCACCAGTTTAGGGAAGAATGATCTATATGCACTAGGGGATGAAATAGCATCATCTTTTTAGTGGCTATAGTCTTCTGGAATTCCCTCCCAAAGGAGCCCAGCATTTCAGGATTTTGCAACCTTTTCCATTCACAATCTTCTCCAAGCATGAATCTCCAGATGTTATTGGACAGTGACTTCCATCATCCTTGACCATTGGCCATGCTGGATAGGGTTCATGGGAATTGTAGTCCCACAATATCCAGAGACTGAGGCTGGTTTAAAATGTGCTAAAACCTTCATTTCCACACTTTTTGAAATACTTTTAATAAAGCCGAAAAACATCTGCGCTGTGAATGGTTTATTGCATTATCAATTTGAGCTATTTAGCCTTGGCTTTTTGTACTTTTTCTTACTGTATTGGAGATGCTTTAATTAGCTGCTTCAAATGTAATCGGAGAAGAGCAGGGCATTAAATGCAACCTTTAGTATGAATTTATTGAGTTGAATAATCTGCAGTGAATACTTTATTATAAGACATCTTTATGAACAATGGTCACTTGGGAAGCCATTATTAGTTTTTGCGGGATCTTTAATCACCACTTTGATAGGCAACAAGCAAAGATCTTTATAGAATCCTAGCATTCATTTTGCAGAAAGTACAGCTCAATTTAATGGGAGCTTTGGTGTCAGTGGGGCTTTAAAAAAAATCAATTCAGCAATTACTGGCACAGCCTTTATCTTCAAATGGAGTTGCTTGTGTTCTTCACAATTCATGAATGTGTATTACTAAATTAATTCCTACTTTCTTGGGCCCTTGCTGTTCAGAAATAATTGTTTCAATAATAAAGAATTATGATCTGATACATACAGCTGCAGCTAAGCAGCAGATCAGATAATAGCTGGGTCACTTCTCTCCCTAGGCAATGGATTCCTGCCAGATATATAGTGTGCAGTACCAATATAGCACTAGATGCTTTCCCATCTAGGGGTAGCTAAATATTTCATGAGACTTTGGGCAATTTGCCTAATGAAAACAGTGGTGTTTCACAAGCTTGCATACAGAAATAAAAATAGCATTTAGCAAGAGCAATGAAGAAAAACATCACAAATGAGCAATTTATAAGAAGAAGAAAAAGAGTGTTTGGGACTGATTTTTGAGCTGGTGCTGGAAAATGTATATATAGGCTCTGATGCTGACCGATCAGGCTTTGACAGTAAGAGCCGAAAAGGTACGACTGGTTTAAGCAAGACATTTCACCATTTGATTATAGAGCTTCACACTGAAGAAGTAAGTCGCGATGTTGCATATTTCTTTGGAAGCCTAAGGAAGCCTAGGATTGCTAAATTTTGGAAGCTCAGTCCCCATGTACAATAATTTCTTGTGAGAAATTGTTGGTGGATTTCTAAACGAAGTGAGATATATTTCGTTTTTGTAAATGCCCAGAGAGCTTCGGCTATTGGGTGGAATAGAAATGTAATAAACAGCTGAATGATTTATCCACATTTTTAGCTTCCATCTTGAAAACTCATTACACTGGCTGAATTCCTTGGCTCCTCAATAATGACCCAGTGTTTTGCTTTTCCAGTTCAGCCAAGACTGAAATCCTGTGCCCATTTACTTGGGAATAAGTCCCATTGAAAACCTGCTTAGTTTTTGCTCACTGAATTCTAAATGGGTGCCTATAAATTCAAGACCTTGCAGGAAGAAAAAATGAAACCCCAGCAACACTTTTTTCCCCCAAAGCACCAAATGCACTTTATGAACTCCCTCAGGGATCTTTGTGTTATTCTTTTTGGATTCCCAGCAAAATGTGAGTCGTGTTTTCCATTCCATTGCTGTGTGATTTATGAGCCTTTCATGAGCAAATATCTAGCAGCTTGTAAATAACTGCACTGACAAGGAAGGCCAGTCTGTTAAACACATCATTCCTAATTGTGCAGGCAGAGAGTCAGGTATCCTGCTGTCATGTCTGTAGGCATGTTCTTCCCAAGCCATAGCTGCCCTGTGCCCTAGAGGACAAGCCACATCACAGTTATGCCCACAGGGTCAGGAAAGAATCGCTGAGCATTTCTACATGAGTGATTTATTGCACGCTTGTGATTGGCCACTCAGAGGTTTGTGGGTCTTTTACACGATGTCATCAAACTCCAGAACATCTCCTGCGCTATTCTGCTTTGAAAAAGATTGCAGATAGGCTGGAATAAACCTTAATGGCTGTCACGAGGCAGTCTGAAGAATCTTCCTCTGAGGAGGAAGAAGTGGCAGAGACTGCAGCTTTACCCATTCCCCAGGACTTACCGGAGGAGGAGGAACAGCAGGGAGATTCCTCTGAAGAGCCCCAGGAAAGCCACCCTCTCCCACCCCCTGTTTCTAATGAGGAAGACTCGGGGCCTGAAGGAGTTTGTCCAGTAACTCCCCAGCAAAGGCGGCAGCTGAAACGGGCGGAGAAAGCTAAGCCCACAAGGCGAAGCATGAGACTGAGAAAACAGAGCACAGCTGATGCAAGCCTTAAGTAAGATAACGAAGGAATTGCACGCAGCTGTGAACAGGCTCAAGCGACTATAAAGGAGAAAGAAGTCAGAAGCTAAGATCCGTTGAGAACAACCGTCGTCTTCGGCTCTTGACACCCGGCATACTCCTGAATCGGAACCTGTGGACTGAACAACCGGCTTGACTATTTTGGCTCTGGACTTTGGACTGCTCTAATACTTGGTTTGACCCTCGGCTTGACATTCGGACGGACTGAACTTTTGGCGTGACCTTGGCTATTGGTAATTGGATTTTGGAATTGCAAATAAACCCTTTAAACCGTTAAAGGCCTGGCATTTTTCCCAGACATTCTTAGATAAGGGAGTTGGCAGGCTTCCTATACTAAGAGTTGTAAATACGACAATGGCGTGAAATCGACAGTGTGTCAAGCCAATGGTGTGCTATAACTCTGCCACTAGATGGTGCTGTCTCATTGACCTTAATAGAGCATTGCCCAGAAGGGAAGTTTTCAATTACAAATAACGTGTTTGTGGTCCAAAGGAGCCTATCATAAATGCGGAAAGACTCCGGAAGAAGAAAGCCAGTAAGGGTCCTGGGCTTTTCCTTAATGTACAGACACCCTACATGTTTGTGTGCATGTGAAGTAGCCCAAAAAGTGATGGTCTGGTTGGTACCTTTGCGGAACTTACTTGCAAGGAGCAGTATTCTGTTCAACAGTAGTGCTAACATAAATTACATTGCACTAGTGTAAGCGATCTCTAGCACAACTCCAATAGTGTTTGCTAGCACCATGGGTTTTCTGGGGAATCCTGTCATGCTTGCAAATGCTATTGGCATTGCGCTAGAGGTTATCTATGCTAGTGCAAAATAATTTACGTTAGTGCTAGTGTCAAATAGGATACCACTCAAGGCTTGTACAATGTTAAAAAAAACACCACTACTCCACTGTTGATAGTCTAGTATGAAATCTCTAATATACTGGTATACCATATATGAATGGTTTGAGGAATTCTGTGGTCTCAGGGCTTATAGGGTCAAAGACCAGCCCTTGAATTCTATCCTGAATCATTATTTTGTTGTAAGCCAGATCTGTCTTCCTTCTTGTTTTGGGACATTAGTGGTAGACTACTCTCATGTAAAGCAAGGGTGCAGAAACTTTCTTAGCCTGAGAGCCAAATTCTATTTCAAGGAATGACAGCTAGTGACAGCATTCCAACACTTATTTCTCCCTATTGTAATCAATAGCGCATCCTTCCTTTTCCGGTATTGTGTAAGAGAACTCCGGCTATTGGGTGGTATAGAAATGCAATAAATAAATACATAAATGATCAAGCACCTTGCTGAAACAAATGAATAGAAAAGTAGTTCTTGTCTCATTCCAGTATCTGCAAAATAATCACAGCACAGTCCTATGCATGTTTATGCTAGAACCAGAGGTAGGTCCCATTGCTGCAGTAGAGCTTGTTCCCACTACGTGCAGAGGATTGCAGCCAAAGAAGCCCTTTAGATTAAAGGGAAATCGTGTTTCCTTATTGTCGCTCTGCTTCCTGCTTCTCTTCCACATTTGAAACAAGCAGAATTACATGGGAAAAGAGCAGCAATCATGTGCCCTGTAATTTAAAACTCCCAGCCCATATAGTTCAATGGGACAGTGCCCTCTAGATGGCGTTTTATAGCGCAACTTCGACTGCACACGGTGCACACGACAGGAAATCCCAACGTATTTCAGAAGAATCGGATTTTCTGCGGTTTATTTTTAAACGGAATAACGGAAGGAAGGAGTGGGAGACACGCAGGAGGCTCATGATGTCATCAAAATGACCTGCTAACTTCTGTGATTGGCCAGTCACGAACGTGCTATAAATCGCTCATTTAAGGAAGCCCTTAGTCTTTTAGGGCACAATCCTATGTGTGTTTAGACACAAAACAAGTCCTACAACTCCCATTATTCTCCAGCCAGCCATGCTGGCTGTGGAATGCTGGGAATTATAGGACTTTTTTCTTCCTAAACATGCATAGGTTTGCACCTTTAGGCAGCATTCACATACCCACTTATCCGGGAGTATGCACCATTGAACTTAAAGGGACTTCTGAGTAGACACATGTATAGGATTATACTTTAAAGCTCCAGTGGAAATGAGATGCCAATTATATCCTTAATCTTACCAGTCATCTATCAGTTTCTAGATTGTGTGAATATATGAACAATGCCACCAATAATAATAATATATTTATTTCTTGCCCGCCTCTCCCTTCTGGATCGAGGCGGGGAACATCATCATACAGACAATATAAAATACATAAAACTGATTAAAAGCATATAAAAATTAATACATCATTAAAATCAACCAAGTCTTTAAAATTCGGCTGGGTAGGCCTGCCGAAAGAGATATATTAGATCCCCTCTAAAATAGTTACATCATGAATACATTTGAGTTGGCACTAGGAGATATCTATCTATCTATCTATCTATCTATCTATCTATCTATCTATCATCTATCTATCTATCTATCTATCTATCTATCTATCTATCTATCTATCTATCTAATAGCTAGTGAGATAGTTTAGAGGTGTGCAATGACCACAAGATTTGACTTGGAAAATGGCCCTGTTCGGCTCAGGCCAAATCAGAGGCTGTCTGCTTTGACCCGGGACTCGAACCCCAGGGTGTCTTCAGACAGGCATTTTTTTGTGCGATCGTCATGGTTTGGTCACTGGTTTTCCCGCGAGCTTTACACAACGCTGTCGCCATGTAGTTGTTGTCTCATGTCTCCCCCCCCCCCTTTTCGTGTGTTATTTTGCTATGGGGAATATACAGTATTTTTAGTGGTCATCATGCGATGAAACCGCCGTCATTTCCCCATGGAATCCTTCCATCGTGCCATGTCCTGCTTTGTGTGGGCGGGTGTTGGGCGGTGCAGCACTCACGTCTGTACGGACAAGGATCAGTTGTGAGCGTCTCCTCCCATGCCTCCACCCCTCCGCTCCTGCTCAGCTCCATATTCCAGGAATGCGTAAGCAGATGGGCAATGGGGAAAGGATGGTGGTTGCAATGGACGTGAGCAGAGGCAACCCGTTTCCATTTAATCCCCCTACTCAAACGAGAAAAATGTTGGTGATGCTTTTAGAACATTTTCAGACGGCGGGGAAATCACATGGCTGGGAAGCACGGTCATAGCTGCAAAGAAGACAATCTTACGGGGACAATACTGATTTGCACGTGGGTTGCGGGAGGCGGACCTCTGAACATGCAGACTTCTGAACATGCAGACTTCTGAAGTTGCGAAGGATCAGTGCTTAGCAATGGGATGGGTGCTGCTCTGCATGTGATGCTCAGAAATCTTTTAGCCCATTCCATTCAATCCCCACATGCACTCACACAGGAGAGAAGTGTAACCCCCTTCAACACAACCCCCTCTCCCAGTATATACACAAATGGGAAAAAAATATTACTGTTGCTTTTACAGGGACATAACTGATTTGGAAGGGGGGAATCTCCAATGATGTAGACTTCTGAACTTGTGAGGAAGTGTTCCGTTTCGTGCCGAGAGAGGGGAGGTACTACACCAGAGGGGTGGACAACCAATAACACCCTGCCAGGCTCCACCCACCCTTGCAAATGGCATATAGCATTATGCATAAAACTGGCTATATAAAGACCCCATTTAAATCCCTAAAAGAATCCAGAACAGGAAGAAGTGGTAAATCGTAGGAGAAAGATTTGGAAGTCTAAGTCTTTGTGCCATGGGTTATTATGGGAAATCAAATCTGGCTACATCCTTTTTTCTCTTTGTCAGAATTGAATGAAATCTGCAGGCAGAGTAGCTCCTTAGGAGGGGACTGTGCCTGCCAAATTTCAGAAAAACAGATGCAGGGGGAACGGGGTGTGTGCTATGCACACTTATATTTTGATTTATTTTCTTTTTTTTTAAGGAACAGTCACTAATTTTTTATTTCTTGGAAGAATTACATGAAATTTGAAGGGATAGCTACCACTTCTTAGGAGGATCAAGCCTTCCAGATTTCAGATGATTAGGCTCAGGGGGGTTCTGCAGCAATTTGAGGGTACCCAAAACTGGATGCATTCCCCCCCCCCTGTGTTTCTGGGGGATCATTGTTCTGGAAATGGCAAATAGCTTATAGGTGGTCCTAAGGAAGAACCTTGCAAAATTTCAAAAGGATAGGTGAATTATGATGGGGGGGAAACATCCCAGTGTATATGTGTGTGTATTTTAAATAGTGAAGTGCAGTGTTGAAAAGATTTTTCACTGGAGGAAAAAGTCTGAGAGGAGTATTGAGTTAATATCTGAGAAGGTGATAGGAAAGGATTTGAAATCATGAACAAACGGCTTGAAGCCACTCCACCTCAGCAGAGGACTTCTCACTTCCTACGTGCTTGCTACAGAACAAAGTTAGCAACCAAGAGCAAAGACACACTTTTGTGTAATTCTGTACACTCACAGCATGCCTCCCTCAAAGCACTGTGATTGGAAAGCCCCTGGTAAAATGTGCCCCAGGATTAGAACGTGGATCCGTCAGTTACTCCACTCCCTCCCAAATCCGCCCCCCACCCCGGTCATCGGCATTTAGGGAAACAGAGACGAAAGACACTATTTCTGCGTTTCTGAAGCCTGAATTACGCCACAAAGCCTTATGCAGATGCCGGTTCAGTACGGGTTGCTTTGGAGGGAAGCCCACTTTGCTTTGGTAAGCAAAGTGGTCTGAAGGGGCCCAATTTGGCTCAGTCTTTGACCAAGTCCAATGTACATCCCTAATACATATCTCAAACAAGTTGCTACTGGGCAACAGCTTAATTCCTATAAACCAGCATTATTCTTCATCCTTTTTTTATCCGTTCTATTAACACTTAATTGCTTTAAGCGACAGCTTAATTCCCATAAACTGCAATTCACCATCTGGAATAAGCTTCTATATATATATATATATATATATATATATTCCATTTAATACAATAACTGGTTTTCTCTGTGTAGTTTATCTCATTCGGTACTTTGTATAATTTGGACAGCATGCCTTTATTTGAATATTCACATTTCAAATTCAGTTCTATCTCTGAAACTACTTCTCTTAAATTTTTAGTGTTCCCAATAGCTGTAAGTGAAAATGCTGGTAACAAATAAAAGAGTTATTTTTCTTAGTAGCTCCGCCTGTGTATAAATCCCTCTTGCTACTAACATTGATCCCATTATTGATGGGGGAAAACATTCCAAAATATAAAAAGCAGATGTTTGGGGACACGCTTTCCAAACCAATTTACACCAATTTAAGAGCTACATAGTTTTTTGAACTATTAATTATTTTTTTTTTTACTTTTTTCCCCCATGGCAGATTCTTCAACAGAATATTAATTCTTTTTTGCAGAAGTACAGCTTTATTATTCATCCTGTCTCATTCATTCCATTAACGCTTGTAACCTGGTTGCATAATACTGCTTTTCCATATTAGGACACCCTGAATCACCCCTTAGCTTACTTTGTCAGCTGTTTTATGTTTATGGTTTTAAATTTTGTATATTGTCTTTTTAGTGTTCAATCTTTTAATTTTTGTAAACCGCCCAGAGAGCTTCGGCTATGGGGAGGTATATAAGTGTAATAAATAATAATAATAATAATAATAATAATAATAATAATAATAATAACAACAACAACCCACTATTCAATGACAGCCCATACTCAGGTTTGTCATTATGTGTGACCCAGGAGTGTATTCAGTGGGGGCTTTACCTCAGAGGAAAGTGCTTCCACTCTTTCAAGTTGGGACTTCTGATTTTTGCCAAGCCTCTCTAGCTACTGCACCCCACATACTCCATTCTGTTCTGGACGGTCCCCCAACCCTCAGGACTAGCTTTGGGACTTAAATGGGTAGGCAGGATCAACAAAAACCAGGTTTCTCAACACATGAGTGGAAGCACTTTCTACTAAAGTAAAGCCACTATTGGATATAACCCTATATTTCGCTTTACTTAGGCGAATCAAAGCAATTGTTTGAAGACCTGTTGTTGCTTTCCCTCTTTTTGTGTGTGTGTGTCTACAGGTTTGTTAATTGGTTCCGGTTGTGCTCTTTATCCTCTGGGCTGGGACAGTGAAGAAGTCAGGCAGACCTGTGGTAACCTTTCCAATCAATTTGAACTGGGTAAGTGACCAGCAGTGGAAGATGACCTTCAAATACAATCACATTGATTTATAAATGTTATGCAGAATTCTAAGGTTCTTAAAAAAATTACACTGGAGGTGTAGCAACTATCCAGCCAAACACCGCAACTCATTGTGCCTACATAAAGAGAACTAGGTTTCTGTATAGTCTTACCTGCCTTCTGCCTGTTGCACTAGTTTCATGTAAAGCTCTTATAACATCAGTGCTTAAAGCCCTGTAAATGGCATACTTTAGCCACAGCAGAAAGTTGATGACCATTTAATCACCTGTGAGGATGCTAATCCCACTAGAAAGGCAGAAGCGTCAAGTTGCCCCAACCCAAACAGATAATAAATGCTCCTTCCGCAAGCTGAAGCTGGTTCTGGTTCCTTATTAAAGGCAGCCTAAATAAGGGAATTAATTTTATTTATTTAGCTATCCATCTATTAAGATATTGCATTTATATCCTGTCTTTTTTCCTCCAAGGAATCAAAGACGGCTTACTCTCCATTTTATCCTCACAACAACAACCCTGTGAGGTGGGTTGGGCTGAGAGTCTGTGACTGGCCCAGGGAGCTTCCATGGTCAAGTGGGGACTAGAACCTGGATCTCCCAAATCCTAGTCCAACACTCTAACCACTACACTACACTGGCTCTCAACCCTCAAAATAACCATGCCAAGTAACATGTCCAAATCATCTGAAGAAGCACTCTAAACTAAGGCCAGGTTATTTTGAGGCAAGAAGGTGGTTAAGTCCTTTGTGCTGCTAGTGGGAAAAAAGTCCTACAACTTCCAGCATTCCCCAGCCCAGCATGTGGCTTTCCTGGGCTAGCATGGCTGGCTAGGAAATGCTGGGAATTGTAGGGCAGTTTTCCATATAAACATGCATTGGGTTGCTGCCCTAAGGCCCTAATGTTTGAAGTTATTTTGTAGTTCTGAGTTACTGAGATCTCAAGAACTAGGTGCCTCCTACACCCTTGATTCTGAAAAGTCTACCTGTGGTCCTTCAAAGTCCCTCTGTGGCCACTGGTGAAATTATAGTTGTGCTTTTTAAAATCCTTGGACAATCACATTTTCCATCACACACCACTAGCGTCAAGGAGCAGTAGAGAAGGAAGGTATGAGGAAATCATATTCACTGGCCAAGAAGGGGCATGTGCAAAGTGCTGAAGGAGGAAACAGAGGGCTGGTTTGCTGCCTGGGTGCACTGTGTTCACGTAACCTGTACTTTTTCCTACTTAAGACTGGCAGGTTGTATCACTCAACACTCTCGATCATAGGAGTTAGAATCATTTGGGCTCTCCCTGTGTTCATGGGAGCAGCTGTAGCTCAGTAGTAGAGTGCCTGCTTTGTATGCAGAAGGTCCATAGTTCAATCCCCGGCATTTCCAGATAGAGTTGGAAAAACTGCTGCATTACCCTCCCAAACTGCCTGAAATGTCGACAATGCTGGGCTAGATGGACCAATGGTCTGTCTCATTATAAGGCAGCTTCCTAGGTTTCAACGTTGCTCTCCCAAGTGTCAGGAAGCAGCACATGAGGCTAAAGTCTGCCCAGATGAGTAAGCAACCCAGGATGCTAGGAGCTCCATCACACCAGCGATTTTAGTGCACTCTCGCCATGCCTGGTATGTGGATTTGCAGCAGGACGCTGTGCCTGTCCTGCAGACACCCCGACTCTTCCCCAGCCTTTCCTAGAACGCTAAAAGTCTGGATTATTTTCTCTAAGTGCATTTATTGCGCCCTAAGCCTCCAGGTAGTTTTAAAGGAACTGGGGGCTTGAATGGATTGCATCAGGTCCAGGCAGGGAAAAGCGATCTCTCCCAGCAGCCGGCTCCAAGCCTCAATATAAAACCCAAACCTTGCATCTCAGGCTCAAAAGCATTTTTTAAAATCATACAATGCCTGAATCTCTGCAAAGACAGGGTTGTACTCCCTCAATGGCCCCAAAGAGCCAGACTAAAGGGTCATTCCATTTTTGCCCGGCAGAAAGGCAGTCTAGCTGAAGTACTCATCTGCCAAGGTGGCGACCTGGATGCAATATGTGCCAGATAGTAGAGCTGCCTGACCTCCTAAATGATGTTCTACCTGTATGTTTTCCCTTTTTGAAGTTATTGGAATTTAACTGTGATCTTGCCCATTGTTCAAAATAAAATCTATCTTGTTATTGTTCATGCCGAGCACAGCCAAAATGACTTGCAGGTGTGGTCTGAACAAACATAGCCCATTGCAAAAATGTACTGCTTACATTGTTCTTCACTAAACCTAAATTATGAGAGACAACATTTTAAAAACAAAACAAAACTATTTTTTTCCCATTGAAAAAAAAGATGGTAACAGGAAACCATCTCTGATAATATTGTCCTTTTGTGTGTTATTCTGTTCACCTGTAGGCACCTGTGAAATTGGCTGGGCTTACTACTGTACCGGAGGAGGAGCTGCTGCAGCTATGTTGATCTGCACTTGGCTGGCCTGTTTCTCTGGCAAGAAACAAAAACAGTATCCTTACTGAGGCTGGAAAGACCCAGAACAAAGTGAACCAGTTTAGCAGGGGTAAACAAAAGAAGAAGAATAAAAGAAATGAGTATGTAAACCTTTCTTGGAAAGGTACATTAACTCTTCATTGTAGCCAAGTCAATACAAACAAATCAATGAAGTTGGAATTGATATGAGATGCTGTGAATAGTGGGGTTCTCGTTATCTTAGGGGTATAAACCAAGAATCCCATGGGCTTAGGCTCTTACTACATTATTCCTAGCCTATTGTGGAATAGTAGAACTGCAGGAAGGATCCCCTATCTGGGAGGGGGAAGTAATGATTGACATGTAGCGACCATCAATTAAAAGGGTGAAAAAAATCCAGACTGGAGGACAAGGATTCTTCACATGTCAGCAACCTGTACGCAAAGAGGGGCTTTCTTCACCGTTTGGTTGCTCACTTGGATGAGAGTCATTGCTGATTTTCCTGAAGCGATCAGCCACATCAGCTCACAGCTGGAGCGGCTTCCCCCGTGTGTGTGTGTATGTGTGTGTGTGGAGAGCACCTATTTCCAGGCCTTAAAAGTATTAGCCTCTAGAGGCCCAGCTATTTGGAGTTTAATTTAGTGAATCTGGCATGAAAGATGCAAAGGTTCTCTTTTGTTCTCAAGACTCCTGAAAGCACATCTGCCTAGCTTTGCACAGACACTTTCCTTCATACCTACACACTTCAAATGGTAGCCTCAAAGATTTTTTTTAAAAAAACGTACCCGCCTCCAAACAGTTCAAAAGGACTGCCTTTCTGTGTGCCACAGAGGAGCTTGCCACGGAAGGCATTGTTACTCAGGCAAACGGCCAGGGTTGGCATAATCTTTTCACTTTCATCTGTAAAGCACAGAAATCCACATCAGTTGTTTTTAACTCTCTTCACAAATGCACACACCAACACGCTCCACACATAACCTATAGATGGGATCACGTTACCTGTTAAAAACATCTGTGTAACGAAAACCCAACAAGTTGAGGTGTTTGGGGTTTTTTAGTGACGGGGGGCATGAAAAGCTACTTTTGTATGAGCAGCTGGAACTGGAAAAAATGGCAGGTGAGAAGAATTCCACATCATGCTACCTCATCTCTCCATTCCCAAGTAGCTCCTGCTGAAGCAGATTTTTATGCGAAAAAAAGGGTGTGTAGCTACCATTACATGCATTTATGTGTAATTTGTACGTCTGACCTGCCGTACACTTTCTTCACATGCAATATCATTCACAGATGAAACATATGTACATCTTTCTATGTATACAAGCAATTCCCATCTTCCAGCACCCACTTTCAGCACAACACACACATTTATCCTCACCTCCCTTTTGCATCCATACCACTTCAGACATGTTTGATTTTTCTTTCTCTTCCCTCCTCCACCAATTCAAGCTCCTCTCTTCCCACTCACTCCAGAGCAGGAGTAAGGAACGTCAGGCCCAGGGCCCAAATCCACCCTTCCTTTGGTCCCAGTCTGGCCCTCTAGGTTTCCCCCGATGGCCACACCCCCTTCTCCTGGCCCCACTCTTTCCCCCAATCACCTAGCTTTTGTGCAGTCCCCCCTTCTAAAATGCCTTTCCTAAGGCTTAGTTACTAGCAATAAGAGCTTTAAGCTAAAATACGCTGGTATTTTTTTGTAATTTTGGTCCCGCCCCTTTGCCCTTCAGCCCCTCCCCTCCCCTGAAATACGGCCTCGGAGAGCTTCTCCAAAATTGAACTTGACCCTTGGGCTGAAAACACTCCTCACCCATGCTCTAGAGAGAAGCAGAGACAAATATTTCTCTTGCTTCACATTTCTTTCATTCACCAGGTAGCTTTGAATATTTCACCCAAAGCAGCAACAGAGGAAATGCAAGTGACTCCCTTCCCCCCTGGCCACTCTTAGCTCTTCCATGAAGGGGAGACATGTATATTACCCACCATAATTACCCACCATAAGATACACACTCTTCTTTGCATGGTCAGAGTGAGCATCTGATCATCACACACGACCAAGAAATGGCAACAGAGGACATGTCATTCCTACTTACTCGGTCATTTGAGACCACTACAACAACTGCTTAGTCTACTACTGCTTCAGGTGATAGCCACTCACACAAAAGTATGTGGAGCAGAATAGTTGCAATGAATACTGTGCAATTCTTTTTGTGGTTTTTTTTGCTAGATTATTTTAATTTCAGTATTATACCACATTTTAAACTAAAAACCTAATGGACTAATGGGCCATTTTTTCCAGTATTTTATATAATCCATGTACACGTATTCTCAAGTTTTATTAACGGCCTTTTGAGACCTATATAATTTTATATTAACCTCAATGTTTTTCAGATTATTACAAAAATGCAATACTTTACTCAGCATATGTAGCTTTTTAGATAAGAGTATTCCTATGAAGGGCAGTCAAAGGGCAGTTCTGTCCAGTGAGAATTGTGTATGTGTGTGTGGCACAGTAGATTATTACTACTTATGCAAGAGCAATGACAAACATCTTCCAAGTTTTGTTACTAATACCGTTAGGTAATCATTGTTGTATTGTGCTGTATTGTTTAATATTCATCTTTGTAATGTAATATAAAATGTACTATTTTGTTTGTACTTTAGAATCTGTGTAAATAAATGTCTTACCTATGATACTTCAATTATATTGTTAATCGCTTGTTATTTCTCCTTTAATTCCCATGGCTTTTTCCTTTCCCTAATATGAATAAATGCTCATCTTTATCGATCTTCAAAGTAGATGTCTACAGGTGAACAAAGAGGCTGCCAAGATGGGAGTCAGGCAAGTGGGTAGGGAAGAGCACAACAGGCCCGCAGCCTTCTAGAAACAGGGACGAGTTTATTATTTGCTTATTGATTGTATGTTCATCCCGCTTTTCAGACAATTACTGTATCCCAAAGCAGCTCACATCAATTAAAAAAGAGAGAGGCCTTGCCATCAAGACACACAAGGGGATGGGGGTGGAGGGAAAAGGAAGAGGCGGAAGATTGGTTTTTCAAGGCCAGAACTAGGTGGTGAGCTATTAGCAGGCAGTCAAAGGCACTTCCTTTCCTTGTTGGTGCTCTTGATAGAATAAGGCTCTTGCTCCTTAAGCCAACGGACGGGGCCAAAGCATTCTTTCCCCATACTTCTGTAGGCCCAGCACTTCTGTCGGGGGAAGGGGGAAACAAACTCCCTGAAACTGCTCCTTCTCTGGCGGATAGATGAGCCAAGTTGGTCATTCCCTTGGCTCAACGGTATTTCTGGGAAGCAGAGGTTGCAGCTTCCCAATGGCCCCAAGTCCCCCGGCTGACAGCAGAAGGACCCCCACCAGATACCACGGACAAGAGTTGCACATGCCTTCTGACCTCACACATCCTGGAATCCATGGCAGCAGAGGAGAGGGTGTAGACAGTATCTCTTGCCCATGGTGACATGAGAGTAAATTAGGGGGGAAAGGGGGGGGAGAAAAGATAAAGTGAAACTGACCATTGCTCCCCACCCATCATGTCGCCAAGGAGATTGTGGGAAGGGGAAATGGACCAGATGACGTGCTTTTGCGAGAGTCACTTTTAATCTGAAAATATTTAAGAGCATGGTTCCAATCTGAATATCCATAAGCATTTTTTCCTCAGGGAGTCATATTCCCAACTTCTTCTTTTGCATTTTAACATCAAACTCTTGATTCTGAGAGGAACTGAAACGAACATGGAGAATCCACTGCAAAGTGTGGGCAAACCCCTCCATCCTTACCGATAACGGCACAGGAAATTTTGTTGTCACCTTTTTAGTGTGCCATCTTTAGGCAAAACTGCTCCAAGGTTAGTTAGGGCCATAGTTTAGAGTTATCAGATTGCTTGACTACCGTGTTTTTGAAATTTGAGCGGTCGATTCACAGTTACCCATGGAGCCCCTCAAGATTCTAGAACTCTCTGGAGGATATATCCACTGACCTCAAAATGCTGGCCTGAGCTTGACTGGATTGTGGATGATCAAGCTGATCCTCTAGTGCACTTACTCCTGGCCAGGCATCCTCTCCCAACAGTGTGACCACCTTTTTTCCTAGTTCAAAGGAAAGCCTAGGCCATGGATACAAAACCTCGGGCCTGTGGGCCAAATCTAGACCTCTGGGGCTTCCCAGATGGCCTTTTCCAATAACTCCACACCCTGATTGCCAATAGTTTGGCAGTTTCCCATCTTTTGTTCATTCACACACACACCCCGTTCTATAAGATTGGAATGCCTCTTCTAAGGCTGAGTTACTGGCAAGAATATAGCTTTACACTAAAATATGCTGACAGTTTGCTCCCACTGTTTCCTTTGGCCCCACCCACCACTAGAATGCTCCCTCCTCTCCTTTTCCATTTCCAATCAATTTCAAACAAAGGTCCATTGAACAAGCAGAAGTCTGCTTGCGCAATGTTGGATGTAACCCAATACCTTTACCCTATTTTTATCTGAATGTAGCTCGCGGTAAGATTAGTAGAGTTTATAACGAAGTGCTGTGGAAAGAGGCCTACTTTGTGCTGAAATAAAGATGTTTTCCAAATCTCCATGTTGCTAAAACAGCGGTATACACCACATGGGCTATGTAGTCCATACCACTGTTTGGGGACATGAAAGATCACATTCACATTCTCAAAGAGATCATTTCATGACTCCTAGTTTATGTGTGCATGTGTGTGAAACTCAAGCTTCCTGACCCGCTGCAGAAACAAGCACCATCAACTCCCTAGAGCAAATATCACATGCAAGTAACTTGGAATGGTGTGAAAGGGTATTTTAGAATCTGTATGGCTGCAACAGAAGAGATAATCCAAGACTCTGCACCCTCCCACACAAAATGGAAAGCGCAACGTTTGTCACCTGTTTGGCTGTGAGAAAAAAAATATGAGTGAATATATATGAGCAACCTCAGCTGGGATTTAGAGTGGGAGGGAGGTTTCCAGATAGAATGAAATGCCTCCATCCTGCTTCCTCGCCTGTGCACATCTATTCACCTATCACTGGAGTATTCCAAGATCTCCTTTCCCTCACAGTGACTCATATCTATCTTCAACTTGCCTTCTTCTAAACTTACTTTCCACCCACCCACAGACACTTGACCTTCTTAGAAACTGTCACAATCACTCTGGGCTCCATCACACCTCTTCCCCTCCCCCCCGGTTTGCCTTCACATTTTATACCTCCATTTCAGAAGCGCTGCAAGTGTTCCTCCCTTTCACGATCATAGCTGTACCAGTGAACTCTCTTTTTGCTCTCCCGCTGCTATTGCGCCTGCCCCACCCCACCCCGTCCCTTCTCCTTCCCCTTCCCCCTTCAGTTCATTGGTTCTTGTCATTGATCGATATCATGATGGACGCGGCAGCCTTCCCCCTTCGTTCATTGGAGCTCCTATTAGAATGTACAAAATGCTTACATCTGTGTAATTTTTAAAGATAAAGAGATGAAACTTGGCATGGTGATAGGTTTCCAGGAGAGCTTTCGGCATGCCAAGTCTGAATCAGATCGGTCCATGCCTTGATATTTAGGAATTTTTAAAATGCAAATTAACCAAAATGCTTACATCTGCGTAATTTTTATAGATAAAGAGATGAAACTTGGAATGGTGATGGGTCTCCAGGACAGCATTCGGCATGCCAAGTTTACCTACTTTTGAGTAAACAGATACAGAACTGACTTAATAGTGTGGTCATTTAGAAGCTTTTTTTTAAAGACCTATCTGATTCAAAGTTGGCATGCCAAAAGCTCTACTTAAGAGCTCTCAAGACCCCAAGTTTCATCTCTTTGTCTTTAAAAATGAGGGAGCTGCGGGCAAGGAGAGTGGGGTTGGAGCAGTAAAAAGTCCATTCAGTAGAACATTCGACACCGAGGAGTGCTGGAGAAGCCCCCCACTCTCCCCTTTCGTCAACAAGACTCCATTCAAAGCACACACACCCAACACAGGAAAAAGCAAGGGAACAGCACTAGATGGAGGCTTAAGGGCACATTGAAGTCACTTCGGGAAAATAATCCAGACTTTCCCCGCACCAAAATAATATGCAAAACAGAGGAAAAGAGGCAAAATGGGTGCAGGACAGGGGGCAACGTTGTATGAGTCCCACGCTGCAAAACCAGATACCAGGCATGGCGAGAGTGCATTAAACCGCTGGTGTGATGGAGCTTTCTGAGCCACAGTAAATTAGCCATGCTTTAGTTCAACTGAAACCAATGGAACTTAAGTTAGTCAGGGCAAACATGTCCTAACTCTATCAAATGAGCAATGAGAATCCTGCATCCGATTGCTTATTTCAGACAAACTGTATGACAGAAAGCCTGGATTTGCTACCAAGTGTGTCCACGAGGAACTGCAGTCAGCCTTGTGTAGGCTGACCATATGAAAAGGAGGAGAGGGCTCATGTAACTTTAACAGTTGTAGAGAAAAGGGAATTTCAGCCAGTGTCATTTGTATGCAATTAGTTCCTGGTGAAATTCCCTCTTCATCACAACAGTTAAAGGTGCAGGGGCCCTGCCTTCTTTTGTATATGGTCACTCTAGTATAGTGCATGCAACTTTAACTGTTGTGATGAAGAGGGAATATCACCAGGAACTAATTGCATACAAATGACACCGGCTGAAATTCCCTTTTCTCTACAACTGTTAAAGTTACAGGAGCCCTGTCCTCCTTTTCAGATGGTCAGCCTAGCCTTGTGCTTCTTTGTGCCTGTTTGATAGATGTGTTTGTTGCACTCAGGTGACATTTTAAGATTCAGGCTGCCTCTACAAGAGGCATTTAAAGCTCTTTCAAGGCGCATTAAAAATTTTACCTCTACAAGAACGGAGCGCAAATCGGGCGTAGAGGCGCGTTTTCTCTTCGATTATGCGCATTATCGAATGCACATTAAATAGCGAGTTTTATTTTGCTCCGGCCGTTAAAGCACATTTTGACTATGTGAACAAGCGATTCTCCGCATGTCAACAGTTTAAATCGCGTTTCGGTCGTCCAGTAATGTGCTTCGCCGCCTCTCGTACAGAGTTATTAGGCATAAATGCGCTTCTGCGAATATGCGCATAATCGCCTAACCAGGCGTAAAGGACAATTCTTGTAGATAAGGCCGTAGTCTTTGAAAGTATTAAGGGCGGAATCCCTTGTCATGTGACTTGGACTTCTGCTTGAAAGAAGAGGGTTCTCCTCCTGCCTGCAACCGTCAGCGAATCTCAACTGGAGGGTCCCCCAGCTCTGCAGGGTAGATTCTGAGCATGCACAGGGGAGAATGGGTTGCACCTTCTTTCTGGAACTATTTCACTGGATTTCACCCATGGATTTCATCTAAACCTAATATATGAAGCAACCCTCAAGACTATTAGCTTTTCAAATAAGGCTTTTCTCCAGATTTGTGCAGCACCAACTTCTATCTGGTGCTGCACAAATACTATAAAATATCAAGGAAAACAGGAGAAAAACCATTTAAGATGGTGCAAGATGTAAACCACAAAAGAAAACATACAAAAGTCAACATGTAAACAACATTCCTATCACAAATTTGTGGTAGTTGCAGTATATTTGTTTGGTTTTGGTGGCACATGAACCAGAATTTCTTGGCCATTCTCCAAATCATCAGAAGGCTTAATAGTCCGAGCATATATATATATATTTAAAAATGATACCCCTATTCATATGCATTTCACAGCAGTATATAAAAACACAAAGCATAGAAATAATAGAAAATCTTGTCTCAGTAATAGAAAAAGGGAGATTTTAACCTGCCTTCAAAAGGACAGCAGGGGGAGGGGTTGCATGTACCTCCGAAGAGAGTTTCAGAGCGCTGAGGCTGCCACTGAGAAGGCCCTGCTCTTTGTGGAAAATAAGCTAGCCTCCCTGGAGAGGGCCCTGCCCGAAGATCGTAAGTGCTCATACCAGAGGAGATGTTCCCAGAGATAATCAGATCTCGGGAGGTTTTGCAGCACAGTTGTTCATGCTGCCTTTACTTACAGACCAGACTAGTCTGTTTTCTCCCATTCACAGAAATGAATCATCAAGGCAACTTAGCTGGATGTAAAACAGCTACAAATAAACAGAAAATTCTGATCATGTGAAATAGAAACATAAAATGACTCTTCCAGCTGTACTAAAAAAAGTATTCCTTGGGAGGAAGGGAGTCATCTGGATGGAAAACCATGTCACAATAAGCAATGCCAATGTAATTAAATACAGTTAAAACAAAAAAGAATGCCAACAATTAAGTCCCTGAGATAGGCACAGAAAATGAAACCAATGTGCACTTCAAGTTCACAAAGTTATTCTTAACAATAAGAAAGAGATTCCAGAATTTGCACAATCTGAAAGATGATGTTAGTCTAAAGGCACAAACTTCTGTACTTGCTGGGCACCAAGCTCTGCCACATAAATTGCTCCAGTTTTCATGCTGACATCCAGAAGATGGGGCTTGACTTCGTCTGCAAGTTGAATTGTGTCCACCACAGTACAGTCCCCAATTGATCCTATTGGTGGGGCAGCTAAGATCAACACCCTGTTGATATTTATTTGGGCTACGATCATGTACCTCTCATCAGGAGTTAATCTACCAGGAGAAGAAAAGAAAAGAGAGAGAGGCTATTTAAAGGAAAGGAATGTAGAAATCTTTTTGGATCCAAAGGTTGTACTATATGGATAGAATGCACTTGTGATCATATTGAATCATACTATGCCATGTGAAAAGCTACTCTGGAAGGTCTCCGGAGAATCCCCAGTTGATCATAATGATGGGATCTAGAGACAGCTTTCAGTAGGAGGTGAAAGTCAAGTTCCAACAGGAGGGAAAATTGAAATTCCCTTTCTCCCCCTGTGAATGGCAGTGCCTTCTACTCAAGCTGCAGGTTCTTTGGACCCAAACCTTCATTTCAACATTCTTAACTGTCTTTTCAGGGTGGTGTTTCTTTGCTTGTTTTAAACCACACCAAATGTTTGACCTGGCTAACCAGATTAACATTTGTGGCCAAATCACTAAGTGGGTACAACCCACCCTAAATCTGAATGTATTCATTAGTGTCCTGATAAATGAAAGGAAAAGATCACCCCTATGTGCCTGCTTTATTCATACATATCCACAGCAATATGGAATTACGCTACGGGGAAGTGGCTCCCATGTCATTGCAGATGGAACGAAATGGAGCCACAGCAATACTCAAATGTGATCCTTTTAACTTCAGACCCAATAAATGCCCTTCCTGTCACAGAAGATGTCCGTCTGTTTGCAGAAGAGCCATTAATCCAGTGGAGGCACCTGCTAATAGAAGTACGGAGATTATTTTCACCAATTCCCTTTCCTCCCTGTAGCCCACCAGGACAGGTCCCACGCTGTAGTGGAGCCCCATCCAACTCTTCAGAACAGATTTCTAGGGCGTGCAGGGGTGGTGGTAGTGAATAACAAAAATAACCTCCCACCCTTCCTTTATGAGATAAGGAAACTGCACTTTCCGTGAGCGGCATTCCACTCACAGGCTCCTTGGGTCCAACCCAAACACCACTCAAAAGTCAGGCATAAATTAAAATGCCGAAATTTAAAGTTTGGGGAGCTGAATCAAGCTTTTCACATGCAAATAACCATTTTGAAAAAAAGGGTGTGACAGGAAAAGCAACACATTTACCAGCTGCTTCACAGCTCACGTCAATAAAGTAGATTAGTTATAAAAACAGATGCATGCAGAAGATTTTGGTGGATGTATGACATGAGTCACCCCTTTGGAGTTCAATATGGAAATGCTTCTTACAAAGCAGAAATGCTTCTCACAAAAATATGGAAATGCTTCTGACAAAGCCAATTGGGCAGCTTGTGGCCCTCCAGATTTTTTGGCCTTCGACTCCCATCAGGACTGGCAGTAAGGGTAGGCCCAGTTGGCCACCACCTGAGGGGGCCGTGCCCCGGCAGAGGCCTGCTGGCAAGAGTCCTTTTAAGTTGCTCCTCCTCTTCACAATTTGCTTCTTCACCTGCCTCTGGTTCTGGCCCAGACAATGGTGGTGGTGAGGAGCAGCAGGTGCCACTGCCTACTGGCTCACCGGCTCTCTGCCTGTCGAGCAAGCTTTAGCAATGATGAGGAAGGGGATGAGGAGCAACAGCAACTTTTGACAACAGCAGTGAGAAGGCAGACTCAGGGAGGGAGGGAGCCTATGGAGCGTGTCTTGCCCAAGGGCCCTCAAAAACCAGGACCCAACATTAACTCCCATCCTCCCTCATCATTGGCTTTGCTGATGGGAGTCATAGGCCAAAACAACTGGAGGACCACAAGTTGCCTACCCCTACTTTACATAGTACCACATGACAATAAGATATGGCACACATACAGCTGTCTAGCATGTGCATCATCATCATCATCATCATCAATTTATTTCTTACCCGCCTTTCTCTCTGGATCGAGGCAGGTAATGTTAGGGGCTTTGCATCTCTAACAAACATGCTGGATCAAACACTGGTGTACCACCTGAAATGTAAACAGGTTCTAACCTTGGAATTGGAGCTTTCCAATCCACCACCTTATACACAAGGAAGCTCAATCAATGTGGGTCCTGGTCAGCTGAGAAACCCTAACGCTAACCCTTTCCACCCACCACACACATTCGCATGCAAGCATACAGGGATCATACCTGACAGAAGATGGCCCATCGTCTGTGAAGCAGCTATGCCAAGAGCCTAACCATTCTCCTGTGATTCTGTCAAAAGCCTGGATTCTCCAATTGGCTCTATCAGCAACCCATACCTATTGCACACAAAGACACTGTTCTCAGACCATTAAAAAACAGATCTGCATATATATAGCAGAATACTTAATATCATATCAAATGGGGAACAAATGTTCTCAAAATGAACAGGATGGTATGACATATCGCAGCTCATGACGGAACTCCATTCCAGGCAAGAATCAATTCTATTTATCAATCAAGAACACACAGCATTTTTATTTACCGAGGCATTCTCAATTCTCAGTGATGTGAGGATGAGGATGATTTATTATATTTCTAATCACCCATAGCTGGTTTACAAAATATAAAAACACACAACAGGCAGTATACACTTTGGCTGAATTCGGACGACACATTAAGCAACTGTGGGGGTGGGGGGAAACAATTGTCAGTTGTATTGACTATCATGTCGTCCGAATGCTGCCATAGTCAACTCAGTGCTGATCCTAATCCACACCACGGTTGATTATTTATTACCATGTTGTGTGGAGAGTTCCCCCTAGTTGAACACTGTAAAGTTGATTAATACCCCACCATTGACTATCGTGTCGTCTGAATTCAGCCAAAGACAACATACATCTAAAAACAACTTTGAGCAATCAGCCATCAGGATATTAGGACTGTTTTCACTTGTTTTATCTGCTTGGGTATTTTCCTGCTGATTGTATGGTATTGCTGCATTTTTATGTTGTTGTGAACCACCCTGGAATTTAGTTAGTGACGGGTGGCATATAAATATAAATGACATCCATCCATCGCTCTCCCCTGCTCAGTCTTGCATTTCCATCTGCCTGTCTGGCACTTCTGTCTTTTTAAACTCAATAGGTTCAAGACTGAACTGCTTAGCCGTCCTCCCAAACCTCCCTCCCTCTGATTACACTCTGCCTCAATGAACATCTTCACTGTCCATCATGCTGAGCAAGAAAGCAGCCTTAACGTTACTTTTTACTCTTCCTTCTCCTTTACTACCCAGCTTCAACCCATCACCCAATTACGTTGCTTCTCTTTACACAAAATTGTTTTAAATCTCCTGAAATCAATTCGCTGGCTTCACATTCTCTTCTACAACTGGTCTACAACACCTTGGCCTTACCCCTAAAGCAGGGATGAGCGACTTTGGAGGGCTTCAGGGGCTATTCCGCCCCGCCTCAAATTCCCATCGCCAAAGTTTGGCAGCACGGCGATGGCAAAAAAAGTCAATGGTTTGCCACTGAATTTCAGCAGCAAACTGCTCTGGAGGCTTAAAAGGGATGCTAAGTTTGTGCCTTTCAAGCCTTTATAGTAGTTTGTTGATGAAAATTGGCAGCAAACCACCATTTTTTAAGTTGGTAGCACAGCTGTGGCCACACCAAGATGTTGCTCACCTCTGCTCTAAAGCTTTCCACAGCCTTGGCTCATTATCTTCCCTTGCCATCATCTTTGCTCCTGTACCTTTACCACAATGCAGAGCCACCTTTGTCGGGGTCTGCATAACATCTGACTGCCCCATTCCACCTAGCACAGAGCGCTCAGCAAGCCCATTTGATTTTGTAAACCAGAACATAAGTCGAGGCAACCAGAATCAGTATTTGACATGTAATCGCACATTTCTTTATGAGTTTAATTTTTTATTTTTTTTGCTGGAAAACAGAAGGGAATGCAAAATGGCAGAAAAGCAGAGGGCGACATGCCATGAAAACTTGTGGGGACTGTGTACACACAGGATTCATCTACATAAAGGATAGGCAATCCAGTGTCCTCCAGGTGTTTTGGACCACAACTCCCATGTTCCCTGACCATTGGCTCTGCTGGCTGGGGGTGACGGGAGCTGTAATCCAAAATAGAGGGTACCACTTTGCTGCTAATCTCGAGTTTGGCAGAATTCTCTGATTCAAGGCAACCCAAGCCTCACTCATAGAACAATCTAGAACTGCTGGAACTGACAGCAGAAAAGGCTCTAAAGCTCCAGTCCTCCACCCTTCCTTGAACATTCCAAGGCTGCTTCCAGACGGTTGGCTCCTGGTGATATCCAATCGTTGCTCTTCTAGGCTACAAGCGGAAATATATTTGACTTTCCATGGTATTGGAAGTACTGTGCTTATTCTATGGGTGCATGCCGTTATGCTCTGCCCATACCAGTGGGCGTGATATAGCTTTCATGGATGGGGAAGGGGACAATCCAATTCACCTGAGTGACTGTTTGACGCTAAGCACACATTGGTTGAATTTGGATAACACGATAGTCAATGATGGGGTAATAATCAACTTTACAGTTGTTCATCTAGAGGGTACTCCCCACACTACATGGTAATAAATAGTCAACCGTGGTGTGGATTAGGATCAGCGCTGAGTTGACTATGGCAGCATTCGAACGGCATGATAGTCAATACAACTGATGATTGTTTCCCCCTCTCCCCAGTTGCTTATTGTGTTGTCCGAATTCAGCCCTTCACCATAAGCTTTGCAGCCGACACCATTTTTTAAAAATGTTATCTTTAATTAGCATTAGAATGTTTTTCCTTCTGCATTATTATCAAAATAGTTAAATATCACTTAAAAGAAAAAGTGTTATAGTGCTATGAGACTAAAATGTCAATTAAAAAACAAACAAACATTTCCAGTCACTATTTTTAACCACCTTGCTAAAAAGGTGGTTATCAAAAATGCCCCCCCGGCCCCCCAGCGCCCAACATTAAAAAAAATGCTGGCTGAGAGGGGAATTGCAGCCCAACACATCTAAAAGGTGCCAGGCTGGGGGAAGGATGGAATATAACTTTAATTTCAAAAACATATTTCAAGTTCTAGGTATTAAGAGATTATATAAAATGACAACAAAGCTATTGCTATTACTTTACCCGTCCAACAGAATCCACTGTTACACTGTGTGGAATCTTGAACTGTGTAGCACCAGAACCATTTTCCCCATACAGCCATAAAATCTTTAAATCTGTGAGTAGAAAGTAGTTGGTCAAACATTTTGCACTGGTATGTGTCTATAATAAAATATCAGTATTAAAACTAGATAACCCTATTGCCTTAATATTTATAGCAATTCCAAAAGTGGTGTAAGTTTAACATCAACATTGTTCTTCCTGAGATCTGTAGGACATCTGTCAATGCAAGATAATTTACTCTTCGTGTCAAGCCTGCAATTCAAACGAGGTTAATATGATGTATGTCATATTCATTTTATTGTAGGTTAGCTACTACATCGCAACACAATTCTCCTGGACAAAATTGTGAAGATGGCCTAACATTAGGAAAAAATAATCATGCATTTTTGTGCTGCAGTTACTATTATATAAAAAAAATACCAAGTAATATTCCACCTACAAGCATTTACCCACACAACATAATCTAGCTTTCTGTTGAGAAATCTCCCATGCAGGATAGTGGCATAACTGTCACACTAGGATTTTAGTCAGAATTCTGACCTTTATTGGAAGATACATTTTAATTCTTCAGGCTAATCCTCTTCAAGATATGGACGTTTATGGTGCCATAAAGAAGATATTATTTGAACTCTATGAAGTATAGTATAAACAGCTAACCTGTTGGTAATCCTGCATCAATAGTTTTGGGTGCCTCTACAAGAGCGATTTAAAGCTCTTTCAAGGCACATTACAGATTTTACCTCTACAAGAACGGAGCGCAAATCGGGGGTTGAGGTGCTTTTTATCTCCGCTTATGTGCATTATCGAATGCACATAAATAGCGACTTAAAATTTACTGCGGGAGTTAAAGCGCCTTATGGCCATGTAAACATGCGATTCTCCGCATGTAAACAACTTTAAAGCGCGTTTCATACAGCCCGTAATGCGCTTCACCACCTCTCGTGAATAGGTATTAGGAGTAAATGCGCTTATCCGTAAATGCGCATAATCGGGCAACCAGGCGCCAAAGCAAAATCTTGTAGTGGGGACCCTAGTCATATTTAGAAGATTATGCCTAAGGACAAAAGAAGGGGTGGCAGACAATCCAAGGACAAAACCACAAACAAAGGCAGTACTTGATATAAAACAACTAAATCAAATGCTACAATCATGCAACTGCACGGCATGAAAGTTGAAGTGTGTGCATTGCACAATTAGTGTGCTACATAGCAAAAACAAAAGGAAAAACGGGGTAAACAAATCAACACGGTATATTATGCTACAGACTGCACTGATAATAATTCAGGAGTAAAACATACAAGTTGCAACAAGGTGAATCACACATTGAACACTGGAAATTAAAATAGGAGACTATGAATTAACAGTTAGGAAAATGCATGTTATCATAAGAAAATTGAAAACAGGAAGTAGTAAGTTACAAACAATGGTGAATTACAGGAATCTGGTTTTACTCTTTTTTGCCACGAGACAGCTTCTTCAGAAAAACACTATTTCATATATACGATTTTGTAGACTGGAAAACTTAACATAACATGATATAAATCCCCAACTGAGGTTACACAGTTCCAATATATACATCAAACGTTTGAAAATAGGGGTAATGTAAATAACAGCTTCAAAAATTTCCACAGACTCACTGCCACTAATGAGCATATGCCTTGGTAATGAAGATAAGACAAATCTTTCAAGACATTTCTCTGCCCCAAAACATTGCTATTTCCCTTTTTCAACTTTGTTCTTACACATGCATTTTTCTAACTGTTACTTCATAGTCTCCTACTTTAATTTCCAATATACAATGTGTGATTCACCTTGTTGGAACCGGTATTTCTCATTCCAGAATTGTTATCAATGCAGTTTATAGCATAATATACCATGTTGGTATGTTTACCCCATTTATTTCTGTTCTTTTTGCTACGTAGCACACTAATTATTTAATAGACGCACTTCAACTCTCACGCCATGCAGCTGCATGCTTTTTAGCATTTGATTTAGATGGTCTAAGGGCGCATCTACAAGACTGTGAGAATGCTTGGATTTATGTACACATAAAAAGGGACTTTTCCTGTTTAAATCCAACTAATGGATTTATAGATTTGGTCATTAGTACCCAAAATATCTAATAGGCCAAGCAATAAACAGCAGCAATAGAATTAGAAACAAGTATGCCAGTTGACTCATGATCAATGAGAACCTGAACAATATGAATAGTGCAATTCCTGCACCCCTTTTAAAAAAATAATATATCTTGTCCTCTATAAAGACCTGAATTGTGAAATTCTGCAGTGGTTTGAAATGTTGCACACAATAGAGGTTTCTTATATTCATGTTTGAAGGGTAAACAAAAATGGATAGGCAGACCAGATAAAATCCAGGTCAGGGCTCATGTAACTTTAACAACTGTAGAGAAAAGGGAATTTCAGCCAGTGTCATTTGTATGCAATTAGTTCCTGGTGAAATTCCCTCTTCATCACAACAGTTAAAGTTGCAGGGGCCCTGCCTTCTTTTGTATATGGTCACTCTAGTATAGTGCATGCACCTTTAACTGTTATGATGAAGAGGGAATATCACCAGGAACTAACTGCATACAAACGACACTGGCTGAAATTGCCTTTTCTCTATAACTGTTAAAGTTACATGAGCCCTGACCTGGATTTTATCTGGTCAGCCTAAAAATGGAAGAGAGAAAAGACCTGAAGAAATGCTGAAGTGACAGACAAATAAGTG
This sequence comes from Anniella stebbinsi, assembly GCA_029215795.1. Classification (NCBI taxonomy): domain Eukaryota; kingdom Metazoa; phylum Chordata; class Lepidosauria; order Squamata; family Anniellidae; genus Anniella; species Anniella stebbinsi. Next base: position 125,074,526 of record JARDYH010000003.1, on the reverse strand, counting down.
AGATGTACTGGAAGGATGATGGCTGCAGATGACTGTGTCAAAGAGAAGCCACTTGACTCGTGCCAAGGGGCTGTATATCACAGAGGAAGCCAGCAGAGAACTAAAAATCAAAGCCGGTTTGAAAGTGTCGCTTATAGGCCTCTTATGTTGCTTACCTGGCGTCAATTTGAGTAGGCGGTTGTTCATCCCTCCATCACCATCCACAATGTAGATGTCTCCTGTTTGTTCAACATAAATGTCTGCTGGTTGGTCAAACTGCAGGGGGGTTGTACCGGAACCTGCTTTACTTGGAGTGCCTATGATTTGAAGAAGTTGGCCTGCAGGACTGTATTGTTTAACCGTGTGTCCATACTTGCCTATATTAAAGAAGAGGCAGAGACTTTTCAATAAGACCACATTTTCTCTGTGAAGACTGTCATTTAAGAGTGAGATTGCGTAGAACTGGACAGAAACTGGAGGGGGCTTTCACAAGATTTACAGCTCCCAAATACTTTCCATGGCACTCAATTTTTGCTCCTGTTCCTCATCTGACTGCCCCCCCCCGCCCCATCAACCAGTATCTCTCTTCCTTCTAAAATCACCTAAATTTGTGCAACTGCAAGATTTGCACAGGTACAGAATTATAGCTTTTGGGATGGGCTGATGGTGATTGTGAAGAAATGCCATGTATATAACTTGTTGTTCTGTAAATACTCTGCGAGACTGTGTAGGTCTAGGGCCTAGTGTTGTTGTTGTGCTGAAGGCCTGTTTTAGTAGTAGCTGCTTGGTGATATTCTGAACAAGGAGGGAGAGACAATCGCTTTGAACATTTATAGATGGGGCCTAGATCAGGTAAATTCAATTTAGATTGTCTGGGGATCCTAGCTAGATGGAAAAGAGCAGTTGGGAAATGATAGTTAAGGAGTGGACATTTAGGGAATGAGAAAACTACTGTCAGTAGTCAGTCAGGGAGAAGGTCTGCTAGTTGCTGGGTTGTGTTATAGGACTAGGAGAAAGCTGAGGTGAAAGTGGCTGTGTTCGGACAACACTTTTGACAATGGAAGGTTGAGGAGTCAACTGACAGTTGAAATTTGGGGGGGGGGTACTCCCCACACATGTTCCCACACCCCTGTGGAGCGGTTCAGGCTCGCGTGGCATTTGACTGACAGACCACCCATCCCTCTCCCCACCCTCCCTCAGTCCTCCCAGCGCTATCCGAGCAGCCACCGCAAGTTGTGCTGGCTGCAGCAGAGCAGCAGGCTCGGTTTTGGCTGCTCTTGCCTGGGAACTCTGTAGCCAGCCCCAAAAAATCTACTCAATGGGGCCGAAACACCACTGGTTCAGTTCGGACGACACAAAAACCACCGGTTGTGCGAGAAATCAACTCTTCAGCCAGTTGTGTTTTGCCAGTGGGTTTTCTGCCGAAAAATTCAACTGTGGCGTGGAAATTGCCCGACAGACGACACAAATAGCAACCGTTGAGCATTACACTGTCAGTTGACTCCAAAAACCACTGATGGTTTTTGTGTTGTCCTAAAGCACCCAGCGAATAGCCGAGGCCTGGATTTTAAGCTTCCTTCTCTGTGAGAAAACCCTACATGGCTGGTGAAGTTCAGGTTGTATGGAGCAGGTGGCTGTGTTATGCCAAGAGGCTATGGTCTTGCCAGAACACAGTTACAGAAGCAGGCAGTAAAAACCCAGATAAATTGTCCAAACAGTCATAAATACAACAGGAGAAGCTTCAGGCATCAGAGGAAGACTGTACCCAAGAACTGGACCTGGTTGTGGGTGTATTTAGCTAGGGTGGAGGATTAAGGAATTTGGGCTGACGTAGTAGAAGAAGTCATTAAGAGTAGTAGCAACAGTGTCTCTTCAGTCCTTAATTGTCACTAAGCAATCTTTTAAAAATCTCAAAGTAAACATAAGTATTCTCTTATGAACAAGATATCCCTTTAATAACAACTTAATCGTTCATCCTGTCTTTTGTGATGGTGCCCATCTCTTGCTTAAACCTCTTATACCAGCTACTAGGAAGTTTTAAAGTATTATAAGAGAATTGGTGACAACTGAAAAGGGTCAGCTTCTGGAACTCTTAGAGGCAAAACATTCCTTAGGCCCTGAAATATAAGTATTTGCTAAGAGTAAGATAACCCAGTGAAAAAGTAGTTAACCCAGTGGGACAACCCAGTGAAGAAGCAGTTTTCCTATAGGTAGTGGCAATCCTGAAGAAAAAATCCCCCATAGTGGCCAACAGAAACCAGGTCAGTTTCCATTCAAGAGCACCATATAAACTGCATGATCTGGAGAACTGAACTCTGATCAATGAGACATTTTACAACACTTCAACAAGAATTCATTTCCAAGTCTAAAAGCATCAGGTTGTAGATTTGTCAGTTGGAATGGTCTGCAGAGAAAGTTGGAAAACTTCTAAGCCTAGAATCATTTAAAAAAAAATGAATGTAGTAGCCGCTTTGTCTGTCTAAACATGCATAGGATTGCACCCTGAAACGCTCAGATGGATATCACCACAGGAGCCTTCAAGAGGAATGGTTGCTATCACTCAGAGGGAAAGGATGCTATCGCATTTAGTCCTGGGAAAGGAAAGAGAATTGGTTAGGACTCTGAGGCCCAGTTTGCACGTAATGAGAACCAACCATGGGGGAATTTCCCCGCAGGCCTCTCGTTGTGGCAGTGGTGGTCATTCTGAATATTCAGGCACAGCGGGGGTGCTGTAGGTTCTCATTACATGTAAACCTGGTGAGAGTGGGTTCTTGGTATGGTTGACAAACCACCCACAACCCTAAAACAGCCCATGGCTTGTCAAACACACCAGCAATCCACTCTCGCCAAGTTTGCATGTAATGGTTTATCTATTTTATGATTTTTATATTTATATGTATTGTTGTTCCCCGCCTCGAACTGGATGAGAGGCGGGTTAGAAATAAAATAAATAAATAAAAATAATGAGAAACCGTGGTGGTGATTTGGATTGCCAATGGCTCCCATGGGTGCCACCATGGTGGGCTGTGGTGATCCTGCAAACCAGGTCTATGAATGCCCCTGCTGTGAGAACTTGGGTGCAAAACAAGTTACCAAACCAATTCAATGGGTATTTGAAGACTCATATTACTCAGCTGATTGTTGATGATGCTTTTCTATGTTGTGATACAGACTTTTTGGCTGGTTGATTTTTTAAAAAAAGTATTGAATTGTTGAAATATTGGTATCTTCAAATGGATTATGCTAGTGATGCATTTTTATGTTGTATATTGTGTATATTGAACACAATTTCCCTAGTGGAAAGGCAGCATCTAAATCAGGGATAGGCAGCTTGCAACCCTCCAGATGTTTTGGCCTGCAACTCCCATCATCCCTCACCATTAGCTATGCTGGTTAGGGCTACATACCAGTTCCAACATCTGTGATCCACACTGAACTCACATTGGGTGCGTTCAATGCAAAGATACCATGGGGCATTTCAATGGTGGTAATGTTCCATGCTTGTAAGAAATAGCCATCCTCAGAATACACTATGACCTTGGGAACTTTATCATCACCTCTCTGAAGGGACACAAACATAATAGAAGAAAAACAGTCAGGGAAATTGCAGAGGAAAATCCTTAGCATTTTTCACTCCAGATCCTTAGAGCGTGCACAATACATGCCCATAACAACTCCTATGAGCTTGACCAAGTACTATTATTTCCAATTAATAGAGAAGAGGGAAAGAGGTAGAGTGTTTAGTTACTATGGAGAGAAACCTCCAATTAGTGTGTTATACAGATGTGTAATAAGCAATGCCCAAGGAGACACTTGAAAGCCAACCTTGGTAGGAAAGCAGAATAAAAAGAAATAGTATCTGAGTTATCAACCTATCAATATAATAGAGATCAGTCCTAGTTTTTGTTATGCTTAAGAACAGAACTGGCTGGCTGGAATCATGTTGGCAGAGATTAACAGACACTTCTCGAAAATCCACAAGAAAGCTCGTTTATGATTCTGGCTTGTTTGAGAGCAATAAACCAAGATCCCAGATTCAGACCACGTAAAGAACCCATTTCTGATTAATTTTACCCAGCTGTGTGAAGGGATGAGAATTATGTTCGTTAACAGTAAGCTAGGGTTCTTGTCATTCTCTAACATTGTCTATCTAACATTTATATATCTAATATTATCTATTATCCATCTAACCTTGGCTTCGTCCTTCCTGGACGTAGCTCTTACCACTCCACAACATTTTTCATTGTTTTCAAGAATTCCCATGCTACATTTCCCTTTAAAAGTAGGTTATTCATCAGTACAGAACATGCACCCATACTGGAAGGAAGCCATGCAAATGTCTGCTTCCCACAAAAAAGCTCTCTTCAACACAGGAACACATACCTCTCTTCTTACACATGCGCACTTAGAAGTGTAAGCCTCCACTGGTATTCTGTGCCAGATTAGTTGTTGTAAAAATGGAAGCTGCTCACAACCAGAGTTGTAGATTTGATCCTTCTTCTAGTCAGGACAGAAGAATGTTGTATTTTCTTACCTGTCCCACATAAACTAATCCACCGATTTCGTCAACAGCCACACAAAATGTTTGACCAGTTATTCGTTCCGGAAATTTAGGCCAATTTACATCAAGCTTGTAGAGTGGCTTCTCTATCCTCCAGACAGCATAAAGAGTCAAATGGTTCATCGCCTTAAAAATAAATTATGAAAGTAATACTGCTAAATGGGCCATTGCTAGAAAGAAACATTTATTATGTAACTGTTACATTTTTATCTCTAAGGCAGCCTCTCCCAACCTGGATCCTTCCAGATGTGTTGGTTTACAACTCCCACTATCCCCAACCAGCATGGCCAATGACACCACCACTGAGAAGGCCCTGCCTCCGGCCACTACCCACCTCACCTATAAAGTAAAGTGTGTTAGGGGAGAGATTGCCTCTGAAGAGGAACTCAAAATAAGGGCAGATTTATGAAGGAGCAATTGATCCTTGAAGTACACTGGTCCTCAACCATTTATGGCTTTAAAGGTCAAGATGAGCACTTTGGCCCCAAAATGGGCAGGTAGTTAATGCAGTTGTTTTATCACTCATAAAATGTACTCTCTACACCCAGTCCATGTAGGTAATCTAGCTGTAGTTTTTTGCACCAACTGAAGCAACCTTAATACAATGAGTTACTTTAGGCAAAATGGGTTGAAGAGCAAGAAGGAAAGTGAAGGGATAAATAGACCGCTCTTACAATGAGGGAGGTGCAGCACCCCAAGGATCTGTATTGGGATTGGTGCTTTTTAACATATGCATAAATTATCTAGAGTTAGAGATGACAAAAGGGATTATGAAGGGATTATGAAGAGCTCCAAAAAGATATCTTAAAAATGGATGAATGCACAAGCAAATGACAAATGCAGTTCAGTTTAAGTAAGTGTAAAACGATGCACACTGGGGCAAAAACAGTAACTAAACTGGAAAACAATCTTGGGGTTACGGTGAACAGATCGATGTAAGCATCAACCCAGTGTGCAAGAGCTGTGAAAAAAATGCAAATTCCATCCTAGGGACAATTTGGAAAGGGACCAAAAATAAAACTACCAACACCATAATGCATTAATACAAATCTACAGTGTGACTATACTTGGCATACTGCATACATCTCCAAATACTGTGTCTCAAAAAATGTACTGCAGAGCTGGAAAAGATGCAGAAAAGTGAAATTAGAATGATCACGGAGAAAGAGCAACTTGCCATGAAGAAAAGATACAACGTTTGGAGCTTTCTAGTTTAGTAAGGTGGGGACATAATAAAAGAGATGGATAAAATTATGCATAGAGTCGAGGAAGTGGATAGAGTGAAATTTTTCTCCTTCTCTCATATTACTAAAACCCAGTGTCACCCAATGAAGCTGAATGGTGAGAGATTCAGGCCAGACCAGAAGGAAATGTCTTTTTCACCTAGCTCATTATGAAACTATGATGTAGATGGCTTTAAAAGGGGATTAGAAACACATGGAGATGAGACTTACTGGCTACTAGTCATGATGGCTATATGCTACTTCCAGCATCGGAGGCTGCAAGCCTCTGAATACTGGTTGCTGGGCAACAACAGCAGGAGAGGGGATTACTGCCCTCACGTCCAGCTTGTGGGCTTCCCATCGGCATCTGATTGGTCTGGTTCGGACACGATAATCAACCGGGGGGGGGGGGGAGGACAATCGTCAGTTGTGTTGCTTATTGAGTCGTGTGGAGGGCAACACACAACACACACACAACTGACAGTACGCTATTTTGGGCGCTTAAACAATGGAGAAAAGCAATGGGCTTACACATTGTTTATCCCGAATTCCGTTGTTTAAAGTGTCTTGTGGAGGGAACCCCCCTCTCTCCGTGTACTATTCCGTTTGGTCATAGAGTTCGCTGGCTGGAGCAGCCGAAAAAAACCCGGTTGCTCCGATACAGCCGGCAGAACTTGCGGTGCATGCTGGGATACGGCCGGAGGACTGAGGGAAGTGGGGAGCAGGAGATGCAGCAGCCCAGAAGGATGCCGGAACTTTTAGCCGCACAACAGGGGAGAGGGGCAACATGTCGTGTGGCGGGTGCTGCGGCATCAGCATCAAAATAACGCACGGTCAGTACGCTATTCCCCCTCTGTTGCCTAAAGTGTCATTCGAACTCAGCCATTGGCTTCTGTGGGAAACAGGACACCTTTGGTCTCATCCAGCAGGGCTCTTTTTATAAGCATGGATAAGTGGAGCTAGGCTACCTCTGTCCAGGAGGGGTCGTGGATGACATACCAGCAAAAAGGGAATTGTGTTTCTCCTACAGAAGAGATTTGGATCTCCAAAGAGCTGACTGGATCTAACAGCACTCCCAAAATGCAAACCTGACCATTAACGTAGGCTGACCAGATAAAATCCAGGTCAGGGCTTATGTAACTTTAACAGTTGTAGAGCAAAGGGAATTTCAGTCAGTGTCATTTGTATGCAATTAATTCCTGGTGAAATTCCCTCTTCATCACAACAGTTAAAGTTGCAGGCACTATACTAGAGTGACCATATACAAAAGAAGGCAGGGCCCCTGCAACTTTAACTTTTGTGATGAGGAGGGAATTTCACCAGGAACTAATTGCATACAAATGACACTGGCTGAAATTCCCTTTTCATCACAACTGTTAAAGTTACATGAGCCCTGACCTGGATTTTATCTGGTCACCCTACCTTAACGGGGAACACCACTCCACTCAAATGAACATGAATCCCACCTCCCTGGTCAGACAAACCACACAACTGCGCTACCTCCACCACGTCTGGATCGAGATTCAGTTCACTGGCCCTCATCCAATCCATTACTGATTTCAGGCTCAGCACTTCTACAGCTTCACCTGAATTTGATGACAAAGAGAAGTCAAATTGGGTGTCACCCATGTACTGATGACATTGCACCCCAAATCCCTGGTTGATCTCAATCAGAGGTTTTACATCAATGACACAATAGCATGGGGGGCAAAACAAAATGCTATGGCATAACCTAACTTAGGGTGACCAGGGGCCCTTCCTTCTTTTGTATATGGTCACTCTAGTATAGTGCCTGCAACGTTAACTGTTGTGATGAAGAGGGAATTTCAGCAGGAACTAATTGCATACAAATGACCCTGGCTGAAATTCCCTTTTCTCTACAACTGTTAAAGTTTCATGAGCCCTGACCTGGATTTTATCTGGTCAGCCTACTGGAACAGGACCTCTGGAGTGCTATTCAGGCCTCTCAAGGGAGAAAGAGCTTCAGGAGTGGGAAGTAAAAATAGGCACCTTATTTCTCTCCCACCTACCCCGCCTTCCCCAGTGTGCTATATAGCATTGGAGGGCTGCCAGCCCCAAACCCAAAGGAAGCAGCTGCAGCCACCTGGGCAATCTATCACCATCACCTTCTGCTTCACCAGACCAAGCTGGGCCCCTCCTCCCCTCAGAGAGACCATTCCAAACAAGTGCCCTGTGAGCAACAGAGGAAGAAAAAGTGAAGCGTCACCATCATTATTTTTTCAAATAGGCCTTAAAAACAAATTGTAATTATTTGAGTCCTCCCCCCTTCGCTATCCTTTATTCTTTGTGCATCATGTCTTAAAGTTAGATTGTAAGACTGAGGACAGGAACTATCACACTACTTATCTGTGTAAGCTGTCCTGGGGGCCTTTTTGGCTAAAGGGTGGGTTATAAATGCTGTAAAATAAGTGTTTTATAGCTATATAATGGAGGAGGGCACCACACAATTCTGCAGAGTGGGTAAGGGAAAAAAATTGTCCCTTTTCCTTTTCTCTCCTGAAGCATCCCTCTATAGTATAGTACAGTGTTAATGTATGGTGTTGCTTTTTAAAAAATCTGTTACTGTTTTTAATTTTATTGTAGGTTTAATTCTATTTTAACTTTTGTAAACTTATATTTATATGCTTTAACTGTACATGTTTTAATCTTGTAAACCGCCTTGAGTCCCAGCCCTGGGAAAAATGCAGGATATAAATATAATAATAATAATAATAATAATACAGGATGGGGCGCTTTCAATCTTACACAGCACAACTCTCCCCCAGCCCTGATCCCCACCCTTCCAAGATGATGGCAGCATTTGGATGACATTTTAGGCGGGGGGGGGGGGAGAAGAGGCAACGGACGGTATGTTATTTTTGGAGTGCCCCACACAGGACATGTTGCCTCTCTTCTCCCCCCCCCCCCCCCGTCGCGCGGCTGAAAGTCCTGGCCTCATAATGAGCAACGGAGCTCTGATAAACGACGTAGCAGCCCGTTGTTTTCCCCCGTTTGCTTAATAACGTACCATCAGTTGTGTGTGCGTTGTGTGTCGCCCGACACATGACACAGTAAGCAACACAACTGACGGTTGCCTCTTCCCCCCTCCGTTGTCTGAAGTGTCGTCCGAATGCTGCCACTTAAGGGAATGGAAAGGTAAATTGGAGATCATCTAGTCCAACTTCCTGCTCAATGCAAGATCTGCCCGGGGGCTTGGGTAGGTGAATTTCATCTCTTTCCCTGCCTTCTGTTTTCCTTTTGTGTTTTTGAACTGACATTCCAGAATTCCACATCTCAGTGACAGACGCACTCATGCAAACTGCCTGGTCATAGCCTGGTGACCATCGGCCAGCCAGTGCCTCTCAGCCTAACCTACCTCACAGGGCTGTTGTGACTACAATAGGGTGTGTGGCGTCTTGAGTTCTTTGGAGGAAGAACGGGACCAAGAGTCGGACAAAACAGCATTGTTTAGAAAGCGTAGGCGAAGCACTCTGAACGTCCGACAGCGCTACCTAAAACAAACAAACGCCCACCGCTGCCGACCCACCTGCAACTCAGACCCTACCCTATACAGAGCTATCAGCAGCAAAAGCGAACCAGCCCCTCCGAGGCCCGCAAGCCACCGAAGTCGGGGACGTCGGCAGACCCCCATCGAGGCACCGCAGCGACCCGGTCTTGGGATGGGCACGAAACACCTCTGCCCTAGGCGACGCGCGCCTGCTCCGCTCGCAGGGACGAAAAGTTAGAGCAAGGCATCCTGGGAGATCGAGTTCTCTCCTTCTTCCGGAGCAAGCCAAAGTGTGGGCCCGGGGACTACAACTCCCACAGAGCCATGTCGTGCCAAAGAGGTCGGGGTGGGGTATCAGGAGGCGGACTTTGAGCAGAGCCCTGTCGCTTCCGTTATCCTGCGCGGGACAAGCGAAGACGAAGCAAGTGTTAGAAGCCAAGTGGAAGGTAGGAAAGGGGAGGTGTTGGTTGGCTGGTTGTGTGTATTCTCAGCCCCGATCTCCCACTTTTGTTGCATAAAGATTTATCATTGTTATTAGCAATTGATTACCAATTTATTTGAGCTTTATACACTTTTGTTTGTTGGGTTTAGTTGACTAACAGTGCAGTCTTATGCATGTCTACTCAGAAGTAAAACCCATTGAATTCAATTGACTTTATTCCCTGGTATGCGTCTATAGGGTTTTAGTTTAAAAGCGCAGTTTTATGCATGTTTAGACAGAAAAAAAGCATGGCTAGGTGGGTAACGCTAGGAGTTGCAGGACTTTAAAAATAATATTAATAATATTAATAGTAACAATCTAAAACATACATAGGATCGCGCCTTAATTATATAGCGCTAGCCGTGGTCATTGCTTATAAAGTTGCATATGCAAAATAAATAAATAATAAAAAATAGCTCCATGTTCCCAGGCACTTTACAATCTAATATAGAGAAAATGCCGAGGGAGGAATGACCGGGGATAAGAGGGGAGTGCAGTTTGTTACACATGGTTTATCTTAACAACTGAAGAATGAAACCTGTATTTATATACGCAAAACAGAGTGAGCTATTTGGTGGTTGGAAAGAAAGGGGGGGGGGAAGTCAATGACAGCATTCGGACGACACTTTAGACAACGGAGGGGGGAAGAGGCAACCATCAGTTGTGTTGCTTATTGTGTCATGTCTCGGGCGACACACAACGCACACACAACTGACAGTACGTTATTAAACAACAGGGAAAAGCAACAGGCTGCTCCGTTGTTTCGGAGCCCCCTTGCTTATGATGAGGCTGAGATTTTCAGCCACATGACAGGGGAGGGGCAACATGTCATGTGTCCGGCACTCCAAAAATAACGTATCATCAGTTGCCTCTTTCCCCCTCTGTTGCCTAAAATGTCGTCCAAATGCTGCTAATAAGTGGCAACAAACTTATTTTAAAAATTCACTATTCTGTGAGGTTAGTATAGAGAGTTTAGAGGTTAACTATACTGTTGGGCTGTGTGTGTCATGTGAAATTAAAGTCTCAATGAGCCATCAAGATTACTTCAGAATGTTAGCTTAACATACCATCTACTTAAATATGTGTTTCCAAATAGTCTTCCATTATTAAAACAAATATTCTGCAAGAATGTCTAATCAAATAACTTGGACAACAAAGTTTCTATGTAGTTCAATGCTACGTCTAGGGTGACCAGATGCAAAAGAGGGCAGGGCTCCTGTAGCTTTAACTGTTGTGATGAAGAGGGAATTTCACCAGATGCTGCATGCATACAAATGACACCTGCTGAAATTCCCTTTGCTATACAACTGTCAAAGATACAGGAGACCTGTCCTCCTTTCCATATGGTCACTCTACATCTAGTCCAGCACTCTGTTCACACAGTGGCCAAACAGCTGTTGACCAAGAACCCACAAGCAGGACATGAGTGCAACAGCATCCTCTCACCCATGTTCCCCAGCAACTGGTGTATGTAGACTCACTACCTCTGATACTGGAAGTAGCCCATAGCCATCATGACTAGTAGCCATTGATAGTTAGTGTGGTGTAGTGGCTAGAGTGTTGGACTGGGAGTCGGGAGATCCAGGTTCTAGTCCACACTCGGCCATGGAAGCTCATTGGGTTACTTTGGGCCAGTCACAGACTCTCAGCCCAACCTACCTCACAGGGTTGTTGTTGTGAGGATAAATGGAAGGGAGGAGGAAAATTATGTATGCTGCCTTGGGTTCCTTGGAGGAAAAAAAGTGGGATATAAATGTAATAAATAAATAAAATAACCTCCTCCTCCATGAATTTATCCAACCCCCTTTTAAAGCCATCCAAAATGGTGGCCATCACCACATCTTTTGGTAGTGAATCGAGAGTTTAACTATGTGCTGTGTGAAGAAATACTTCCTTTTATTTGTCCTGACTCTCCCACTAATCAGCTTCATGGGATGACCCCAGGTTCTAGTATTTTGAGAAAGGGAGGAAAAATGTCTCCCTCTCCACATTATCCACACCATGCATAATTATGTACACCTCTATCATGTCTCCCTTTGCTCACCTTTTTTCCCAAGCTGTTTTAACCTTCCCACATAGGGGAGTTGCTCCAGCCCCTTGATCATTTTTAGTTGCTGTCTTCTGCACTTTTTCCAGCTCTCCAATAACCTTTTTTTAGGTGTGGTGACCAGAACTGTACACAGTATTCTAAGTATGGTCAATTCTCTTTCTCTTAAAAGCAGAGTATTATTAAATCAAAGCATTTTCCAGACACTTTCGTCTTTTTGTTTAAAACTTGCTCTGACTTGCCTATTCCAAAGTTTGTGACAGGTTGCAACCTGTTTTGAAAGCTAATAAATAGCTATCAATACATTTAAACCAAACCAATTTATTCATTGCTTGAAGATAATGGGCAGACCTTGGTCATCATAAAACCGCTATCATAATCCCATGATGCCAAAATTAGCAGCCAAAGGCTGCCTAAGAAGTATATGAACAAAATATTGATCTCTTGAGCAGCTACCTAATCACATGAACCTTAAAAGAGCTTCCTTAATCTCAGTAGAGAGGTGTATTGATGAATCCTCAGGAAAGGCTCTGTTTCTCCCTAACATAATGCCCTCCAAATGGTCAGTGGTTGGGGATGATGGGAGTTGTAGTCCAGAACATTTGGAGGGCACCATGTCAGAGAAAGTTGTGCTAAAAGACCTAGTGTGGGGGATATGAAGGGAGAAGGGGTCTCTGAGGTATGCCATTACTGAGCTATTTGAGGGCTCTTCAGTCAGTATCTTTAGGGTAGATTTTTAAAGAAAAAAATGAAGGGTGCACTTGATGAACTTCTTATTGAAGTCCTATCTACTGTCAACAAGGATATAAATGGGATAAGAGCCCTTGCACAGGTGCAGGCTTATGTAGTATAAATCCAGCACTCTGCTCACTACACCATACTACCCTTGTTGTGCTCACTTGTGGGGAACATGGCATAACACTGCCATTAGTGGCCCAATAGAGGTGAGAGAAAGGGGTCAACGAGGGTTGCCACATTTTCTGGAAGGATTGCTTCTGTATTTTTAACACCCACCTGACTTCCAGAAATGAGACTTGGGTCCCCTCTACAAGGATTCGCTTTTGCGCCCGGTTAGGCGATTATGTGCATAATCGCTGAAGCGCATTTACACCTAATCTCTCTGCACGAGAGGCGGCGAGAGGCGACGAAGCGCATTAACGGATGACCAAAATGCGCTTTACAAGTAGTTAATGCGCATAAGCGCTTGTTCACATAGTCAAAATGCGCTTTAATGGCCGGCGCAAAATAAAACTCGCGATTTAACGCGCATTCGATAATGCGCATAATCGGATGTTTAACGCGCCTCTACGCCCGATTTGCGCTCCGTTCTTGTAGAGGTAAATTTTTTAAAGCGCCTTGAAAGAGCTTTAAACCTCTCTTGTAGAGGCAGCCTTGGCTGCTATTTGAAAGTGTGGGAGCAGAGCAAGAAATGTCAATAGCTTTAACCAGCAAAGGGCCCTGGGCAGGTCTTAGTAGCCAGTGTAATGCAGTGGTTAAATTGTTGGACTGGGACTTGGGAGATTCATACTCTAATCTCCACTCGGCTATGAAATTCACTGGGTGACTTTGGGCCAGTCACTGACTCTCAGCCTAACCTCACAGGGTGGTTGCTGTGAGGATAAAATGGAGAAGGGTAGGATTGCATATCTTGTCTTTGGTTCTTTGTAAGAGGAAATAAGGAATGCTATAAACATAAACATAATAATAATAATAATAGATAGTTGGGTGCCCCTGCTGCTGCAGGCATAAACTTCCTGGGACCCTTGGAAGAATAAGCAACATGTGCTGATGTGGCCAAGGAATCATGGAGAAGTATGAGAGTGTGACAACAGGAGAAAGCTGTTTGGAATCTGGCAACATAAGTGTTATATAGTTTCCTTTTTCGTCGAGTCTGTAACACTTTGCTAGAATATTGATGTTTTGCAGTTTGTGCTCAGTGCCAAGTACCCATTTGCCGTTATTCACCTTCATATCTTCCATATCTCTCTCTCTCTACCTTTCATATACTTGTGAACCTATTGTCTCTTACGTCACATTGGGCCAGTTCACATGATCAATTAGCCTACTGTGGGTTGTTTAAGCCATGGGGAGTTGCAGCGCATGCCGATACATGCTGGCCAGCATTTTGCATATTCAACCTCCGACCATGGGTTGTCATGGTGTGCAATAACTGTATGTGCACTTACTTTTCTCTTTTAGGATGGGAATGGAAAACTGGGTTTCTCAAAGGATTATATCCCATGTTAGTCCTACGTAGAGTAGACCCATTGAAATGAATGGGACTTAAGTTAGATGAACATTGGCTATAACCCAAACAGTGGGCTGTGGTGCTTCAGGTAGTCTGTCAACAGGACTCATCCCCACCCTATATTAGATGTAGATCCCAACTCAAAATTGGAGGCCAGGGGGTGTCTGCAGTATTTTTTAAATCTCTGCACCCATCACAAGGCAGCATGGCAAGCCAGGTCATGTCATACCACTCCTGTGCCCGGAGCTATGAAGTTGTAGAGTCTGCACATAGCCCTGAATTACCTGTGTTTTGCAAGGCCCAGTCTAAGTGGTGTTTGAGGAAGAGATGCAGCTGATGCACTAAATTGGATGGGAGGGACCTGCTGGACTGTTTCCAATTTTTGCTGCAATCTGAGGCATAAACAGTGGGTGGGATTCCCCTCAAAAGCTAAAGCAGCCCCTAGCAAAAAGTGACCAGGGATGGTCGAGGGTGGGAATCATTCCTACAGTTATAGGTTGAGACTGCAGCCTACATTCACACCCATACTTTGGAGTAAACAAGCCTCATTGAAGATAGTGGACTGTCATCCTTCGGAGTAAACGTGTAGAGGACAGTGCCACAAAGCACCTCCCAGAGATCACGGCATTATTCTGCTGCCCATAGGCTATGTTTTCTTTCTTTTCTTTCTTAATGAACTCATGAACTCAATGCTTCTGTTTCTTTTTGGCAGAGATCATGGCCTTGAAGGAAATTTCTGTCAATAAATGCTTTGAGGGGTTTCAGAAGGTGTTTGAGCATGACAGGTAAATATTGTAGTGGTTTAATGGATTTTATATTGCTCTTCAACCCTGTTTCCAGGGTGACTTGCCTGACAATGCAGTCATGATATAAAGCAATGCAAAAGTATTCAGACAATACAACAGTAGAAGCAGCATCTAAAACAATTGGACTTCAAAACTTTTAAGTCGGTTGAGAGAATAAAAAAGTATTAGGTGGGGGTCAAAAGGACAATGTGAGCAGCAGGGAAGTCTCCCTAGGAAGGGAATTCCACACGAGGGGAGCAGTAAATGCAGTGGGCTGATCCAGACCAAGTTAATGGTACACGCAGGCCCCCTCTACAAGGATGCGCTTTTGCGCCCGGTTGTGAGATTATGCGCACTATCGCGGAGGCGCATTTACGCCTAATCCCTCTGCACGGGAGGCGGCGAGAGGCGGCGAAGCGCATTAATTGATGTCCAAAAAGCGCTTTACAAGAAGTTAATGCGCATAATCGCTTGTTCACACGGGGAAAATGCGCTTTAACGGCCGGAGCAAAATAAAACTCGCGATTTAAAGCGCATTCGATAATGCGCATAATCCGGGAGATAACGCGCCTCTACGCCCGTTTTGCGCTCCGCTGGTGTGGAGGTAAAATTTATAATGAGCCTTCAAAGAGCATTAAACCTCTCTTGTGGACGTACCCTTGGTTTCCATTGAAACCAGTGGGGCTTAGTCTAATCATGACTGTTGTTTTCCATCATTTATTTATTTATTTATTTATTTATTACAGTTCTATGCTCCCCAATGGCCAAAGCTCTCTGGTCAGTTCACAAAAACTAAAACTCTAAAATACAACATGATAAAACGTAACACGGAACCTTTAAAACAGAATGAAACCAGAGTTAAACCTAGCAGTAGGGAAAGATCTAAAAACGCAAGAACACACATTTAAAAACAAACTGAAGAACTAAAAAGCCTGGGAAAATGAAAAGGTTCTTCATTTGATGCCGAAAATGCCACAATGTAGGTGCCTGGCGAGCCTGTCTGGACAGGGCTTTCCACAACTGGGGGGCCCCCACCAAAAAGGTGGGGGCACTGTAGTAGCCAACCTGCCTCACCTTATTTGGTGGGAGCACCTGGAAAAGGGCCTCTGAAGATTTCTGTAGGGTCCAGGCAATCCTTCAGGTAACCAAGCTCAACTAACATAAGCTGCAATCCTATAGACATTTACCCAGGAGTAAGTTCCATTGAACCCAGTGGGGCTTACTTCTGAATAGGGTTGTGCTGTTAGACTGGATCCTAAAATGCTAATCCTAATCCATGGGAATCCTTTTTTCTAAAATGTGATAGTGGTGATTGCTCCAAAGCGTCAGCAGTATGCTTGGGAGCGGACGGAACTAATTAGTATTAAAGCTAATAATAACAGATTAGTTTAGCTTTATAGTTTACTCCTTCCAGCGATGGGAGTACTCCACACTAAGCATTGTATCCATTCCCTGACGGAAGGCTCTTTGGTTGAGTGGAGGCTTCCGTAAGTGGAAATGAGGATGGTGAGGAGAGGTGATTCTTGCAAACTCCGCCTTCTACAGCTCCCCCACGCCACCTCGCATACTATTCCAAATGCCCCCCAACCCTCTGGAGCAGATTTGAGGGGGGGTCAGAAGAAAGGGGGAATACCAGAAAAATCACCTACCCCATTGCCCCATTTCCACTCCCAGAAGCCTCCACAGAATCAAAGGGCCTTCGTTCAACAAAGGGATACAAGTGGACACAACCCTCAAAAGCGATGAAAATAATCCACGCAAAGTATCGCTCCTGCCCTTTCCCCACCAGTATGATCCTGTCCTCCAAGTGCTTGCAGCATTTTCTGGAGGTGTTCAGGCTTTGGCGTGGTTCCAGAGGAGGTTGCTGAGAGAACACTTTTTTTTCTGTTCTTTAACTTAGCTTACTGACTTTTGCAATGCACATTGTATTGTTCCAAATCCCTGCTGATTTACAGCGGCACCACCCTAGCCCTTATACTGTCCATTTATGCGCCTCCCCTCATGTGTTCCCCTCCCCATACCCAGAAGCCCAGTTCAACCCTCTCTCATAATCTGCATCCTCTCCCAGCTTCTGGCAATTCCCGTCTCCAATCGTTGACTGCCACTGCCTGAGTCTTTTTCATCGAAACCATTTATCGTTGAATAAACTTCATAGTTTTCCATAAAGGAACAAATCATCTGAAGTGTCTGGCTCAAGCATTAATCTTTGGGAGCTCTGACCTGAGTTTCTTATATTGCTCTGTGTTAATTGCATTTTGTTGTTTACAGCATTGAGCTGAAATGCAAAATGAAGTTTGGAATTTATTTGCCACCAAAGGCAGAAACTGAGAAATGTCCCGTGTTGTACTGGCTTTCGGGTAGGTAATTCTCAAAGTTACCTTTGAAAAGGATGTCGGCAAAAGTGGCTAGAATTAATTCAGAGTATTTTTTAGTGTGGCCTAAATAGACTTTTTAATATTCTGCAAAATGTGGCTTGATTAAAAGTGTTTTTTTGGGGGGGGGCTTATCTAGACAAATGTGTGAATCATTAATGAAGAAGAACGTTTTGCTTATATGTTGACAACTGAGCCTTGATAAGGGTTTGTGTATAAGTTGGTCTGGTAGTTATCAGCATGCCCATCCATGCAGAATGTTGTTAGGCACGACAGAATTTGACATCCAAAGAGGTAGAACTTTGTAAAAAGCCAGGTTTTAGCCCTTTTGGTTGTGAAAGCAGGATGTTTAAATACAGACAATGGCTCAATTCGGACATTAGGCAACGGAGGAGAGGGGGAACAATCGTCAGTTGTGTTTCTTATTGTGTTGTTTGGAGGGCAACACACAACGCACACACAACTGACAGTACGTTAATCAGGTACTTTAAACAACGGAGCGAAACAACGGGCTTGCATGTAGTTTAGCCCGAAGCCTCATTGTTTAAAGTGTCGTCCGAATTCAGCCCCCCCGTGGACTATTCCGTTTTGGAATAGAGTTCTGCTGCCTAGAGCAGCCAAAAAAACCCGGCCGCTCTATGCAGCTGGCAGAACTCATGGTGCCTGCTGGGATATGGTTGGAGGACACAGGGAGGAGAGGCTGCAACCAAAATGGCCGCCGCAAGTTCGTAGCAGCCAGGGCGTTTGCCGGTGCCGAGCAGTGCTGGCTGCAGCATGTCATCTGTGAAGCTCCTCCTGCCTAACGCAAGGTCAGTACGTTATTTACCCCTCCGTTGCCTAATATGTCGTCTGAATTGAGCCAATGTCTTTAAAAGGCTCCACTATTCAGGAGATGTGGCTTCTATGCCCTGCACTACTGAATATTCCTCTTCTGCCTCATCCTATGCTAACTTTGATGCATAGTTATTGCTGATTTATACTGCTCTTCCCTGCCTCTATAATGTTCATAGCAAAAAGATGCATTTTTAATCCTTCTATTTGAAAAAAAAGTACTTCACTAGTCTAGTCAGTCTGAAATATATTTTTGACGGTGACTTTGATTTCATATTAAAATGTGAAATGTTGTGTGTAGGCTTCTTAATGCAGAGGTACAACTATGCAAAGAGCCAGTTCATACATTACTGCAGCAGTTCCTGGGTTGTTTAATACAGGAATTGTGGGGACAAGCTGCATGCTCACTGTTTCTACTGTTAATGGCCAACTCTGGAACCTGGAAACTGAGTTGTTTATAGGTTAAGTAACCCAGAGTTAACCCAATAATTACCCATGGTTCCTGGGTTGTTGATTAAAAGCAGAAACAAGCATGCGTCTTGCATGTTCCTCTTGTCCCTGCAACAGGGTGCCCTCCAGATGTTCTGGACTTCAACTCCCATCAACCCCAGCTAATATGGCCAGTGGTGAGCAGTGCTAGGAGTTGTAACCCAAAGATGTGAAGGGCACTATGTTGGGGAAGGCTGCTCTAGAAACTTGCTTGATGGCTAATCAATACGACAAGCGAGAAGGGTCTTGGAATTGTTGTAGATCACAAGCTGAATATGAGCCAACAGTGTGATGTGGCTGCAAAAAAAGCAAATGCTATTTTGGGCTGCATTAAGAGAAGTATAGCTTCAAATCGCGCGAGGTACAGGTTCCCCTCTATTCGGCACTGGTTAGGCCCCATCTTGAGTATTGCGTCCAGTTCTGGGCACCGCACTTCAAGAAGGATGCAGACAATCTGGAGCAGGTTCAGAGGAGGGCAACGAGGATGATTAGGGGTCTGGAAACAAAGCCGTATTATAATAATAATAATAATAATAATAATAATAATAATAATAATGATTTATTTCTTACCCGCCTCTCCGTCCAGATCGAGGCGGGGAACAACAACATGATAAAATACATAAAACTAATTAAAACATGACAAATATTATTAAAACTGCATTAAAATATCCTAAAACATCCTAAAAACATTCTAAAAATTACACTGGATATGCCTGCCGGAAGAGAACAGTCTTTATAGCTTTCTTAAATTCTAAAAGACTGTTAAGTTGACGAGTCTCCTCCGGCAGGTCATTCCACAGTCTGGGAGCGGCAGAAGAGAAGGTCCTCTGGGTAACAGTTGTCAGCCTAGTCTTGGCCGACCGCAGTAAGTTCTTCCCAGAGGACCTGAGCGTGCGGGGCGGATTGTACGGGAGAAGGCGATCCCGCAGGTAACCTGGACCCAAACCATGTAGGGCTTTAAAGGTAATGACCAACACTTTATACTTCGCCCGGAAACTAATTGGCAGCCAGCGGAGCGATTTTAAAGCTGGCGTAATATGGTCACTCCTAGATGTACCGGTGACCAACCTGGCTGCCATATTTTGAACTAGTTGAAGTTTCCGGACTAGGCACAAAGGTAGCCCTATGTACAGCGCATTGCAGAAGTCGAGCCTCGAAGTTACCAGCGCGTGCACTACCATCTTTAGGTCTTCCAACTCTAGGAAGGGGCACAGCTGGCGTATCAGCCAAAGCTGATAGTAGGCACTCCTGGCCGTCGCATCTATCTGGGCTGTCATTTGGAGCGACGGATCCAGGAGCACCCCCAAGCTGCGAACACAGTCTTTCAGGGGGAGTGTAACCCCATCCAGAACCGGTTGACACACCTCCAAACCCAAGTTGCGGCCTTTGACAGCAAGCACCTCCATCTTGTCTGGATTCAGCTTCAGTTTGTTTTTCCTCATCCAGCCTATTACCGCCTCCAAGCATTCATTCAGAGGAGACACACTATCCTTAGCTGACGATGTTGTCGAAGGCATAGAGAAATATATTTGGGTGTCATCAGCATACTGATAGCACCCCGCCCCATGCCTCCGGATGATCTCTCCCAACGGTTTCATATAAATGTTAAACAGCATTGGGGAAAGGATGGCACCTTGCGGTACGCCACACAGCAGCTCCTTCTTTGCAGAGCAGCTATCCCCAAGCATCACCATCTGGAACCTGCCCGAGAGGTAGGACTGGAACCGCTGAAGCACAGTGCCCCCGATTCCCAATCCCCTCAGGCGTTCCAGAAGGATACCATGGTCGATGGTATCGAATGCCGCTGAGAGGTCCAAAAGTACCAACAGGGACACATTCCCCCTGTCAATACCCAGGCGTAGATCATCCGCTAAGGCGACCATAGCATTCTCAACTCCGTATCCTGCCCTGAAGCCAGTTTGAAATGGGTCTAGAAAATCAGTGTCATCCAAGACTACCTGGAGTTGAAAAGCAACTGCCCTCTCAATCACCTTGCCCAAAAATGGAAGATTTGATACAGGCCTGTAGTTATTAAAGTCCAGGGGATCCAGGGAGGGCTTCTTTAGAAGCGGCCGTACCACCGCTTCTTTTAAACATGATGGAAAACTACCCTCCTTGAGAGATGCATTAATAATATATTGTAATTGCGATCTAACCACATCTCCTCCCTGGATGACCAGCCATGAAGGACAGGGATCGAGAGGGCAAGTCGTCCCCCTAACTCCTCCAAGCAGCTTGTCCACGTCCTCGGTACTCACCAACTGAAACTGATCCAGTATAATTCTACTCGCGGAGTCACTGGACACTCCATCGTCAGCCTCTGCTATAACGATGGCATCTAAGTCGGCTCTTATCCGAGAGATTTTATCTGTGAAATGATCATTAAAGGCATCGCAGCGAACCGCCGAAGGCTCTAAAATCGGATTCAGGGGGAAGGTGCCCGGGTTAGACCCCTCACCACCCTGAACAGTTCTGCTGGATGCGAATTCTCAGACGCAATGCGCGCAGAGAAGAAAGCTTTCTTCGCAGCACGTATTGCCACCCCATAGGAACGAAGATGTTCTCTATGCCGTGTCTTGTCGGATAGAAGTCGAGTTTTCCGCCATCGGCGCTCCAGTCGTCGTCCTTTCCGCTTCAACTCCCTGAGGTCTTCCGTATACCAGGGCACCCTGTTAGAAGCGGGTTGGAGAGGACGTTTGGGGGCGATCGTGTCGATAGCCCTAGTTAGGTCTTGATTCCATCTATCAACCAGGGCTTCTACAGGATCGTCGACGATACCAGCCATAAAACCCTCCAAGGCTTTCTGGAATCCAGCAGGATCCATCAGCCTTCGAGGGCGGACCATCTTAATAGGTCCACCACCCCTGCAGGGGCGGGTGGTAGCTGTGATACTAACCCTAACCAGAAAATGGTCTGTCCATGACAACATGGAGGTATTCGTTACCTCCACCCACAGATCCGTCTGTTCGGAACTGAAAACAGCATCGAGGGTATGACCCGCTGAATGTGTGGGTCCAGAGACCAATTGGGATAGGCCCATGGTTGTCATGGATGCCACGAACTCCCGAGCTCCACCTGACAAACCAGTCTCGAATGGGATGTTGAAATCGCCCAGGACCAAAAGCCTGGGCGAATCCAACATCAGCTCCGAGACCAGTTCCGTGAGCTCAGCCAGGGAGTCTGATAGGCAGCGGGGTGGCCGGTACACCAACAGAATCCCTAGTCTATCCCTGGTCTTCAGACTCAGGTACACACACTTGATGTAATTCAGTTCACGAACAGGAAGTCTGGTCAGGTTAAGATTATCCCTGTAGACACAGCTACTCCGCCCCCCCGCCCACTTTCCCTCACCTGCTCACTAACACAGTACCCAGTTGGGAGGGCATGCGCCCATGTCGGTCCACTATCATCTCCCAACCAGGTCTCAGTGAAGCATGCCAGGTCAGCCTCCTCATCCGAAAGAAGGTCATGGATGACATGTGTTTTATTTTTAACTGACCTGGCATTACATAGGAGCAAGGAGAGGTTCTGTGGGGGGCCTGGTTCGTTCTCCAAGTTCCCCGGGATAGCAGAGCAATCGGAAGGTAAGATAGGTGTTAGATAACTATCTCTCCTTCCCCTGTAACGGCACATCGCCCTGCCAACGCCATATCTCCCTTTGCCCAGCACAACAGAAATTGCCACTCCCCTACACATTGTGGACAGCTGGAAGGAAGGGTGGGGTGTAGGTGTAGGTGGCTCTCCTCTCTTGTGCTCTTCATTGATGGCTGCAGGTTTGGTTCCACGGCGTCGCTCCCACGGCTGAGAGCCTCAGGCCGAGAGCCCTTTTGCTCGCGCCCACAGTATCTCTCCTCTTCAGTATGAGGAGAGATTGAAAGAACTAGGCATGTTTAGCCTGGAGAAGAGAAGATTGAGGGGAGACATGATAGCACTCTTCAAATACTTGAAAGGTTGTCACACAGAGGAGGGCCAGGATCTCTTCTCGATCAACCCAGAGTACAGGGTGCGGAATAATGGGCTCAAGTTAGAGGAAAACTTCCTGACTGTTAGAGCAATACGACAATGGAACCAATTACCTAGGGAGATGATGGGCTCTCTCACATTAGAGGCATTCAAGAGGCAGCTGGACAGCCATCTGTCAGGTATGCTTTAAGGTAGATTCCTGCATTGAGCAGGGGGTTGGACTTGATGGCTTTATAGGCCCCTTCCAACTCTACTATTCTATGATTCTATGCTGATATTCTCCTGATTCTGCATTAAATGCCCCATCCCAATCTAGCCATGAAGATTTTCAGAGTCTTTGATAATGAGGTATTAATGCATGTTTTCATTAATGCTGAAAAGTTCATTGGCAGAGTTACTACTGGTGCAATATTCTGATGTCTTTTCAGGATTAACATGCACAGAACAGAACTTCATAACCAAAGCAGGTTTTCATCAAGCTGCAGCTGAACATGGCCTTGTGGTTGTTGCTCCAGATACCAGTCCTCGTAAGTGCTGTGCCAATGAGCATCAAATGAATTGTGTTTGTCGTTGTTTTTTATGGAGTTGTTCATATTGCTACTAAATTAACCAATGTTAGTCTTACTTAGATTGGACCCATTGAAATGAATGGGACTTCAGTTAGTTATGAACTAGCAAGCCCTTTTAATTCCAATAGGTCTCCTTTAAGTAGGACCATGTATGCAGATTTGGGATGTTAGCCATTTCATCAATCTCAATTTCATATTCAGTATGACAGTGACTATATGTGTACTGTTTAGAGGTGCTAAATTTGTAAATAACTACATATGCTTATACTAGTTGCAAAAGCAAACTGGCAATCCCTGGGCTAAATTTGCCCACCCTGGATAGATCCATCTCTCGACAAATACGTATCTCAAATTGCCAGCCTGGAGGTGAAAAAGGTTGTGATTGAGCAGCCTCTCTAGCAGCAGATCCCTTTTGGGGCTGAGGCTTCCCAAGTATAAGTCCATCTAGACTAACAGTGAATTCATATGGCCCTGCTATGTAGGCAGCCACTAATAACAGCATATATTTGGGTTTTACCAGTACAATTGGTTTTAGGAGCAATCCTATAGGAGAAGGGGCTAATCAAAGATAGGAATGCACTGCAAATCGCACTGGCTCACACTCCAGTGTACAAAATTATGCCTGGTGTGGAGGATGTGGATACAGAGACATTTTTCTCCCTCTCCCATAATACTAGAACCCGGGGTCATCCTATGAAGCTGATTGGCGGCAGATTCAGGACAGATAAAAGGAAGTACTTCCATAAAACTATGGAATTCACTACCACAAGATGTGGTGATGGCCACCAAATTGGAGGTTGAATAAATTCATGGAGGAGAAAGCTATCAATGGCTACCAGTCCTGATGGCTAAGTGCAACCTCCAGTATTGGAGGCAGTAAGCCTGTATACACCAGTTGCTGGGGAACATGGGCAGGAGGGTGCTGTTGCACCATGTCCTGCTTGTTGGTCCCTGGTCAACAACTAGTTGGCCACTATGAACAGAGTGCTGGGCTAGATGGACCCTTGCTCTGATCCAGCATAGCTCTTCTTATGTTCCCTGTATTCCCAGGTTAGATGTTTTCCTAGTTGGGCTCTTTGGTGGCCCCAGCAGTTGCTTGAGTGGGAGAGATCCAGAGCAATGTGTGGGTTTCTCCACGAATGCACCTCTTTACTGGGAAAGTACATATGCGCTGAATGCCAGCCTTTTCTTGCAGCACATGAAACCAAACAGCAACCCTCTCAGCGGCACCCTCTTTGTGCTATTCTTTCGGTAAAGCCCTTCTGAGTGTGTTGGGGTTTTCTGCTTGGCAGCTGGATTGAAAAATATATTCCTGATTGCTGGGAAAACATTATGTCCAGCTGAGAGAACCCATGTAAACAAATCCCCATTGGGAAGACAGAAAGGAACACAGCTTCTGCCCTTGAAGAAAAAGGGTCCATGCCCATCCCTGGAATCTGGATGGTGATGATCAATGTCGGATTTCTTTCTTTGATAGGTGGATGCAATATCAAAGGAGAAGATGAGAGCTGGGATTTTGGCTCCGGAGCTGGCTTCTATGTAGACGCCACCGAAGAACCATGGAAAACAAACTATCGCATGTATTCTTACATAAAGGATGAGGTGACTTTCGGCTAGGTTAATGTAATTAAAATTGTCAATTGGATGTTTATAGTCGTCTTAATCTAAATATAGCATGTAATTAAGGTGGGGATTCCTCAGCTCTTTGTGTGTTGTGTAATTTATCCTTCTGCATCTGATGGTCAGACCCATGTGAGTGTTCTTCTGTACATTTGTCTTGGTCTGTCCCTCCCCTTTTCTGTCCTCATCTTCCTCACCCGGCTCTGTGGTCAGATGTCCTATCTGGGAAATTCTGTGGGTGGGCAACATGTGGCCTTATGGGCTCCATGCGGTTCCCTCCCCTACTACTGCCCATCCTGAAAAAGAGGTGTCCAAATGGTGTCCAAAACATTACGGATCACAGAAAAGGTCACATCTAGCTTGTTTGCAAGCTAGGTTTGAGCCTTTTAGGGCCCCTTTGGTGCTACAGAGCTACAAAAGGATGAAATGTAGCTTTGAATAAACTAGTTTTGTCCTTTTTTGGTGCTCCATAGTGCTTTGGTTGCCATTTTTTTCATTAATTCTTTTAAATTTATTTTTTGGAAGATGCAACCCATTAGTGGGGTGATCTGGGGATTGTGTGAAAATGGCCCCTGGACCTTCCAGAGTTCCCCACCTTGTGGTAGTCTGTAATTCCTTATGATCTCTTACCATTTTACTTAAATTATTTGAGTCCTTTTTGCTCCCAAAGCAAGCCAAATGGTCTGAGGGTAGATGGTGCAGCCACCTTGCTGAAAGTAAGCAGGTCTAGATCTGGTCAAGCCCTGAAAGGGAGAGCTTCTGGGAACCCCTCATGGTATCCTACCTTGAGTTCCATGATGGAGGAAAGACAGGATATAGTGTCTCCTTGAAAGGTGCAGGCCATAGTCTTGCTTCTCAAACGGTCTGCCTTCATAGGCAAAGGCCCTAAAACTATATTATAATAAACATCCCCACACAAAGGAAAAAAGTTACTAATTGTTTCTCCATTTGTATCCAATACAAAATAAAGATAATTAGGTGAGCAGTATGTCAGCTCCTCTTAGATATAGTGGCAGACAAAGCAAAGAGTCATTGATCTAAAGAGATTAGGCTAATTTATCTGTTTTATCCTATGTGGGTCAATATATGAATATGCTCATATTTCTTTCCTTCCCACTGATGTCTTTCAGTTGCCTAATTTGATAAATGCCAATTTTCCAGTCGACTCTGGAAGGATGTCTATTTCAGGCCATTCAATGGGAGGCCATGGTGCTCTGATCCTTGCTCTGAAGAATCCTGGAAAATATAAAGTAAGATATAAAGTTTAAATTATGTCAAATTACATAAAGGAATTAGATAATGATGCTAGGAGAAATAATAGCATTGGTATGAAAAATGCTTCTGAAAACGTAAGAGATGGATAGTTGCAAATCCTATTCACTCTTACTTGAGAGTAAGTCTTATTTAATTCAGTGGGATGTATGTCTGAGTAAACATGTTTATGATTTTGCTTAATCAAGAATTAGTGTTCTGAATCTTTACAATTAATGGGCGGTGAGAATTTAGACAGCATTTTAAATATTTCCAGATTATTTTTTTTAAAAAAGATAATTGTTCCAGAGATATGTCATTAAGACTGTGATAAAAGGCTAAACTTTTATGAGTGTGTCAACAAAAATCAGAATTAATAAAATCAAATTCTGTATATTGTGCCAGGAAAAGCTGATGTTGCATTATTGTTGATTACAAAGAGGTCATCACAAATATTTAAAGAGCCTGTGTGGTGTAGAGGATAGATTAAGGATTGGTCCTAAATATTGTCACGAGCTTCTTGGAAATGGGCAAGTGCTGGATTGAGCCAAGAGGCCAGCAGTTGCCTAACCCTGCACCAAAGTATGATGACAACCCTGGGAAATGGAGATATTTTGATAGACCAGGACAGAAACAAATAAGTTGAATATAGATTATGCTTATGACCTAAAAACTTTGCTAACCATTCGATTAGACTTTTGCAAGAAGCAAGTATTTCTTTTACATGTTGTTATAAATATGAAAATGGATAATCCATGTTACCTACATTACATTTTGTCCAAAATATATCTCAAGAGTTAGGGATGCTTAAATCCATAGGTCTCAATAGGCATTTGCAGTTCGTCCTATGCTGAATTATGACTTCTGGCAATTTGCCAAAGTAAGAAATGTATAGGTTTTTAAATCCTAATGTAGGAGACTAGAAGTTTTATTCATTACTTCATGAATCATATTCTATGATAAACACGTTTTTAGTACAATCAGAATTGGTACACAAATTTTTTGCAACGAATAGATTTACATGTGTACAATGTTCATGAACTGGTGAACTTTCATGCATAAGACAAGCAAGGCTTACGCTGTTCTTCCCTATACCTGAGAAAAGTGTGTGCGTGGGGGGGGGGGATAGCAACCGTTTTCTACAAACTTACAAATAGCAGCTTTACAATTAAGTGTTTCTGGGGGAAATCTAAATTTAGATTTTAGCAGAGGAACTTTGTGTCTCTAATCTTACATTTCTAAATAGTCTGTTTCAGCCCTTGCTCCAATCTGCAACCCAATTCAGTGCCCATGGGGGAAAAAGGCTTTTAGTGGATATCTAGGAGCGAATGTAACGGACTGGGAGGTATGTACGGTGTGACTTAATAGAAAAGTTTTATAGTTTTAACCATAAGCATGACCGCCAAACTGCTTGTACCATTTTGAAGATAGGCAAGTGAGAACTGAACATTTTGAACGGCCAAATAGTAAGGAGAGAGCTGCTGCTGTCAGAGAAAGTGAGATACACTTCCTTGAAACACTTGGGTGCTACTGGTCCACCAACGCCCGGTTAGTGTGTGCTGGTAAATGCTTTATCCTTCTGTCGTGGAACACAGCAAAAGCCCCAGCGGTAGGCTGATTTGAAAGTAGCTTTTACTATTTCTGCTGGTCCTAGCCGCTAATGGGAAGAAGCCTGCTCTCTTCTTGGGGCTTTCCAAACAGGCTGAAGGGAACTGAAAATACACGTGTAGGCTCCCATATTATGTTGGGGTTTTTTTTAATACTTCTTTATTACATTTTCTTATCCAACAACATATAAATCATTTTAATAATAACCAATATCGAATATAATTTCCCCCCTTCCCCCTCATCCCCCCCCGTCCCATATTATGTTTTGAGCCTGGTCTGTATTATGTTCCAATTCCAGATTGCGTTTCGATTGTAAACTGTGTAGGTACTTGGCTCTTTCTCTGAGTCATTCTTTTTCTGATGTTTTAAAACCATAACAGGCCGCTGCTATTTTTAGAAGTGAATGTACCTTTATCTGTTGCAGGCGTATGATGCCACACACATTGCGAAGTCTTACCAAGGTTCCCCTTTGGATATTCTAATTGATCAAGGCAAAGATGACCAGTTTCTTTCAGTAGGGCAGTTGCTGCCTGATAATTTCATTGCTGCCTGCACAGAGGGCAAAATCCCGGTGGTCTTCAGATTGCAGCAGGTAATGGCTGAAACATGTGTGTGACTGATGTTTAAATCCCAGTAGCTAATGGTGGCTTTCCCCTCCCTCTTCTGAGGGAAAGAATAGGCCACATCTTCAATGTTTCAGGTATATTATGCCCTTTAACAAAACAAAAGCCTAAGTCCACAGACACTTTTTTTAAAATAAGTTCAACATAGAACAGTAAAACAATCTGAAATGCTTAGGGAATTTTAACAGCTTAAGTTGAGGTTTTAACTGACTTTGTGGCCAGGCTTAAAAGTTTAAAATGTTTTAAATATCAGCTGTTTTATGTTTTATGTTTTTAAATTTTGTATATTGACTTTTTCGTGTTCAATCTTTTAATTTTTGTAAACCGCCCAGAGAGCTTCGGCTATGGGGTGGTATATAAATGTAAATAATAATAATAATAATAATAATAATAATAATAATAATAATAAGGGGGCAATCTTATGGCCCCTAGACAACGTCGGGGGGCATATACTTCAGATTCCTGGATCCCAGGTCAGAGACATTGGATCTGGATATCTGCGCTCTGCCCTCTCTCCTTTGCAGCCAGTGCAGAAAGAACCACTTTACCTGCCTCTCCAGTAGTCTCTTACAATGAATGTTTTGGGTATATTTGATCTGAGACCAAGGCCCAAAGAAGTTTCTTCTGGATTTTTGCTGTAAAACAGCCTTCCCCAAGCTGCTGCCCTCCAGATGTATTGGATTGCACCTCCCATAATTCCCAGGCAGCATGGACATGGTTGGGAATGATGGGAGTTGCTGTCCTACGTATCTGGAGGGCACCAGGTTGCGGAAAGTTTTGAAGACACAGACCGACCATTGTAAACAACCAGCTTGGCTTCTAAAACTGATTGGTCTTTTCTTCTCTCCAGGGCTATGATCACAGTTTCTACTTCATAGCAACATTCATTAATGACCACATCAGGCACCATGCAAAATATCTCAATGCTTGATGCGTGGTTACTTTGGGTATCTCCTGACAGTACAGAATAATTGAAGATACCAATGGAAATGAATAACAAGAGTTGTGTGCACACTATTGTAATGCAGCACTAATTTTATGTCTGAATAAATATTTTGAATATGCTTGCTTAATTTTTGAATGAATATTGTAATATTCTGATGCAGAAGCGCGTCAAGCTTATGATCCCTTTCACCAGAATAGCTGCTCTTTCACTCTTTTGCTCTTCCACTCCACTCCCGCCCCTTCTCTTTCTCCCTCCAGTCAGGTCCTGTCAGATGAGTACTTCAACCAGACTGCCTTTCTGCCGGGCAAAAATGGAACGACCCTTTAGTCTGGTTCTTTGGGGGCATTGAGGGAGTACAATCCTGTCTCTGCAGAGATTCAGACGTTCTATGATTTTAAAAAACACTTTCGAGCCTGAGATGTAAGGTTTGGGTTTTATATTGAAGCTTGGAGCCGGCTGCTGGGAGAGATCGCTTTTCCTTGCCAGGACCTGATGCAATCCATTCAAGCCCCCAGTTCCTTTAAAACTACGTGGAGGCGTAGGGTATATTAAATGCGTGTAGGGAAAATAATCCAGACTTCTAGCATTCTAGGAAAAAAAAAACAGGCTGGGAAAGAGGCGGGGCGTCAGCTGGACAGGCACAGTGTCACATGAGTTCCGTGCTGCAAATCCGCACACCAGGCATGGCGAGAGTGCACTAAATCACTGGTGTGAAGGAGCTCTCTTTAAAACACTGTCTACAAATTGTCTCCAGGAATTGGATGGTTCTGAAAATATTATATTGTATCTTGTTTTCAGAACTAGAATTTAGGGGGCAAGTTACCTGATTACTTGACTCTCTGCCTCAGCAGTTCAGAAGGGCAGTTCACTGGTTGGTCTTGGATAAGGCTGTCTCTCAGCCTTACCTGCCTCACAAGATTGTTCTGAGGATAAAATAGCCATAAACTGTTGGTTTCCTTGAGTTCCTTAGAGGAAGGTTTGGATATAAATGTGATGGATATAAATATTAATTCGCTCACATACTCAAAGCAGTGGAGGCTGGTGGATTTTTGAGGATGTGGGGAGGATATTTTTAAAATCACATCTCATTGTTTGTACACGCACAAGTCCGTGGGGCTACGCACCTCCTCATGCATGCTTCTTATTGTAGTGGAAGTTAGTGTTGTGTCTAATTCCCCTCCCCTTGCGCAGGGTGAAGGGCTGTCAGACATTAATTCAGAATCAAATTCTGAACTCGAACAGACATTCCAGTCCATACCAGAAGGGGAGGAAGTGGTTCCCATGGCCTCCTTCCCAGCTGCGAATGAACAGCCCCCAGCGCTTATCTCTCCTGATGTACATAAACCTCAGGCTGAGAAACAGCTCTCTTCTTCCGAAGGGGAGGGAATAAGCAATCTCAGAGATGCCAAATTCCATAGGAGGGAAAAGCTCATGCAAGCTAGGGAGGTCAGAAGGCGTTTGGAGAGATTGCTTGTTCAGAAAAGGCTTGATCTGGATCGGACTACTTAAGATCTTCCAAGAGTAGTGACTTTCTCTTGAATGGATCAATTGTTTTGCTTGCTCAGCTTAATCATGCCTTTAGGGCTAGACTGCTTGCACTTTTACTCTCCCTTCAGCTGAGTGAAGGGGTTAATTGCCTGAATAAATGTTCATTGTTTTCCTAACAGACCTCTTTATTGACCTCAATGAATGCCAGAGGATAGGGGGTTAGGACAGTTAGATAGAGACCATTGAAGGTGGAAACAATCAAGAAAGAAACTCATCCCTTTCCAAGTCAGCAATGGGTGTTTTCACACAACCTCCTGCTTGCTGTGATAGAAGTGGGACAGACCAGGTGCCATTGGCAGGGGATCCAATCAAACTCCTCCATTTTTAGCTGGTTAAATAAAACCTGCAGAAGACTTGCATGCACATTCCAGAGGGGGAGGGGTCCTGCTAGTTTACAAGGCAAAAAACCTTGGGTACTGTAACAAAATTTATTGCGGCATGAGTTTCTGTGGGCCACAGTTCACTTTGACAGAAAGCTGCAGTTGTCAGGGGGTAAGCATATGTGGCCTGAGTAGAGAAAATAAAAAGGGAGGCAGGGAGAGAGATGTTTTTTACAAAGTTAAGTCCAACCATTGCAAATTATATAGTGTTAGGGTATGAATATAATGCCAGCCACACCCTCAAGCAGCCTGACATTCAACTCAAAGAAGCTGACAAAGCAGGTGCTTATGGTGGTTGTCATGAAAAAGTTGGATTACAAACAGAAGGCAGAGTTGTGGAGTGCCACAATAAAAGGGAATATAGAAGTGCAGGAAGGAAATTAAGCAGAGAGACCTCAAGTGTTTTGGCTAGCAGCTGCACATCTACCATTTGTAGTACTATTATCTCGTGTTCCTTTATTCCCACAGGAGGGGTTCTTTATGTTTTGTCCAGATCAATTATATCAACCTCCAACCTGGTGCCCTCCAGACGTGTAGGACTACATCTCTCCTCATACCCAGCTAGCATGGCTGCTTTAGGGAAGGGTAAATTATATTGTTAAAAGGAATGTTAATTGCATGAAAAAGCACCTCTCAGATTTGGCAGTGAGGATGTTTTGCTCATTTCTAATAAGGGAACACAGAAGACAGTGAAGTAGCAGTGTAAATAGTGGTAGGGCTGTGGTTATATTTACCTGTATACCCCTCTTTTGGATTATGCAGTTAATGTAGATTTACTGTATATGTGTATGTACACATCCCCATACAAGTATGTATCTCTGGGAGAGCTCCTGGCTTGCCATAGTTTTCTCTAAAGTAACAGTAAAATGATGTCATCAAACAACATGTTAGTAAATGGTACTTCATTTTATTATGTTTTGCAAAGATATAAGATATAGCAGTAAATGCAATATTACACATATCAGACACATGCTCAAGGCCACTGAATGTAAACTTGCGAACTTTCTTTAACCACCCCACTGTATTTACAGTCAGCATAATGAAAATGTAAATTGTTGCCAAGAAATGGGGTTTCTGATTACATTTTTAAGTATGAATTGTTTTAAGGTTAAGATTAGAAACCGTTACTCTTATTTGTTGTTTAATTCCCACATATTCAGATTGTCAGTATAAGAAATGTGAGCTTTTAAAGTAAAGCGTAGTGTAAAAAATAAATGGTTATGAATCAAATCGCAATACAGAGCATAATAAACCCTACCTACTGTAGTCCTGTTCCTGCTAGAGGTGTCTGGGCATCAAGGATTAGTACAGGCTAATCCAGCTGATTTTTGCATTGAGTAATGTCATTAGAATCAATAGACCAGGATTCAGAACTATATGCTATGCAATGCAATGTGACGCTTGGCTCTTCATTCAGCATGTTACCAGTTCAGCTGAAGCCTCAATTAAAACAGGGACATCCATCAGACTGAGGCTGCTAAAGTCACATAGTCCATATAGCAGGTTGGTGAGCAGGCACAAAAGAGATAAGGGAGCCGAAGTCCATAGAAGTTCCTATAAATGCGGATGAAACGAAGTCCTTTTCCATACAAGGGCCCCATGCAGCAATCGCAGACGGTAACACTAAAATGGGGAGAAAGTCAGAAATGTTACATGTTCCTTGTACTTAAGCCACTAAGTAGGAACAAAGAGTGAAACTTGTATTTGAACTAGTTGGTGGATTCTGTTTTTATTAATGTCTAGCTTTCAGCTAGCGCTATTGAATACGCAAAGCATTTCACATATTACATCGGTTAGAACAACTCTCTAAGATAAGTCAGTATCACATCCCCACATTGCAGATGGTGAGCTGAAGCAGAGGGAAACATCATCCTTGGGGAAACTTTGATTGAACCTAACATTTCCCTGGCAATCTGCGGTCCGCCTTACTTACTTGCACAATATCTCTTGAATGTCCACTGGGATCTCATGATATATTTCCCACAGCTTGTGTTTGGCAAAGCAAAGGGCAGTCATGTCGGTGAGCTGTTGGGGCTGAAGCTGGGGGATTTCGCTCCAGAAGTAGGCATGTAAGAAGTTGTTTTCCACCTTGAGGCGGCTCAGCTGAAGCTTCAAAAGCCCACAGGGCAAAACGTACAGTAGATTGCCTTCTACGTTCAGATACGTAAGGCTTCTGAAAATGTACAGACCAAAAGACATTCCACAGGTCATTTGTATATATCTTTAACATCAAAAGCCGTTGGCGCCTATGTGTGTAGGAGATAATAACCCTATAAAGGTTATTTTATGGCTCACATGAGCGGCCTATGGAGACCTTCCATTGTACCAAGCGTCTGCCGCCTAATTTCCCACCACTGCCATTCAACTGAGCAATGGGTAGGGTGGCCAGTTACACATTCCCCAAAAACAGGACATACGGTGGCACAAAAATTGCACATGCTAATTTATACGTACAGATGCAAATTTAGAAAGAATTGCTGTATTTAAAAAGGCAATACGTCTGACTGCAGTGGGGAAGACTGTGACTCGATGAGCTGAATAACTGATCAGCCTGCTGACCAGGTGTGAAGTGTTGATGGACAATTGTTCAATGCATTGTTAGTGGTCCAGTCATGTCCTAGGGCAGTTCCAGGAAAGCCACATGTCTCCTTGTAAAGCAGGGCTGCATAATGCTGGATTGCATTTTGGAGAAGCATTTGGGGGCTGCCATTGTAGTAGTGGGTGGGGCTGAAGGCAAAAGGGGCAGGGGCAAAGGCGGAAAGGCCCACATTGCCAAAAATTCCAGCACATTTACACCAGTGTGGTGTAGTGACTAGAGTGTTGGACTGGGAGTGAGGATATCCGGGTTCTAATCCCCACTCGGCCATGGAAGCTCACTGGGTGACTTTGGGCCAGTCACAGAGTCTCAGCCCATCCTATCTCGCAGGATTGTTGTTGTGAGGAGGATTATGTACACCTCCTTGGGTTCCCTGAGGAAAAAATGTGGGATAGAACTGTAATAATAAACAAACGAACAAAAAACACGTATTGCTAGTAACTAAGTAAAAGATATTTCAAAAGAGGTATTTCAATTTGGGAAATCCCCGAGGGCCATATTTGGCCCCCCACGCCTGAGGGATTGTAAAGAGAGAGACATCGAGGACACTCAGAGGCACAATGGAATAAAGAGTTGATACAAAGTAGGGGAAATCAGTACAGTACCTGAGATTTCCAATATCACTAGAGATAAATTCAATTTCATTATAGGAAACGTCAAGGCCCTGAAGATTTGGCAATTTAAACATCCTATAGAAAGAGAAAACAAGCATACACCATATAGAAAGCATATTAGCACATTGCATACATATTCAACAGCTAACGTACACCGTATGTGTGCACAGCTGTATAATTTAGTGGGCCTCAAATTGCCATGGGGCAAGAGCCACTAAATCAAGACAATACTGCTTTGAGCCCCCTAATTTGTAACTGTCAAAAAGATGGATTGTTTTGCACACTAAAGTAATAAGCATTATAGTTGCTTGGAACAAACAGGCCTACATGAAATAAAAAAGAGAAGATTGTACATAAAACAGACCCACACAGGTTCACACAGCATTCTTCAGATCCCTGGGAATTGGTCTAACGAGGACATGGACACACACACAAACACACTGCAAATAGAGTAAAAAGTATTGTGGCATCTAGTGCTTCTAGACACAGGGCTTCTAGCACTACCAGTTGGAAGGCATTGTGCAGCAATTCCACCTTTTTTCCTTAAAGGATTTTCTGAGGTAAGGAAAAAGACCAAATAAATGGTAGGGAAACACAGGAGTGCTATAACTGGAAGATATCGTCATCTGGACCCCCCCCCCCTAACATTCTGTGAACGAAGCAGAGCAACATAATGGCATCATAAAACCTCATCTGGAAACACCTTGATCAATTTATTATGGCATAAACCTTTGTGGATAAGAAACTTACTCCATAAATACATTTGTTTGTCTTGCTCAGACTAACACACAGCTACCCCTTTGGCAGGGGAGGGGGAGGGATGGAATCAGAGGATTGCTTCATGCCAGAGAAAAAGAACATAGCCGACTGCTTTGCAATAGCAGCATGGAGCGGGTGTGGTGAAACCAATTCCTCTTCCATTCAAGGCACTGATTGCAGATGGAGGTTACATATTTTAAGGGACAATTGGGAAAGTGGTCTTTGATGTAAACTTGTTTGCCATTATTGATATTTGCATTTTAAAAAATCCCTGCTAAGCCTCCACAGAACTTTTGGGTTCCCCAGAGAGCACTAGAAAGCCAATATTTTAGAGAACAAGAAACGAACAACATGACGGCAAAACCAAGATTCATTAACTTGATGTTTTCAAACTATCACTGAAAATTTCTCTTTTTCCCTCAGCTCTTTGTAGATATGAAGTCTGTTGAACCTAGTACATTGACATTACTTTATGTATATTTTTTCCTATTGTTGTATTTTTAATATGATTTTGGTACTTTTTTCTAGTGTTATTGTAAACTGTTTGGAGTAACATTTGGCAAAAAGCAAGGTATTATAAGTTAAACATGATGCCACAAGAGGACAGGGTGGTATTTGGATTCTGTTTCTAGCAGCAAGATGTCTTGGGGCCCATCAACACCGAGACAGTTTCTGAGGTGATTCCGTTTAAATCCGGATTTTCATGAATTCGGGTTTGCTTCTCCTGAGGCTTTTCCTGAGGCAACAGTAGCCAGTAAAGCGGTGTATACATATTATTTTTTTAAGAACTGCTTTCACATGGCAAACGGCACCTGAAACCACATTAGTTGGGGGTTCAGTGGGCAGAGCCCCACGAGTAGAACTGAACATCATCAACTGCGTAGGTGCAGGGCAGCAAATGAGTGGAGGCCTGCTTCCAGCCCCTTTCCTTGCTCTCATGTTCAGCGTAGTTCAATGGAGGAGAATGAGTTATTTATGCCCTTTCTCAATGGGAATAAGGGGGACATGGGGGCAATCAGCTTTTAGACTAACTACACTTATGAGCAACTATGCTGGTTTGGAGATTTAAAAAAGAGAATGCAAAGGAATTCTCCAGACCCCTTTCTCAGCTTGTGTTCCGCGAAGTGCAATTGAAGGCAATGAGTTACTTCTGTTCTGAGTAGACATGTTTAACCCACTCATGTCCACCCTTTTTTGGTGGGAGTGATGGGCACTTGGGGGTGATCAGCTTTTAAAATCATTACAGTCCTTCATACCTTCACTTTTCTGTAATAGCGGAGATTTGAAACAACAGGCTTTCTCCCCGCTCGTGTGTTCAATAAAGTGAAATGGAGGAAAATGGGTTACTTCCAAGTAGACATGTTTAGCCAACACCTCTTCCTCATGTCCACCCTTTCTTGCCGAGAGTGAGGCCCCCTCTACAAGAATTCGGCTTGACGCCCGGTTGCCCGTTTATGCGCATCTTCCCACGATCGCTTTTACACCTAATTCCGATAAACGACAGGCGGTGAAGCGCATTACCAGCTGTGTGAAACGCGCTTTAAAATTGTTGAGATGCGTAGAATTGCTTGTTTACATGGTCATAATGCGCTTTAACGGTCGCGGTAAATTAAAACTCGCTATTTAACGCAAATGCGAAGATGCGCATAATCGAAGAGAAAACACGCCTCAACCCCGATTTGCACTCCGTTCATGTGGAGGTAAAATTTTTAATGCACCTTGAAAGAGCTTTAAATCGCTCTTGTAGAGGCACCCTAAGGGTCACTGTGAGGGGGGGGGGGTGATCGTACTTTAAACTCATTAAACGTATGTGCACTTATGCTGGTCTGGAGTAAAAAAGTGGAGACAAAGGGATTCTCCTGACCCCTCTCTCCACTCTTGCAATTGAAGGCAATGAGTTACTGCTTAGTAGATTTGTTTAGCCCACTCCATTCCTTGTGTCCACTTTTTTGTAATGCAACTTTCCCTTCTACCAATCAGCGTTGCTCAGCACTGCTTCCCCCAGCCTGCACTGAAGGCAGAAGAGATCACACAGACTCCCAAACTGTGCTGAAGCCACTGCGATGGGAAAATCTGTCAGAAAACAAGTTTGCAAAAAATCTGGTTTTATGGCATGAAAACCTGTGCTTTCTATGGAAAGGGTCAGATATCGTATGCCATAATCATCTGGGGGCGCAGTAGAACTGGAGTAAATGCCCTGTGTAGAGGGGACCTTGGTCAGGCACTGCTGTCCCCAGCCTGGTTAGCTTATCAGTTCTACTCTGGAGTCAACATAGGCAGGGTTTTTCTCAAGGCAACTGTGTGCTGAAGCAATTCTTGACATCTTCTCCTCAACTCTCTGGCTGGTTTCGGACAACACTTTAGTCAATGGTGGGTTGAGTAACCAACTCACAGTTGGTTATTTTGTGGGTACTCCCCACACAACATATTCCTACACAACTGTGGGTGGTTGGGGCTGGCGTTGAGTGGACCCAGCATTTGACTGACACAGCCCCCGCCCCTCTCCCCTCCCTCCCTCCTCCCTCGGTCCTCCCGGTGCTATCCCAGCAGCCTCTGCAAGTTGCGCCAGTTGTAGCAGAGTGGCAGCCGCCGCTTTGGTCGCTCTTGCCACCTGCCTCTATGGGCTTGTGTTTTAACTCACTCACTGCATGCCATTAACACACTCACCCCTCCACACAACACTTTAAACAACTGGCTTTGAGCTAAACAACTTGCAAGCTGTTTGTTTCTCACTGTTGCTTATTTGGGAGGAATAGCATACCATCAGTAGTTTGTGAGCGGTGTGTTACCCTCCACACAACACAATAAGCAACACAACTAACGATTGTTCCCCCCCCCGTTGCTTAATGTGTTGTCCGAAACCAGCCTCTCTCTCTCTCTCTCTCTCTCTCTCTCTCTCTCTCTCTCATATATCTAATCTAAGTAAAAAATCTAAGTACCCTGATGGAAGACTAGTCAGCAAATTGAAGGACATGAGCAAGTATTTAAGACTCTTCATTTGGTTGATATCTTCTGGGATGAACCTGATAGGGTTGTTTCGAAGCTTTAGTATTTCTAGATGTTTAAGTTCAAAGACCTGTGAGAGAAACAACATGGGGGGAGATGAAATAAAATATGTGTGATGCTTGTTATAGCAAATGGATCTACATCTTTTTAACATTAGAAATTTATATTACCAATGAGTGGACCACAGTGAAAAATGTATTCAATTGTCCCTGAAGGACGGACATGAGGGGTAGTGCAGGCCTGGCTTGCCATCCTCATCCACCATCTTCAGTGGAGGCAGATTTTTACCTTCATCCCCGAGGTGTTTTACCAACTGCAGCTTCTTTACTATCTCCCACAGAAGTGAGTGGAAGCCACTCACCTTCTTCAAGAAGAAAGTAAACACAGTCCATCACAGGCAGTACATTTGTTAATAGCAATTGCACGGGGTACAATTTGAACCAGGGTGTGCCAAAGCTCAGCTCCACGTTCCATTGTCAAGCAGGAGACCAGCCTGTACAACTCTTTGAGTCAGGGGAGGCGCCAACTAGATACCTCCATTTTTGTTTCTCTGAACCAAGGGGCAAACTAGATGAAAGAAGCCATGTTTATTGTTCATGAGTTTGCAATTCTTATATAAAATAGGGTGGGTGGGTCTTATTTTAACATCAAAATGGTTATATGGGTGAGAAGAGCTGTACCTATAATATCGGCTAGGGTGGCCATATGAAAAGGAGGATGGGGCTCCTGTATCTTTAACAGTTGTATATTTGTATGCATGCAGCACCTAGTGACATTCCCTCTTCATCACAACAGTTAAAGCTGCAGGAGCCCTGCCCTCTTTTGTATCTAGTCACTCTAGTATAGCTCCTGCAGCTTTAACTGTTGTGGTGAAGAGGGAATTTCACCAGGTGCTGCATGCATACAAATAACACCTGCTGAAAATCCCTTTTCTATACAACTGTTAAAGACACAGGAACCCTGTCCTCCTTTCCATATGGTCACCCTTTATATCCCCCTCATGAAACTAATAGAAGATTTAGAGGGGGTGTATAAGAAAGTTGTAGTGTTCATGCGCCCAAAACATAGTAGACCATTAGGTACAGTGAAGCAGCCACCTCAGAGAGCTGATTTTGGATTTCATGAAAGAGCAGCAAATTTGTTACTAACAGTGCAATCCTATGCATATCTACACAGAAGTAAATACCATTGAGTTCAATGGGGCTTACTCCCAGAAAAGTATGCACAGGATTGCAGCCTATTGCAGCAATCCTATGTCTATTTAGACAGAAAAAGTCCTACAACTCCCAGCTTTCCCCAGCCACATGAGAGACATCTGTAACTTTGAGACTGCACAGGAGGAATAGTTCTGTCAGATGCTGCTATTCCTACCAAGCGCGATACTATGATGGGAAAAGTTACACCTGGTAGAATTCTCAAATTTATGCAGCTATCAGAGATTCCCTCAGGGTTATCCTTTCCTGAGCTTGAAATATTTCAGTAGTTTATGCTCTTGCTAGCACACAGCATGAGGAAAGATGGGATTTCAACCCAAACATAGCATAACCCAAACGGTAAAGGGACAGAATGAGACAAAACTACTGCCTCATATCAGGGGGCAAAAAGTTTCTAGAGGTTCAGGAGCCCTGGTTTTCCTTGGCATGCTACGAGACAGATTAGAACCCACAGCAGTCCTCCCCACTCAAACCAGCAAACAATACATGAAGCCATGGCTCATTTCGGATGACACATTAGGCAACGGAGGAGGCGGGGGAACAATCGT
Organism: Anniella stebbinsi; assembly: GCA_029215795.1. Lineage (NCBI taxonomy): Eukaryota > Metazoa > Chordata > Lepidosauria > Squamata > Anniellidae > Anniella > Anniella stebbinsi. The sequence goes on along the minus strand of JARDYH010000003.1, from coordinate 125,034,757 downwards.
CAGTTGTGTTGCTTATTGTGTCGTCTGGAGGGCAACACACAACGCACACACAACTGTCAATACGTTAATCAGGTACTTTAAACAACGGAGCGAAACAACGGGCTTGCATATTGTCCAGCCCAAAGCTGCGTTGTTTAAAGTATCGTCCGAATTCTGCCCCCCTCTCTCTGTGGACTATTCCGTTTCAGAATAGAGTTCTGCTGCCTAGAGCAGCCAAAAAACCCAGCCGCTCTACGCAGCCAGCAGAACTCACGGTGCATGCTGGGATAGGCTGGGGGACACACGGAGGAGAGGCTGAAACCAAAATGGCTGCCGCAGGTTCCTAGCAGCCGGGGTTGCTGGTTCCGAGCAGCGCTGGCTGCAGCATGTTGTCTGTGGAGCTCCTCCTGCCTAATGCACGGTCAGTATGTTATTTACCCCTCCGTTGCCTAATATGTCGTCTGAATTGAGCCCATGTCTTCCCTACTACTTGCATAGAAATAACACACAAACAATTCAAACTGGTGGGTGCAGTGATGACCCAAAGACACATTTGTTTATCAGTTATTGACTCAATTGGTTCATAATTCCTAAACATCTAGAAAATAAATGAAGAATAATATTTAAATAAATAAATGAAGAATAATATTTTTAAAATGTGGCCGTAATAAACTTCTTTTTTTAAAAAAAAGGCGGGTGTGCACACACACACACAAGCTCACACTCACCTCTTTAGGAAAGAAGTACAAGCAATTAAATGACAGGTTAAGGTACACCAAAAAGTCAGCCAGAGGTGAAAGGTCTGGAAGCTGAGTCAGAAAATATGCCTACAGGAAAACAAGCAAATACACATTCGAATTTAATATAGCGGCTCATTTATGGGGAATATGGATCTAATGATTCGATCCATATTTCCGATAAACAAAATGCTAAAAGAAAAATATTTTCTGAGGACCAGGGCCGTGTCTATATGAGTTCGTATTGGCGCCTCATGATCTGACATCCTGCACTTGCGCTCCTCCCGAGTAATCCCCACGGAAAGGAGTGCAAATGCGGGGTTTGAAAACTCATGGGGCCGCCGCCGCACCTAGCACCCCATTCCTGCCCCTGTTATTTCCCTCCTCCTCCACCTCTCCGCTGCTGAAGAGAAAGCAGGCACAGAAAGGGGAATCCACGCCTTGCTCCTTTTTAAAAACTTTTTTTTTTACATTTTTCTTTTGATGCAAAGCGGCGCAGAGGCAGTCCAATAGCCATTCAGCTTGCTGGGTCACCCCTCCCCGCTGTCCCAGTACCCCCACGCCATGATCCAGTTTCTTTTTCTTTTTTAATCTTTTTCTTATACCGTATAACTTTGCAGTGCTAGTGAGGTGAGGAGGCAGCCTGCCCTCTCTCCCATGTCCCAGTACTCCTGCGCCTAGCTCCAGTTTTTAAAATTATATATATCCTTTTTCTTTTACCACAAAGCTCAGCAAGTACCGTGGAGGTGTGGAGGCAGTCCAGCGGCCTTCGGCTCGCTGGCCCACCCTCTCCACCGGTCAAGGGCGACCAATCATGGGTTGCCATTGGCGGGACCCACCTCAGCTGCAAATCCGGAGCAAGGCAACAGATGGCAAATGCGCGTCAGCGCCTTGCTCACAGCAAAAAGTCACGGTAAGTTGCCGACTTCTTTAATTTGGAGCTTCGGGGGAATGCCTCAGGATGGCTCCACGATGGCGGCTGCATCATATAAATGACCTAACACCATTGTGGATCCATCCTGGGCTTTCCTCTCATCAAAATGTGCCCCAGGCTCCAGGATGCGAATATCTGTGTGCAAAGATGCATCACCAGAATCTGCTCCTTAAATCTGTTGAAGCACTTTGGGGATATTTGCTGGCTCTTCTATCCCAATGAATATCAGCAATGTCTTTAGTTACCAAAGTAGTAACAATGTACGCCCCCAAATCCCCCCTTCTTCCTTTTTGAAGCAAGATGCATCCCATTTTATAATCCGTTTATCACTTGTAGCTGTGGCCCAAACTAGACGTGTGGGATATCTTTGGATAGCATCACACACCGTTTTTGTTTTACTGCTTAACAGCTCCTTGGGATTGCTTTTGAAGATGGGGAAATTGTGGTCTGAGAGAGGGTGTTTAATCCTTTCCCCTCAACTAAATAATCCCTCAAATGGCTAACAGTAGCTGGGATGGGAAGAGAGGGAGATTTAAATCAGAAAGGGTTACGAGAGGAAAGAAGCTTTCCTGTAGCATTATTTCTCCAGTCTTCAAAGTAGCTCCACGGGGCTGCCAGCAATAAATAAATAAATCTGTTCGTATGCTGTTTGTTTGTTTGTTTGTTTATTTATTTATTACATGTGTATACCACCCCATAGCCGAAGCTTTCTGGGCGGTTTACATGGGATTAAAACAATTAAAAACAATATACAAAAATTAAAACAGCAAAAACATACAACATACACACAATACACACATACTGTTCACTGTTCCTTGACAAAATATTGCAAGGGGAGGGAAAAAACTCCCTAAGTAAACAGAGCAAAGCATATGCATTACACAGTGTGCCCAAGTTGCATAGTGTTCTGGTAATAGAAAAGAGGTTTTGTGATTCAATGAAATGTACAAAAATAAAAATAGCCATACAAACCAAGAAATGTGTAGTGTCAACATGCAGTGGTAGAACAGGGGATTGTACATGCCCAGTAGGAGCAACTTGCATTTATGCTGTGGATGTAATGCTGGAATGTGGTCAATGCATTTACTGAGGATAAAGCTTCATCTATGCAACCCATGCTTGTCAAATTTGGGATTACTTACATAAGACCCATTCTAATATGGCAGCTAACACGTTGACTTGATGAGGCTTCAGAGACAAGACAAGCATATATCATCCTGCACACACACACACACACACATATCTCCACATGCAATCTCTACACTAGCCTTCCCCAACCTAGAGCCCTCTAGATGTGTTGGACTACAACTACCATCATACCCGGCCATCACCCTTGGGATATTGTATAAATAAGACTTCTATTCTTACTGGCAGTAACTTAGAGAAGCAGCTTAACAACTCTATTTGTAGCTCTAGGTAAGCCCATAAGACAGTCCCTGTGGTATACTTGGGTAGTATTGAATTTTGATCAGAGAGACCTGGGCCCCCTCCACAAGGATGCGCTTTTGCGCCCGGTTCCGGGATTATGCGCATTATCACGGAGGCGCATTTACGCCTAATCGCTCTGCACGGGAGGCGGCGAGAGGCGGCGAAGCGCATTAATTCATGTCCAAAAAGCGCTTTAGAAGACGTTAACGCGCATAATCGCTTGTTCACACCGCGATAATGCGCTTTAACGGCCGGAGAAAAATAAAAGTCGCTATTTAACGCGCATTCGAAAATGTGCATTATCGGGGAGATAACGCGCCTGTACGCCCGTTTTGCGCTCCGCTGGTGTGGTGGTAAAATTTATAATGAGCCTCTAAGGCTCATTAAACGTCTCGTGTGGAGGAGGCCCTGGATTCAAATCCCTACTCTACTATAATGCTCCCAGCAGGTGACTTTAAGCAAGGTTTGCCACCTAATTTATCTTGGAGGGTTGTTGTGTGGATAAATGGAACTCCCATTGTAGGCCACCACGAGAGCCACCAAGAAAGGGTGGGGGAAATGTGATAGGGGAAAATATGGGCCATTAGAATCTGGATTACTAACTGGTGTGAGAGTAGATTGTCAAGGGCAACACATCTCCACTTTTAGAATAAGTACCTTAAGACTAAGTCCAGTTTTTCTATGCATTAGGCAAACGAGAACTGCCATTTCAGCGTTTGTCATCAAATCAACCTCCATATCCTCTTGACTTAATTGAGGTTTGCACCCAACACCGGACACAAGTGATACACCAACATCCGTGCTGCTTTCTGGTTCTGAAACAAGCATAACATAGGTTGTCAAGCAAGGAAGGTTGTAGCATCTCTTCAAAGTACCAGCAGTTAAAAAGGGAAAAAAATGTGCAACCTGACAGGGAGGGTAAACAAGGGGTAGTGAAGAACAGCAAGTACCCTCCCCAAATATTACCCACGACCTCATTCTGTCATAGTACATTAAGATCATAGTGTGGATTGAATCCTTGCTTTCCTAATAATGGTATTTGCCATTCCTCTGCTTCCACACATCTAGCATTTTCTAGAGTCTCCCCTGTTAACAGGCTAATAATTATCTCAATATTTTTGCACAGAGTTTAGCAATGTCTGCATCAGCCTAAGTGATGTCCCATTAGCTAACAGCGCTGCAAGCTTCTTTTATATTATCAAAAGGTTAACATTTAGTGATAATCAGCTGCTTCACACATTATGTACTAAGCAAGCCTTCCCAACATGGTGACCTCCTCCAGATTTATTGGACTGTAACTCCTATCATTTGCAGCCAGCATGGGTCATGCAGTCTGGGAATGATGGGACTTGCAGTCCAACATATTTGGAAGGCATTGAGTTGAGGAAGGCTGCACTTAGCTAAACCCAAGGTTTGTTGCTTCAGAAACTTGCCCATAACAAGTGACTGAAACGGTGGGGCTTCCAAATGAGGCTTTTATGATGGCATCGGCCTGCCTTACTCACTGAAATTTATGAGGTACGCAGACTATGCTGTCTTCTGCTTGGGACCTTCCTGTGCTTTCATACTGCTGCTCCTGTCTTTTTCCCTTAATGCAGAAACTCCATTAAGGAGAAAGAGATGGAACAGCCACACAGTGGCTCAATTTGGATGACACGATAGTCAATGGTGGGTTGACTAACCCTAACCGTAGGGGATACTCCCCACACAACATGGTAATAAATAATCAACTGTGGTGTGGATGAGGATCAGCGCTGAGTTGACTATGGTCCCCTCTACAAGGATTCGCTTTTGCGCCTGGTTAGCCGATTATGCGCATAATCGCAGAAGCGCATTTACACCTAATCCCTCTGCATGAGAGGCGGCGAGAGGTGGCTAAGCGCATTAACGGATATCCAAAATGCGGTTTACAAGTAGTTAATGCGCATAAGCGCATATTCACACAGTCAAAATGCGCTTTAGCGGACGGAGCAAAATAAAACTCGCGATTTAACACGCATTCGATAATGCACATAATCGGAGAGATAACGCGCCTCTACACCCCATTTGCGCTCTGCTGGTGTGGAGGTAAATTTTTTAATGAGACTTCAAAGAGCATTAAACCTCTCGTGAAGAAGCACCCCAAGGCAGCATTCGGATGACACAATAGTCAAAACAACTGATGATTGTTTCCCCCACACCAGTTGTTTATTGTGTCATCCGAATTGAGTCAGTGTCTTCTGAGGGCTGTGCTAGGAGAACTCCATCTGGAAGCACTCTGTAATCTGTGAATTCCAGGAAGCTGCCCAAACGGTGTTATTTCAAGACGGGTTTAATGAACTAATACACATGGATTAGAAGGCTGTTCATTTCAACAACACTTTGGGATATTTATTTAGTTTTTAAAAAATGTTTATGTCCCAGCTTTCCATGAATGATGTGGAAGTACAACAATCTCAGTAAGACAATGAAACAATTAAAAATAGCAGCAAAAATGATCAAACTCAAAAATAAAAAGTAATCGTCAATAAACAATGTGGGGTTGGAGCATGGCAAAAAGAGCAGATAAAATATGAATGAAACAATATGAAAACATTTGCGAGAGAAAATTGTCAGAGAAAATAAAAAACTGACAATCTTACAGGCCAATCTAAATAAGACTTTCTTTTCATACTGCAGCGAAACAAAAAACGAAAACAAAAAAACACCGGGGGTGGTGGTGGTGAGGTGAGCCTCTTTTGTGGGATTTTGATCGAAAAATGGCAAAATCCCTTATCTAAACAGAACCTTAAATATTTGGTTATTCAGCAATCCCTTAATTATATTCAAAGTTCCAAATCCAAATCTGTACCTGGGTTTGGAAACACATAAAGACTTATTAGCAACAGGATCAAGCAGTGCATTGCTGGTCCATGGGGCCCTGCAAACCCTACACTCACTTTACACGCATGAAGGGCGTTCTCGAAGGCAAAATAGATGTCACGTATAAGGCTGTGTTTTTTTGCAGTAGCTGCCACGATATTTAATAAAATGTTTGTGGATTCTGAACTAATGAATTGTCAAGTTTAAAAGTGAATTAGGAAAGCTTGTGGTTCATTGGTACTGTCTGTTGTTTTTGCAGCAAGTTAGCCTGTTGTTGTTTATTGCATCATTATTTTATGTGTATGTGTACTGTGTCGAAGCTTTAGCTGAGAAACAATAATAGAGCTTTACACACACACACACACACACACACACACACACACACACACACAGTGTCCTTACTGCATATAAATGGTTTTTACCAGCGTAGGTCACTTTCTTCTTCTTCGTTTTGTCTTTACGTTCCTCAGCCAGGATGCTTTCCTCCAGCATCTTTTCTGAAAAATATTGTGAATCAAGTTACAGTGGATTTGTTAGTGGGTGATAAATATTTTTAGATCCTTCTTGCAAAACAACCACATTTCTTGAGATGTGTGTTTACTTTTTCTTCATTTGGGCTCTTAAAAGTGGTTACTTTGACCCGGTTCACACAATCAGCACAGCCCACTGTGGCTTATTTGATGTGACTTTTGCATGTTCAAGCCGTGATCGCGGCTTTTTGTGTTATGCGAACCCAGCAAGGGTAAGTTATTGGCATGGTTAACAAACCATCCACAACCCTAAAACATCCCATGGGTTCTGGATGGTTTGTTAACTATGCTAACAACCCACCCTTTCAGGGTTTGTACAACATAACAAGACATGGTTGTGGCTTAAGTATGCAAAATATTAACCCTCGGGGGGTTAATTAACACACCATGGTTTAGCATGACATGCGAACAGCTCGTTGTGTTCCCAATATTCAAGCAGGCAATTTATCACCCTTTATTCTTATGCTGATGGCTTCGTTTATTTAAATTACCAAGAAAGAAGACTTAAATCATTTTAAATAAAGTTCAACATTTTGGCACTGTAGATATTTCTTTAAAGGTGTGCATACTAATTGTTTTCTAAAGTCATTACAAATGTTGATTTATAACTATATAAACCACATACAACCTAGAAGGATCAGGATACATTTTAATTATTTCTTGAAAATAATAATAATAATAATAATTTTGAATACTGCCCAGCTGGCAAATGCCCTTTGGGTGGTTTGCAATCATAAAACCGAACAACAACAAAATAACCAAAATACATAAATGATACACTATTAGAGGTAAGAAAATAATACAATATTAAACATTAAAAGCATTTTAAAAATTTAAAACATTGAGGAAGCAGCACTAACATTTATAAAACAGCAGATTAAAGGTTAAATGCTTTCTTATATCTTACCCTGGCATCTAAAAGTATACAGTGAAGAGGCCAGGTAGGTCTCCCTGGGAAAGCGCATTCTGTACATGAGGGGCCACTACAGAGAAGACTCTTTACCATTTTAGGAAGTGATACATTACTTATTTAATATATCCCATTAGAATGTCAATTACACACTCAAAACACACACATATTTTAGAATTGGGGACTTATAACAAAACATTGCAGTGTATTCCCAGCTCCTAACTCAAGACTCCAATTAGCTGAGAGTAGAAGATGTGTAGTACTCTTGGCAGGTTGTGTATTACTGTTGGGGCAAGATAGTGCCACCTCACAACAAATTATATACAGGCTCAGTGTATCTCAAGTGCTGCTTCCATAGATTCTTGGCCCCATATGAACCTGTTTGAATGTTGAGATCTGACTACTGGCAGCTACTGGTGCCGACTCCAGCTGGTCCTCGGTGGCGATTCCGATTAGGGCTTGAGTTCTGCATTTTGTGCTAGGAAAGTCAGCACTCATTATACGAGCACTGTCTTTCACCCATGTTGTTTTATGTTGCCACTTCTTGAAATGGCAAATTGGAGTACCTACCCACAAGCACCATGCCAGTAAGTGCTCCAGGCTACCAGAATCATGCAACAGCTAGAAAAAATGCATGTGGAAGGCCCAAGGTTGCTCATCCAGACATGAAACTTACTTGTGGCTATGAGCAAACCTCTCTCCCTCTCTCTCCCAGTGTAACCTATCTCAAGGGGTTGTGACAGGGGCCACTGGGAGTTCCTTGGGAAAAAAACACAACCCAGGAAGATACAAATGTGATGAAGAAATCTGCTTGGGAGTAGGTACCACCAAGCCTGCAGCAGCTTGGAGCAATGTGTCTCAGCTCACTATTTGGCCTTCATTCTGGCTCTTGTATTCATATGACATACCTTTGTAGAAAAATCTTGCTGCAAATGCAGGAAGAACATCCTAAGATCAAAGTGGGATGAAGGACTATTGTATTGTATTGTATTGATGACAAGGAAGAATGATAGGAAGACTGCCTTTGTTTGTTTGATGCAGACTACAAATTTGAGAAGTTTACAGTGCAATCCTATACGCATCTACTCAGAAGTAAGTCCCATTGCGATGAACTCAATGGGACATGCTTTTGAATAAACATATACAGGACTATACACCTAAGAGATGTCTTACACCTAATGTTTAGGTCCTAAATTTTCAACTTTAGGCCTAGTTTCATTCATTCACCGAGTAGAACCCAGCAGTTTTGTATTAAAATGGAGTCTTGTGTGGAAAAGGTTTAAACAAGGAAAGCATCTACTGAAGGCAAAGTCGTTATCACATGGGCGGTTTTAAGCACACCCACCTTGGCTTTGCTCCACTTCTTCAGTGCTGGGTTTATATGACGTTGTCCCCCTCCTGCTGCTCTCTCGCCCTGAGGTCGCAGGTTTTAGTTTCTGTTTCGATTTATCCCTCAACGGGCAAAGTCCGAAACAGGCAAAGTTCAATAGGCCAATCTGAGGTATCACAGCTATAGTGACCACGTCTGATTCAAAACGCTAGACTCGAATACAAAATGGAGGGGGAAGCCACAGAAGCAACCGGGGGGGGGGGGGGTGAATAGTAGGTGTGATAAAGCCCTTACCAGCCCTGAAAGTGCTGAACAAATCCCAAGTTAGTATGACTCTGGTCAAACAACAATAAAAATCAATTCTGACATTCTCTTGGAATCAAATTCACTACCACCATCAAAATTCTCAGCTGCGATGGTGGCGTTGGCGGAAATGGCAAAGCTGACATCAGTAATCAGAGGCCTCCTCCACACGAGACGTTTAATGAGCCTTGAAGGCTCATTATAAATTTTACCTACACACGAGCGGAGCGCAAAACGGGCGTACAGGCGCGTTATCTCCCCGATAATGCGCATTTTCGAACGCGCGTTAAATAGCGACTTTTATTTTGCTCCGGCCGTTAAAGCGCATTTTCGCTGTGTGAACAAGCGATTATGCGCATTAACTACCTGTAAAGTGCTTTTTGGGCATCTTTTAATGCGCTTCGCCGCTTCTCGCCGCCTCCCGTGCAGAGGGATTAGGCGTAAATGCGCCTCCGCGAAAATGCGCATAATCCCCGAACCGGGCGCAAAAGCGCATCCTTGTGGAGGGGGCCAGAGAGAAATCAACATCTGTATTTTTAATGGAATGGAAACCTCTCATTGACTTTCTGAAGAGGCAAGAAAAAAAATGATGCATTTATGTGTGGATTCAAAGATTAAGATGATAATTTTGTAAGATAAAAGAAGGAGGGGAAGTCTGGTTGTTGTGAATATGGAGCAAGATAAGATATGATTACATAATTTTGACGTTGAGAAAATCGGAAGTCAATCTTAATTTTGTATTTCAGTGTCTTGTCTTTGTTTTGTTGTTCTTTTCTCTTTGTACACGGTGTTTGTAAGTTTGTAAGATGTAAATAGGTGTTGCTTTGAAATAAGAATAAAAAATACAGTTGCAAAAATTCTCAGCTGCCTGGTTTTAGAAAACACTAGCAGGCTTTTGAGAACAGTATTAATTGAAATGAAACTCTATTAAAATAAACAGAAGAGTTTAAATGAATACAGTGCATAAAACAAACCAGGGCCGTGTCTTGATGGCGGCGTGGCAGCAGTGTAGCGGATCGAGGCCTCGAGCTCCCGCATTGGTGCTCCTTCTAGTTATCTACATGGGAAGGAGTGCAATTGCGGGCTTTTGGGAAGGACCTGACGCTGCCACACCCATCCACCGGAGCCCACTCGCATCATTGCAGGGGTTCCTGGAACATTCATGCCCCCCCTTATTCAAGGTTGGGATTTTTAAAATTATTAATTGCCGTCCTTTGTTCTCTTTTTTTTTAAAAAAATCTGTAAATACGAACCTTTGCATTTACAGATAAATGAGAAAAAAACAATGGGGGGAGGGGGAGGAACGGGGCGCTCCAGCTCTGAATATTCACCCCCTTTATTTTTATTTTTTTGTAAACAATGGTCCGCAGAGGCATGGAGGTGGTTCAGCGACCTTTTGGCTTGCAGGTCCACGCCCTTCCCTACCCAGCCTATGGTGACCAATCAGTGGTCACCATCAGTTGTGGCACGCCTCTGCAGCAACTCCGGAGCAAGAGTGACAGATGGCAGATGCCGCCGTTGCCTCGCTCGAAGCTAAAAAAAGTTGGGGTAAGTGCCTGACTGTTTTAAAGCGGAGCTTTGGGGGTTTGCCCCTGGATGGCTTCGAGATGGCAGCTGCGTCATGTAGATCACCTGCCACCACTCCGAAGCAAACCGCTCATCAAGATGTGCCCCAGGACATAGGGACACCATATGAAAAGGAGGACAGGGTTCCTGCAGCTTTAACTGTAGTGATGAAGAGGGAATTTCACCAGGTGCTGCATGCATGCAAATAAAATTCGCTTTTAAATACAACTGTTAAAGATATAGAAGCCCTGTCCTGTTTTATATAGGGTTATCCTAAAGACTTATAAAGATGTAGTGTACAGTACCTATTTGCATTTGTCTCTCAGGTTTTCTTAGTACAACATCAGGCAAATACTCATTTGATGATAATAGTATAGTAGTGACTTCCGTTGGACCTTTCCTCTCTTTAGCAGCTAGCTGGCTAGTGAGTACTTCATAGTTACAACGAGAAATAATTGGCTTTGTAGGTGCAGATTTCCGAGAACGACAGTGAAGAGAAACAATTATAGTCAGGCCTTGAAGTATAAAATCTGGTTGTAAATACAGTGGATACCGTCTCTTTGCAGCAATATGAAAACAAATAGGAATATGACGTTTTTGCATTGGGAAGCTTGGAGGACCAGTAGCCTGTGAAGGAATAATGAAGTTTCTTTTCAGAGGGATTAGAACTTGGGCTCCAGAAGCATAGTCTGGAAAACACAAATAAATTGGTTGAGTCTTCTCAGATGTAGAAGGTTGGACCTCATCGACTCCAAACATTTCTTTGTATTCTGATTCTTCCTCTTTTGCACCTGTTTTGTAGGGTGAAATGTGGTAGACACACACACAGACACACGAAAAAAGAGAGCAGAGTTAGGCCATTAAAAGTTACAAAGAATGTTTGCAAAATATTTATATACTTTGTAAATAAAATACAAAAGAATCAACTTCACCTAGATTGTGGAGAGTGCAATGAATCACACACACACAAAAAAACAAATCCCAAAACAGCTGTTTGCCACTTCTACTGAAGCAGTGAGCAGAAGATATAGGGAAGGGGTAAGGACCTAGTGCCTTCCAGATGTTTTGAAATGGCCAACTATCGGGGATTGCAAGACTTCTACTCCAAAACATCTGGATGGGACCTTGTTGCCTATGCCTGGTGTGAGGTATAAGAAGTGTAAAGAAAGTTAAGACATAGGAAACATGTGGAGTGGGACAAAAGGCATGCTGGAATTTTGAACAAAAAAAATGGACACGTGATAGCAGTTGAGAGAGAGTGCACATTGGGTGAAAGGAAGCAACCAGGAAAATAGGTTTTTGTGTTGTGCTTTGCTGACCAGATGCTGACACAGCTTTGATCTTGGGTGGGACTTCTGGCATAAGACTGCCAGCAAGCTGGATACACTGCTTGGAGGCTATCACCACTATAAGCTGGTCCAGAACACTACCCCCCTGCTATCACTCACCCTTTTCAAATTTGTGTACAGAATGGCCTATACAACAAGAGCCTTGTGGTGGGATACTATGAGCTCCATCACACCAGCAATTTAGTGCTCTCTCGCCATGCCTGGTGTGTGGATTTGCAGCATGGTACTCACATGATGCCATGCCCGTCCTGCTGACACCCCGGCTCTTCCCCAGCCTTTTCTGTTTTTTCCTAGAACGCCTAAAGTCTGGATTATTTTCCCTAAGCGTGTTTGATGCACATATAATGCTCTGTGTAGTTTTAAAGGAATTGGGTGTGTGTGCTGTGACAGGAGTCTTGCTGTTGGCTTGAATGGATTGCATCAGGTCCTGGCAGTGAAAAGCCATCGCTCCCAGCGGCCGGCTCCAAGCCTCCATATAAAACCCAAACCTTGCATCCCAGGCTTAAAGCGTTTTTTTAAAAAACCCACACAATGCCTTAATCACTGCAGAGACAGGATTGTACTCCCTCAATTCCTCCAAAGAGCTAGACTAAAGGGTCATTCCATTTTCCCCCGGCAGAAAGGCAGTCTGGTTGAAATACTCATCTGCCAGGACCTGACTGGAGGGAGAAAGAGAAGGGGAGGGGGTGGAGCCGAGTGGAGCGGAAGAGCTAACAAGCCAAGGAGTGAACAGAGCAGCTATTCAGGTGAAAGTGATCATAAGCTTGATGCGCTTTTGCCTCAGAGTAAAAAAACGCGGAGGCAAACCAGAGGGAAAAATTAGATATGATGGAGCTTTCAGTGTGGCTTGAGAGCCGCATTTATGTCTGAGGTTACAATCCTAAATATACTTACAAGGGAGTAAGCCCTGTTGAAAACTGTGGGACTTACAACTGCATAAACATGCTTAGAATTAGACTGCCTGGTGTTCTAAACATTAACCATCCCCAGTTCACCATGATCTAGCCCATGGTCAATATTGGCCCCTACTCCTGGTTTACACATCAGCTTTTGGAGAAACAGAAAAATATGACTGTAATTCATTACATGAGCAATCTTGAACCATGCCACATTACCTTTATGCCGTTTCCTCCTTGGTATGAGTGGTTCAGTTTTCACTTTTGGAGGCAAAGGTCTCCGAAGCAGCTTAAGTTTAAACATGGTCCTGAGATTTTAATCCTACTGTAAAACTGGAAAGTAGTGGGAGGGGAAATCAAACCATTTGACTGCAAAGAAAAAATAGGGGGGGGGGGAATAAAAATGTTCAGTCTGATCTAATAGGTAGTTGAACAAAAATGGTGTACTAAAGCACAATAAGTCGGTTTTCTAAAATGTTTTGGACTCAAGACTCACAACCTCCACCCATGTTCTTCCTTCTAGGACACTCTCCCCATATACAACTCAACCCAGTACCAACTCTCTGCTGAGTATATGAAGATCCTTGCACTGCTTGCATCCATCCTTCTGCAGGGCATAATAATCTGTGGGTTGGGCTGACAAGTTTTTCAGGTCCCATCTACAAGATTTCGCTTTGACGCCCAGTTGTCCGATTATGCGCATTTACGGATAAGCGCATCTACTCCTAAAACCTATTCACGAGAGGCGGTGAAGCACATTACAGGCTGTATGAAACGCACTTTAAAGTTGTTTACCTACAGAGAATCGCATGTTTTCATGGCCATAAGGCTATTTAACTCCCGCGGTAAATTTTAAGTCGCTATTTAACGCACATTCAATAATGCGCATAAGCAGAGATAAAAAGCGCCTCAGCCTCTGATTTGCGCTCCGCTCTTGTAGAGGTAAAATCTGTAATGTGCCTTGAAAGAGCTTTAAATCGCTCTTGTAGAGGCACCCTCAGATTGTTTTAGCAGGATTGGTTTCCTACCCTTCCCATCCACCATCAGACGCACCCCTTGCCTGGCTCCAATCACACACTGATCTTATGACTGGTGCATGAAACTGCTTAATACCCTGTTGAATCCTGTCACTAGAATACATCTTGAGATGATAGAGTTTTCAAAAGGTGTAGCTTTGTGCAGCTTTTGACTGTTCATTGCGGAGAGAAGTGAAGGTTCCCTCATATTCCATTTCAATTTAATCTCATTTGAGTATGTTGTTTTTGTACATTTTATTTATATCCTATCTTTCTTCCATGAAATGCAAGTTGACAAACTTACAGTGATGTAGTGGAGCCAGGGAGCACAGGATCAAGGCACCATGACATTTTGATTGGCAGGGACCATGACATTACCTGCTACCCCCTCCCCTCAGAGTTCCTTGTCCCTCTGAGCTTAGCTGCAGTCCTTACAGTAGCTTTGGGAAAATGAATGTGTTGTTGTGAGCTATCTCTGCTGTAATGCAGAATATTTGGGGATAACGTGAGGGCTGTCTATATGCACTCAAAGCCCCACGGTGGCTGCGAATCTGTGCTGCATCAGTTATATAATGCAGTTGCAGATTCACAGACACCATGGGGCTTTTCTGCGAAGCTGCACAGTAAAAAAAAAGTCAAAGACAAAAGCATACAATCCACATCAAACACAAGTTCAATTCTATGAAAAGCCTCACAGTACTTTTCATGGCAAGTTCTTAGTAATCCAAAATCCAGTCCATGTGCAGAGTGCTTTCAAAGTCCCAGACGATGATGGATCCAAACAGGGAGGGGTCTCGGGCCATGGGATGAGATGTTCCTAGCAAAGACTCTTCACCTTTGCTTCGGCTTATAAAGGGAGGAGTGACCTCCTACAGTCCACTTGACAGACAGGGGCTTTGGCCTTTCAGCAATGCCCCTGTCCAAACAGGGCAGCACTGCTCAGCCCACCAAGATGACGCTTCAATCTGAGTGACTCCTTCTGCAAAGCCCCCACCTCTTCCAAAACTCTGGCTGCCTCTACAAGAGGCATTTAAAGCTCTTTCAAGGCACATTAAAAAAATTACCTCTATAAGAATGGAGCGCAAATCGGGCGTAGAGGCGCGTTTTCTCTCCGATTATGCGCATTATTGAATGCGCATTAAATAGTGAGTTTTATTTTGCTCCTGCCGTTAAAGTGCATTTTGACTATGTGAACAAGCGATTCTCTGCATTAACTACTTGTAAAGCGCATTTGAAACAACCGGTAAGGTCACCTGTTGAGTGCTCAATTACCTCCTGCATGCAAGCATTTACGATAAAGCGCTTCAGCGATTATGCGCATAATTGGCTAACCAGGCGTCAAACGGACTCCATCTAGAGGGGGTCTCTGTCAGGTTCTCCAGACAGCTTTTCAGCTTCTTAAGGGCATGCTGGGTTGGGAGAAGTGACTCCCATCTGCTCTTCTCTGAGAATACTTGACATTGATAAGCTTGCACAGATTCTGACATTCCAAACTAGTTCTAATTAAATCCTAGCTAAAATTATGACACCTCACAGCAGTGCCAAAACCTACTCCTGGCAGAACCCAATAAAGATGGGTCATTGGTGTTATTAATAAA
Organism: Anniella stebbinsi; assembly: GCA_029215795.1. NCBI lineage: Eukaryota > Metazoa > Chordata > Lepidosauria > Squamata > Anniellidae > Anniella > Anniella stebbinsi. Next base: position 125,019,340 of record JARDYH010000003.1, on the reverse strand, counting down.
CCACCCACAATGCTAAAACAGCCCATGGATTTTGGGTGGTGTGTTAACCATGCTAACAACCCATCCTCACGATGTTTGGTTGACACAGAAGCCTATGAGTCGGCCTTAGGTTATAGAATGGGAACCTGTAGCTGCCTGGCACATGCATGAAATGATCATGCAAACCCACCCTATGTGTGTAAACATACATGTTCACATACACACACACACACAAATCAACATAGATCAAATTTACCTCCAAGGCACCCACATATATAAGGTTTGTAAGTATTGCAGAAAATGGAGGGGAAGGAATAAGATGAGGGCCGTTATATGCTCAGGTTTGAAGCTCAGGGATCACGTGACCCCACAAGTCAAGTAAGTAGTGTTCAAGAAAGGAACTGAACAAAGGGAACAAATAGACAGTAATGATCTTTCTGGATGGCTCAGAAAAAGTCAACAGAAACAAGTTACAGCTGAAATGTTATGTTCATTGTGAAGTAAGCAGTAGGGCTGTGACCTGATCGAGATCCCGAATCCGGATCGGGCTGTTTTGGACCTCTGGATTCCTGATCCGAATCGGATCACGGATCCGATCCGAATTGGATCCAGTCACAGCACTCCCTCCCCCTCTCCCTCCCTCCACTCTCCCTGCTTACCTGCTGCCTCCTCTGCGTCATCCCCCGTCGTCCTCCGCGGCGTCCTGCCTCCTCGATGTCGGCCGGCCGCTTTCCCGCTTGCACCAGGTGATGACGTCACCCGCTGCATTTGCCGGTCACGCCAGGTGATGTCATCACCTGCCATGAGTGGGAAAGCGGCTGGCCCACAGCGAGGAGGGAGGATGACAGCAGGACGACATGGAGGAGGCAGCAAGTAAGCAGGGAGAGTGGGGGGAGGGAGGGAGGGAGAAAGCGGGGAGAGTGGGAGGGAGTGCTGTGAACAGACTCGGATTGGATCCAGATCCGAGTCAGATTGGATCGGGCCTGATCCGGACCTGACAGATCGGGATCCAGATCGGATCGGGGGGGTCCGTTCACAGCCCTAGTAATCAGGCCCTAAAGAGCTGAATTTGAAGAGAGATTGTACAGCCCATATATGCTGTTTAACTGTCAAGGAAAATGGGGAGTTCTTGATTTGTTTTGTGTCTAATTTTTCCAACTTCAGTGGCTGGTATGGCCCAAGAGGGTGCCATGGGTGAACTATTTTCTTGGTTATGATTTTATTATGGTTCAGTGAAGTTAGAGAGATACTAAGCTCAAAAAGCATTAAATAGCAATAGGGGTGGCCTTGAATATAAGGGGAAATCATTTTTATCTTGAAAGGTACCATGAGTAATTGCTTCTTGTGATATAGGAGCAATTAATGTCAAAGAGTAATAGCAACTTGTTTTAAAAGAGAAGGTATTGTTTTTTTTCTATGAAATCTATCAAAATGATGAAAAAATAAGCTCAAATGGTTCATTGAACAGTCTAATTTCCCTCAGAAATCAAACAAGAGTGGTGATTTTAATGGTGGCTCATATTAAGTTTGCGATAGATCAAATACAAAGAGGGTAAGCATATTCTGACCCAAAGAAAATTAAACAATAAATTGTTCATTAAATGAAATTGTTTAATTACATTGTGGTGAAAATATATACTCCAAAATCAGCCCAGCAAGGCTTCTTTAAGGAGGGGGATGCAATTTTAACAAGAGGCAATAATGCAGTAATGAATCCCAGTTGGGATAGATCAGCTAAAGAGGAAAAACGCATGGCATAAAAGCAGACAAAACATTGCTGGGATGTAGCAAGGAGGCAAATTTGCTTGATTCATGAAGAGAATTAAATCCCACAGCAAAATAGTACACACTCTACTTGTCCCATCACATTCAAGAATTTTGATTATATTTTGCTAAGCAAGGACATGACAGACTTAGTATGAGACAGTTTGAGTTACATGGTCTGATTATGACTTATTTAAAAGGACCATCAAATTGGGAAAGGTGCAGCAGTCTTTTTTTTTTCTTGGTTGGGGAAGGGGGGACAATATCAACAAACACTGTATGTTAAGTGAGGATTCAAGGCTGCTACTGATGTAGCCCCTGACACCCCGACCACTCGTGGCAAGACTAGCGGTGGTACTCCTACACCCATAGAGGTTCCTGCGGTCTACTGGAAGATATCAAGGCAGAAGTACTTGCTTTGAGTGTGGGGCTCCTCTCCAGAGGGGCTCCTTTGCCCCATCCTAGCCCCACTCAGCCAGCCCTTGGTGGTGGTGGGTTTAAGACTGGAATTGCTCTCTAAGGGTACAATCCTGTGCAGATTTAGACAGAAAAAGTAGGACTTTTTTTCTGTCTGGCAACAATGGAAAGGACAGGCGCTACATGATAGAGTTCTGAAGGTGTCAGTACAAATGTTTGTTGCGTGTCAAAGCTCTCTCTCTCTCTCTCTCTCTCTCTCTTTCTCCTTAGTTAGCACTGTGGCTCAGTAGTTTGCCTATGCGTCCTGAAAGCTGATCCGGAGAAATGAAATTAAGTTGAATGGCAAGATATTTGGAACTGGCAAAGAAGCAGGTCTGTTTAGGTGCTCTAGTTAGATACTTACTTGGGGTACAATCCAGCCAAAAGAGCATTACGTTCCATTGATTTCAAAAAGAGGGTAAACCCATTTCCTTAAGTCTCTTCAATGGAAATCAATGAGTCAACAATCCTTGACTTTGGGATGGATTGTGGCCCAAACTTTGAGCAGAGGATACACTATATATATGTACACATTTAATATATATGCAAGAAGGTGGAAAGGAATTGTTTGAGAAGCTGGAAAGAGCCAGAGTTCTTTGTATATGGTCAGTTTGTTACCCTTTCCCATTCTATGCAGCTCAACTCACTTGCTCATGTCAGCTGGAGCTGTTTGTTTTAAGCACCTAACCCTTGGATTGGAACTAGAGGCCCTTCCAGTTCAGGATTGTATTTCCAACAGTGGCCCAGTTCACCTAGGAAGCACAGTAGTGGAGCCTGAAGTAGGTCAATGGGACACTTCCAGTAGGCTGACCAGATAAAATCCAGGTCAGGGCTCATGTAACTTTAACAGTTGTAGAGAAAAAGGAATTGCAGCCAGTGTCATTTGTATGCAATTAGTTCCTGGTGAAATTCCCTCTTTATCACAACAGTTAAAGTTGCAGGAGCCCTGCCTTCTTTTGTATATGGTCACTCTAGTATAGTGCCTGCTTTTGTATATGGTCACTTTAGTATAGGGCTTTTGCTCTCACTAACCGAAACAACAGAAATTGGGAGCAGGTTATCCTCTTTCAGAGCAACTAGGTAGAGTACTATTTGTATTTCATATCTCCACAATTTAAAGGAACATGAAAAAAATGATTCCACACTTGATCTCCAGCTGCCTTCAGGAGATAGGGAAGACAGTGACATGCTTTGTGGACAACCAACCCTTTCCCCTTCCAGACACAAGGAAGGATCGTTTTGTCCTGCTGCACTTGAGCAAGGTCAAAGCCTCCTTCCGCCCCTTTCCACAAAAGCCCTCTCCACTGCCAGGCACAAAAAGAAAGCATTCAGAGCCAAAACGAACCATTGGGGAGAACCACTAGCTCCCTTCATGCCCTGGGATAAGATGTACTGAGGCAGCATCTAAGCTGCTTCCTTCAGGCAGATAATGAACCAAGTAGGCACAAAGAATTGGTGCTGATCTTAAACCCGAAAGGTGAAAAAGGGTCCCCCTCTTAAGTCTTCCCTCAAGTGTTCCAACCCAAATGCATGCAAGGGCTCCCAGCTGCCTTCAGGAGATGGGGAAGATGGTACCGTGCTTTGTGTCAAGCTAGCAAGCCTTACCTTCCAGACATAAATGCGGAACCTTTCACTCCGCAGCACTTGATCAAGGTGCGAGCAGTCACTTGGCCTCCTTGGAGACGAGTGTTAACATCATGATGGAAGCTTTCTTGTGATTGGCTAGAGGAGTGAATGACCATTCCATTCTACAAAGAACTACTAGTGTGTTGTGGGGGGGGGGACTAAAGGGATCACTAAAGGAGCCATCTCACACAGCTGATTGGTTGCCATCACATGTAAGAGATGCCATAAATCTGATTAACCAGCAGTTAAGGGAGGTGATGGTTGGGGAGCAGGCTGCTGTTCGAACAGCTGTTCAACTGATGACCTGTGATACAGAAAAGAGGGCATGGTGAGTGGTGGTACATTTACAAACACATGTGAAGCCACCAGCAGCCAGGAGACAACTCCCAGGAGCAATGTATCATGGTAGCGGGAAGCATAATGCTGCACAACATGCCATAGCTTGGCAATGTATCACACCCACCCCACCCAACATGTGGTGGTCACTGACAAAATTCCCCAAAGAGGACAATACTAGGAATACAAGGCAAAACAGCATTTGGATTCAAAGAGAGTCATCACACAGGGGGAAATTGCATTTGCTTACCATCGCTTCTCCGTCCATATGTTTGTCCCTCATTACTTCCTCTTTCAAAAGAGGAAGTAAACAACGTGCACATGGCCCATTCAGTGGGCCTTTTTAGATCCCACTGCTTCTCCTGCACCCAACAGGAGATAGCGGCAACTTCCATCTTTAAAAATAAGTCAGACTTATCGGGGTGTGTTTTTGTCGCACGAAGAAGGCTAGAAGGGACGGGAGGCACGCAGGAGGCAGACGATGTCATGAGAGAGACCCACGAAAATCTGTGAGTGCCCAATACAATGAAATGCTTGCCTGGTGAAGCTTAAAGCCATTCAAATTAGGCCTTTGAAACAGAAGTGATGTGTTGACAAACCCAAACTCAGATCCTTACTTGCAGTTGAAAATGTTTTAAATAAAATTAGTTCTATATATGTCAATAAAGTCAAAAGGTGCGCTACCACGCTCTGCATTCGAGGAATGGAACTCCAGTTGATTTACGAAGGACAAGAGTTAAACAGCATCGTTGTAAGAAATGAATGATCATTCAATTCTAAGCAGTGAGTGGTGTACTTAGAGAATGTTCACTTGTAGGTGCTGGTGGCTTTCTCCTACAGCCTCACCTCTATTTCTTTAATCATGGCCATTTAGCCACAGAATATGAGATGACGAAAAAATGTGCCTCTAGGCATTGAAGAACACTTTTTAAAAATCATTTGACATCAAAGCACAGTTCTTTTCAGGCAGGTTGAATCCCCAGCACCTCTCTTTTTTAGAAAATCCTAAGGACAAATTTAGCTAGCATGGGTTTGATAAGGGATGGGGGAATGTTGGGTTGCTTTATGTCAGTGTCCTAGCTGCTGCTCAGGGTGTGGGCCAAAACATGCATGGTAGTCGTCCATTTCTAGCGCTCTCCCCACCCCCCACATCTCATCAGGAATTTAACAACCCAGTTGCAAGGCTCTTTAACACAATCATCAGTCCCAACAGTTTTTCTAACCTGTTTACATTTTATAGCTTTCCGATGACTGGTTAGAGCCATTACACCAACATAAATATATTAATTGGCAAGTGATTACAAGTGAAAATGAAACGCGGACATTTCCTTTGGTCGTGACTGGAAAACATCGATGTTCAAACTCTTCTGAGAAGAAAATGTTGCTAGTCTTTAGTGATCATGGGAGGCATCAAGCACTGCAGGATGCAAATACACTGGCCAATGGTTGGGTCTGCTTCACAAACACTGCTTAATTGCAATGCTTTCTGAGTGGCAATGTGAGTATTCAGATGCTAGATAATGACTCCTGTAGCAAGTAACACATTTGTTTTTGGTTATTTGTTTCTTTTATTTTGCTGGATTTAATCAACAATTCATTTTCGAGGTAGCAAACATAGGATTTCATGTGTTTGGTCAAAAAGGTACTCAGTTTGAAACGCAGGCACGTGGGCTGCTCAGAGTGTGCTTCACTAAGTGAAACCCTCCAACCAGCCAAGGAGCAGGCTGGCAGGGGAGGTGGTCATGTGGTTTATGGGATTAATCTGACTATTATGGGATTAATTTTACAAGCTCTTCCTTAGAGGCTCCCAATATTATTATCTGCAACAAGATTCTGTTTTTATACTCCTGCCTCTCAGTTTCTTTCAGTCCTTCCAAACTGTCATCAAGCACTTTGGGAATGAGTCATTAATCAACCTTCCCCAACTTGGTGACCTAAATATGTGTTGGACTCCAACTCCAATCATTCCCAGCCAGCATGGTCATTGATCATGCTGATGGGGGTGGGTGGGAGAGAGGTGACAGGAATTTTAACCCAAGGGCACTCTTAATGTATGGGGGGGGGTATTTTAGGATTTGTCCCCAAACCACTTATATTGTCTTGTTGTTTCCTCTCTGGAAATTGTTATTTTGTCCTGAGAAGCAAAAGACGTGAACATTTGATACAACCTTATTTGGACACAGTCCACAAAACCAATATGGTGATATATATATTGTCCCTATAAAACAGCTATGGTACCCTAAAATACTATAAAGCTTTTATTGTCAAAACTACAATTTTCATTCAAGCTTTAAAATGTTCTGTTTATATAAAATAGCATTTGGGTCTTATGACCTTTATAAAGGATGAATAAAACAGATAACATGATGTGTAAAAACATAAGAAACCTTATAAAGATTGCATGATGGGCAATAGTCACTTCAGCTAGGCCTTTTGCATATCACAGATATGACATTCCCCCCAACATTGAGCTTGTTCCATTATATCCCAACATTGTAGAACAACCTACTGCTGTTCAACCATGTACTACTTCTTTTTTAAGATGAACAATTTCTCCACTAGATGGTATCACTAAAATCCCAAAGGGCCAAGTATTTAAATACTACCATACGTTATGCTTTCTGGCTTTTTCTGTTGTCAGACCAGTTTCCTAGCTCCACTCCCCCAAATATATGACCCCATTCAAAATCAGTAAGAAAATCGCAATATACTTTAACCATTTCAAAAAGAATATTTTTGCACCACAAGCCAAAGATCAACAAATATATTCAAATATATTACTTAGAAATGGAAAAGTACAAAGAAGAATCTACTGACACATTGAAGACTAACAAACAGAAGTATTATGTAAGATTTTGTGGAATCGAGCCCTATTATACATAAATATACCCTCACTTGGCAGTTATGTGTGTATGTGTTGGGATACACACATGATACAGAGAAAAATTGTAAACAGTGGGCTGAAAGGCCATCAAGTGCAACAGATACAGTCTGTGATGTTTGTGAAATCAGGAAAGTGCTATTAAATGTTAAGACAAACCAGGAACCTCAGAAATGTTTTTAAAGCAGAGGTAGGGCCTCAAGGCAGTCATAAGAACATATGAAAAGCCATGCTGGATCACACCAAGGGTCTATCTAATCCAGCATTCTGTTCACACAGTTGCCAAACAACTATCCACAGGAAACCCACAAGTAGGATATGAGGGCAACATCACCCTCCCAGACATGTTCCCCAGCAGCTGGTGTACATAGGCATACTGAAGGTTGTGTATAACCATCAGGACTAGTAGCCATTGGTGGTCTTATCCTCCATGAATTTGTCCAATCCCCGTTTAAAGCCATCCAAATTGGTGGCCACCATTATACCTTGTGAAAGTGAATTCCATAATTTAACTATGTTAACTTCCTGTTATCTGTCCTAAATCCCCCATCAGCTCCCAGATGTTATAACAGATGTTGTAAGTCCAATATTGAATTAAAATTAAATTAAAAATGGATCTCAATCCCAAGGCATTGCAAGAAGACAGTGTACTCAGTTGCTGGGTCCTAGAAATGGACTGCACCTCACTCTCTTCCTAACCAATTAGCCTTGACTACAACAGCAATCTTTTTTTACCTCATCATCCTAAGAAGCGGGGGGAGCTCTAGGTCCCCTCTACAAGGATTTGCTTTTGCACCCGGTTAGGCGATTATGCGCATAATCGCTGAAGTGCATTTACACCTAATACCTCTGCACGAGAGGCGGCGAGAGGTGCCGAAGCGCATTAACGGATGACCAAAATGCGCTTTACAAGTAGTTAATGCGCATAAGCGCTTGTTCACATAGTCAAAATGCGCTTTAACGGCTGGAGCAAAATAAAACTCGTGATTTAACGCACATTCGATAATGCGCATAATCGGAGAGATAACGCGCCTCTACGCCCGATTTGCGCTCCGTTCTTGTAGAGGTAAATTTTTTAAAGCACCTTGAAAGAGCTTTAAACCTCTCTTGTAGAGGCAGCCCTAGTCTCCTCTGCTCCACTTTTCCAGGCTCCCTGAGCCAAACGTATGCTTTGCTTTTGTCCACATACAGAATACTTTCAGATGGACAGCTCCTAATACTACAGATCAAAGGAAATTGAGACCCAATTTCATCTTTTCCTCCTTAGCAGATTTTTTTTGCGGAAAGAGAAAAATAAGTTGTGGGACAACACAGGAGGGTTACAAGTGGAAGATGACAATGTCTGGACCCCCAATAAACCCTGTGATTAAAGTTGGGTGATTGCATAATGAAAGTCTCATCCGGATGAACCCACAGCAGGTCCTTAACACTACCAACTAAAAGCCATGTGCAGCCATTCCACCTTTCCTTTCTTAACACATTTTTTTTCTTTTTGTGGAAACAAAGGAGATGAAAGAATGTTGCTTAATATCTGCTTGTTCAGTCCTCTGTTCAGGTGCTAACTGTTCATGGGCAACAGTTCTTATGGTTCTTTATCTTTAAACTGGATAACCCTTCAAATAGAGAACACCTTTAAATAAAGGACAGTCCTCTGGCAGCCCTTCAAACAGAGGACTGTCCTCTGTAAAAGAAGACACATGGGCTACCCTAATCCTCCTAGTTCTCTCCATTCCACCAGGTTTTGGTTATGCCCGCTTTTCTCTTTTAAAACCAAGCACCCTAACGCCCCCATCTTGTCTCAAGCATTAGCTCAGAAACACCTATACAAATCATTCTTCTGCAAATGTCTCTGGTATGTGCATTTCCCCCTGTGGCCCTTGTGACCTATTTTACCTCATCCTCCTTGGACAATCAAAAACATTTTCATCCTCACCCCTTAGGGATGATTCTTTCTAAATCAGACACTTATCAGCTCCTGTCGGCTTTTCCCCAAGAACCTGTTTAAAAGCCAGTCTCCCACCTTTTTGATGTTACGCACCAGGGCAGGATCTACACTACTGCTTTAAAATGGTTTATAACAGTAGTGACAACTGTTGGGGCTCAGGACACACTCCATATACAGTTTTCAAGCCATTTTCAGAGCATCATATCCTGCTTGGTGTAGATCTGGCCCAGCAGTCTGGTTCCGCCCTGGTGCAAGTGGAGCCTTGGCCTTTTGTAAAGGGCCAGCTTGTTTCAAAAATCCCCCAATGTCTAACAAAACTAAACACCTACACCCTACACCACATTTTATCCACACGTTGAGACTCATCAATGTTTCCTGCCTAACTGTCTCTGCATAGAGAACAAGTAGCATTTAAGAGTCAGCAACTCCATAACTCAGTGCTGGAAAGATGGAGCATTTCAAATCAATGTTCCTCAAAGTTCCACAACCAGACCTTCTGCAGCCTGGGTTAACCTACCTAAAGGACCACTTTCTACTGTATGACCCTACGGGAGTTTTAAGATTATCCTTACCCTACCCTTTTCCTAACGCACCAATAGGTAGCTTTAGGGTAGGGCCATGGCTCAGTGGTGGAGCACCTGCTTTTCATGATGCAGAAGGTCCCTGGTTCAGTCTTCAGTATCTCCAGGTAGGGCTTAGAAAGAATCCTGGAGAGCCATTGCTGCTAGTCAGTGTTGACAGTACTGGGCTAGATGAACCATAAGACAGCTTGCTATCCCTGTTTTCTGGGTCAACGCCTCAACATGGCCATTGGTCAGGAATGATGGGAGTCTCACTCCAACATCAAGGGACCCAAGGTTGGGAAAAGGCTGTGCATAACGATACAGAACATAAAGTTCCCAGAGATCCCGCTGCTTGCTGCTTTAAAAATTCCAAAGCAACAGCACAGCTTGTGCCTCCTACCGTGGGCTGCCAACAGGCCAGGCAACAACAAAAAAAGACCCAGCCTGGCCTGCTCCTAGGGCTCTCTCAGCTGTTCGATATGCAGAAATTGGCAGGCGTTGGTCCCTTCCAGTCCTTCAGTAACCATGGACACATCCCTAACCTACATCTCTGTAGACGGACTCTGCACGTACAGCTGAACACCCACAGGGCTTTCTACATAAAGCTGGGAATCCCGGGGAGGCAGCGTTCCTGATCTTGTAGACAAAGCTCCCCATACAAATACCAGTATGTATGCAGGGACCATCGTGAACACACGTAGGTCAGGGTAGAGCTGGCTGCTATTCCTCATTTCCTTTAGCGTTCTGGCTAAAACCCAGATCAGACTCCCAGCCCCACTGACCTCCAAGCCACCAGCCTCCACTGTTTAAAAGCTTTGTCATGACTGGCAGAAATGTAACAGGTGCTGTTTTCCCCCATCATTGCTATCACTATGCTGGGAAGAGGTGCAGCTGCTACATTCCTGCCCACCCGTCATGCAGCATTTAAAGTCATACAGCCATGCCAGGAAGACAGGCCGAGCTGTGGGTGATCAAGTAGGGTTGCCACTACCCCCGCCCAGCTCTGCTTCTGCCTCTTAACAGACAAATAAGTTCATTCCTTTGAGCCAACTGCCAGAAAAGGCAAAAAAAAGCAGGGCTAGAACATAAGCTAGCAACTGTAGTGAGTTTGGAAGCCAGAAGGCCGTGGAGGGCAGGCCCAGAAAGAAAGGGTTCTTGTTCCATTAAGAGAAACGTAACAGGGAAAATTCCTACTTGAGCAGTTTCTCCCATCATTACAATGTTAGTGTTAAAGCCACACTTGGTGACATTTCTATTTCTGTATTACTCAAACAGATGCAAGGAAGCTCTCAAGTTTGGGACCTCAAAACCGTAGCGACATGGAGAGGGATTAATTTCACAAATTAGCTAGCCAAATCTACAACATAGTCAGGAAAGCAAGGGAAATCCTGGCCCAGCTAACTGCTCCAGCTTGGCTCCCTTCCTATCCTGGGCAGGAGAGACAGGTATAGTGGGCAGGAGCGCCAGGCCTGGTTTGTCTTCTGCCCTTCACCAGTAGCGGAATTTCAGTCCCACAGGTATCACTGCTCCTGAGGGAGATTGACAGAGGGAGGAAGATTTCTCAGCTCACTTCTGCTGTTTGTTCTGGGCAACAGCACTCCAGAGACAGACCAAAATGGTAACCTGAACCTCTAGTTCCATAGTATTATAGTACATACCCTTCAGAGCCATCCTTTCTATGGCATAAATTAAGAATGACAGTATTCATCCCAACCACTTTTGTTAAACAAAAAAACCTTTCTTCTAAGAATTGTTCCTTTGTTTTAAAAGCTTGTGAAAAATAGTTATTTTGACTTGTGATATAATACTACAGTTACTGAATAAACACCAACAACTTGCTCCCCAGGAGAGTATTAACTAGGAGTTACACAGGCAGAAAATGCTACTTTTTAAGAATAGAATGTATTGCATTGATATCCCACCTTTCTCCATGCTGGAACTCAGGGTGATCAGATGCAAAAGAGGAAAAAGCTCCTGCACTTTTAATAGTAATGCAGAAGAAGGAATTTCAGCGGGTCTCATGCAAGCTGCTGAAATTCCCTCTTCTCACAACTATTAAAGATGCAGGTAGCCTCTCCTCTGTTGCATCTGGCCGCCCTATTCTCATCACATCTTCTGTCCAGACACTGAACAGTCTCTTTGATGGCTACAGAGATTTCTTCCTTTACACATGCTTTTCAAACTTCACCTTATTAATCTCTGCTGAAACATTCTTCTACTAACATTTCTCATATATCAATTCACAAGCCCTAGTTTGCTTTCTGAGTATCCCTGTTGGCATTTGTATTACCTCTGTTTGCTACTTACCAAGCCAAGGCTGGAGTTAGGAGATTTGCCTCCTCAGTGCAAAGTTCTGGTAAAATGTGAAGCTCAGGAGAGCAGCCAGCCTCCCACTCTCAGGCTGCCCAGCATGTATGTGTTCACTGACCAAAGTATTTACTCTGAGAGAACCCTACTAGAGTCAACAGGGCGCTGATGGCAAAAGTGAAGCAAGGTTCCATTAAAAATCAATGGTGCCTGGTGGCGTTGCTGGTTTGTGCGTAACATACAAAAGTATAAAATCTCAAAAATGTTTGGATGAACATTTAATTTCTACAGAAGAGTCAAGAATTGTGAATAACTGAGCTCCTCAGGAGTAGGCTTAGCATTAGATTATTATACAATTTATATAGCATGCCTCAAGAAACAAACTAACAGTTGCGGCAACTTTATAGCTTGAATCCTGGTCCCTTTGATATATTAATACCAAAATTCCCATTGGCTTCAGTTAGCACCAGAATGTGGCCCATTATTGCCAGGGGTGTTTACATTAAAATAAAATTTATCAAGCAAGTGATGCGTGTGCTGTAAACCCCTGGTATCCTATTTTCTCTTGAGTCCTTCAAAACCCAAGTGTCAGAATAAACAACCAAAGGCAACCAAGCTTCCCCCTTCCTGTCAATCCTTTTTCCCAGATTCCAGGAAATGAGGTTTGGCTTGACCTTTAAAAAAAGAAAAAGAAGAATGATCTGAAATACAAGAGCAGTTGTTTCCCCCAGATGTCCTCGTTGCATTACATGTCACATTCTAAGGAAGGATCCCTTTTCAGGCAAAGAAGGGCCAGAATTTGTAGATAGGGAATATAAAGCTTGATTAGGATTAGGACTTGAATTCATCCCAGTGGGAATATAATATAAACTTTCCATGTAGTTTCCATCAGCAATTTGGGTAGCTGGAGGAACTTCATTCTTTGAAAAATGGTTGAAACTTTCGTTGAAGTTTGTGCTCTCCTGAACAGGTTGTTGGTCTTGAAGATCGACATGGACAGGTGCCACAGCTGGAGGGGGAGGGGGGAAACCTGTAAAGCCAGAACAGGGCATGTATGGTGGTCCATAGCCCCCTGGATTCATGACCACCGATGAGAAGGGAGACTGGTAAAGCCCACTGTGTGATGTCAATGGGACTGGTGGTATCAGCACTTCAATATATTGCCCTGTCTCTGGGTCATAAAGCATCTTCAGTTGAGGCTGCCTTGGTGATTCCACATAGTAGCATTTCCCACTCTCTGGGTCTACTAACATTTTCCTATGTGCTTGCAGAGGAGCAGCAAAGTGCCTCGTTGGGCTTGGAGCAGTCTTACCAGCTGGCGAAATTCTTTCATTTCTTCTTGAGAAACTGGGGGACTCTTCAAGCATTGGGGGGAGTTGCCCATGGCTTGGGTTATTGTATAACAAATTATCAGAGGGTGCCTTCTTCTCCACTTGTTTTGGTGGGAAAAGCTCATTGTTTATTTTACTTCCTGATGCGTCCCCACTGGGCTGGAAAGAGACATTGGAGGTGAAAGAGGTGTTATCCATGTACGTAGGCACGGGGTGCTTAGTAGCTGCCTCAGATTGATGGGCTTTCACAGGAATCGTTAAGTAATTTGTGTTGTCAGCTTGGATGGCTGAAAAATACTGTTCATTTGTTGCCTGGTGTTTATTAAAAGAATCACATCCCAGGTCATGGAGCTTTCCATAAGAAGTTGATGGTGTAAAAGATGAGTTTGATATTAGCTTGATTCCTTCCGTATACTCTTTTGCTGTTACTGGACTGTCTGAAATTATATATTCTGAATGCATTCTGTTGTGGTTGTTCAAGGGCACTTTAGTTTCAGATGCACTGTCAACAAAGTGATTTGCTGGAGTTTGTGTCTGAATATTTTGGGTGCTTGTCATTGGATGTCTGTTGGCTTGTGGGTGCCTACAGCTCTCACATGCTGATCCACATCCAGATAACATATGTTCTTCTTTCAAAAGACTAGAATAACCTTTATTGTCTGTGGGAGCCACTGAGAATGTCTCGCTGGATAAATGCTTCTGATGGGCCAATTCAGCTTCCTGGGCTTTGTAGGGCTCCCGAATATGGCTTGTGGTCACATAGCCATGATCTCTCCTTGTGATTTCCTGAAGATATGTAGAAGATGGAATTGCAGCAGCTTGGTTCTCTCTTAACAAGCTATGATTTGACAGTGGCAATGCTTCTTTCATGGTCCTCTCATCCAATGTGGAATAACTGAAAGCTGGGAAGTAGTCAGTCTCTGTTTTGTGTGACTGCTTGGAGAGAGCGCTGTTGACTGTAATATTAAGCTGCGACTCTTTTTTGGTGGCTGCAGAAGAAGGTCTGACATTTAATTCACTCCGCTCACAAGGCACTGGTTTATTTTCAACTTGTGGTTGATATTCTTTATTCTCCACAACATATTTCTTGGACTGAATTGTAGTGATGTGCACTGGAGACTCACCCACTGCAGGACATTTGCTTTCTGGATTACACACAGATATGTTTCCATGTGTCTGTACTGTGGGTTGATAATAGTTAGTGGATTCCCTGCCACTTATGTGGTCATCATGCAGAGAAAGGGTTGACATATCTATGCCCCCAGTTTGGTCTTGCTTTCTTCCCTCTACATGGTTTACTGTTGGTGTTTCATCTTTCCGACATATTGAGGTGCAACGTATAAACAAAGGCGAGATGGCCGTAGACTCCTTTGGCAACACCGTCAAACTGTTCTCATTTTTGCTGTCTGAATAGGAAGCCTGATCTGCACTGGAGCTGTCCGATGATTTAATGCCAAGGCTATAGGAGTCCTTCACTAATTTTCTGACATCTCTGAGCTGAGGTGTTCTTATCTTCCCTTTACTTTCCATTTGAGCAGTCTCCTCTGTGCGAGGTGTTTTGGGGTGATTAGATTTTTCACCACTGTGTGATTTGCCAGAAGCCGGAAAACTCACAGATGAAAGTTTCATGGTCTGAAATATAGGCAACTTCCTATCAATGGAAACCCTGTCCAAAGGTGTACGCCTAAAGGCATTCACGACGTTTTGCTTGTTCTTGATCTGAGGGATGAGTTTCATTTCTTTGGTTTTTGATGTGAAGATATTCCTGGAAGTATCTTTAGGCACCCCGAGGCTTTTAGGTCTATGTGGAAACATTTCTTCTTTTGACTGTGTGTGCTTGTTCGGCCGAATAGCTCGCTGCTTCAGGTTGGGCCATGGCTTTTGTGGCTTTGCAAATTTTGGAATTGCAGCTGAGCTTTTCGTATCGGGCTGCATGGACTCAAACACAGCTCGGGCCCTCCTGTATTCTTTTCTTTCCCCAGTGGCCTGCTTTCTGATGTTGGTTGCTTCGATGGCATTCACACCACCCTCTGCCAAGATGGGGAGTCGCTTCAGCTGAGTAGCTTCTTGATACTTCATTCTCTCATTCAGCTCATTAAATGTAGTTTTCAGTTTGCAGACATTCTCCCTTAGTTGCTCACTGAGCACAACTCCCTTCGTTGGCCTCAAGGCATCCATGCTCTCTTTGCTCACTGCAACGGACTCGGACCTCTCACTGGTGGTGGAATGGCTTTGCACATCTTCAGTCGAAAAACTGCAATCTGACTTGGAGAGAGAACTTGACTTGCCTTCTAAACTGTCCCCGGGGAGGTCAGTACTTATGGAGGAAGGAACAGAAGACGTTGAGCTGCCCCGAATGGATGCTTGTTCCATTTTAATCCTTTGTTCATATTGCATTTTTTTAGCCAAAACATTTTTCACCAAACTTGAAGCAACCCTGGATTTATTGTAAGTATTGTTCAAAGAGGCTGCTTTCAGAAATTGCTTGTAATTTATCCTAAACTCATCACTGATGTTCCTCCCCTTCACAGATGACTCTTTCCTTGGTTGTGTGAATGGCTGGAGTGCAGCACAGTCAGCAGCTGCACAAAAGCCGATCTCCTTCTTCTCCTTCCGTCTCAACTGAATCTGGCGCTTCGGCACCATTCTCTTTTTAGAGCAGCTCTTTTTGCCCTCCGCATTCTCCAGTGTGACATCGATGCACTCAAAGTGCTCTTTCCCTAGTACGCCACTGAGCAGTTCTGCTTCTGGGGCTTTGCTGGCTGGTGGGAATTGCCGGGTCCCTTTAGTGTGCCCGACCACCACTGTTTTCCTGGGATCGCTGCATGCCGGCCACCTGCTCATTCCATCGCAATCTTCTGGCAAGGAATTGGACAAGCTGGAGGATGTCCTGTTACTGGAACTATACATGTCTAGGTAACTGCCTTGGGGACAGGAGAGGCTCTGGAAAGACAGAGCAGTGAGCTTCTCTACTTCATTATCAGCCTCATCGGAGTCACTCAAAACACTTGAATTTTCAACAAAATATTTGGGGCATGCTGGTTTGCTACTTACAGGACCATGAGCTCGACTGCCAAGGCTGCTTTTCTTTAGTTTGCGAGCATTAGGTAACATTTCCTTGGATTGATCAGAACTGAATTGTGTAGGATGATCCAAAAATGTAGATCTGCTGTCTCCTGGCTGCAGCCTTCTTGTGACTAGACCCATTCTGCCACTGCACACTGGGTCTGAGCTATTCTTGGCTTTGACTGACATCTGAACCTGTTGGCTTTGCTTACCACTGGAACAGAGTTTGTCTCTGCAGGTTTGATCTTTTATAGTACTGTTGTGGCCCGTCTGCAGGCTCTGTGCTCTTGCCTCTTGGGCTGGCAACGAGACTCCCAAAGTCTCGCCCCTGGTTGGAGGAAAATGAGCACGAACTCCTCCAGATGTAACGGCGTAAGTACTATTTTCCTCTTCACTGTTCACATTGCATGGGGTTTCTTGTAAGACGTTGCTGCAACTATTAAAAGTCCCACGGGGATGGCTGGCTGCAACCTTGGAAATCCTGCTGCTGCGATTGCAGCTTGACTGAGCTGCAGGAAGGATCGATGTCACCGTTATGCCTCCTTGTGCGTATTCGGAGTCACAGTAAGTGCACTGCTTGATACAATCTCCAGCTTCTTCAAAGTACTCAACGCAGTCCTTAAAACTCTCCGCTTCCTCTGAGCCCGGTGGTGTACAGTAAGAAGAACTGGAAGTGTCAGAAGTGCGGTCTCCTTTGGAATTGCTAGAAATGTGGCCGTCTTTCTCAGGAGGAGAAAGGAATCTGCATTTGTAGTCGCTGAGTTTTTCTTCCCCGTTCAATCCATGAGGCCCAGAAGAAAGCTGGCTGTTTCTTGTCAAAGAGGAGAACATTTTATCCTGTGTAGACAACGGGGAGTCTAAGCTGGAACAATGGGAGACTGGATCCTCTTTTATCCTTGGTGCAGCTGAGGCTGTCCCCACTCAAACTTGAGAACTTGATCTTCTGGAAGAAGCTCATGTTCCATCCTCTCCCTGCTTAATCCAGTCATGATAAAAAGCAAAAGCCCTGGTTGTGTCATGTGACTGCTAGAGCCATGTCAAGGAAAATAGAAACACATACAATACCGTGTGCTATAAAAACACAAGCATCAGTAAACAGAAAACAAAATAGCATTGCTGTATTTGTTTTGTTTCTCTCCAGAGCAACTCAATCAGAAATTCAGATATAAATTAGCTAGTTTCAAAATGCACTAGGATCCATGGGAAAAGAACGCTCTGGGGGACACCTCTATCAATAAACCAAATTAAAACAATAACAACTAAAATTGTAAGCATTATTGTTAGGGCTGTCATCCAATTAAATAATTTTTGTTAGTTTAATAACCTGGGTTTTAGCTTATTAATCAATTAAGAAGTCCATTAAATCTGCATAAAGTTGGATAGGAATAAAACAATAGTTTTGAAGAAGAAGAAGAAGAAAAACATATTTTCTGTGTCTTAGGTGGTGCATGCCCTTGTGTGAGAGCAAACATGTCATATCCTCCAGCCCATCCTCTTGCCATTTCCCTTTCCCTTTCTTATTAGAGTTTAATCATGTCCAACATTCAGACCTGAAACTTGGGTTAGTTCAATCCTGGGATCTCTTTTCAGGGTTAAAGCTAAACTCTGGAACAAGCATGGAGTGACAACACAGTGCCTATTAGTGGGGTCACAAAAGGCCCTTATTTCAAAAGGGCATTTCTCTTATAATGGTTGTTTCTCCTTCTCCAAACACCACAGCTCTATAGAATATAGTTATCTCCATTAGAAATGGGCATTATTAGATGCTGTTGCTACTACCACTACAGCAGCAGCATCTCTAACAAGACCACAATTTTTTTCCCCAGAAATACAGGCCTAATTGGTGGGACAAGGGGGAAATTTGGCACATCATGAGCAAAACATGTGTGGGTACAACTGATTGGTTCAGTACTGGGGTTAAAAGCAAAATATCTCTGAAATATATTGCTTTTCAGCCTCTAAAGCTCTATCTCCCTGTAACATCTGAATCAGGTAAGGTGGGCAAATCCTGGACCAGTGCCTAGCCTCAGTAATGGGCTGGGATGAGGGCTAATAAACTAAAACTGAATCTTGACAAGACAGAAGCCCTGTGGGTGAGTGGTTCCCGAATTTGGGAAATAGACTCATTGCCTGTTCTGGATGGGGTTGCACTCCCTCCGAAAGATCAGGTCCGTAGTTTGGGGGTACTCTTAGAGCTCCACCACACCAGCGATTTAGTGCACTCTTGCCATGCCTGGTGTGTGGATTTGCAGCACGGCTGTGCCCATCCTGCTGACACCCCGCCTCTTCCCCAGCCTTTCCTAGAACGCGAAAAGTCTGCGTTATTTTCCCTAAGCGCATTGAACACGCCCTAAGCTTCCGTGTAGTTTTAAAGAAACTGGGGGCTTGAATGGATTGTATCAGGTCTGGGCAGGGAAAAACGATCTCTTCCAGCAGCCAGCTCCCAGCCTCAATATAAAACTCAAACCTTGCATCCCAGGCTCGAAAGCGTTTTTTTTAAATCATACAACGCCTGAATCTCTGCAGAGACAGGATTGTACTCCCTCAATGCCCCCAAAGAGCCAGACTAAGAGGTTGTTCCATTTTTGCCCAGCAGAAAGGCAGTTTGGTTGAAGTACTCATCTGACAGGACCTGACTGGAGGGAGAAAGAAAAGGGGAGGGGAGGGGTGGAGTGGAAAAGCTAATGAGCATAGGAGTGAAAGGGTGAAAGAGCAGCTACTCAGGTGAGAGGGATCATAAGCTTGACGTGCTTCTAAAAATATCCGGAGGCAAAGCGGGAGGAAAATTAGGTGTGATGAGGTCTAAGATCCATCACTGTTGCTGCAGGCCCAAGTGGCCACCGCGGCTCAGGCTGCCTCTACAAGAGAGGTTTAAAGCTCTTTCAAGGCACTTTAAAAAAATTACCTCTACAAGGAGGGAGCGCAAATCGGGCGTAGAGGCGTGCTATCCCTCCGATTGTGCGCATTATCGAATGCGCGTTAAATAGCGAGTTTTATTTTGCGGCGGGATGTGCTGCTGCTGCTGCTGCTCGCTCCCCCGCTTGGCTCCTGGCTTCCCTAGCCGGCTCCTCTGGCTCCGTCTTTTGCCTTCCTCGCCCGCCCACGTCCCTCGACAGACTTCCCTCCCTCCGGTGGGGGAGGGCAAAGCAGCCAGGCACGCAGGCAGGCAATGGAGCGGAGCGCTGAGGCTGCAGCCAGCGCGCGCGGGAGAGCTTCGCGTGGCCGAAGAAGGGGTCGCCCTGCCGCCGCCCCCCCCTCTCCCCGCCGCCGCCGCCGCCGGGAAGGAGACGCTCCCCGTCCAGCAGTGACAACTCCTCCCAGCTCCCCTGAGCGCCCCCCCCCCCCCGGTTTCTTGCCTTTGCAGAGAGAAAGGCCGGCGGAGGACTCTCGCTGCCCCCTCCGCTGCTCCCCGGCTGAGATCGGCTCCTGCCTCCGGGGGTCTTGCCTCCCCCCTCCCCTCTCCCTGCCTGCCTCTCGTGCAGAGGTATTAGGGGTAAATGCGCTTCAGGGATGAAGCGCATAATCACTTAACCAGGCGCAAAAGCGAATCCTTGTGGAGGGGGCCTCAGAGTGCCTTTTACCGGCTTTGCCTGGTTCTCCAGCTACGGCCTCTCCTGGACAGGGATAACTTGGTCGCAGTGCTACAGGCACTAGTAGCCTCAAGGCTGGATTACTGCAATGTGCTCTATTTGAGGTTGTCCTTAAAGCTGCTCTGGAAACTGGAGCAACTTGGCTGTTGTCAGGGGCTGCCTCTTTTCAGCATATAAGTCCTTTGCTGAGAGAATTGCACTGGTTGCCTATTCGCTACCAGGCTAGGTTTAAGGTTATAGTACTAGTGTACAAAGCTCTAAACAACTTGGGACCAGGATACCTGAGAGAGTGCCTTCTCCCCTATCAAGCTGCTCAGTCACTGAGGTCATCTGAGGGCATGTTCCTGGGGGGTTCCACATGGACCTGCTGTCCGTTTGGAGTTCACCAGGAGAAGAGCCTTCAGTGTGGTGGCCCCCTTCCAATGGAATTCCTTGCCTTTGGAGGTCAGGCAGGCACCAACATTGTATGATTTCTGGCACCTCCTGAAAACGTTATTGTTCCAAGAAGATTTCCCCAAATGACCGGCGGTGTTTTTATCTGAGTCTTGTTTCTTAAAATGTAATTTTTAACAATGTTATATTCTGTTTTGATTCCTTTTTCGTATTTGTTCACCACTCCGAAATCTTTGGATAGGGAGTGGCATATAAATATTGTAAATAAATAAATAAATAAAGCTGGTTATCTACCACAACATGTTTTTGTAGTGTGAACCACTGAAATAATAACTAATAGCAACCCTAATCCCTACATGCCATGCAGCGTTCAGGCAGGGCAAAACAACAGGAATAGTAACCAATGGCCACTTAGCTATGTACTTGGAAAGATTCCTGGTGTCAAGGAGAGAGCAAACTCAACCTGGCACTTGCCCCTTCCTCTAGGAGAAGGCTTGTACACAAGTAGTGTGGGGGGGTGGCAGTATCCAAGCAGTGCCTCACTGCACCATGAAAGCTCTGGCAAAGAAAAGATCGGACTCACCAGCTCACCATTCCATTGGGATTGTAATCATACCGAAATAAAGAAACCTAGCCCCATGGATCCTAGCCAATTCAAGACACCCCAGGCAAAGGAGTTTGAATCCACGCACACCATCTGCCTTTTGTATCCTCAGCAGGAGCAGCATTCTTTGGTTATTTATCATTCTTTCTGAATATCCTTAAGATGACGTGACCAAAGCAAGGGAAGGAAAGGAAGGAAAATGGTGTGGCATCCAGATATAGACTGATGCCAATAAAATGCTTTTCTACTCAAGGCTGTTAATCTGCTGCATCTACTTTCAGCTTCTTTGCTGAATTGAGATTCGAGGACAACGTGAGGAGCGTTTCATTTCTTGCTTTTCTGCAACAAAACCTCTAGGAGGCACCGTGGTATAGCAGAATAGCGCAAATGCACAAGAAGAAATCACACCTTCTTTCACTTTCACAATTAAATGCCACATTTTCCTTGCTCCAAAAAGAACTCACAGAAAGTGCTGGTTAGACACAGAAGCAAAACCGGAGGGTCATGGTGTTGTGTGAATAACCCACAAACAACCATGAGTAGGGAATGACAAGCACAGGATAAATGCCTCACGTAGAAAAGCCCTTTGGGTAAAATGGGCACCGGACATCCTAGTTCTTCCTGCTACAGAATGCTTTCTGAAAGGATAGAAGAAGGCCACTAAAAACCTGAACTATGCATAGACCAAGCAAAATTGGAACACCCAAGTGACCTTATAGTCTATTGAGCATAATATTTATTTCAGCATGATCCAGAGACATCATTTGACTCAGTGGTCCATCACATACTGCAAACCAAAGCTCCTTAGTCTTACATGAATGTCAATGTGATATAGTGATTAGAAGACTAGAACTTGGGAGACCAAGGTCAAATTTCCATTCATCTATAAAACTCACTGGGTGAACTTGTCGCAGCCACAATCTTGTAGCCCAACCTACCTCACAGGATTGTTGTGAGAATAAAAGGGGGGGGACCACATGCACCACCCTGAGGTCTTTGTAGGAAGGGTGGGATAAAAATGTAGTCAATCAATATGTGGGCAATAATGTATTTTTGAGAGTTTAAGCAGTAGGGATCCTTTTTGCCTTTTAGTATCTCAACACAAAAAAACTCTGAAGATGACTATTGGGTAAACAGCATGTTAGCTGTTGCCAGAATGTTTTGATGATGAATCTTAGTTCAAACATCTAGAATTTCTCCCTTAGTCATTTTATGTAGGTATACTATATAGAACTTAGAGGTGTGCGTAAGGTGTCTCAAAATTCTCCACTCTATTTGTGGGCAGAAAAACGTGTGTGTGAGTGTGTTTGGCACCATTCCACTTATTTTCTCCAAGAGGAGGGAAAATTCTCCAGCAGTTTCTCACAGGTAGGTTAACCATTGATAGAGGTTGTAGCACAGCTGCTTCTGGTTGTTGTTTTTTGCTAAGGGGTTGTGTGTGTGTGTGTGTGTGTGTGTGCGCGCGTGGTCACTGTAAGCAGCAAGAACAGCAACTGTGTTGGCAGCCTCTACAATGCCCCATACCAAGCATCATGCATGGGTAGTTGGGGGAAGGAAGCCACCACAAAAGTCTGGAGGAAATTCTGCACAGTGGCATCTTATTTCTAGGGAGGTAAGGAAAGAAAACCCTCAGATAAAAGGTCTTCTGGCAAAGTTTGCCTCAGCTCCAGTGGTCATTCTTCAGGATTCAGCATTTTTCTCAGGATCTTCCAAATGTTAAATGTCTGAAGAATGATTGTGGATTCATCTTGAGCTTCTTTACATGAAGTAAAAATCCCACACCATTACTGGGGCTATGTCTTCTGGAGTCTTCATGGCATAACTTTCAGCACAATACACACACTTCCCCCTTGTTTGTTTTGGGGGCAGTTTTTTGTGTGGGCAAGCTCCGTGTGCTTTTATTTAAATAGGCAGTAGATGGCTCTGCAATATTGCACATTGCACAATTCCAGAAATACATCACCTATTTGATGTGTGTGTGTGTGTGTGTGTATTACAGCCTTTGCGGTGACTTAAAAAATGGGATAATAAAGCTGAAAAATGAGGGAGAGGCACCAGAGGTTGATGACATCATGAAAAGAACCCATAAACTTATGTGAGTGACTCACTACGAGTGCATAATAAAAGCTTTGTGTGAAGGAATCCCTTGTCTTTAATGCAGATACTTCTACTCCCCTGAAAGCCCTGGAAAAGATGCGAATGGGGGCAGTGTTGTGTCGTTATGAAATAAGCTTCCCTATTTCTGCCTCATTCTCAGGACATTTTATAGTTTATTTTGATGGTGGCTTTGAACATACTTTCTTACTAATGGTAAGGTGGCTAGGGGTACGGTGAGTTCGCAACCCCAGAAGTCTGCTCTTCCCACCCCCTCTCTCCCAAGCAAGCAGTAACACTTTTCTCATTTGAGCATATCCTGGGAGAAGGGATTATGTGGGAAAGGTTTGCAACATTGCAGGCATTCAGAGAAGCAGCCGTCTTTGCCATGCTGTACTAATGGACATGATGATATAAGACACTTCTGAAGTTCCCTATGTAGTTTCCAGGAGCAGAATGGTGAAGGGGCTGGAGGTCAACTGAGGACTGGGAGGGTGACACTCCCACCTGATTGTTGTCACTAGGTGACGGCAACACCGCAACACCACTCACTTACACAAAGCGTGTCATAGCGCGATGTAAGCAATACACGAGCGGGTGCTGGCAGACCTGTTGTGCAACTGGAAATAATACCGCATTTTTCGCATACAGAAATAACACGGGGGAAATAGGGGGAAAGTGTATTGGATGCGGGAAATACTGTGAATAAAGAATGACAATCACACCGAAAAAAGTGTGAAGGACCCTTAGTGCTTTACTTGTGGCTTTGGTCACAGAAAAGTAGTTTTCACTTTCTCAGGATGTTCATGTGATCTTCATACAGAACCAACATTGTGGAAACTGTTCTACTGCATGCGTTGGACTCCCTACTAGCAGATCTGTTCAGGATTTCTTGGTTATGAGCAGATCCATGGTGACACTCTTGTCTACCATTTGAATCAGATCCCCTAGGTATGTCTATTTCTGAGGCGAATTGCTTTGACTGTATAGTCGATAACTCTTTGTCTCTTCTTTCATGGCCTGCATTGATGAGTTCAGCTTTCTCGCCTTCCTACCTTTTTTACATTTTTATTTTTCTTTTGGTCTACATGGCTGTCCAGCTGCCTGCCACTATATCAGCTGGTAGATATCCGAGCTGAATAGCCTGTCCCCAGAGAGTAAACTTTGTATAGCTCACAAGGACAGCAGGAATACTGCTGCAGTACTGAAACTGAACTCAACCTTTTGCCCCATAGAAAATTCCTATTCTTTTTATCCTGGTCTACCTCACGTTAAATAGCCTGACACACTGTTAAGCATAGATGGGGTCAAACTGCACAGCAGCCCAAACATTCAGATATAGTTAAAAATGTGTATTGTGCAATGGATCTCAAGGCTTAATGTGTTGTTAACATATAAAGCCCAAACAACTTGGGACCAGGTTATCTTAGGGATTGCCTCACCCTTTATGGCCCTGCTTGATCATTGCGATCATCAGAGGAAGCTCTTGAGGGTGCCACATACTCCTGAGGTTTGCCTCATGGGCACTTGTGGTAGAACATTTTGTGTTTCAGTACCCATATTCTGGAAGGTATTACCAATTATCATTAGACAGTCCCCACGGTTCTGATGTTTAGATGTCTCCTCATGACCCATCTCTTCACACAGGCATTCCTTGACACAACCAAGACAGCCATGTTGTAGCGCACTGCAAAGCATGCAGTTTTGTTTCTAGCGATGTTTATTATTGTGTGGATTTGTTCTATTTTGTTGTTGTTTTGATGGTACGACACTGTATTCATCACTTTGAAACTTTGTGGAAAGCGGTATATAAATCTGATTAATAAATAAACACAGGTTCCAAGACAATCATCCCCAAATGGATAGAGGCCTAGAAGTTTCTATCACTTTGTCTTCTTATGACTCATTTGTTGAGAACTGACATGTTATGGGCCTCTTCATCCTGAGTATTCTATAAAACCTGAGTGAAGAAATTTTTCTCCACAGAGGACTCAGTCCCTTGGCTAGAGTGACCCCACTCTTTCTCTCTTAAGATCATCACCACTTCAGTTTTTCCTCTCTCATGAATTTAAGAGAGTGTGGGGCGTGATGATCTTAAGAGGAAGAGAGTGTGGGTTGATCGGCATCTCACATCTTTTCCCTCAGTCTCTCAGATGCAGACCCCCCAAAAGGGATGCCTTTTGTTAGCATGAATCCACACTTTCAAAGTACTCAGCTCTCTCTGCCCCAAGTAGGGAAGAGAATGCTACCTCCCCACATGGAAAAAGGTGCATTTGGAAAGATAGATCCGTGCTTTCAAAGTGCTCTTCTCTTCCCTGCCCTCCCTGGGACACCCTTTGAAAACAGGAATGACTTGGGAACGAAGGGGCAAAGCATCCAGAAATGCCACGAGACCCATGAGCTGTTACTCCCATGTTATTATAATTAAATGCATGCCCCCCTTTCCTTTAAAAAAATAGTGCTTAAGGTGACGAACAATAATAAAGTACAGATCTCAAAATTATAATTATATTTAAACAAATAAATTAAAAACCTCTCAATAAAAAGCAATAAACAGCACCCACCAGGGAAAAAAACAGTTTTTGCAAACAGGTCTGCTTAACAGCCAATAGCCTCTCTGAATAAAAACGATTTTGCAATTTGCATGCTGGTGGAAGGACAACATTGAAGGAGCTCCCAGGGAGTTCCAGGGCATGAGAGCAACCATCGAGAAGGACTTTTCTCACATTCCTGACAAAGGTGGGGCAGAGAGAAGGGCCTCAATTAATGTCAATGAAATTATAAACACTGTTATGCTTTCTTTACTTTTTAAATTCTTTTAAACCTCTGAATAAACCCAAGCACAATTTAAATTACACATCCAAAATTGTCCCACCATTAGTGCAAGATGTGGATGAATTCATATGGTATTTTATCTTCGAAATACTGTAGATGCATCAATCCATACAGTATGGATTGATGCTTTTTGAATGTTTTTTAGTTAAAAGATAGATAGATAGATAGATAGATAGATAGATAGATAGATAGATAGATAGATGATAGATAGATAGATGTTACCTTAAACTAAATGCTGTAATACCATATGAATAAACATCTGGGAAATTTGCTCACAGCCGTCCCCTCTGGATTTTTTAAAGCTTATTTTGCCTGAGTCCTGGTTGCTCAAATAAGCTGCACTAAACATACCTATGTAAGCTGCATTTCCTTCATGGTTTAATTTCTCTTTTCCCGCTGCCTCACATCTAGTTTGATTAGCTCATGTTACATAGATAGAGCTCTTATATTTCAGTGCCAACTGCACTTACACCTCAATGTTCAAGTTTATTGCAACAAAAACTCTTATTGACAAATAGTGGCTATGTTAAAGTTAAAATTACCACTGGAAACACTTGGACTACTAGTGCAACGTGAGTTCTTGTGAATATTTCAGTGTCTAAATGTCAGATGGTTTTTATTGATCCAAGTCCCCAAACATCATCTCAGTACTGAAACGCAGCCAAGATAGCTGAAATATATCTGACAGTGACTTTAGCTGGCTGGTTCTCAGGGGAGAGTCTTTTCCCAAAGAGAGTGCAAAAATGGTTTCAGTTCTAGCTATGAGGTGCCTTTAGAGCTTGAAATAAAATAACCTCTCAGATTCAACCTCTACAAAACGAGAAAATGTTAAATAAACCAAGTTTCTCTCTCTTTTTTTCTGTTCAAAGCAAATCATTCCACACATGGGAGATCAAACGAAAATATTGCAGATGTAGCTCAGTTTACAGCTTACAGAATGAGATGCAATGAGATGCTCTTGTTGGAAACTATAGTAAAAGATGTTATTTATTTATTTTTAAAAAGATCAGCAAAGTAACAGCAGCAGGTGCTAATCCACTGGAGGGATGCCAGGATCATAAGCTATTGGATACCCTGGGTCAGATCGGTTCACCAATGGAGCTAAATATAAAGTCTTGGGAATTAAACACACACACACACACACATATAAATGGCATAGCAATTAACCCTTTAAAGTAGAAAATAAAATGTGAACTATTTTTTTGAGGCTGTTTGTGCCCATTATCGTTTTAGGTGTGTAACCAAGACCTATGCTGAGATACTCGAAATGCCCACAAGAATCTCAGTTATCCATATGGGTCAGGCGTGTAAGACTCAAGACAGCTGAGAGAGCCAATTCGCTATTATTGTGGGGGAATCTCACATTGAGTAAATGCCAGATGACAGACATTCACTTGGAGATGAGCCAGCAGACGGCCTGAATGCAAGCAGGCATGGCTCAATCCTGCCTGGAATTTACCAACGTTCTGAAGCATGTCTGACATTCTATTTGCTCACAAGTATGTGGCCATAACTGGTACATAGACTGGGTCGAGAACGATTAGGCAGCCCAAAACAAAACGTAGCCCTCTTCATATCAAGATGGCCCTGACAATAGGGAGTCTATCCAGAAGCTGTAGTCAGGACAAGGGACAGCCATCAAGAATCCCTTTCCCTGGACACAGAAAATTAAAAACTGCTCACTCATAAGTAACAATAGGCTAATATTCCTGATCTTTGCAACTGGAAAGTTAGCTTCCTGGGTTTTCTCCCCCAAACACAGCCCAATGAAGCTCCTAAGGCTTTCTTCGTATAGATAAATCATACTCCAGTCATGTGGTACCCTTTATACAGTACTCTCAATACCTGACCCAGTTCAATCACATATCCAGTGCACGTGTAATGAATTAGGATAGGGTAGCTTTGCTGTTGTACATCTTTCCAAAGAATTAAAAAGCAAATTTAGAGTGAAGGTTAAAAAAATGGCTGTGTTCCTACTTAAGAAATGTACTACTGGGCTACAATGATGCATATTTCTTTTAAGAGTGCTGCTGTCTACAAGTATTGATATCGTGGAAGTCAGTTATTCCACTGAATTCTGAGTGAGTGGCAGCTGGATACACTGAGCTTAGCATTACATGAGAGGGTAACATATTGTAGACATGGGTCTCCAGACCCTACAAATCTCTTTAAGGTAATCTTGAAGCATATATGAGCACATGTTAAAAGAATGAAGGATTTATTAATATAATTCAGTGCTGCCATGCCTGTTCTTATATGTTATCTATCTTCTGCAGTTATCCATCCATGATCGTCTAACACATAGAAATGGAGTACAAGAGAACTGCCAGTTATTTCACTGAGCAAGCAGAAAACATTTCAGTAGTTCAGGATCACTGGGCTTCCCCATTCTGTTGCTTTCAGAATACATGGAGTGAAGACAAACCTCCAAATATTACCTTAAGACAGAGGTCAACAGATTCAGAGGCAATTAGTTTGAAACTATTTATTTGTATATTTCTCAGAAAATCTGTTCCATTTAATGGCTGAAGTTTTGGTGTATCCCTTTGAATCCATTTATTTTCTAGAGGCTGATGAAGAGAAAGAATGGCAGCCAGTCTTGAAAGGTATATCCTAGACTAGAAACGAACCCTCAGAAAGGCTGAAACCTATACCCACTTACCTGGCAATAAGCCCTTTCCCGCACAATGTGACTTACTTCTGAGTAAACAGAGGATTGCACTGTTAATCTTATAGTCTTGCCCACCTCAGGAATGATTTGTAAAACAGTTTCAAGAAAGACCCAGAGACTGGGTTACTACACTATGAAGAATAACTTCATACTATACGCAGTCTACAGAGCATTAGAATATTGCCCGACTTTTACATTCATGCCACCTGAACTTGAAAACTGGTACCTTGAGCCTAAACACTGGGGGCTTAATTCTGTAATCTTTGTCCACCTAAACTTGTACAGAAATATATGTCGAAGACTGACTCCACTGGACAGCAAGTGGCATGGAAAACTGACATTTGGAGGTGATTTTCCCAATGGTAACCTTTGTTTACAGACAGAATAATTTCTTGGTAGGAAAATTGAAAAGTTCATCCTTCAATTCTATAGCGGTAGGGGTAAGATTAGGCTCAAAAGACTTTAAAGAACGCTTCAATGGTTACTTAAAATCAGTCTTCTTTTTTCCAAGCACTTTTGTTATGTAACTTTCCTGTTGTTTCTGTATTTTAAACTCAGATGCTTGTTTTCTGCAAAAAAACAAAACACATACACACAAATTGAGATAGCAGGTTGCAAGGACATTAACTACATAACTTTCTGTGTGGAAATAGGCATTTAAAAAAAATAGTCCTTACTGAACATTTGAAACATCAGGAAAGGATACCCATGTGTGTGTGAAGGCCCTTGAATAATCCTTCCAAATATACACAAAACTGGTAAAAATAAATTATTACGATTCCGACCAAAAAGGAAAGCCTTGTATAAGGATTACCTCTCCAGCCACTAGTTGAGCTGGTTCAGACATCATAATAAACCATGGTTAATCATGTTGGGAACAAGCTGCAGTAAGCTTCAGCTTTGCATTCTCCTATGTCAAAGTGTGCAATTTGCGTATATTTTCAGTGAATCTACTACAGGTGTCTTAAATACAAGAAAATCGGTCTGAATCCTATTGAAGTTAATGATAAATACCAGTGGAAGAAAGAGGTTCCAGCCCAAAATACTTACTTTAAGGTTTGCTTCTGCTTGTTGATGAAGTGCTGCAGCTCTCTGATCTCATTCTCTTTGTAGTTTAGAATGTCTTCCTGTTTCTGAATATGGGTCTCTATTTCTGTCAGAGGAATTTGGGAATCACTAATTTACTTTTTGTCTCCTAAATCTCAAAAGCTCAGGACATATAACATACATATGTGTATAGAATTCTTATCAAAATGTTTCGCTGCATAAGCCTGGTGTAATAACACCAAATATAGGTATTCTGTACTCCAGAATTCCAAGTTCTGTGCCAAGAATAAATATTATGCCGACGGACGAAAGGGTACATTCTGTTCAAAAGTTCAAAAACATCACCTGTGTATGGTGTGTGTGTGTGTGTTCTGGGAAATGGTTGCTGAATACTGCCAGGAATTTCTCCACAACTGACTATAGGTAACTCCTAAAGCTATGCTCCTTCATAATTTTGAATCTGATAACTCTGGATAAAGACCTTCATAAATAATTCTATACAGCAGTGTATATAGAATGTGACTGGAAGTCTCCCAAACAATGTTATAAACAGCAGTGGACTGATGAAATTAGGGAAATTACAAAGCACAAACTTATTAGGGGACTGGAACACTTTTCCGATGAAGAATATATAAAGCATCTGAGGTTTTTTAGTTTGGAAAAAATGACGACAAAAAGGAGACCCAAAACTCAGGTTTATAAACATATGCATGCTATAGAGAAAGTGGGGAGAGGGAGGGGGAGGGAGCGATATTTCACACAATACATAGAGGCAAACACAGTGTATGTCAACAGGAAGCTACAGCCATTCATGGCTGCAAGATACATGTTTACAATTGCTTGTTTGTCATATCTCAGCACATTTGTAGGTATACACTTACAGGTACAGCTCTAAAAAAATGCAATGTGTGAAGTGACCTTCATTTTAAGACAATAAAACAATCTAGTGGACTTACCAGTGCATTTGTTGATCAGTTTGTCTTTTTGGATTGATTGCTTTAGCACTTTGTTGTTTACACGAGAAAGTCTACAACAGAAGTAACAGTGACAAATTGTAAACAACAGTTTACAATGTTTTGACTGCTCCCTTATGCTAATGCTAATAATGAAATACTACTCAAGGTTATTAGGCATATTAAAAAAAAAACCTCTGTCTTGTGAGTGAGGGATAGGATGGACCATGAATTCGATTGCCATTAAAAAAATTAAAATTTATTTTTTTTAATGGCATTTAAATTAAATACCTTCCTGAATTCCTAGCACAGAGGGCTCACTTTAGTATTGCTGGATACTAGCAATAATTCAACAAACATTCCATAAGATTGCAGCACGTGCTTTACAGGAACTGTACAATGAAATGCCTTGTTGAAATGAAAAATTTGAATCTGATTATTAATCTCCTAGTTCATTAAAGTATTTAACTGCTTACAAAAGGAAGAAAAATAATGTCCAATTAGAATTGAGCACATCCAGTTTAACATTTGTGGTTCTCATTTAAGTCTTGTATGTGAGGGGCAGGCAGACTTCAGATTTCTGTGATCCCCCTTTTATTATTAAACTAGAGTCCCAGGGCCCTACAAAAGGTTTTAAACATCCAAAGCGTTCAATGAAGCATGCACAACGTGATGAAATGAAGCTGAAGGAAAAAAACAAAAAAGGTGCATTTTAGGAGTATTTTTTTTTAAGAACATAAGAAAAGCCATACTGGATTAGACCAAAGGTCTAGCCAGCATTAGGTACATATGGAATCTATAGAGTGGCCAGCAAGATGCCTATGGGAAGCCCAGAAATAGGGCATCAGTGCAATAGCACCATCCCACTAGTGTTCCCTAGCAACTGGTATACAGAGGCATACTGCCTGTGATACTGGAGGTAATACACAGTCATCGTGACTAATAGTCATTGATAGCTTCATCTCTCATCCAACAGAAATATAGGTCTGAAACAAAACTGCCCTTGATGAATGGTGACCATGATTATTCATACAGCATTTCAGATTTGGGGTTAATTAATAAGGATCCTTTCAAGAAAACAGCAAATTGTTTTCTATGTCAAGTAAGAAGCTAATATCCCAACACTATGCATGTTTATTCAAAAGTAAGTCCTACTTTGTCCCAAGGCTGCAAATCACATGCATGTTTACTTAAGAATAAGTCCCACAAAATAAAGTGGGACCTACTGGAAACCTCTTGCCTCTCTACAACAAATAATGAACACTCATGGGCAGCAAGAGAGTTGTTCCGAGAGGTACTAGGACCTAGCGGATTCCTCCTTCCTTCCAGCCTCTGAACTTCCAGTAAGAGAGCTGACTGGGAGAGAGGAAGCTGCTGGTCCCCTAGAGACTGGTTAGTTAACAGTCTATTTGAGGATTATAACTAATGTGATGTCCACTCTCTTTTTTATGCAGCCAAACTATAAGCCAGCTCTCTTCACAGAGACCCCTCCATCCATTTACAAGCATACGCGTTATCAAATGCTTGCTTCTCCCTCTCAAGTTGCTTTGACAGAATATCAATCTCCCCAAGGGCAAATTCCAGCTGTTCAGATGTCATAGCTAGATGACTCTTTGTCTTGGCATGTTCTTGCTCTTCATTCTGTAAATTAAAGTACAGTTGAAGAATTTAATTTATTATACTGCCTAAGCAAATTCACTGAGCAATATTTTAACACAAATAGCATCCGACTGCATCAGTACAAGAAAATATTATAGAATTCCGTCATGTTCTCTTTCTATCTCAAGTATTCCGATGCCTCTTCTCCACCTTTGAAAACATAGCATACTTACAATAACATACTTACCACACAGTTTTCAGTACAATAATGATCTATTTAAGGTCTACATGAGAACATGTACACAACTGTTCTAGTCGCTGTGCAAAACTATCATTGCCTTGATTGTTTTTATAGAAAGGAGGGGGTTAAAATATCAGAAATAAATGAATAACTGAAAAGTACACACCTCTAATTTCTTCACAATAGCCTCATATTCCTTATTGCTTACTGAGTTCTCCTCCTGCATTGCTATCTACAAAAAGAATGTTATAAATCAGTTGTTTGTATATCAGAGTTTTACTATTATGTAAGATTACGAAGGGTGTACTCCTAAGTAGGGATGTGCACTGACCCCCCGGATCGGATCGGATAGCGGATCGGAATCGGACCTGGGGGGTCGGATCGGATCGGATCGGATCGGAGGCTGGTCGGATCGGATCGGACCAGATGTCCGATCCGGATCGGACGCCATTTTGAATGCTTTTTCCCATAGCCAAGTATTGTTTTACAAAAACGCCTATAACTTTTTCATTTTTAAAGATAGAAGGATGAAACTTGGGCACATTGTAGACTGGTTAGGGGTAGTTATCTGTGAGAAATTTCAGAAAGATTGGTGCATGCATTTTGTGGCAATTAATTTTTTAATAAATACCCAGGAATGCCTATAACTTTGTCATTTTTAAAGTTACACACATGAAACTTTGCCACATTGTAGGGGGTACCTTGGGACCTATGTGTGTGAAATTTCAGAAACGTAGGTGCTTGTCTTGTGTGGCAATTAATTTTTAGAAAAATGGGTAGTAGTGGGGTAAATACAGTTACGCCTCCCATTTTTTTATTTTTGAAGATACAAACAGGAAACTTGGGCACATTACAGGTACCACTTGCCTTGATATGTGTGTGAAATTTCAGAAACATTGGAGCTTTCCTTGTGTGGCAATTAATTTTTGAAACAATGAGGAAAGAAACACCTATAACTTTGTCATTTTTAAAGTTACACACATGAAACTTTGCCACATTGTAGGTGGTACCTTGGGACCCATGTGTGTGAAATTTCGGAAACGTAGGTGCTTGCCTTGTGTGGCAATTAATTTTTTAATAAATACCCAGGAATGCCTATAACTTTGTCATTTTTAAAGTTACACACATGAAACTTTGCCACATTGTAGGCGGTACCTTGGGACCTATGTGTGTGAAATTTCGGAAACGTAGGTGCTTGCCTTGTGTGGCAATTAATTTTAGAAAAATGGGTAGTGGTGGGGTAAATACAGTTACGCCTCCCACTTTTTTATTTTTGAAGATACAAACAGGAAACATGGGCACATTACAGGTACCACTTGGCTTGATATGTGTGTAAAATTTCAGACAGCTGGGTCCAGGCATGTGGTGGCAAGGTATTTTTGAAACAATGAGGAAAGAAACGCCTATAACTTTTTTATTTTAAAAGTTAGAAGTCTGAACATTGCTCACTTTGTAGATGGGTTAGGGGTAGATATGTGTCAGAAATTTCAGAATGATAGGTCCAGGCATTTGATGGCTATGGAATTTTTAAATTACATGTTTCAAAAAAATTTCTACAGAGGCCAGGTCTTCCCCTCCCGCTTCCCGCGAAGAAAAGGAAACACTCTCTCGTCTCGATCCCTTTGATCCTTGGTAGTATCCATTACAGGGCTCGTGTCTGCTTGAGTACAAAGTGAAAGCAGACACGAGCCCTGTAATGGATACTACCAAGGATCAAAGGGATCGAGACCAGAGTGATCCTTCCTTGCACGCATGGCTGCAAAACTCAGCTAGGCTCAGCCGTTCTGCTTGAAAAGTGAAAGGAGGAAAGGAAACACGAGCCCTGTAATGGATACTACTAGCAACTTCAAAGGGATCGAGACGAGAGAGTGTTTCCTTTTCTTCGCGGGAAGCGGGAGGGGAAGACCTGGCCTCTGTAGAAATTTTTTTGAAACATGTAATTTAAAAATTCCATAGCCATCAAATGCCTGGACCTATCATTCTGAAATTTCTGACACATATCTACCCCTAACCCATCTACAAAGTGAGCAATGTTCAGACTTCTAACTTTTAAAATAAAAAAGTTATAGGCGTTTCTTTCCTCATTGTTTCAAAAATACCTTGCCACCACATGCCTGGACCCAGCTGTCTGAAATTTTACACACATATCAAGCCAAGTGGTACCTGTAATGTGCCCATGTTTCCTGTTTGTATCTTCAAAAATAAAAAAGTGGGAGGCGTAACTGTATTTACCCCACCACTACCCATTTTTCTAAAATTAATTGCCACACAAGGCAAGCACCTACGTTTCCGAAATTTCACACACATAGGTCCCAAGGTACCGCCTACAATGTGGCAAAGTTTCATGTGTGTAACTTTAAAAATGACAAAGTTATAGGCATTCCTGGGTATTTATTAAAAAATTAATTGCCACACAAGGCAAGCACCTACGTTTCCGAAATTTCACACACATGGGTCCCAAGGTACCACCTACAATGTGGCAAAGTTTCATGTGTGTAACTTTAAAAATGACAAAGTTATAGGTGTTTCTTTCCTCATTGTTTCAAAAATTAATTGCCACACAAGGAAAGCTCCAATGTTTCTGAAATTTCACACACATATCAAGGCAAGTGGTACCTGTAATGTGCCCAAGTTTCCTGTTTGTATCTTCAAAAATAAAAAAATGGGAGGCGTAACTGTATTTACCCCACTACTACCCATTTTTCTAAAAATTAATTGCCACACAAGACAAGCACCTACGTTTCTGAAATTTCACACACATAGGTCCCAAGGTACCCCCTACAATGTGGCAAAGTTTCATGTGTGTAACTTTAAAAATGACAAAGTTATAGGCATTCCTGGGTATTTATTAAAAAATTAATTGCCACAAAATGCATGCACCAATCTTTCTGAAATTTCTCACAGATAACTACCCCTAACCAGTCTACAATGTGCCCAAGTTTCATCCTTCTATCTTTAAAAATGAAAAAGTTATAGGCGTTTTTGTAAAACAATACTTGGCTATGGGAAAAAGCATTCAAAATGGCGTCCGATCCGGATCGGACCTCATCGGATCGGATCGGACCGGATCGGAGGTTGTCCGGATCGGATCGGATCGGATTTTCCCGATTTTGGGTCGGATCGGATTCGGAT
Source organism: Anniella stebbinsi (assembly GCA_029215795.1). Lineage (NCBI taxonomy): Eukaryota > Metazoa > Chordata > Lepidosauria > Squamata > Anniellidae > Anniella > Anniella stebbinsi. The sequence goes on along the minus strand of JARDYH010000003.1, from coordinate 124,983,927 downwards.
CGTGGATCGGATCCGATCCGATGCACACCCCTACTCCTAAGCATGTTTAGACAGCTGGGAGTTGTAGGACTTTTTTCTGTCTAAACATGCATAGGATTGCACCCTACATGTAATTAGTCATTTTACAGTCATGGCTCTATTTAGTTAGTTGCACCGAAGACCACTGATTTCAATGGGGTTAGACACATCTAAAACTGCCTAAACCCTGTTTAAAGCAGCCATCCCCAACCTAGTGCCCTCCAGATGTATTAAGGCTATAACTTCCTTAATTCCCAAGTGGAGATGATGGGAATTGTAGTCAATCACATTACAAAACAGTATCTACCCATTTCATATTACCATAACCACATCTGGCCTATGCCTTATTTCAGCTGCTGCATCTTTTGGAGAATCCCTGCTGACTTCTTGATTTGGTTATTACCTTAAATGAAACCAAATATAAAATCTCAGTCTTTCCTAGAGAGGGTTAGTTTCATTTCAGGTCTATGAGTGTACAAAGGAAATAATTAACATAATTAGAGCCTTGCAGGATCAGACAAAAGGTTCATCTATTCAAGGGTCCAGTTTCCAACAGTGGTTAGCTAGATGCTTCTAGGAAGTCCACAAACTGTAAATGAAAACAACAATTGCCACCTTTCATTGTGGTACCTGGCAACTGGTATTCAGAAGCACACTGCCTTTGAACTTGGGGGTTCCACCTGGATAATACTGCAGATTGACATTATGTAATCCTTTATAAGAACACTAGAACTTGCCCTGCTGCACCAGACTAACCTCCACCTAGCCCAGAATCTCGTTTCCAACAGTGGCCAACCAGAAGCTTTCAGGAAGCCCACCAGACGAAAGGAAGAAAGTCCTCTTCCATTATTTGCATCCCCAGAAATTGGTATCCAGCAGCATATTGCCTCTGAACACAAATGTCCTATTTAGCTATCACGTCTTATATAGTCCATTACAAATTGGTGCAGTGTGAAATGTTTCTGTTCAGTGTCCTGCTGCAGGATACTGCATTCCATTCTCCCCCCCCCCCCCCCCATCCCTATCCCAGTGATCAGCATTCCAGCCATTAAGCACACAAACATTTTTGGGTTTCTCCCCACCCTAAATGTATTTTGTACTGCAAATCTTGGAGGTCCACACAGGTGACTTCAGGAGCCACAAAGGCTTCACTTAGGTGTTGGCAACATGAAAGGGTCATTCAACAGGGCTGTATACTGATCATTGGCAGGGTTGTAAAACCCAAGCTTGCAAGAAGAGAAGAAAGGGAGGAGAGGCTATGGAGCCCAGTTTATAGTTGATGGGAGAGTTGAGTGGTTAGTGCTGACGAGGATCACGGAAGCTCAAGCTGAAATCCCCACTGGATGATCATATTTAGCCCAGCAATTATCACTTGGTCCAAGTGTTGGACTACAAGACCCAGAGTCCCCTAGCCAGCTATTGTGGGGCTTATGGCCCAACACATCTGGAGGGCTCCAGGTAGGGGAAGGCTGGTCTTACCCAACTCATAGGCTTGCTGTGGCGATAAAATTTGCACGGGGGAGAATCACATATGCTGCACTGAGCTCTTTAAAGCCAATTAATACATCAACGCGTAGGAGAAGGAGAAAAGCTTCTAGGCGGCGCCCTCCTAACCCTCAGGGAGCATTTTAAAAAGAAAAAGGTAATGATATTTGTGAGTGTAGGATGTTGGGTAGCCACAGGCAGGAGGAGGACTTCTGGCTCAACTTCTGTCAGCTTCTCGGGCGGTAACAACGCGACGCTGGAGCTGCTGCCGTTGCGGCTCACCGTCGCCTCCTACGCTGAGACCAGCTCCGACAACGACACTGCCATTCATGGCGCGGGAAGGGGGAAAGAGACCTCGTCCCCTGAAACGCGCCGCCTTTTCTCCCTCCGGCGGCTCCCCTGCCTGCCCCGCACCTGCCGCCTCAGCCTGCCCAGCAAAGCCTCCTGGGTCTCGATCAGGTCTCGCAGCTGCCGGAAGGCGGCGGGCGACGCCATTTTGTCCTCCCGACCTCCAGCCCACGCGGATTGGAAGTCGCCGCGCTTCCTCCTCCCGACCAATCACGGGACAGCGCCGAACGCTGCTCACGGGATTTTCTGGCTGCTCGCGCGAGAACTCGCCACCCCACCCGCTGCTCCCGAGGAAAGGGGAGGCTACGGTTGCACCGCCTGTTTTTCTAGTGTAGGGAATAGAAAGCAGCGCGTGGCTGCGGCCGCTCCTCGACGAAGCCCCGGATTGGCTCTTCTCCATTCGAAAATAGAACACTCCTCCCCCTCGAACGTCCCCTGGAAAGTGTAAGTGGGGAAAGACAGGTGTGATTCCAGCGGGGATCTCCGCTTTACATTGACAGAACCGTAAAAGTGCCATTAAGCCCAAGGCATCAATTCACTTTGATTTATTGGGGGATGCTGGTAGTTGTAAGGCCTTTTTTCTGTCTAAACATGCATAGGATTGTGCCCTTAATGCTTTTTAAAAAAAATCTGTCATAGGGATTTTTGACTGTAATGATGGCTCTTGAAACAAAGGTAATCTCCTGAAAGTAAGCGAGCTTTGATAGTCATATCTTTTATTTCATTTCTTATTTCCACACAACACAGCTACAGTTGTCATTTTCAAGGCTGAAGAACGCATTACATTTAATTTAATGGTTTAAAAAAGAAGCACGTACACACAAAACATTGTTTCCCAAAGGGTGTAGTGTTCAAACACTACAGTAAGTCCTGTTGAAATTGCCAAAGAGTTGAGGCCAAAGTAACAGAGAACTGTTTACTTCAAATCCGCTAATCGATCTAAGACAAGATATTTCCAGATTTTTTTAAAAATTCTAGGTAAGGAAAGCATTCCTTAATTTCTAGTCATCTGGTGTAACAATACACACCTATATAGTTTCTGAAAAATGAACTGTACAATCAAGATTCAGAGCAATGATATAATTACCATATTGCCAATGTGTATTTACATTCAAAAAAATAAGTCTCACCAAGCAACTTAAATAAACAAATAAGAATATTAAGCTTGTGGTTGATGTGAAATAAATAAAAACCAAAGACCATTTTTAGATCTCATGCACACTTGAAGTACATTTTAAAATAAGCTATTTCACAAAAGGTAAACCATCTCTTTATGCTACAATCTGCTATAGATTTCTCTATAACCTAACTGGGACAAACAAAATACACAGTTAATTTTATATATAAAAGTTCAGGATGTTAGTTTACCTACAATAATACTTTGTAAAATGTCATTACCTTTGTCACTTTGGGTGATGACAAGAGTCAGATACTACCTAAAAGAACCATTAGCTCTGAATTATACCTTAGCACATTTCTATGGATTTGGAGGATGTTTTTTCTGTCTAAACATGCATAGAATTGCGCTCTAAGAATATTCCCAGGCACATACTACCTAGCAATATTTGATTTAACTTGAATCTGCAAGTACAGCTAGGATGAAATATTGGGGGGGGGGGGGTCAGATGAATTACTGACAAAACAACGAGATATAAACAACATAGGCCAAAATTATAGACTTTAAATACACCTTCAAAATCCTGCTATCCTAGAGAAATTTAGAGGCATTTTAAGGTGCATACTGTTATAAACATATCATTAAAACGCTACACTGAATTTCCTCTGGAAACTGGATTCAGGATAAGGTAGAACAGAGAGGTGTCCATTGGCAATCCAGTAAAGGTAAATGGAAGCGATCATCTATTTTCTAGCTGTTGGGACCCAGATCTTGCCAAAAATTACAGTGAGCATTCATTCCCCCACATGGTCCAGATGGCCAAACTTTGAGCCCTGGTTCATTAACTAGAAGGATACCCTTAAAATTCAGGGCTACATCTCTGGGCTTCCCGGCTAAGGTAAAACCAATCTGTCCCCATCCATTGGCCAGAGAAAGAGCTAGTGCTCTAATGCTTGCTTTCCTCTTCTTCCTTTTTCCTATTGTATCGTGCTTTTTGGAGTGTGAGCCTGGATTGTCCTACCTCTTAATCTCTGTACAATGCTTAGAAAGTTTTACATGTTTCGTAATTTCATCATCATCATAAACAACAATAAATAAATAAATAAATAAAATCCTTGAGGCCTCTTTTTTGCAAGCTCTATTGAAACAGATCAGTGAGAGATATAAAAACGGATAGCAGAGCAAATCGTGTTTCCTTCTGTCTAAGCTTTTGCTGCAAGTCAGGTAGACAGCAGCTTCAAATAAATATGGGAATAACAAGGTAATATGCTGATGATTACTGATCTGACACTGAATGGGCTCTATGCTCATGGCAAAAACAGTGACCATGATGGCTGGGTTCCTGGGAAGCATGTGCTTGGCACCTGAATGGCAGCGAAGTATCAAATGAAGGCTGTTGCCAAATGTAATTAAACCTCCAAGGAATCACTAACATTTAAATACTACTGGGCCTTGGAATCAATGTACTGTATATATATTACAGCAAATGTTTATGGCTCAGTTCATATAGCTCTGTATACACGATAAAGATACCGTTCTAAGTCTCTAGCTTATGCTTTTCCTCTTGGTTATAAAAGGAAAACAGAGCCAAGTTGAAATTCCTACCAATAGCATACACAGTTTGTCAGTACTGCTAACTTCTCCCTTTATGCCTCTGCCAATTATCGACTCCTTTGTATTCCTATGAGACTGGAGAGCTTTTCACAGTGCTCAAGTTTTACGGATTCTGCTTTCTGTTTCAGGCGCTCATCTCTGTATAGCTTCGCCAAATTAGATAACTCTGATTCTGAAAAATGGAAAAAATATACTTGGTAGTTACATTTTATTTTGGTCTTTGTTACAATCTGGATTATTTTAAAACAAAAAAGTAGTACACTTATTTCACATTGTCAGAGTCCACTAAACTAGAGTGGACTGATATCTACTTCTTTGCTTTATATAATTTATAGACACTAACTTCTTTTGTGCAGTTAATTGACTTTGCTATATTATGAGTGCTCTTTAAGATATAGAGTTTTTGTCTAGATTTTAAAACAATAAGCACATGTATGATGCTTAAGGATGAGCAAAAGAAAACTTACTTTGTTGTTTTTCTTTCCTGCAGCTAGTCTGGATGTAGTCAATATAATCTTTTTCAATGTGTTTTTCAAGCTCTTCAAGTTCTTCGCCATTATAGTTATTTTCAAAGTTTTTATCAACATAGTAAGGCACCTGCAAGTTCTGTGTTTCTCTAACAATAGTGTGCCCTAGGGTCCTGTAAGAGTAAGCAAGTAAAGGACAGTGTTTTAAGCCTGCTTCGAAACAAAAAGTCTGAAGATATGTTTTGCCATATTAATATTTGTTCTTTTTCAGTCTGTCTTCTTAAGAAAATAAAAATTATGAAAGCAGATTATATATTTCCCCTTTGTTCTGCAATGTTCCACATCCTTCCATCTATAGGGTCCTGTAATGGCCAGAACTCTTTATTTATTTATTTATTTATTTATTGTGTTTATATCCCACCCTTTTTTCCTCAAAAGAACCCAAGGCAGCGTACATAATCCTCCTCTCCATTTTTATCCTCACGACAGCAACCCTGTGAGGTAGGTTGGGCTGAGAGTCTGTGACTGGCCCAAAGCCAGCCAGTGAGCTTCCATGGCCAAGTGGAGACTAGAATCCGGATCTCCCGACTCCCAGCCCAACACTCTAGCCACTACACCACACTGGCTCTATCCAGTTATTGCAAGATTTTTTATTATTCATTAATCAGATTTATATACCACTTTCCACAAAGTTTCAATGCGGTGGGCATACAGCATTACACCATCAAAACAGCAGTAAAATATAACAATAAACTGCATAGTAATAAAAATACTAATCACGGATAAAACTGCATGCTCTGCTGCACGCTGCAGAGCACAGCTGGCTGCGTCACATCGTAGAGATGTGAAGGCCCGGAAAAAAACCAGAAAAATTCAGGAAAAAATATTTTTTTTCCTTTCCCGCCCAAAATTTCCATTTTTCCCATTTTTTCTGGGGAAAAAATGAAAATTTTCAGAAAAAAAGGAATCCCCCCCATTTCCCCCCCAGGCCTTTACATCTCTACACATGTAAGGGAAAGTGGGTGAAAATATGGGTCTTGAGGTGACGTCTAACGTCAGAACTGTGGGGGTAGTGCTAAGGCATTCCAGAAGGTGGGTACTGTAACATTTAATGTTCTATTGCGAGTGCTCCTGAGGGCATAACACAGAAGCATTGGCGCCCTCAGAAGTGCTTCCTTTGATGGTTGCAAAGATCAGGCCGAGACATAAGAAGTGAGATGATCCCTAAGATAACACATAAAGCCCTAAACAACTTGGGAACAGGTTAACAACAACAGGTTAACAACAACACCTTAACAAACTTGGCCTGGTAGGTTATTGGCAGCCAGTGCGGTTCTTTTAGCAAAGGTGTAACTTGCTGTTAGAAAGAGGCTCCAGTGAACATTCTGCACCAAGACCAAGGGAAGCCCCGCATACAGCCAATTACTATGGTACAAGATCCACATAAATAGTTGCAAACACAGCCTAAAAGGATTATAGCTCTTTCTAGCGGTCATGGTTAGCTGATATTCCATTTCTGAAATGTATAGAATTTGCAAAATCTGGAAAATAAAGCCCAATAGCAGAGGACATGCCTTTAAAGAGCATTAAAATCATGTAACTTAAAATGAAGCTTTCCACTAGTTATAATGTTTATCTAAACCTTTGCTAAATCCCATCTCCCTTTTACTGCCCCTATTTTTTCCTAAATGAAGCAAATAAGCCTCTCCCATTTTTAAAGAGCCAATAATCTTTTACATCCCTTATAGCCTCTGTTGTTGTTTTTAAGTAGCTACTCAGCAGATAACGTAGCTACCCTGTTTAAAGCAGCTACTCAGCAAATAGGGCTGGAGGCTTTGGCTAGTTTTTATTTAGAAGCAACTGGTGTAAAAATGATGGACAAATCAATCCATTATTAACGTTTTTCAAACTGTATTCCAGCAGTTCTAATTTACAAATGAGCTGTTCTATCCGAGTAGTGCCCGGTGCAGTGTGCATCTCAATAGCGTATTTTGGGGTTATATCCAACGTTAGTCCTTCTTAGAGTTGACCCACAGAAATGAATGGTGCTTAAGTTAGACTAACATTGGATACAACCCATTATGACTATTCAACACCCCCCAGAAGAATATCCCATATCCTGGTTTAACGAAAAGAATAATTGCTTTCTGCAGAGTGCTAAGAAGAAACATCTAGTCCTTTTGTTACAGCTACAACAAATCCCCTTTAGGACTATTTTCTACATGGAAATTAATCTCCCTGCTGGAAAATCCCATGCTTCCAATGCATGCTTTTTCCACTGCAAGCAGTTTTAATCAGCTTCCCACTTTAACTGCCATTCCAACAACAGGCTTTCTGTAATCCCAAGGTTAACCTCCACACTGAAAAGGTTAGTGTGAAAAAGCCCTTAGGAGTCCTGAACAGCAAAGAAAAGTATCTGGACTTACGATTTGAAGAGGCTGTAGGGTGGATTAGTAGCCATTAGCTGAGTTACTATTGACACAGCTACTATAATAAAGACTGGCAGTAACTGGATAAATGCTGAGTAGCTGTTCTGCAAATGAAAACAATGGCTAGTCAAGGGTATAAGCTAGAGATGGAAGAAAATTGAAATCATTTAGGTAATTTTAGTCCTACTTAGAATAGACCCATTGAAATGAATGGTATTTAAGTGAGGCTAATGTTGGATACAACCTACAGCCCCAGATAGGAGATATTAGCTAGCTATTAGTCTTTTAAACGGGACTGGTTATGGTTTAAATCAGCACAAACTGATATTGATGAAAAATTTGTATTTTTGATCAAGTATTGTAATGCGAATTACACGACAAAACAAGGCAGTTTTCATGCTGCTTTGCAAAGCATTTGGAAAAGATGCCTGCTCATTCCTTTGATATGCATAATGTTGCCTTGAATGGGTCACTGCTATCATCACCACCACCCTCACTCCTGGCCTTGCCTTCTGTTATGTAAAAATAAATGTTAAATTTTTGCTTAAAGCCGAAGACCTGGATTCTATTTTTTTAATCAAATATGCAACTTGGTGTAATGCAGGGGTAGGGAACCTCATGCTCGGGGGCCAAATCTGCCCACCCACACCAGGGCCCAATTCAGATGGACACATCCCTTCCCTTGGTGCTACCCCCTTTCCTGCAGCCATTGATGGTTGGTTCCCCAGCTTTTGTGCAGTGTTTTCCCACCACTCTAAAAGGCTGAAATGTCCGCCCTAAGGCTTTGTTATTCGCAGTAAGAGCTTTAAGCTAAAACAGGGTGGTATTTTCCACCGGCTTCCTTTGTTTTTTGCCCCGCCCACCACTTGAATATGCCCCCCCCCCAGAACTTCTCTGAAAGGGCCCTTGGGCAGAAAGAAGTTCCCCATCCCTAGCTGTTAAGGGGTTTCCTAAAGAGTTACATCTTTTTTTTGTTGAGGGGCAATTCTTAACTTTTAAGTTATTGGATTGGGGGAAATGCCTTTGTTCTTGCAAATAGGTCCTACCTCGAGAGTCAATGGGTTGTGTGAGCAGGAGGCAGCTTGCGTAACAGATCTTTTGATATACACCCGGCCCTCCATGTGCACCTCAAATTCTTTACCGGAGGGTTAGGAGGCCCTGCTGAACAATGGGGACTGTGTGGTATAAGGCTGCAGTGGCAGAGAGGAATTGCTCCAAATCATGGGCAGGGAACTTGCGCCAGAATTTGCAAAAACCACTTTCCTCCCTTTTCCAGTCACAGAAGCCTCTGCTGGATCAGAGCCGACTGTGAACAGGAAAGCAGCATTCAGTAACCCGGGAGGGAGCATAGCTTAGTGGTAGATCATCTGCTTTGCATGCAGAAAGTCCCAGCTTCAATCCTTGGAGCTCCAGGTAGGGCTGGGAAAACTCTTGCCTGAAACCCTGGGGAGCTGCTGCCCGTCAGTGTCAACAAAACTGGGTGAGATGGGCCAAGGGTCTGATTCAGTATAAGGCAGCCTCCTATGTTCTTATGTTCCAACCTATTGGTGTGGGAGCTGGTTGTTTTTACTGAAAAAGATGGTTCTTGAGACGTTCACTGCTGAGATGGAAGGACAAGAGCTTTGTACTTTTAAATTAAAAATGTTTAAGAGAACAATCCTATGCCTCCTAGATGGGTGGGGGCTGGGGCTGGGCATAGGATAGTTCAGATTCCTGGATCCGAGGGTGGAGACAAGGCTCTGACCTCGGTCCAAGGAGTCTGAGATTCCTGCCCCCTTCCCCTCGCAGTCGGCACAGAGAGAATTGCGACGACTGCCTCTTTGAGCTTGCAAAAGTGAATGCAGAGAGGAGGGGAAGAGGGCGGTGGTGTGGGCAGGGGTGGACTGGGGTGTGGGCAGGGGTGGACTGGGGTGGGGGGTGGGAATACAAGCCATTCCAAGCCCTCTCCAGCCTCCTTCCCCCACCCCACTTCACAGAGCCCTAGCTAAATGGGCAAAAGCATTTGTCTAGCAAAAATGCAGAGAGTGAGAGAAGTGTGGAGGTGAAGATCGCCTCCACCGCTCCTCCTGTTCTGCCTAGAACGCTTGTAAGCCTCCAAGTTCCCAGACTGATGGGTATCTGGGCAGGATTGCACCCTAAAATGTTCTAAAGCCGCTCTTGATGGGGGAAGCATTCCATTTTAGGTATTCCATTGCAAAGTTCATGCAACATCTTTCGGAATCCCATTTCATAAGGAGATGGAAGAGACGGCACAAATAGTAGATTTGTTTCTCATTAAAATCTATGCGTTGTACCAAGCGGGGAAGATGCATTGTCACTGGAGGAGAATGTTTGCCAATGTGCAGTGTAGAATAGCCTCCCCCAGCCTGGAATCCTCTAAACGTTTTGGACTACAAGTCCCATTGTCCCTGACCATTGGCCATACTGGCTGGAGCTGAGGGGAGCTGTAGTCCAAACCATCTGAAGGGTGCCTTGCTGGGGAAGGCTAGTGCAGAAGATACGGCGTCAGACTTTGACGACAGAGATCTGGGCTCAAATTCTTCACTTGAGGACGAAGCTCACAGGGGACCCTGAGCCAGCTGTTCCCTTGGAAGCTCACAGGCTTGTTGCAACATCAAATGGGGTCGGTTCATGAGTGCATCGGAGGATGTTGGATATACAAATGTGACAAATATGTAGGAGCAATACGAAATGATGTGCTGTTCAATGATGCACAAATGCATATCCACAAAATTGCCACTAGAGGAAAGTTAACTTTCAGCTTGCACCCATGTATGCTTTCTCTGAAGCAAGCCCCAAAGAGCTGAATGGGATTTATGCTCATATGCACGGGGCTGTAGCTTCTCCCTCCGCTCCTGGCAAACACTATTCCCTATGATTAAAAAAACAAATCCTGCCTAGTCAATGAATTGGAAGAACAACTTACAATTAAGAGCTCTAAGAAGGATAAATACCACTTGCTTTTAAAGTGGTTCAAGTAATAGCAAATTATAATACCAGATTCTTCCCTAAAGATAAGCAACACGCAGGAGCTCTATATGAATATTCATAACCTCTCCCAAGTACCTGTGGTCTAGTTTCTTCCTCCTCTTCCTCCTGTGTCCAAGTCCTCTCATGCCTGTTTCGCTGCTGATAACATGGGGGATCCATTGAAGAATTTGAAAACATGTGTATATTTCCTGAGTTTAAAACAATAATAATGAGAGGAAAGAGGCTGTCTTTTTAAAAATGTAATAGCAGTGCATGTCCCATCCCTAAGGAAGGAGGGATGGCTTCTTGTTCCCATCATAGGAATCTTAGTTTTTATTTTTAAAAGTTAGTTTCTAGTCTTCATTGGTTGTAGAATGAACAAGCAGTATAGTTTGGATCCGGACTTGCCCTTCTACAAACAGAAGGGATCCCTCTGCTCATGGAAGGGACTCCGATCCAGCAGAAGCTCCGGTGATCTTTGCCAGTTCCCCCTTTTCCTGCAGCACCCTGGCTCACTTCACTCTGTTCTGGTGGGTCTCCAATACCCTGGAACAGGGCTCCCCAACTTTTGTAGACTGGTGGATTCATTTGGAATTTTGTTCTCACAAAATGGCTGCCACAAGGGTGGGGGTTTGCCCATTCATAAATGGCTACTGTGATGGGTGCGTCCTGTCACAAAACACTCATTTCCCAGAAGGCAAACTGCTGAGACTAAAGAAAAGTAACTTGCCCAAGTATCTCATTGCAAAGCAGAGGTCGGGTATGAATTCCAAAACACAAAACCCCCTTTTTGGAATCCAGATAAAGATGGATCTGGATGGCAGCATTTCACTTTGCCGCATCCCAGCCTCTCGGCTACAAATAATAATTCCGTTTCGGGCAGTCTACCTCAGTTTAAGGCAGCTTCCTATGTTTCTATGAAATGGGGAATGGGCGTCTGAAATGACTGCAAATCCTGGACTTCTGGGGTATTTAAAAAAAAAAAAAAAAGCAACAGCAACTTATACTTTTATTACAGGGCTTTCCCACAGGCAGGGAATAACTGGAGTCACTTAACAGCAGCTTTGGTTGCACTTCAAAGCAAAGCTTGAAAAGGAATACTCACCTGTAGGGAAGTTTCCTCCAAAAAACATATTAAATATTTCTTCTGGCGTAATGTCTGCTTCGAATTCTCTGTAATAGTTATAATGCTTGGGTAGGTTGGTATAAAAAGTTTCTTCTTCATCTCCAAATTGATCATATTGTAATCTCTTTTCAGGGTTGCTCAAAACTGCAAAAGCCGTGCCTATTGCTGCAGGTTGGAAGAGTCATGGAAAAAAAATAAGGTTGTATTCTTGTCACTGATCATGTTGACTGTGATCTAATCTGATGCCCAGCTAACGTTGCACTGCAATGGGCTAAGTGCCTTACACAGCAATCCTATGGCCTACTGCGTCTCGGGTGTCATAGGATGCTGCAGATCTCCTCTTCCGCTCCTGTAGACAAAGCTACGAGAGCAGAGGAGGTGATCCTATTATGGATCTTCCTCCGCCACCCCCACCCCCGGCTGCTGCAGAGAGCTCTGTGATGGCTCCTCTTTCTGAGGTCATTGGAGAGGGTGGAAAGGAGGCATGCTGATGGGCAGGGAGAGGAGAGGAAAGTAGAGGCTTGGAATTATTTCATTGTATCAGTAGAACACCCTGGGGGCATTATATGCCAATCCTTCTCGTTTGCTTGAATCATCTCGATATTGTAAATACATTTACTGTATTTGAGCAAATATAGTTTGGGATACTTAGACTGACTAGTCTTAACCAAAACATTATCCTCAATATGTGAAATCTTTGGACAATTCCACCACATGTGGGATAATGTCCCCATTTCCACATCCCCTCCAGTAGCTACCAGTTCCAGTTGTCATATAACATGACATATTGTATTGGGAGTGAAATACTGGCATTAAAGAAGCTTTGATCATTGTTCCCTTAAATGCGCAATTAAGACAATTCACAGGGCCAACCTCTCATATCTGATTCCAACACAAATCAGTTTAATTAAATCCCTACTCCAAGCCACCACATATCCTGGGTAAGGAGCTCATACCAGAATGATATAAATTATTGACACAAGACCGTACCCACGACAGAGTGCGCATGAACAAGACTCTCAAATGCAGTTGTTTCCCTCAAGCCAGCACGGCTAAGATCTTCCTTAGCATTTCTGTTTGCAAGAATTGGAACCAACGTACAAGAATTTCTCTTACATTTCCCCCTTGCAGTGATCGACAGAGGACAACTCCATTTTCGTATGTCATGACTGCCCCATCCAGACTCATTCACATACCTTTAAATGCATCTGTTGCTCCTGGAGCACAGTTCTTGTCTGGGTGAAATTTAAGGGCAAGTTTTCGGTAAGCTTTCTTCAGTTCTTCGTCTTTCGCATCTTTCCCAACACCTAGGATCTCATAGTAATTCTTACTGTTCTTTATCCTACAAAACAGGCCGCACAGTTCTTTAATTACATTACCTTTTCCCAAAGAGCATCTACAGAAAGTTTCTCACTAGATACCCAAGTGCACTTTCAAATACAGGAAAGAAAAACTGCCAGCAGTTGCAAGTCTCTTCGTTTAGACTTGATTGCGGATCGACTTTATTGAGGGCAAAGCACATCAGCCTTTCTTGGTTATCCGAAACAGCCAAAGTTAAGCTTGGCGATGGGGAAAAGGTCCCACAAATGCCTTTAGCAGATTGCTCTTGAAATGTCTTTGTAGTGAACCTTAGGTGGGAGTGGCCAGTCAGGAGGGGTGGAATGCAGACAGGAGAGAATGCATGGAAGGGGGAGTTAGTGTCAGGACTGGGCCCAGGCTCCCTGGTTTGGTTTCTGACTCAGATTCAGAGATGGAGCCAAAAGAAGTCCAGCCGAAACAGGGAGCAGGGCAGAAAATTCCCCAAGACTCTTCAGGAGTCAGCTAAGAACTTTCCCAGGGACTTAGCGAGGAAGAGGGCCAGATTCAGAGACCGTTTTCCCCTGTCCCCGTGGGAACCCAGCCTCTGTCAAAGGGGGAGGAAGCACCAGAGCTGACAGATGCCAGAGCCCTGTTGCCAAGTTAAGTGGGGGGAGCTGAGATGAGGCGGGAGCCAGCCTGCCAGGTTGGCTGCCCATCAGAAGCTGGTCGGGAGGATCCTCTCTGAAGGGAGGAGCCCGGAAAAAGACTGCTAAGCACGGCAGGAAACCCGTCCATTAGTTGGAAGACAACTGCCTTGCTTTCTGTAGTTCTCTTAACAAAGCCCTATTTAGCTAATTAGGCCTAGAGGCCTGCTCTCATCCTTTGTAGTTGTTTCAGGTGTGAAGAGGTGCTATTAACTGAACAAAAGAGTTTGTGGACTGCACAGCAAGTCTCTGTTGCCTGACTATTCAGCGGGAGGGATTCGAATCCCTGACCCTTGAGGGAGAGTGGAAAAGAGTGATGAGAGGTTCTGGGGAAATGGAAGGTGTAGTGTTGATTTTATTTGGAGCATATGAGTTTTTATACTGACTTGTTCTCATAGTCCTTGCTCACTCAAAATATTCTGATCCTATGAAGTGTAAATAAACCCAGTTTATGATTTTCAGAAAAATCCGGAATAGTGCTGTTTTCTAGACAGAATACACATTGGTAAGGTGTGAACTCCTCCCCAGGAAATATTTCATCCTATGTCTTCATAGCAGTCAAATTTATGCAGAACTATAAAGGAAGAGCGCCCACTCTTCCAAAGCTCTCTGCGCATCATAGATAATCTGGTGACAGCTGTTTCAAGTAAAAAAGGGTCTGCTGAATCCTAGTGCTAGGTTGATGAAGGGACTGAATTACTTAGCAGCCCAAAATCACTCTCATCTCTTTGGACCTTGGGTGAAATCCAATTATGCCTGTGCAAAGGCAGGATGGAATCCACCAGATCTGCTCTGGAGGATTGTGGGACTCTGTGGAGCAGATTTTGGAGGCACACAGGAGGCTGTAGGAAGGAGAAGAGGGTGGGAAAGCTTTATTACTGCTCACGCAATATTGGATGTATTTGACCCCACTAAAAAATCAGAGTCAATAGCTGAGATGCCCAGATCCTCCTCTGGTATTATTGGAGGAGTGTCAATTGCTGACACATGAGGAATTAGACGTTGAAGCAATTGAATCTCTTCACACCACAATTTGCAATCATGACTTTTAATGATTAGTAACATCTAACTGAGGAAAGGTGTAGCTCTATCTAGTTTGAAGAAGGCAACGGCAAGACCTCAATTTGTATTGGGGGTGGGGAATGAAGTCTACCCTGGACTCTTACAACTTATCGAACTACTGGCTTAGCATCTGTTCTTACATTTCTGGCTAGAGTTGTTGAACAAGCAGTTACGGGTACTTCTGGGTGAAATGGTTTACCTAGGTCTATTTCAATCTGCCTTCAAGTCAGGGTTTAGTAGAGAGACTGCTGTGCTCACCCTGATGAATGATCTTCCCCAGGAGAGGTATACCATGGGACGATAGTATCAAAAGCCGCTGAAAGATCAACGTGGTGACATTCCCTCTGTCTGTTACAGGTTAAATCTTTTTTTTTTTTGAACAGGCATTTTAATGACAGCCCATTCTAACATTTCAGCTGTCTCTCAGCTGCTTTATGATGACAGTGTTGTTTTATTGTACATTGTTTTTTGTGAGTTATTTTGGTCATGTTCTTGAACACCGCCCTGGAAAGATGAAGTGTGTTTTCAAAACATTTTAATAAATAAAATTAATAAAGCAGGTTTAGCTGATTTACCAGCTATGCCTCTTCCTGGAAAAGAGGGATCTAATGCTATGGTGTTCCACGTCCTGGTAACCTCTTGATTGGATTAGCCCAACACGCTCTACGTTGGCTGCCCTTGAAGATGGTTTGGAAACTACAACTGTGTCAAAATGCACGAGCCAGATTAATATCTAGTGTTAGCCACAGGGACCTATTTTGTATGAGCTTCGTTGGCCGCCAATCTATTTTCAGGATAAATTCAAAGTATTGGAACATGCTTTTCAAGACCTTTGCAGCAAGGGTCCACAATTTACTTGCCATCATGGCAAATGTTCTGTTGCCCTCTGCTGGGCATGATGAGAGATGCCCAGTTTTCATTCCAACCTTGTTGCTGGGGAGGGAATAGGGATGTTGGAGAAATCCACAACAGAATCAAATGAGTTCAGATTTCTGTGAATCCAACCCACGGATTCTGCAGTGGAACGCCTTTTCCCAAGTCACACAGATTCTGTGGAGTTGCAGATTTTTTTTTACATTCCAGAATTTTACGCAAATTTAGTAGTACATTCATTACCAAGAAAAACCCAGCAGCCTAAGATGCACATTTCCCCCATAGGCTAAGGCATAAAATATGTATTTTGGGGTGGGGAATTCGCACATTTGGGGAGGATTTGCGTATTCGGGGGAGATTTCCAAATTTTCACAAATATGAATTTGCGCAAAGACGGGGAATTGGGAAAAAAAACCAATTCCACCAATGTGCGGACGGTGGAACGAAAGGCACCTCACAATCGCGGATGGAATCCATACATCCCTAGGAGGGAGAGGAGATCATCCCACAGTTGGGTTGAATAACTGAATGCAGTATTTTGTCCTTCACATTCACCTGCTATTGTACAAGTTGACAAACAACAACCCTCCAATATTTTTAAAATCAAGCATATTTTTAAAAAAAACACCACATCCCAGAACAATACCTCAGCTACTATAACCTTGACTTATACAAACTGCTATTTGGTTACAAAATTGGCTTGGGGTGTGAATTTCTTCACTTTTGCAATCTAGCTCTTTATATTTCAGAGTGCATTTTTTAAGGTTATCAACCAACTGAAGAACTGTCAGTTGATCGATCACTGATCTCCTGATTGATTATATTTAAACAAATATATTTCATTTTACTTTTTTTGACACTTGAAAAAAGCATAAAAGAAAGTTATCGTTTAATAAATAAAAGCCGCTCCTCATTGTTGGAAGAAAAGACCATCAAATATGTTTTCACTCCCTAGAATTAAAGTAGACTTTTAAAAAGTGCCCTTAATTAGCAGCCTTATCAATTAAAACTGGCCTGTAATGATCAGCGAACATGGAAGTTTCCTGAGGAACATCTTGCCCTGAAGGGACAGGAGAAGAAGCAGACACAGTCTTGGTGAGCTGCCACCATATCGCTCCCCATGGTGCAGGATGGGGGCGGCTCACCATCTCCCTTCCCCAATGCCACCAAAACGGCACCTGAGGAAACATCTTGCCCTGAGGGGATGGGAGAAGAAATAGATCAGTCTTGAACTCAAAAGGAGAAGAGACACTGCAGAAGAGGAGAAAGAAAAGAGCAACAGGCCAGCCAGATAGGCAATAGATGCAGCGCAAACCTGAGTTTCAGGAATGCATTCCCATCCATCTGAACCAAAAGCATCCCCTTCATGCTTCCCACCCATCCCTTCTTCCTGCCAATCCCTTTCCTTGGGACTGGCTTCTTCTTAGATTGTAAACCTGAGAGCAGGGACTGTCTAATTACGGATTCTTGTGACCTGCTCTGGGAGTCTTTTGACTGACGAGTGGGATAGAAATGTTTTGAATAAACGAACATGACAAATAAAGCATTAACCAGCTAGATGGATTACAGGTTGCATTCTAGTCAGCGAGGTTTCCTATTTACCTTTGCACCCCAAGCAGCTGTTCCTTTGTGTAGGTCATGCTACTTTCCCCAGAGATCGATGGATTCCTTCCACTGTCACACACATGCTCTTTTTTCATCCTCTTACAATCGCTACAGCCACAGCAGTCAAAGTTGTCTCTTGCTTCCTCAGATGGGCATGGATTTCTTCTGAGCTCGTCAATTAATGCTGCAAAGAAAGACAGGCCCCTTCTTTGTATAATTTATTTATAATTGCCAGAAGGGAACACATAACTTCGTGCTTCACAAACACAACCCTCTATCAAATGGGGAGGGGAGAAAGGTCTTATTACTGTAAGCTATGAACTATATAGTAATGTACAAGAAGAGCCCTGCAAAGATCCTTCTAGTCCAGTAGTGGCCAGCCACATGCTTCTTCAAAGCAGCACTAGAGCATGAAGATCGCTCTTGCCTTGTTGTTCTTGTCTGCTATTTGCCACACCTCCTCCTGCAACTAGTATTCAGAGGAATATTACCTCTGAACTGGGAAGTTCCATTTAGCCATTATCAATAGAGTTGTGGCCTTGTGTTCAAAAAGGAGACCGAACAAAGAACAGAACATTTTTATTTTCAGTAGTGATGTTTTTGGGAATCTGTGTTCTCTTATTTTGATGACTTACCTTGTATTGATTATTTTTAGCTTGCAGTTTTAAAAGTGATCCCAGAGCTTAGTACCTGGAAAAGGAATTTATAAACCTAACAAAGCCAAAGTTTATACTCATCACTCCATATTATGTTTTGCTACCTCACTGTAACAATGAACATCTTAAACAGAAACTTGCTACAGCAGATGGAAGACATGAATA
Organism: Anniella stebbinsi; assembly: GCA_029215795.1. Lineage (NCBI taxonomy): Eukaryota > Metazoa > Chordata > Lepidosauria > Squamata > Anniellidae > Anniella > Anniella stebbinsi. The sequence goes on along the minus strand of JARDYH010000003.1, from coordinate 124,965,989 downwards.
TGTGAAAGGTTTAGAATTGCAAGAGAAATAAAACAAGTGTTTCCAAGGTTATAATCACACTACACTTCAGGCCAGTTCACACGTGCTTGAACATCCCTTGATTTCTCAGCACTTGATGACTATCAGCTTAATGTGTGAACTACGTTGAAAACCATTGTCTTGAAGCAATATAGAAGTACTGACTTTAAATAATGAAGACCAGTTCCTATATTCATGTACGGTGCTTGATGACTGCATCATCACGGGACAACTTGCTTGTATAAGTTCTGCCCATGGTGTTTGACCCATATTGACATAAAATGGTAACTAGAAGGTCCTGCTACTAAAATCCAGGATTCATTCATCTATTTCAGCTTTTCCCCGCATGGTACTGTCTAGTTATTTTAACTACAACTCCCATAATCCCTGATCATTGGCCACGCTGAAAGGGGCTGATGTTAACAGAACTCCAAAGCTTCTACAGGGTACCATGTTGGGAAAGGCTGATCTAGTTTCTTCCTTTCTATCCCCCACTAACCATAGTTGGCCCCAAACCCCTTTCTCTTGCATTTTACCATTTCTATTCATGGTTCTCCAGAACTGAAGATAACTTCCATTCTCAAATCCAACTTTGCAACTTTTCTCACCCAACTCTTTAACCCTGCTGCACTATCACCCTATTCAGTCCTGCCCACCCCCATTCCAGCCCTCCATAATCTTAGAAATACCAGAGGAGTAGCTGTGCTAGTCTAGCTATTGCAACAAAAAGAAGGAAGAGTTTGTGGTATTCTAAAAACTATTATTTTCATTGTAGTACAGGCTACTGCAGGCCGGATGCACGAATTAATGTCCTTAGGTTGCAGATATCTGCACATGCACACGCGAGTAGAGAAGAGTATTGCAAATAGTAAAGCCAAAAGGCCACGGAAAAACAAGGGATAACATTAGGTCTGTGCCATTCCTATGCAAAACTCATAGCTCCTTATTTTCTACAATTGAAGAATGTGCCAGACACAATGCAATATTCTTCTCCCTACCCGTGTGTAAGTCTCTGCCAACTGAAGGCAACATTCCTTGCTTGGAAATCCTGGGATGTCAAGCAGTACAGACGTTGCTTAAATAATAAACAAAATAATAATAATAATAATAATAATAATAATAAATTTGACAAATGCCTCTGATGAAAGCTTTTGCCACAATACATTTGTCAAGTCTTCAAGGGGCCACCAGGCTCTTTTCGGTGAGGACTTGAGACCCCACATCCCACCATCTCCCCTAAGGATAACGCCCAACTCCGCCTCAGTTCACCTAAGCTCTGGCAGCAGCAGCAGCAGCAGCAGCAGCAAGTTACCTTCAGCCCATCGCTCCCCAGGGCTCAGCACTGCCATTTTCCATCTGGTGGAGAGGGAGGAACGACGAGCGGGGACGAGACGAGTTCACGTGATGCAGGATCCCGACCATAGGGCAACCTGGGTGTTGTAGTCCCCGCATATTAGCAGCCGCTCAGAGCGACCCGCATCCTTTGACGGACGAGGAATTCACGCTATAGAAAGTGAGTGTGTGTGAGAGAGAGAGGTGAAGATATATGTATTTTAATACGAATCTCGTCAAGCGGATCCCGCTCCTGACACAAACTGTAACGGGCACCGCAATCGAACCGTTTTTCCCCCTTCCCACATTTTCCGACGCGAGCTTTCGCTATAGAGGCGCCGAGGCCTAGAGCGACGCCTCCTTCAGCGTCCATAGAGAATCGTGGCCTAGAGCGACGCCCAATTGAATACCGGAAGTCCAAGACGTGAGGCGCGTAGGTGGGGGGGAGGAAGAGAAGAAACGTCCAAGACGTGCTCTGCGTGGCTTCCCTTTCCCCGTCTTTGTGTGGACTACTAGGGCGTCTCTCAAAGGCGCGAAGGCGTAGAGATACACGCAGTATTTCTAAGATGTACAAAATGAAAGCCGTCCCTGGCCACTGTTGTTCTACGGGCAGTGACGGGGAGCGAAGTGAACCGCTCTGACGAAAGCCCTCCCTGCGTTTCTTTTAGCATTAGAAAAAAAGGGGGGGAATGGCGTCACGCCTTTAATTTTTGTAAAGCGTCCAGAGAGCTTCGGCTATTGGGCGGTATAAAAATTGCAATAAATAAATAAATAAAAACGGCTCACTTTTAGAGCGGAAGCGCCAATCAGAACTGGCAATGTGTGAGATTACAGCACATCCATAAAAAAAAACACTAAGCAACACTTTAAAATGGTTTATAACGGTTTAGAACCGTTATAAAGCAGTAGTGTAGATAGCTTCACTTATCTCTATGGCTCTGTGCCGCCTCGTCATAAACAGGGCCCCTTCAGCAGCTAGGTGTTTTCTTTACTTTCTTGAGTCTATGTTGGAATTTCCATCTTAGGAACTGCCATGGTTTCCGGTTCCCGGAAGCTTTCTTTGCCCGCTGGCGGAAGTGGCGCAGGCCAGGCGCGGCGGTCGTGGGAGGAGGGGGGGTGAGTCGCGCAGGCGCAGTCGGCGGGAGTGCTGGTTTGGAGGGAGGGGGCAGCGGCGTCTGGCGCTGTTCCCGCCCCCAACCCCCCCCCCACCCCGGTCGTTTTTGCGCGGCGTTAGCGGCGAGGACGACGAAGGCGGGAGGGCGTCGTGGTGGCGGCGGCGGCGCTGTGGAGGCCGCTGCTGGCGCTGCGGTGGGAGCGGGCCGCGCTCCCCACTTTCGTCCCCGTGCGGCGCGGCTCTTAGGCCCGGGAGGACGGACTCCCCCCTCGCCCTCTCCCCCCCTCTCCGCCCTGGGCGGCGGCGGCGGCGGCGGCGGGCAGGTCGGTCGCGGAGGGAACAGGTGAGTCATTGGGCCCGGGGCGCGGGGTGGGTGGGGATTGATCACGGCGGGGGTTTGCTCCTACTCGGGCTGTTAAGCCTTGCTAGGGCCGCATCTTCAAATAACCAAGGGTCGAGGCGGCGGCGGCGGCTTCTGATTTCCGCATAGGGATATTTGTATGACTTCCACCCAGCCCAGCCCACCCCACCCCCGACGAAGCCGTTGAAGGGTGGAGTATAAATCCCTAAAACAAGGGTTGCAGGTGCTTTCCCCGCTCGCTCATTAATAGGAGCGTAGCCTTCTGTTCCGTTTTTAATCCTTGCATCTTTGATTTTGGGTTTCTGCGCATGTCCAGAGTTCCTTTACCACAAGGACTACCTTGTGTGTGTGTGTGTTTTAAAAAAGTGGGTGCGGGAGGCTTGTTGTGCCCTAGGATATGGTTATCCTACAGCTCAGCATCCTTGTTGAGAGGCCTGTGTTTGTGCCTTCACAAATCTTGGATGGGGTTTACTTTTTGTAAACCGCCCAGAGAGCTTCGGCTATGGGGCGGTATATAAATGGAGTAAATAATAATAAATGAAATAAATAATAACGATCGTGTGTCCTATGAGTCTGGTGATAGACAGCAGGGTAAAGTTATAGGCAAGTGGTAGGCTTTATACTGCAGTAGTTCTTGGGGACTTTTGATAGATTCCTGTGACAGATGGTTTTTAAGGACATAAGGAGACTTTTGGGTTAGGCTGTAGTATCCTCCCTCCCTCAGTGGCCAGCCAGATGCCTCTGGGAAGGCCATAAACCCGGCATGACTGAAACAGTATCCCTTGTGTAAATGTGTAGTCTGGAATCTGTTTTCATAGATTTCTGGTATAATATTGAAAACTCCACAAATCAGTACTGTATTGAATGTATTAGGAAAGATTAATTTGAATATGTTAGGAGGGTGCTGAAAGATTGGGGGTCTGATCCAAAGGGGACCCCACTGATTTCACTGGGATCTATTTCCAAGTGTACATGTTTAGGAAAGCAGGTGATGCTGTTCTTATGACAAAAACTAGCTGCAGCTTTTCCCTGTTCTGCATATCTATTATGCGTATGGGATCTCTCTCCTCCTTTAAGTGATAAATAAAAAAAACCAGGATATCATGTTTACTCATACTCTCCATGATTTTCCTATGTTAGGGTGATCAAATTGCAAAGGAGGACAGCAGGGATCCTTTAGTTATACACAAAGGAACATTTTGAGAGATTTAGGAGTGTACAAGGCAAGCTTATCCATGTTCACCTGGAAGCAAGTCTCACTGTGTTCAGTGAGGCTTATATCCAGGAAAGTGTGCAGAAGTTCATAGGCTTATAGTGCAGTTCTATAGTGAGGTCAGAAGTAAGACCAACTTAGTTCCAAGTGATTGTGTGTAAGATTGCTGCCTTAATCAGTTAACCCTAATCATGGAGTGTATTGTTGGCATGTTCTACATTGAGTTGAATGGCTTACTGCTGACTCTCCTCCATTAAGGTGGTTTCTACTCTGCTATTAAATTTGACTGAAAGAACATACCCTCAGCCCTACTGAACCTTGGTTTTGAAGCTAGAATTTATTCAGTTCTGGCCATAGTTCTGCAATACAAATAAATAGGCTGGAATAATAAAATGCATAGTTCTTTATTACCACGCATTTGGCTAGTAGCCCAATTATGCATGCTCAAGGGAACCTAATAATACTTACCCTCCGATATCCACAAACAGTATGGAAGAGTAGCAAACGCTTAGCCCATTTTGTACGAACCCCCCACAACTTCATTGTTCTTAATGTACAATTTGTAAGATACCATTTTAAGTTGAGGATAGGCACCTACAACTGTCATGATCCCTCCCCATTAGCTGTGCTGGTTAGAGCTGATGGCAGTTATAGGCCAAAACATCTGGAGGCCCAGAGGTCGCCCACTTCATTTAATTAATGCAGAGTTAAACTTTGTGGGATTGATCTTGTGTCTCTGAGTGGGATCTCTTCATGGAAGGCTTCCTGGGAACACAGATTTCTGAACTGTGTTTCTAGGAATTGTGGTAGTTCCTTGGTGAGAGTAAGTAACTTGAAATCCAATTGATCCAACATTGCCCATTTATTTATTAGTTAGATTTATATCCTGACTTTTTATATTTATATCCAAGAAGCCCAAGGTGGTGAACATGATCCTTCTCTCCATCTTATCCTCACAACAACCCTGTTAGGTAGGTTAAACTGTGAGTCGACCTCAAACCATGGCTTTAACCACGGTGGATAAGGCTTTTTTGCCTTATTTACCATGGTTAAAGCCATGGTTTGAGGTGTCTTCTGAACAGGGTCAGCGACTGGCCCAAAGTCACCCAGTGAGCTTCATGGCAAAGTGGGGACTAAAACCCAGTCTCCCAGCCCTAGTCCAACACTCTAACCACTATACTAAACTTGGCAGCACATATATTGGGACATTCTGATTGTGACTCATGTGAATTGAAAATGTACCCTAGAACATTCTCCAGAATCTCTCTTGCAGATATTGCTGAGTGTCCCATTAGGATAGGAGGTTTGAAAATGCCATCTTCTAGGACACATATAGACACTCTCTGAGCAGCTTGTGGGGCTCTGTGATGCCCTGTCCACTTTTCCCCACCACTCAGCTGATTAGCCATCAATTGGGTGGTAGAGATCAGATGGATGTTTCCCTACTGCTCCTGACTCTGAAAATGTTGCCCACTCCTGCTCTAAGACAGCGAATGTGAGGCAGTTGCAACTTTTATACTAGAGGAAATAAATGTAACAGAAGACACCTTAACCCTGTTGGTAAGGCTTTTGGTTAAGCAGCATGGTTTAAGATGTTGCGCGCAATGCGTTTTGCTAAACCCTGGTCACTTTCTAGCCCCAGTTGGACTGTCTGTAGCAGGGTTAGCAGCTCTAATCGTGGCTTACAGTGTTGTGTGCGACAGCACTTGTGATTACTGCTAACCCCAGAGAACCCCAGTCTTGCTAACCACAGAGCCTCAAGTATCATCTGAACTGGCCCATTGAGAAATGTTATGCTGATACCTAGGATTTGAAATTATTTTCAAGCCTACAACCCCAGTTTCTGCAAGCAGCTCTCAAAGGAAGGGAGCTTTCCAGGCACATCATCAATACTGAGCCACGTACAAGGTTATGCTGTTATCTTACAAAGCCCTAAACAACTTGGGACCAGCATATGTAGCAGACCGCCTTCCCTTATATACACCCAGACGACAGCTATGATTCTCAGAGGAGGCCCCACTGACCATTCCGAAAAGAGCAGAATGCCACCATGAAGAACTTCGGTGGCAGGCCTTCTCTGTAGCAGCACCCATCCTCTGGAAAACCCTCCCTCATGCAGTTCAGGAGTCGGAAAACATAACATCTTTTAAACGCCTCTTGAAAACATACCTTTTTACACAGGCTTTCCTTGGTTTTTAAATTCGCTGGTTTTATATTGCTTTTTATAACATTTAATGTTTTAAATTTATACCTGTGTTATGTTTTTTTTTTAATTGTGCACTGCCCAAAGAGCTTCAGCTGATGGGCAGTATAAAAATGTAATAATAAGAAAATAAAATAATACAAATCTAAATAACTTGGGACCAGGTTATCTCAAGGATTGCCTCACTACTTATGTCCCTTCCTGACCTTCGTGATCATCAGAGGAAGTGCTCCTGAGGGTGTCACATACTCCTGAGGTTTTGCCTCAGGAGCACTTTCAGTAAAGCGTTTAGTGCCGCAGCACCCTTCCTCTAGAATGCCTTACCAGCTGCCTTTAGATAGCCCCCCTGATGTTTAGACATCTCAAGACCTATCTCTTCATACAGATTTTCCCTGAAGTCTGATCCAGCGAAATGTGTTCTGTAGCTCATAGCATAGTGTGCAGTTTTATTGATGGTCAGCAGTATTGTTGTTATTGTAGAGTTATATTTATTGTTGTTTTGATGGTAGAATACTGTATTTTCACCACTTTGAAACTTTGTGGAAAGTAGTATATAAACTTGAATAATAATAATGGTGTTTAACTGTCGTGGTTTCCCCTAAGAATTCTTGGAGTTGTAGCTTAGTGATGGGTGTTAACAATTGTTAGAGACTTAAACGCCATTCTCTCAGAAAACTTGCACTCTGATCCAACTTTAGTTAAACTTATTTTTTTTAATGTGCAGTTCATTGTGCCAGGATTTAGATGGAGACATGTAATTTTGTGCATCCCATAGAAAAGCAGTGCAGTGCAAATGGATGGCTCCTGCAGACAAATGTACTTCCTGATAAGAAACTGATGTATGAAACCTGTTTACACCTAGGGATGTTATTCACTGAATCAAAATGAGGGTTCACTGGCAAAAGGGAATGACTGTTACCTCCGTTTATGTTTGTAGTGTGGTGAGCCCATATTACCTCTGACAAACATGTCCTAAGACAGCCATAAAAACAAATATTGAGCAAATGCTCAGTTGCACAGTTCTTAATTGTTATGCTGGCATAGATCACTTGTAATTGAGGGGTTGGGTGTCATCAGTATGCTGATGATACTCAGCTCTACTTCTTGTCCTCGGAGTCAGCTGGGGTGGTGAAGGTGCTGGATCAGTGCCTGGAGGCTGTAATGGGCTGGATGAGGGGGAATAACTGAAGCTGAATCCTGATAAGATGGAAGCTCTGTGGATTGGTGGTTCCTGAGCCTGGGAATTGGGTAAGCAACCTGTTCTAGATGGGGTTGCACTCCCTCTAAAGAAACAGGTGGGTAGCTTGGGAGTAGTCCTAGATCCATCCTTGTCACTGGACGCCCAGGTGGACTCAGTGGCCCTGAGTACTTGGGGCCAGCTTCGACTGATTGGCCAGATCTTTTGGAGGAGCCCTCTTCTGTGTCCCACCAACACGAATCGTACACTATAGTGGAACATGGGAGAGGGCTTTCTTTGTTGCTACACCCTGGCTGTGGTATTCCTCCCCTTGGAGGCCCAACTGGCGCCAGCACTAGGGCCTATACATCTGTAATATTACTTAAAATCATATAAAACTGTAATAAAAGTACAATATACAAATCCTTACTTGTTAGAAGATAGTGTCTGGAGAATTTTTTCTAGCAAACAATTGTCTCCTGGAAAGAGTAATCTTCAAATCCATCCTTATATTCTAAATTCATTTATTTGGGCTCTCCTGAGTGTTTCCATATGGTTGTGATAAATCCAAGGTCTCATAATGAAACACTGCTGCATTATGAGAACTTGGACTTATTGCAACTACATGGAAACACCTGGCAGAGCCCCCCCCCCCCACCAAAATGAACGTAGAATATAAGGATGGATTTGAAGATTACTCTTTCCAGTTGCCATAGATGATTACAGGAGACAGAGTCTGCAGAATTTCTTCTAGCAAAAAAAATACCTTCTAACAAGTAAGGATTTGTGTATTGTCCTTTTATTACAGTTTTATATGATTTTAAATAATATTACAAATGTATAGGGCTCTACTGGCAACTAATTATGTTAAAAAGTTCGTTAAAAGGTCTGTAACACTTGCCACAAGGGCCTATGCCCATGTGTAGTGTGTTTAACCTAAACATCATATTATGTGTTACCTTAATGTATTCCATTGTACTATTAACTTTATGGCCCCCTGAGGAAGGCCTTTGAATAAAGTACAGGCTAAAACATGTTGGGCTTTGTGAAAATAAACATTTTGCATCCTGAGAACCTGTTTCTCCTTTTTCTGATCTGTATTGGATGCTCCTCCTTTTGTTTCTGATAATCCAAGTTCAAAATACACATATATTTGATGAATTATCTCAAATGCAGATGTATGCATGTATAAATCACAAATTTTCCATTTAAAAAGCATGTGTGAGAGAAAGAATTAGTCTCTTACATGGCATTATTTTAAATTTCAAAGTGGCAGTTCTTATGTATGCCCTTCATATCAGATGGAAAGCACAGGCATTTTTGTATTTGGTTATGAGCATTCTAATATTTATCATTGTGAAAGAAACAATCCTTAAATGTCTATATGGCAAAGAAGAATGAGTAGGGGGTAAGGCATATGATGAATTTTGCAAAATACAGAAGAAAGAATAGATAATACTTCATTTCCTATGCTAGTAGTTACCATTTTATTTAGATGTGATACGACTTTTCAGTAATATATTTTTTAAAAAAATTAGAGACAGACACGTTAATTATTCAGTGTGTAAGCTATATATGACCAAGCTCACCCGTCATGGTGGCAATTTCTGGGTTGTTTAATCCAAGAATTGTGGAGACGAGCAAAGCATTCTCATCATTCCAACTTTTTATTAACAGCTCAAGAGCACCCTGTTCCTGGGTTGTTTTGTGACATGTGAACCTGGATGTTCTGGGTTGTTTATGGGCTAAACAATCCTGAGATAATCCAACAATTTAAACCTATGGCTAATAAGAGTGGAAATGACATGCACGTTGGAGGCAGCATACTTGTTGTTTTGCTCCTCACCAGCAATTCCTGGGTTAACCCAGGAATTACTGCCTTGATGTGTGAACTAGGTCACTGTGTATGGGTGTTCTGCTAGTTTTTTTTTATTGTGCATCCTTTCAGAATCCATAGCAGTGTGCCATGTATTGGAATATTTCTCATGTGGAAAAAACTAATATCTTCTGGGGCAGTATAAATTGCATGGTGGATATGTCAGTATTGTTGGTTATTTATTTATTTCATTTATATGCCACCTTTCCTCCAAGGCGTCCAATGGGGCAAACATAGCATCCCCCCATTTTATTCTCACAACTGCCCTGAGAAGTAGCTTAGGTTGAGAGGCCTAAGTCATCCTGTGAGCCTCATGCCTATGGTGGGTGGGAAACAACTAGAAACTGGATACATCAAATTGAAATTGTATAGGTGGTTTAGAAATATATTAAATTTCTGGAGATATATTTCATGGCTTCCCACACCCTGGTTCGAGGAACAGATACATACATTCACATACACCTTTATCTCTTTGGGCTTTTTTAGAAAGCAGAATCACTTGTGCCGCATATATCCCAAAACTATTTTTTTTCTCACTAGTGTGGAAATATATTAAATATTTTGGGGTATACTTCATCTCCCATATTAACATTTTGGGGTACACTTCATATCACATATTTTGAGGGAGAGGTATACAGATCTCTGAATTTTCAAGGCATCTTTGACTACATACGTACCAAATTTCAGGTCTTTAGTTCGTGTGGGACTAACAATTTCAATGAGTTATATCTTAAGTATTGTTGATCTTTGTAATAGGTTTTATTTTCTAAGTGTAAATGCATGTTCTGGCTGATATCAAATTTCTGGTACCTACATCAGTTAAATCTTCTAGTTATTGTGATAATTGTCTGTGATACCCAAGTGGGCTTTTATAGAACAATAATACTAATGCTATTGCTGGAAAATGGTGGTGGAATTAACTAACATAAAAAATATACATTCAGATATTTATTTATTTATTTACAATATTTATATACCGCTCCCTGTCCGAAGATTTCAGAGTGGTGAACAGATAGGATAAAAGAGTAAAAACAGAATAAAAACATCCTTAAAGATAACAACTTCCTAAGTTCCCTGGTAGTGGAGGTGTGTCTGGAGGCATCCTGACTGTCATTTTGGCAACAGTTGAAGGCCTTATTTTCCCAGGCCTTTTGTTTTAGCTTCAAATCTAATTTTTATTTTCATGTGACTTTATGCTCCTTGTAACAACAATTTGTTTTGTTGATGTGTTCTGATTTTATATATCTTAACTGGTTTTGTTTTTGTTTTTTTGCGTTTCTTGACCATGTAAGTTGCCTTGATAATTCATTGAATGGCAGGGCAAAATAAATAAATAAACAGCCTATTGATGGTCCAAGAAAAAAGTCTTGAAGAGGGAAATCAACAGTGGCTCTTTTTAAAGGCCCAAGGCAGTGTTGTTACAATGTTGATGGCAAATCTTGGATGAAGCCACTGACGTAGTATGTATTTGTGAGACTGGGATGGATGATGCCAGGATTCCGGTGTTGGCTTGACTAAGGTATTTCCAGACTATAGAGAATGTAAAAATATGGCCCTGTTCGCAGGTAATGCTAAGCCAGGAATTAGCATTATGTACATGTGCGGGAGTCTGCCAGCACAAAGTACCAGACTAAACCACCCCTCCCTCCACTGTCCCCCTCCTGTATGGCTGGGAGGAGGAATAAGCCACCTTTTGGTTTCAGTTTAACAGTTTGTTGGCTTGTCCTTTGTGTAAACCAGGAATTGTGGTTTAAAATAATTTCTAGTCAATTGCGAAACAAACCAGCTTCAAACTCTTGGATTAGTTTTGTGGTTTGTTTAGCAACCTAGAGTTTATTTGAACCCACAATTCCTGGCTTACATATAACTGCAAATCAAGAATCTGCTAATACAAAACTAAATTCTGGTTTATTCTGCCTTGCAATCACATGGAAGTGGGGAGTGTGTGAGCTCGGCCCTTCACGTGGGCTCATTCCTAAGTATGCATGTAATGCTAAATTGTGGTTTAGCATTGCATGCAAGCTGGCCCACAGTCTAATGTGCTGCTTCCTAGTAAACTGGAGCAGTTTTATACTTAACAGTTAAAATGCGGGATATTAAATGTAACTCACAATATAGCCAGTATTCCAGCACAGAATAAGCCTGAACTGAAGGAGTTGCATGGTTTGTCGTGTCATCCAAACCTGGGTGGTACAGCTTCTTTGAGGAGGAGACAACTCTGAAATAACCCCCAAATGGGCCATGGGTTATTTGAGAGTTGCTTCCCCTTCAAACAAGTCAATGCCGCCCAGGTTTGGACGACATGACAAGCTGCACCCAGGTAGGTAATTAGGCTGATGGTGCTTGCCATGTGCTACTGATTTAAGCCTTCATTTCTTAAATAAGCCATAGTGGCTTTTTCTGATCATGTGATCTGGGTCAGTATAAGTGAAGTTGGTCAATAGCAATGGATATAGTACTAGTCTGACAAAGTTGTAAGTAATTTTTTTCAGTTGACTCGGAAATCATGTTTATGTGCAAAGCTCCTCAAACATGCTAAAATTAGTGTGTTAAGAGTTTTCATTCCTTCAGTTTTTCCTCTTGAAATATAACGCAAGTGAAGTGTACTTGTCATGTCTTAAAATGTTTGTTTATAAGTGTTCCAACTAAAATAATTTCTAGGTATAGTTTTGATTTTGATCGTATCTTACATTTAAACCATACACAGGATGGTATTCAAAGAACCCTCCCCATCAACAGAGTAGCTTCCCTCAGTGGAATGAGGAAGGGGGAGGAGAGGAGTAAACATAGGAAGCTGCCTTATATATACCGAGATTGGCCATTGGTCCATCTAGACCAGTATTGTCAACGCTGATTGGCAGTGGCTCCCCAGGGTTTCAGGTGGGAATTTTTCCTTATATGGAGATGCCAAGAATTGAACCTGGGATCTTCTACATTCAGAGCAGGTGCTCTGTCACTGAGCTATGGTCCCGTCATTATTTGAACAACATTGGATTTCTCCCTAAGTTCATGTTATTGATTGATTTTTAAAATTATAAAATACATAAAATTAACATGTTACACATTTTTAGCTTTGCTAAACCAAATATGCCAAATCAGAACACCCTTGATTTAAGGAATCAGAATATTTTCTAATACCCGCATCAGATAGAAAGTAAGCTTCATTTTCCTAGTGTAGACACAGTTAGCGTTGTGCTGAATTTTCACCTGTTTTGCTGATCCGATTGAAAATAGTGTTGATGGGAGGAGATAGAAATATTTTTTGAAAGAAACCTTAAATTGGCAAACATTTGCTTTTATAAAGCTCTGTCTGTTGCCTCTTTTTTTCCAAATCTGCAGCTGCTCCAGTGCCATTTTTTTTCGCTGGTGAGGGCTTTTCTCTTGTCTTGAGTCATCCCGCTAATCAGGGATCATAGAGTGAATATAATGATGATGAGCTGTCATGATCAAAACAAGCCACAAACGCTTGATTAAATAAGTGGTATGTGCTGGGGGCCATTAGCCTAATTCCCCTCCCTGTGCTCAGTTTGTTGTGTCATCTGAATCCAGGCAGCATGGCTTGTTTGAGGGGAAAATAACCTTCAAATCATTCATGGCCTTGGGAAAATATTCTGCCTCAAATTTTGAAGACTAGCACAACCTCCATATTAGTTTTCATGTTTGGGAGAATTGGAATGCAAAATTAGATTGACTTCTGAAGTAAGGCCTGTCAAACGCTGTGTGCATACATTTAAAATTCTTTTGCATCAGCTCATTGATTTCTTATGATATGGTTCTCAGTAAAGTATATTTTTGATTTATTTATTTTTACCCTCATGTGCTGGAGTAAAAGTTCCACACTGAGACATTTTCAAAGGGTTTTCAATGTTAGACAAGATTATTTGGAGACTTTGATTAAAGTTGTATGACAAGCTTACTCTGGGTTGATTTCAGCCAAGCTGGGCTTATGAATACAAGGGTGGCCACTTACAAGAACAACCCAAACCCATGCTGTCTGGTGAAAACTACTTGAGAGAAGCTGGGAACCTCTCTTTCACCCCTTGTAATGTGATGCAATACAGCCAGCCTTTGACCCTTCATTTCCTGGAAGATCTAGAAACCATCAGTCTTCTGCACTTGTATCAATCCATAGCACTGAGATTACTATCCTCTTAAGACCTTTCTGAAGCATTCAATTCCATTGTTTGAGAAGCACCTAAAATCTTGCTGTAAGACACAGAGCTATTTGTGGGGTTGCTTTAGAATAGCTCGTTTCTTCCATGAATGTCAAAACTGATGGTGGTGGGCAACTTATTCATCTTTTTCTCCCAACCCTTCCCTACTGAGTCCTATAAAGTTCTGTCTTGTATGTCATTCAACAAGGTGAAATATTTAATTTGGTGTTGGTGTGCTGTTGACACCAAAGCAGTACTCTTATGATCCAAGGTTTGAAATACCAAATTATCCAGTTACTAGCATAATGGGAGAATGAATATTGGGGGAGGCTTGAGCAAAGACAGTTGGCTTACTGATGATAGCTTATGTGGGTCTGTTGTGAGGTTAGGGACTTTTGTGATGGTGATCAACCTGTCCAGCTCTTCTGGTTGAGCAGCTTTTTGGTACTTCTGGGTTGCAGCTACTCTTCAAGCCCAATCTGTGGTGGTGACCAGTTCATGCCATCTACAGGCTTCATCTTGAGAAAAGGCGATGATCCTATTTATCTGATCAGGACCTGGTCTCTTGTCATTTATGACTTCATTATCTTGAGACTTGACCAATGTAGCATATCCTGTGTGGGGATACCCCTTGATGATGGTCCAGAAGCAGCTTTATATGCGGCAGCCTTACTTGCAGAATGGATTATAGAGAGCCTATTATAGGCCTCTGTACTCAGCATCTTTACTTGCTTCCCTGTTACTTTGTACAAAATGCTAGTTTTGATCTATATACAGGTGTCCATGTATTTTGTTAGGTTTGGTAGCCAATGATTATTCTTACTAGCCACCAGTGAAGTCTAATCCCACCAGAATAGTGCAAGCTAAATTCTAGACTAATTGAACTGTATAATTAGAATTATGTCAATCAAATAAAAGCAATTAACAAGGACCCTCAAGCCTCAAAATATACTAACAACTTATTTGCCATAGGCTTGCCAGGTACAGTTCTTCAAACTCTGCAGCCATTGAACTTGAACATGTGATTGTTTTTAAAATCAAAATACTTGCTAGCACAAATGAAGAGGCACATGTTATGGGACAAATTAGTTGTCTTTTAAATGAGTATGGTATGTGTGAATGAGCATTGTACTTCTTGATCCTCTAAACATGCAATACAGTGATAAAGAATTGCAAGTCTTTGCAGTTGATTTTCTGCTTTTTTTTTCTAGCCTGGCATCACTGACAGCTCAATCTAGCTTAAAACATTACAAAAAAAGAGAAACACTTTAAGCTACCAGGATAAAATGAGGACTAGAGGCAAACAGTTAGCGAAATAGCACAAACGGGACTGAGCTGCCAGTAGTAGTTGAGCCCAAGGTTGAAGGTCCTGCTGGAAAACAAGTCATCTCTGTAGTTGTCAAGTTCCTGAAATATTCCCTCCATCCATCTTATCTTTTCTTGAGGAAAAAAAAAACCTTTTTATTGTTATTGTCAGCCTCTATCCCACCAGTCCCTATATTTGGTAAGATGAGTTAATAGAACACCATCAAGACTACGTATGCAGAACAGCCCTGGTCTTCTCTCCTCCCTGCTGCTTTGGCCAGCCAATATGCTCCGAATGTAGTAAAGCACATACTCCCTTTCTTGAGTGCTGGAAGGGGTTCTTTTCCCTTAAAAAAACAGAGTTCTTTTCCCTTCAAAGAAAATAAAATAAATGCCAAAGAGCTTGGCAATAGTAGGCAATCCGGTGTGTTACTTTCCCCTCACGCCTCCATGTGAAAGCAGCTCATGCCTGGACCCACAGCCGCATATCAAATGCTCGTGTTCTTTTAAAAGCTAAATTAGAAAGATGGGATAACAATTGAATTAAGTATGGTGCTAGTTCTAATGTTACACTCTGAAGACACCTCCACACGGTATACTTTTGGTGAAGTCACTGCAGATGAATGTAGTATTGTATAAAGTGTATTAGTATCATATGATTCCGTCTTTGTGTATAATGCCATACTGGTTATCAACCTTGCAAATCATTAATTGGGTTCTCACAAGTCACCTACTTTGTTTTGGGGATTGAATGTCTCCTGCTACCCAGCCCAGCTGTCTTCCTTCCCAGTTCCCTTCCAGCCAGGGAAACAGAAGCATCCTAGGGCGGTTCCCCATGGTCATGCTTTTGTGTGATTCTGTTTCCCTGGCAGGAAGGGACAGTTCAGGGCTCACTGTGATGCCATCTTAGGTCCATTAAATCCAGATCAGCCCTGATCATATAGGAAACAATGAGAAGGAATGACTGGTGTAAACAGCCAAATGGTTGGAGGGCATTGAAGCCTCCTCATGACTGCTTCCTGGCTAACTGCAGCCCATCTCCCCAGTAGTTTTTCTCCCAGCTGAGCCTCTGTGCAATATTAGAGTTTGGCTTTGGAGAAAAGCACAGGTAGGATTGGGAGGGAGGGGACGGATCCGGATCTAGAGCCAGTATTTTACTGTACCTTCAGAAATGTGACCTAATCATTGCTAATCTTGACCAGCTTAATTCTGAACCCATTGTACACAGAAAATGACCTCGGTGTTCTTGAGGTGTATTTTACTATATTACCTGTTGTCTGCTCCTGTATTAGTGCATTTCATAAATTGGCTAGATCTTTCCTGTTTAGTTGACATCTTATTTGCTCAATTAACTCTTAGGAAAGTGTTAGGTTTAAATTTAAATTGCCTTCTCTTTCAAGCAGCAGCGATCCCTATAATGGAAGTAGCTATCTGGTATTTTTTAATCATTTATATATTTATTTATTTGCAAATACAAGTATACCAGCAGCAGCAGCAGCAACAACAACTGCAACAAAGGAAAAAAGAAAAACATATCTATGCATAGTAATTATTACCATCTATCTGAGTTCACTTCTATCTTTGCAAACGGTTTTGGGGGTGGGTGAGTGGAGAAATGTCAGCACCAGCATCCAGTTTTCTTCTTTCCTCCATGCAGGCTGGATCCAGCCTATGGGCTGCGTTTGTTTTACCCTTTTTTCCCTTCTTCTTGATGTTCTTTGGTTTAGGTTTATTCCCTCCCTTCCCCTCCCGCATATGAACCTTGTTTAGCGGGATACTGTTTAGGAACTTATATATTTGAAGGAAGAAGAAGAAGAAGAAGAGAAAAGTGTGTTTGTTGTCCTTTGCTTTTTAACTCTGTTTGCTTGTTCAGGGCTAATGTGATCCGCTTCCCATTAGGAAGTGCCACTCTGGCTGCATGGAGTCAAGGGGCAGTTGCATGTCTTGGACAACGTGCTGAAAATGTTCCCTTTTTTCTAGAATGGCTTTGCAAGCTGAATGCTTGTTGTGGAAAAGGATCTCTTGCAAGCCGTTGGTGGGGTGGGGAAGGAGCAGATCTCACAGCAGACGAATCAAAACAATAAAGATCATCAGGCCACTTCGCACGTCATCATGAACTACTGTGGGTTAATTCACTGTAGGTTAATTTTGAATATGCGAGCCATGGTGCAGGTTTGCCACGGCTTGTCGCCTTGCGGGAACCTGGGCATTATGGGTTAAACAACCCTTGGATAACCCTAGAACAGCCCATGACTTGTCCAAACCCAGTCATTGTAGCACTCATGTGAGCACTGCAGCCTCTATGTATCCGAAAGCCTCATCTGAGGTTCAGAAAATTCCCTGACCCTAAGGAGAGGATTTTTGGGACACAGGGAGTGCTGCATGGGAGACAAGGAGTTAGAAGGCTCTGCTTAAAGCAGCATTGAAGTACTGTAATTATAGGGAATGTAGAAAATCTTGTTCAGATGATGTCTGAATTGTCTACCAGTTATCCTTTTTAAAGAGTAATTGATTCAAACATCAGTGTTGTGTTTCTCTTGAAAAACTGAATGTTACGGCTTAATAGCAATTGTGCAGGTAATTCTGCAGATGTGCAACCTCAGTCTGATGTGTTATACAGTTGCAGTGGTATGCTTTTATTTAATTGGCTTATACTGTGTTTTTCAACTACCAAGTCCTCCTCATGTTTCAGTTTTTTAACTTGTTTCCTCCCTACCACCTTGTAGACTAGGCTTCGCTCATATTTTTTAACTGGTTGAAGAGCACCTCACCCCCACTTTTACCTTCTCTACTCCAAAGCATTATTCTCAAACATAGCTGAAGGGACCTTAGGCATAATAATATGTTGGGTGATAGCGGCTGTATCATTAGAGGTCGCAAAACCACTTACCTTTCTCCAAATATGTAGTAGAATTTTTTTCCAATGATTCCTCTGTTTTAAAATGTTTGAGCATTTTAAAACAGAGGAAGCATTGGAAAGATTTTCTGCGACGTATCTGGAGAAAGGTAAGTGACCCCTGAGGAAGGAAAGTCCTGTCCAAAATGCATTGGGCCTAATAATTTCTTTTCCGTGTACCTGAGAATATATTTCCTTCTGTTTTGGGACGCACAAGTGCCGTCCACTCTTGGTGTTTCCATATCATTAGGGGCCCATCTCCTGTCAAAACCTTCACATCCTTTAAAGTCTCTTGCTGATGCCTGATAGCCTTATATTGAGCTACATCATCTAAAGAAATGTTTAGTTTTTGTAACTTTACGGTGGTCTTTCCCAACATCATGCTCTGCAGATGTGTTGGACTACAATACATGGCCAGTGGCCATGCTTGCTGGGCATGATGGGGGTTATAGTCCAACATGCCTGGAGGGCACCAGGTTGGGGAAAACTGATGTATTATATCCTGTGATATAATCTGCAGTTCTGCGGGCAATTATTTAAGATCATTTATAGGAGGTTATTGACTAGGTAGAGTAGGGATGGGGAAACTCTATAGGACCAAATTCAATTTCAAAGAAGCTCTGGGGGGGGAGGCGCATTCCTGTGATGGGTGGAGTCAAAGGCAAAAGTGTGGGGCCAAAACACCAGCATATTTTATCTTAAATATACTGGCAGTGACTACACCTTAGGAGATGCATTTAAACTATCTAGAATGAAGGAAAAAATAGTGCCAAAGTCAAGAAAAAAAGGCCCAAATGGTTGGCGGGAATGCGGTGGGGCCTGGAGAAGGAGACAGGGCTGAATTGGGTCCCTAGGAGAGCTAGATTTGGTCCCCAGGCCTGGGTTTCCCCACTACTGGTGTAGAGGATCCCACTTTAGGACAAAAGGGTAGAGCTTCAGGTATCTTCCAGGCCTATAATTCTGTAGCTACTAAATGAGGGGTGGCAACATGGTACTCACAGGCACCAATGTGCTCCCAGACACCTTCCTTGGTGCCCACCGAGGCACCCAGCTCCTCCCAATTTTTATCTAAAATATGTTCATATTTACCTATTGACAGTTGGGATTGCTTCGAAATAAATTGGGAGCCTCTAGCTGCTGCCATCTTAATTTCTCTGGGCATGTGACTTGTTCTTATTGACCAGCCCTGTCCACCCATGACAGCCATTTCATGGCTGTGCCCAGGACAGTTGTTCAACTTTCCAAATGTGCCCATGGGCCCAAAGGGTTGCCTACCCCGGCACTAAATTAACCAGGTAGGTGTTATATAATAATTTTATCCGCCGCCGCTGCTGCTGTGATGTGATGGGACAACTTACTTTTTTTCAACTTAGAATATGTAGAAGAGAAGGGACACACTACATTCACAGCAGATGCCCCTTTCCCCAGTCAGAAAAAACATTGCCTGGCGGGTACCATATTGGGCCTGAAACGTTATGCCCTCCCCTGTTTCCTCCTGAAAAAGGGATTGTTTACATAAACTGCCTTCTCAGTTTATTGGTTATGCTATCAAATTAAAGTAGGTACGGGGAGCATGTAGTCTTCCAGATGTGGTTGGCTCTTGTCAACTCTAGCCACCGTAACCAATCGTGAGGGATGATTGGAGTTGTAGTCCAACAACATCTGTAATTTCCCGTAGATATGACAAAATCAGTTGGTTGCATGCCCATTTGCATTTTCAGTATTAAGGTTATAAAAGAAACACATTTTCTATGGAAATTTGCAATGATGTAAACTAACAATCACAATGAGATCTCTCAGTGAAAATTGAAAATAATTCTGGGAACTTATCTTAAATTGTGAGAAAATGCACAAACTTTTTCTTTGAAACTTAATGTGTTTAACAGGGACTTGATATAAGAACTGATAATACTCATACCCTGAAAATGGAAAAAGCTGCTCAGCTTTAATTACAGAAATCAAAAGTACAACTCCCTCAGAAAAACTCTAATTTGCATGGATCCACAGTTCAAAACATATTGTCTGTTCCATAGTGTGCATGGGATATACCTGAGCACAAATTCACTGGTGAATAGGGTTTACATTTGTGTTTTTGGCTGGGATCTGGCACTGTCTTCATGCTTACCTCTTGAAATGTTGCTGGCAATGGATCACATAACTCAAAGGTTAGCCTAAAGAAGCATCCTAATTTATATCTAGAAATGAGCACACAGCCGCACAGTGATTTTTCTTACCCATACAAGTGTTGATTTTTACTATTATCGTCAGATTCAGAATAGCTACTGCAACATTAGACTAAAAAATAAAGGGTTGTATCCATTGATAATACAGGGCTCCTGAACTCTGGGGAATGTGTCATACAGGGCTGTAGCAGAAGGAGGGAAATCACCTGAAATTGGGTAGAGGGATCTCATGCTAGCTGGAGCTCTACTGGGAATTCCCCTTTCCCATGGCAGCCTTGTATATTGCAGGAGGGTCCTCCCATCCTCTGGAGATGGTTTTCAGGGGGTAAATGGAGTTGCAAGGGGGGAAGGAAAGCAAGAGAATTACGGGTCACATGAGCTACCTATCACTTCTGTGAGCTGCCTTTCATTTGTCCATCCATTGAATGCAACCCTGATTTATTTGGCATAATCATTTATAAGCACATTGGTCTAAAATGCCACAACAGTACTTTTAGTTGCTGCTACAGACAAATATGCTTACTCTTCTGGAGTAAGAGGAAGAGTTTTCGGTTTTGCTTTAGGTCCCTCATAGATTTGATATTAATTGAGATAGTAGCCAAGGTTAGATAAGGAAGCCAAACCAGGACATAAACATGAACCCTGGTCTTGGCATTTTTAGTAGCATGGAATAAATTAACAGCTTCCCTTTTGAACACAATTCTGTATTTGTTACAATTAATTTCTGCAAAAACTCCTGAAGATGAAAACCATAACTTATTTTTTTCTGTGAGTTCAGTTGCAATAGGTCAACTTGAGAATTTTACAGTGTTGCTTTTTTTTTTTTGGTTGAAGTAGTACAAAATGTCAAAAATTAGAAGGAAGGTCACAGTGGAAAATACCAAGACCATATCTGATAGCACATCCAGAAGACCCAGTGTTTTTGAAAGACTTGGACCCAGCACTGGAAGTACCGCAGAGGTGAGTTGAAAAGTATTTTTTGTTCTTAACGTAGCATTTCCTCTCGTCAAACAGACATGATGGGGAAACATTTTTCACTTCCCTCAACTCTGGGAATAAAGAGTCTCATTGGTTTTATGGGAGTTCAGTAAATTTATGAGTTTTGTTATCTCAGTCTGGTACATTGTGGACTACTGTAATCTGGAAGGGTTCCATGTGACAGGAGGGGGGGAGTATGTGGGCCTGTTGCTATATCTAAACTGGCCCACAATCTTATAGAACTTTCTCTTGGGGAGAGTCTGTACATAACTTTCGTATTCATGATATGTTATTATATTTGGGATAGAAAACGAAATTCCCCCCAGGTCAGATTGACTATTGACTCTGTGCGGTAGTGTTTTTGTTGTCTTGCCCTGTGTTGTGTGGCTTGGCTTAATGGCTGGAGCCATCTAGACATTCCTTTTCTGCAGGTACCCGTGATGTAGAGCACCTTGTTTATTTTTGTTCTTTACCTGTGGCACAGACTGGTCTGGATTATGTGAGTTAATCTTTTGGGAGTTAATGCGTGAATGCCCCTTCCTTGGAACATGACAGATGCCCTTCTGTTCTTTTTCAGCTCTGATTCCCTATTCTGTTGAGTGCTATAAATATTTGGGACCAGTTTTTCTTTTCTTATACAAAATGCACCCATATTCTGTGGGATGTGACATGTGCATGGATGTATTGTTCAGTACTTCCTCCTTTAAATTTAAAATATATGGTCAGAAAAAGAAAGAACACGCACCAAAAAACAGTTACATGCACACTTCACATCTGAGGTAGTGTACATGCATTGTGTATCAAGATAAAGCGAGACTTGGCTTTTAGTTGGCGATGAGAGGTGAAGAGACAGTGTAGTTCATGAAAATACATTTTGAAATGTCTTGTATAATCCAAACTTCTGACGAAGGAGCACTGTCAGATCTAAGACAATTGATTTTCATTAAATTACTGTTGGGTGGGAATAATATGTGGAATTATTTGTTCTGTGACTTTTCACACAAACAGTACTTCCAAAATTAGTTTGAAATTCACCTGGTGATGTCTGTCTCTTAGACTCAGTGCCGTAACTGGCTGAAGACTGGCAACTGCCTCTATGGGAACACATGTAGATTCGTACATGGCCCTTCACCACGAGGTAAAGGCTTTAGCAGCAGTTACAGAAGGTAAATGAAGAACTCAGCTTTATATTCACATGCTTGCGAAAGCTGTTTTCTTGTAGTTTTAAAAAAACTTAAAATGCAGTGATGTGGCTTATAAAGAACATGAATAATTTTGAAGTGTGGGTATGCCCTGCCATTTGAGTGTAACTTCAGAGTAATAAAGTGTTCTTGTTGCATATTAATTTCTGCTTGAACAATTTTACCTGATGTCAAATGGGAAATGAAAACTTAATAAATGGATTGTTCCATAATGTTACTGCTGCTTCTGTTTTGCTCAAATTCTGTCTTGCAGCTACTTAAATACAACACAAAAAAAATCTCAGCCTATATCCTTATGACGTCGCCTCTAGTAGTGTGATTAGCTGGTCAATGAAATGACTTACTGTGCTTTCACAGAGTAGCACACCTTTATGCCAAAACTGTGCTTTCATAACTGTCTATCATCCTAAAACAAGATTGAAAACACTGGCTTAAGTGAGAACATTATTTTGGTTTGTAACTCATGAAGAACTATACAGCCTCGTGTGGCTTCACTTGATGTAGCATTTCCTATAGCTCAAAGAGATTGAATATCTAGGGTATGCATTTCATTTACAATTCGGGTTGAATTCTCTGCAATTCAAGATTGTTCCCAAGAGACTTAGGCTGCAATCCTATACACAATTACCCGGGAGTAAGTCCCATTGAACTCAATTGGACTTGCTTTTGGGTAGACATACATAGGGTTGCACTGTCAACCACTGCTGAGAAATGCTAGATATGGTTTATCAAACTTTCAGGAAACTGGTATTTGTTACTTTAAAAGAGGCATAAGTCAGCTATGATGCAAAGCATGAGGTTACGATTTCTGGCACATGAACATGGAGTTGCAATTATGGTCTGCTTTATGAATATGCTTTTTTTGATGCTGGAGTATAACATGTATGCAACCAGCAAACATCCACTATGTCGTTACTATAGGAACATGCAGAGTTTACCTGCTTCAGGTCATTTGTCCATCTAGCGCATTGTTGTCTTCACTGCCTAAATTCGGGGGATCAGCAGTTAAAGGAAAGTGAAACTCAACAGCAGATAAAAAACTTTCCTTGTTCTGTAATAAATATCTTCATATAAATTAACTTATGAGTTTCAGATTACACATGACTGTATATCAGTGATATCTCTCCTCTTAAAACTGAACCCATTCCAACCATGTTGACAATTTTGTGGCCAAACAGGGCCACCGAACAAAAAGAGGGAGGTGCCTGCAATCTTAGGTGAATCCCAAGCTATGCAGAGGTATTTAGATTTTAAAAAAAAAATAGGAGGCAACCCCCCCCCCCCCTTTGAAAAGAGGAAGATTATATATGTGTTCAGTCATGTGGAGGAAAGGAGAGGGAGAAGAAACAAGGAACAGTGAATGTACCTAACAGCCCCAGCGAGGCACTTAAATGGGTCTCTAGATGCCTTTACACTGAAATGACCAGAGAGGAGCAACCGGACAGGAGAAAGCAGGAAGGGCAGTGGAAGGAGAAAGACAGGTGAGGATTGGGAAAGAGCTTGAATGAGCCAACAAGGGTTGCAGGGGGCGGGAGCACCGGCAGCTAAGTGGAGGAAGCGGGAGAGATGATTAGAGCAGAGGGGGCAGGTGCCCTGAGCAAAGGAGAGATGGCGGGGCAGGAACAGAGGCGAGGAGGAGGAGGCTGAGTAGAGATGCTGGGAGTGGAAACAGTGTGGTGGATGGATGAGCAAATGAGAGATGGAGCGAGCAGGAGCAGAGGCTGTTGGGAGCGGGGCGGAGGGATAGCCGAACTGCCAACAAAGCTGAGAGGAGGGGGAGGGGAGAGAAAGAGATGCAGAATGGGAGCCAAGGGGTGAGGAAGTGGCACCCTGAAATGAAGTGAGAAGTGGAGGAAGGGAAGCAAGAGTCAGAGGCGAAATGTGTGGGCCACTCAATCTTTGCATTAATCCAAGCACCATTTTGTTGTGGGTGCCACTGGTATTTACATAAAGCTGGCACTAGTTTTAAATGTAATCTGAACTTGCCACCTGTATTTTGCACAAGTTATGTGATTGTTTTTCCCCCCCCAAAACACTCTTATTGCATACATCTTAAAGTGTTGAGGAGCTCTTATTGCATACATCTTAAAGTGTTGAATCCTCTGATTCAATAGAGAGGCTTTAATTTATAGTTTCCTACTGGTGGCTCATTAAAGCATGTTCTTTACTAAAGCAGTTCATTTCTTACTACATAATTCTATGTTAAATAGCTATTGAAGAAGTAAAGTATCTTCAGTCTAGTTCTCAGAATCTGCAACAGCAGCTACATTTGTTCTGGTCAGATTGAATTAGTTTTTAGAGCAAACAATTCAGGTCAATGATTGAAATCAATTTAATTCATTAAGGAAATAAATTTAAATTTTTGATTAAGGATTCAAGTAAATCCCATATTAACTCATTGTGACATAGTTCTTTCTGTGTGGACATGCATAGGATTGCACTGTAAAGTTAGCTTTTCCATATTATGAGTCATACATTTCATGTACAACAATGCATACTAAACCAGGAAGAAGGGAGGGCCTTTTGAAATCAGTGGATTTCTATTTTGTTCTCTCCCTAGACATGAAAGGACCCATATTTCTATACAGAATAACATTGCTGGTCTCTTAAGAGTGGTTAGGTGATTGGGAGCAGGCTTTCATGCTTCCTTACCCTCTCCGGCATGAATTATCTCTTCCCCCACACCCCCATTCCTTCCTCTTGTTTGCCATATAGACTGGGAACATAATGTGCTAAAATATGTTATTGTCATATTAGAGAGATGAGGAAAGTACAGAACTGAAATTTCTGTGAGCTTGTTCTTTGCAGCCACAGGTTCCCACCCTTGAAGTAGAGGCACAATCCTCCTTATCAAAAATTATATGTGTTTTGCTAACTTCCAAATAATACACCCATTTACTTGGAAGGAAATTCTACAGTTTTCAAGAAAACCTGCTTCCAAGTCAAAGTAAAATAAATGTTCTTGCTTAGAATCATGGTCAAAGCCAGTGTGAACAACTGGAACAAACCATTAAAGAAGCCATTCAGTATTGTTACCTTGAGACACTACTTGGTTATAGATTATTATTTTGGGTGGCATTAGTCTCTGGCTCAATTCGGAAGACACGATAGTCAATGGTGGGGTAATAATCAACTTTACAGTTGTTCAACTAGGGGGTACTCCCCACACAACATGGTAATAAATACTCAACTGTGGTGTGGATTAGGATCAGTGCTGAGTTGACTATGGCAGCATTCGGATGGCACAATAGTCAAAACAACTGACGATTGTTTCCCCCACACCAGTTGTTTATTGTGTCGTCCGAATTGAGCCTCTATGTATCCTCGCTTGACAGTGTAGTCTTAAGTATATAAATGTGATATTTAAAAAGGTTCTATTCTCACACACTTCCCCAACAGGAGAATATACTAAGGGCTGTATTTCAGTTTCCAAAGGATTACTTCATGCCCTGATTTCCTTTTCTTTTTGGATACAACAAATTGAAGGATTCCTGTGCAGGAGCACAGGGCATTTTAAATCCTCAGTCACTGCAGAATAAGCGCTGGGTGATTAATTTAGGTTTAGAAATCTGAAGAAAATATTTTCTAAATATAAAATGATGTTTGACCAGTGGGTAAAACAGTACACCTCAGAGATGTATCAGATATGTAGAAAATTCACCGCAGTGAACATTGTATATATTATATATATGTTTGGGATATTTCTTCTTATATTAAGCCACTGTGCGTTGCTTGTGTTCAGTATTGGCATTTGTACAATCCTCATTTTGATCCCCCAACCCAAATCATGGGTTTCATATCTGCTCTGAGGCAGTTGTATAAGGTTTCTATTAATTACTTGGAATGAACAAGGACACTTCTACTATTGTAGGAGACTGCAAAATCTGGCCTCTTTAATTACTTCCAGTTTATGCAACCAATATACTCAATCACTCCTAAAATTTCAAATATCTCAAAAAATTGACATTAGTTATTTTTTTAAGGAAAGTAATAATTGGTTTGTCAATCATAAACACTGATGCTGTAATTTGGCTTCCCCTGTAGCTCAGTTCCTGATGCTCTTTAATTCTAACTTTGAGTTGTTAAATGATTTTGAATGTAGAAAATAGGGAGACTTTTAGATACATGCCAATTGTGATTTAGTACACAATCCTATGGCTGTTTAGAAAGAAAAGAGGCCTATAACTTCAGCATCCCCCAGTCAACCGTGAGAGTTGTAGGACTTCTTTCTGTCTAAACAGCCATAGGATTGCACCTTTAATTCCTTATTTCACTACTTAAGCTATAAAGTGAATACTTATCTCTAATAGTGGCATTAGACTGCCTGAAAGGTACATTTCTTTTATGAGCTGGAAATGGGGCTTGCTTCCATAAATATTCTTGGTACTTCTCAACATCTTGAATTTTCTGCTGAATGTAATCCTTACCCTCTTCACATTTAAGACTTTGTGCAGCTCTTTAGTGTTTTAAGCTGAGTTAAATGTGAATAATATCAAAATAATTAACGTCTATATATTATATTACAAGTATTCAAAGTGCTTCATGTATATGGTCTCAGAAATTCTTACTGTAAGGTAAGCCAGTTTTTGGAGGAGTGGAAGGGCTGAGAGATTAGTGGCTTGCCTAAATCCAGGGCTAGCCCTACCATTAGGCAGAGGGAGGCAGCTGCCTCAAGCGGAAAATGCTGGGGAGGGGCAGTGGCAAAATGCTGGGGTGGGGTGTAGGCATGCCCTAAGCTAGCCTGCTGCCCCCAGGAGCAGGATGCCATATCACCAGTGTTGAAATAAGATTTAACTGCCAGTCAGGTCACCTTCTGCATGTGGCATGCAGGGCACCATCTTGTCCTTCACTTCAGACAGCAAAATGTCTTGGGCTGGTCCTGCTAAAACCACATGTTGCATTAGTAACTTACGTACGATTTGATTCAAGGGACTCAGTTTTCTGCAGTCTTATTTGTTTAGTTACTTTTAAAAAAAATTAAGAAGTAGGTTCTGATACACCTTAAGGATGAGAGCTAATATTTTGTATATCACACAGTAATAGCCCAGGGTTTGCTATGGAATATTTATTCAACAGGCAATCCCTGATCTGTGATGAGCTTGCCTGTATGCAAGCATCCTCCTAAAAGAGTAATGTGTGGAGAGTCCTTAGTGACAAAGGAGAGAGAACCCTCCTTGAAAATCTCCTAATTCACTTACAGCTAAACTGTCTAAATACATTGTGAATAGTTAAGCTCAGGAAGAATTGATTTGTTTTAAAGTATGATGTATTCCCCCCTCCTTCCAAAAAACCCTCCTGCTTTTCAATGATAATCCTTGATTATAAACATTAGCTAAGGAGTTATGGTAAGAGAGTAATGCATGCAGCTGACTTTTTTGTGGGGGGGCTTGTGGCATGTCTTGATAACTTATCCAGTAGTGTCTGCTTCACTTGGTTGCATATCTATGCGTATGTTATTTCCAATTTGGGTTTGTACTTAAAGTAAATAAGGCTGGTTTGGGTAGCTAATTCAGGGCGAAGAGAGGGTGACTCATGTATTGCCTCAAATTCGAACCTGAGTGAGTTATTCAGGTTTGGAAACCGTAGAAAAGAAACTGAAGATATTAGTATCAATGGCTGGGATTCAATAGGCTATTCAAATGTTCCCAGTGGTTTCATTAGTCTAGTGGACTTTTATTTTTAATTTTTGTCTTTTAATGTCAGACATACATACACATACCCCAGACTGAATGTTGAAAATACTTTCTCTTGTGTTACGCACAGTGTCCCATAACTTCAAATTTCTGGAAAATAATTCTTGATGAAATAAGTAGAATTGTAGGGTGCCCAGTTTATGTACCTCCTTATTGATAGAATCTAAGGCATTATATGCATCCTACAAGGAGCCTAAATAATCTCTTAATAGCTCCTAAATTCATTATCACAAATAATTAGGAGATGGCTCTTTTGGTTGTTAGAAAGTGGTGGCTGGATAAAGCATAACCTAGCCCTAGAAACAATAACACATCCTCTGGGAGTAAGAAGGACTCATACATGCCCAGAGGTAGTGGTGGTATGTTTTTAATCAGGACACCTTTTCTTCATTTACTACAGGTTGTATCCAGATGTAGCCATACCATACCGATTGACATCATTTGTTAGTCGTGACTAATATAGATTGCATTTATTTCAGTGGGTCTGCTCTTAAGTGTGACTATGTCTGGATCCAACCCTAAGCCTCTAAGTAAGATCTGTTAGGTTACTATGCAGTGGTTTTTCTTGTAATTAGATAAGCTCTGGAATTCTGTAAATCGTCTGTATTTTGTGTTGCACTGGTCAGGCTGTTCAGGGGCAGGGAAGGAGAATGTTGGGAAATTCTTGTAGATATGTATTTTCTGGGGGGGAAATCGAAGTTACTAAAATAAAGGGCTTTAAAATGTTGATATGTCAATTTGTGGTAGGGTTTAATATTTCAACATGTGAGCTCAATCAGGTATTTTGGATGATATAACTAGATAGCTATTGCATAGTGGAGGGCATGAAGGAATATAGTTAATATCTACAAACTTTATTTGCTTTTGGAGCGTTATTGAGGGGTCTTTAACAGTATGGATTGTACCTTTTGTAGATCTTACCTGGATTATCTGTGCCCTTCCTCAGCAATACTTAAAGTTGTTTGTAGTGGTTAGACAAACCCCTTCAGTTTAGGCAGGCTCAACTACGATTTAGTAATGTTTTACATCATTTGTGTGTATTACATGACAGGAGCTGGGTTAAACAGATAGGATATTGAAAGGTCGGTGAACACAGCTGTAAAACTGCAGGACTTGATGCTATAAACTTTTTTTTTTAACAAAATAAATTCTGTAGAAGCAGCAATATTTTCTGTCTACATTGTACAGGTCACCAGAAAGGCCTACAGGGGATCTTCGTGAAAGAATGAAGAATAAGCGTCAAGATATTGAAACTGAACCACAGAAACATAATACAGAAGAGCAATCTTCTCCTGTTAGGGTAAGGGTAGTGTTCCTATATTTATCAGGTTTGCTTCAGTACAACTGAAATGGAGACATGACTCCTGTGAAACAACTGGCCATGGTGGGTTGGATCCAGACTTGCCCCTTTGTGGATGGAATGGCCATTTCAGTTTGCAGTGGGAATTGAGATCAAGCGGAGGCTTCCTGTTTAAGGAAGAGATATCCACCAATTCTGTCTTTCCCCTGCAGCCCGCAGTGCCACCTCCCACACTTCCTGAACAGATTTTTAGGCGGCACAGGAGGCTTCAGAGGAAAGGAGGAATCGGCAAAAAACGTGAGCGGGCCTAAGCTGAGCACAAGTCTGGGTTTGACCAAGTATTGTTCTTGAACACCAGTTACCGAAAACATGAGTAGAATACACTCACCAGGATCCACTGAACCTCACAAGTAGCTGTGTGCCCAATTGGGCTCCGAGCTCGAGTTTCCCAAACAGCAACCAGAGCACCATTCCTCCCTGCCCATGCCCCCATTTGAAAGTGAGGGGAGTTTCAAAAATAGTTTGTGATACGGCATGAGGGTCTGCTGGTCAAAGAAAAAACATCCCCCCTGGAGGGTGTTACGTCTCGATACGGATCTCCTCTTTTACTTACTCAGACCTTTTCCTAAGCTGTTGCTCCATTTCCACGAAGGCTTAGTGGGATGGAAGTAAGAGCTCCGTTGCCTCCATCTCCCTCAGTGCAGGGCCCACCCAGAGGTTCAGCCCTCCCTTGCTAGCTACCTTCCTCCCCTATCCAGTGGCTGCTGTTCCCTCTGCCCCTCCTTCTTGAAAGAACCATAGTCGTGAGGAGCTCATAGATGGCTCATGTCGTCTGCCCAGGCCCTGTTCTGGCTAGCCTTTTCAGTGGCTTTGATCTAAGGGGAAGCCTTCCTGGAAGTGCAGCTCTTCTTACTGCTGGTTCAGTAACTTGCATCCCTATGTCTAGTGGAAGGAGGAGGCTGGCTACTGGTAACATCATTGTACAGATGTGAGCTGGACTGGGTGCCATTTTAGGTCTTATTGGCCTGTAGTCCTTTTATCCTCAGAGCTATTGGCTGAAACTGAGAAGCATTTTCAGAGGCCTCCCATTTATAGGAGGCCTCTGAGTTATGGAAGAGGCCTCCTATAAATAATTCTCTCTCTCTCTCTTTTTTTTTTTTGGTTGCTTCTGGTTTTAAATATTTTAAATACTTCAACATATCAGCTGCTTGTAAACAAAGATCTAGGCCCAATTCAACTGTACTTAAAGAAACCATGGGTTTAGTTTTATAAGGATGGGCAGGCGCAAGCCTCAAGCTTGCATGCTTCTTGAATCTTTTCCCCTTCTTTGTGCACAAGGGGAGGAATGTTAACGCTTTCGTTCATGGTTTTGAAAAACCATAGGTAGTTCAATCAAACCATAGTTCAACATCTTGAACAAAGCACAGTCCTAGTTCAGATGATTGAACTTTGTGCATCCACACACTGCTCCTTAGCTGCTGCTTTGTTCCTCCCTTCATGTGAGCAAAGAAGCCACGAAGCTGCAGTTAATCATAGCTTCCCATAACTTATGAACTGGGAATGATGGTTCATGGTTTCCAAACAAGCCCAGATTTGGAAGCCAACTTTAAACCATGCCTTGAAGTTGTCTTCAGAATTCTGGCTTTAAGCATAGTTCCAGATTCGTACATAACAGGAAGTTGTGGTTACCTGCTTCTTCCTGGTTGGGTTCACTGCTCACACAAAGGGAGCGTAGCAGCAGCAAAGGGGCTGTGAGCAAGTGTATTTCCTGTCTTATAAAGACATGGTCCAAACTTTCCTGTATTTGGACGAAAGGGGAAACTGGTTTATTCAAAACTGTGATTGGAAGCTTTAAATCTCCTTCCCTAATGCACGGCAGAGGGGGGATGCACAAACCTGTACCTGGTTGTAGTCTTATCAATCTAAACTATGGTTTAGCATTAGATCTGAACCAGGCCCTTCTCTTCCTTGAGTACTCTTGATAGGTATTTCTTAACACACAATATACGCTGAAAGGATATGTTTTATCGGTGTTTGACTTTTCGTCTCTATTCTTTTTTGGAAATCTGAAACTGATCTAAGAAAAACTACCAATGTTTCTACTAAGAACCCAATTAAACTCAAATGGAAATAAAACTGCTAAAGGTGCCTGCTTCCAACTTCTGTTTTTGAAAAGCAACTAACTACCTGCCTGTTTTTCCCCCCCTCTCTGCAGAAAGAGTCCTCCAGAGGGAGGCATAGGGGGAAGGAAGATATTAAAATTACCAAGGAGCGGACTCCAGAAAGTGAAGAAGAAAATCCCGACTGGGAAACAAATAGAGAAGGTAGGTGGAATATTCTATTGGATTCAGAGTGCAAAAAATGGAACCAAGTGAACATGTATTCTGAATATGTGGCTCTACAGAAGGAAAAATAGATTTGGTACATTGCTTCTATATTTTGGGTCCAGAAATGAGGAAGTAGTCTAAACGGCGTCTGGTACATGGAACCCAAGAAAGCTCCATTATATTGTCTGGTTTCAAAATATATCTTGAAAATTTAAATATGTTCTGCACTTGTTCTCTTTTAGTTGTGTAGCTGACTTGATTGCATTTGTGCTAGTTTGCAAAAAATCCAGTGTCCACGTAGTGCCTCAGATTCTGATGAATAATACTGTTGCTTAAAGAAATGATCAATGAATTTCCCAAGAGAATTCAATCATATTCTTTTCTTGTCAAATATAGTGTTATATCTAATTAATACATAATTAATATCCTTTAAGCCTGTGGTCTGTGGGTGGGCAAGTTTTGGAGAACTGCCCCCCCCCCCCCACATTGGGCTCCCCAGAACCCTCTGGGGACTGCACACACCCCACACCACCACAGCTGGAAGTGGCCCTGTGGCTACGTTCCCAGCAGAATTGCATTGTCTCCACTCCACCAAGCAGCTGATTGGTGGGAGGGTGATTCTGCAGAGAAACGGGCACGATGTTCATCTGCCCTGTTCCTCTGCAGAACCAGTGGTTCTTCCTGGAGACGGCACTGCCGGAGCACATTCTTTGTTTCCCAGCGGAATTGCTTGGGGTCCAGTGGCACAGTTGAGGTGGGAGCTGCACCATGGAGGCAGAGGGGACCCAGTGGTGACGGCCCAAGTTCTCCTGGAGGTGTCGTCTGTGGCCTATTAGCCCTGTGTCGCTCCCCCTGGGTCCGTGGTAGCCCCTTCCCAGGCTATTTACAGCTCCCTGAGGGAGTACAAATGCTCACTGTTTGCACTATTTTTCCCTTCTCTTGGTGGGATATCTCAGGCCTATCCATGCCCATGAAAAGTGAGCACGGGAGGGAACGTGCACTGCCATTTCTGCATTGCTCCCCTCTTTGGAGTTGTAGGTTTCTGGCTACAACGTATACATACCGGACGAATCAGATTGTTAGTCAATGTGGGCTGCTGTCCTAAACACACTTTCCAGGGTGTAAATCCTAAACCTTTGAATAAAACCCCCACAGGATTGTGTCGTAAGCCCACTATTGTCCTCTCTGGCTGACAGCAACACTCCGTGGCCTTGGACAAAGGCCTTTCCTGACTGTGCTTGCCATGCCCCCTTTAACTGGAGGTGCTGGGGATTGAACCGAGGGCCGTGTGCACGCAGAGCGCATGCTGTACCAATGGCTTGCAGGCCTTTATCTTAATGATGGAGTTGGTGGCAGCCCGTGAAGCCATCCAGCCACCCTCCACGGGCTGCCTGGGTCTGTGATGTCGCTTGCGTGTAAACCTCTGGAAGAGCAAAAGCCTTGTGGACTGTTGCTGCTGAGCTCCGCAAAAGAGGAGTAGAGTTGGGGAAGGGCAGAAGCAGCCCAAAAGGAGTTGGAAGGAGAGAAGTGGGAGCTGATATATGACATGAAGAGGTTTGTGGGATGGAGAAACAAATGGTGGTAGGGTGGTGTCTGTTGATGGGGAAACAGGAAAAGAGAAGACGTGACAGGTGGGCACAGGCCTAAGCAGGACACAGAGTGCTGTGGCATCCATACCGGGGGGCAGGGGGAGTACGATGGACTGGAGAGAGAGAGAGAGAGAGAGAGAGAGAGAGAGAGAGAGAGAGATGGATAGGGAAGGGAAGGGAAGGGAAGGGTAGGGTGGGTAAACAGCGACGAGTTCAGAGGGATCTGTGTTGCAGGGTCAAACAACATGTATATACAAGCCCATGTAATACTAGGCCATTAGTCACTTTAGCAGAGAAAAAGCTTCTTCAGCTGGAGGGCTCACAATGGCGAGGGCGCTTACTCCTTTGTCTGTCGACTTTCCCCTCATGTTCTACATCTCTTTCTTCCTCTCCCCCCCCACCCCCGCCCTCTAGTGGCTTTTTTTAAAAAATGTATTTTAGTTATTGATTTATTTTATTTATTGCAATTCTGTACTGCCCAATAGCCAAAACGAATGTCTGCTTGTGTTAGAGTTAGTATGGTATAGTGTCAGACTAGGGCAGGGTTGTTATGAGGAAAGAAGTGGTGGGAAGAATCATCTATGCGGTCCCTTGAGCCCCTTGGAAAATGTGTGTGTATGGGGGGGTAGAAATGAAACAAAGTAGAATAAATTTATTGGTGATGTAAATTTGAGTTGCTGCTCATCCCTGAATAATTTTAGTTCTAAAAATCACATTCTCTTCCTGATTTGAATCAGTGTTAAGTTAATCAGCCCGAACCCTAATAATTTCCCCTTTTCTTTGTATAAATTAAGATTCCGACAACGGTGACGTTAACTATGATTATGATCATGAACTTTCTTTGGAAATGAAGCGCCAGAAGATCCAGAGAGAGTTAATGAAGCTTGAAGAAGAAAACATGGAGAAAAGAGAAGAAATAGTAATTAAAAAGGAGGTTTGTATCTAAAAAATAAACACCACATAAACATAAAAGTTTTAAGTTGATAACTGAACAAACCTTCAGGATACTAGTAATATATCTGTTTCCAGTAATGGAATACTCTGCATGTTACTATGGTTGAACTCCCTTTTTCCTCAGCAAGCAAGCGTGGAATCAAAACAATTAGCCTTTCTCCTTTTTTCTTGTCAATTCACATCTTATATTTAGATATGCTTTCCAGTGGTGATGGATTTCAGTGGTGTATTTCAGAAAGTTTGGATAGGGCCTGTTGATTTGGCCTCTTCACTGCAGTTTAGGATTGCTGAATAGCCTATCATTAGCAAAACCAATTTGGGGGCAAGAAGGGAACAGAATTTGATCCATGGCAGGCTTCATTTTCAGACTGATCTTTGAAGCTATAGATTAGGATCTGACAGGTCCCTAATGTGAACATATAGATGGCACTTCCATACATACCAGAGAGGGAGTGCCTCTGATTTCGGCTTCCCTCCCCTCTTCCAACTGCCTCCCCCCCCCCCCCCCCCCCGTAGTACTACCTATGCCATTCTGAAGAGAGCAGCAGCTTTTCTGGAAGCACAGAGACTGCAACATGAAGGCAACAGCAAAAAAGATCCATTCTGTGAACAGAGCTCTGCTCACTGTAGTTCAAATCCAAGCCTTTAGATCTGAGCGGACAGTTACTTTTCTGTTTAAATCACTTGGTTTATGAATGATTTTTTTGTCAGACTTGGTGCCTCCCATTGTTGAGACAGAGTTCCCCAAGAGTTAAAGCCTTTCTCCCTTCCTCTGTCCTGCTTTGAAATCCAACCTCCCAACATTGTCTTTGTTGAACTCTATTTCACCTTGATCGTTAGCAATTAAGTTGAACTGTCTTGAGCTTTGAGCTTTTTAGATCAGAGCAAAACCAATTTGCAAAAGAGCTTGGCTCTTTTGAACACTCATTAAACTAAGGGTTATGAATATGAGCTGTCAGATGAAATCAGAATACCTTTCATTATCTCTGGTCGTTTCAGAGTTGTAAGATAAGCAGTTCTAAGTCTGAAAATGTTAGGTGGTTCCTGCCAGCAAGGAAAACGGTAATTCCTGGATTAGCATTTACAATCAGATTGGCATAAAGTTTCCCCCCACTGTTCATCCTTAAAGAGTGGCAGTATAAAACATTTTAGTATTTTAGACAATGGCCAGGTTCACCATGAGTTATTGTATTGTCTGAATGCAGTGCACTTTCCACAGGGTGGGTTATTGTGTTGTCTGAATTCAACGTGTTTTCCGCAGGGTGGCTTGTTAAACATGCAGTGTGGTTTATTTGTCTTGATCAAGTTACCTTTAGAACCCATGGCTTGTGGTTGTGTTGTTCAGGGTGGTTATCAAACCACACTGTATGATTAATGAGCAAAACCATGGAAAAGGCTCTGCGTTCAGACAACACAATCACCCACCCTGCAGAAAAAAACACTGCGTTCAGACAAAAAGATAACCCATGGTTCAACAACAACCCACACTGGATGGGTTTATCATGTCATCTGAACCCAGCCTATATGTAGAAATATCTGAATAAATACAGATATCCCCTGACTTTTTTGCCTCTACTTTCATTGCACGCTAAGTAATCAGGACAGCAAGTAGACAATTAAGGCTCCTTCTCATCTCAACTACCTTCTGTACGTCAAAAGTTTGCGTGTATGAGTGAGAGATACTTTGCAGGGAAAGTGGATTGATAATAGATGCCTTTTGAATGATAACCATGGTCTCAGCCTTAAGTGATACTTAAGCAATTTTTTGTCATATAAAATTTTTGTCTGTTTCACTTTTGGGTAAGATTTCTCCGGAGATGGTTGGATCGAAGTTATCATCCTCACCCTCACCAAGAAAATCTAGTAAATCTCCAAAACTAAGATCAAGCCCCAAATCTTCCTCTTCTACCAATAAGAGGGAAAAGAAGACTTCTGCGGTTTCTTCACCCCTCTTGGAGCAACAGAGGTTAGTATAGAGTTATGTTTGTAAATAGGATATTGTGTTCTGCCTTGATTGGTTTTGTGATCTAAAGCTTATTTAAGGAGATGATTGGATTTTTGTTTTTAAGCTCAACAATGAATTCCTTTGGTCAACAGGTAAGTTGTTGGTGCTTTTAATGTTCAGTATTTGAAATTTGTGGATGCTTCGAATAATGTTTGCAGTATTAAATATCTTGAGTGGTAGTAAAATATAGTTTGTGAATTTTGTAGAGGGACAGTATGGCCCTTTCCTGACATAATACACAACCATAGTTCATTTTTTATATCCATGGTTAAGATAGGCTGCATACCAGGATTTGAAGCCATGGTCTGCAGTGGCTCAGTTCACACAACACATTTCTCTACGCAGTGTGAAAACCCCACTCAACGGTTGAGTTTGTAGGGGCAACTCCCCACACAACATGTTCCAACTCCACCATTGTGTGACTGTGGGCTACCGTGGAGTTGAGTAAAAAAGTCAACACAGCATTTAAATTTAAAGGAAAGTTAATACCAGGAGATTCTCCTCTTACTCCAGTTGTAGTAATGGAAAACTTCCCAGGGAATTTAAAAAGAGAGCTGGAAGGGGGATTGAGGGGTCAGAAAATTATTAAGTTGAGAGATTGGTTGAAAAGAATGAGTAATAAGGAGCAAATAGGAGAGATATTAAGAGGACAAAAGTTAGCTTGGTTCAAATGTATACAATTGGATCAATGGACACAGGATTGGAAAAAGGAGAATAAGGATTGTAGAGATAATACAAGATTTGAAGAATTAATTGAATCAAGAGAAAAGAAAGGGGAAAATAAAAATAAAAGAGGTTTGATTAGTGAAATATATAAAATTATAATAGAGGACGATGACCACCGAGATTCTTTTAAAATGATTTGGGAAGATGATTTAAAGGAACAAATTAATGAATTTAACTGGAGGAAGATTTGGGACGCAAGAATGTTAAAGTTATTGTCGGTTAGGATAAAGGAGAATTATTATAAAGTAGCATGGAGATGGTATTTAACACCAGTGAGATCTCACCAGATTGATAAAAAAAAATTCTAAGAACTGTTGGAGGGGTTGTCAGGAGGTTGGAACTTACTTTCATATGTGGTGGAGTTGTGAATATGTACAACAATTTTGAAAAAGGGTGTTTAAAGAAATAAGCGAAATAACGGGAATTAATGTGGAAATAAGTCCTAAGTTGGCTTTACTATCAATATGGGATAAAGGAATAGGGAATACAAATATGAAGGAATTAATTAACAACCTCCTGGCACCCGTTAGATTAATGATAGCTAAGAATTGGGAAGTGCAAGGGAAGTATACAATAGAAGAATGGTATAAAGAAATATGGGATATTGCGCTTAATTACAAGTTAACGTGTAATTTGAAAGTAAGGATGGGATTATCCAGGAAGAATGATTTTGAAAATATATGGAGTCCATTTTTGGAATTTGTATTAAGAAAGGGGAAAGGGCACTCACCTTTGAAGGATTCTTTACAATTTTGGAAAGATGTATAATATAATTGAATAAATGTTGGTCTCCTGGGGGGAGGGGAGCACGGGGGGGTAGTGAAAGGGTTATGTATTGTACTTATGTTGTGTTTATGTTGTTTTTAAGTTGAAAAAAAAACAAAAAAACAAAAAACACAGCATTTGATTGACAGTTCCTTCGCCCTCTCTCCTCCCCCAGTCTTCCAGATGGTATCCCATCAGCCATTGCTGCAAAAAAGCAATGCCGGCAGCTCTCCTAGAGTGGCACTCCCTCCTTTTGCCGCTCTTGCCAGAGAACTCTGTAGCCAGTGGGGAAAATTCACTCAATGCAATAGGAAACTTCATGGAGACCTCCACACAACACGGAACACAACCATTGTGCAGGAACTCTCCTCTGCATAGTGGGGATATTCAGTGTGGAGTGTTATCTAAAAAAAAAAAAAAAGAAGAAGAAACCACAGTGTGGTGAAGTTTTCCCTCCAGGCAACACATCTCTCAACGGTAGTGTAAAAACTCCACCGTGGGGTTCTAAAAGCACCATTGAGAAATGTGAACTGAGCCAGTGAGTTTGCAAACTGCAGTTTGCATACCCATACTTAAGCTTGTGTTTGCATCAAGCAAAACATGTTTGAAGCCCTTTTTTTACCTCTCTAACCTTGCTCTTTGGGTTATATTTTGTAATTTTAAAAAAGTGACAACTATTCTGTTCAATAGTTGTACTGGAGCATCTAGACATGGCATGACATGGGAGAATTCATTTTCTCTGGGCAACCAGGCAGATCATGACAATTGCAATGGAATTAGAGTTATCAGCATGGTGCTGTTCAGGATTGTATTATTCACTGCTCTTCTCTTCTCTCATGATAGGGTGGGGGTTTGATACACCATATAGCTTGTACGCAAGCAACTGGTTGCTCTGTTTTATGTTTGTCCCTCTCTGGTGCATGACAACTCAAAGGCAAGCAACATCTGACTGCATCCAAACTTCGTGACCTTTAAAAATCAAAATTTGTCCAAGGCCAGACAAACCCCAAAGGAAAAAATCTTTTAGCACAAACGTAAAAATCCTTTGGCTTTAGTAGAAATCAGATACAGGCAGCAGCATCTTCCATTACTCCACAGTTGGCCTTCAAATGTTTGAAAGTTTATATCTTGCATGGTGGTGTTTTGTATTAGTTTTTAATCTGATCATAGCAACCATTAATGTGATTGGTGTTTCTAATTGACAGGCATTAGCTCAGTTCAGACAACATGTTTCTCAACTGTGGTCTTAGAACTCCACAGTGGAGTTTTTACACCACCGTTGAGAAACGCGTTGTCTGGCGGGAAAACTCCACACAACGGCGGAGTTTTATTTTAAAATACTCCATGCAGAATATCAATGCTGTGCAAAGGAGAGTTCCTGCACAATTGTTGTGTAGTGTGTTGTGTGGCAGGCTCCATGGAGTTTTCCATTGTGTTGAGTTGACTTTTCCCACTGGCTGCAGAGTTCCCTGGCAAGTGGGGTGAAAAGAGCAAGTGCCGCTCTAGGAGAGCAGTCACAACGTGCGGGGGACTGTGTTTTTTTCCCAGCATTGGCTGATGGGATACCATTGGGAGGCGAGAGGGCAGAGGAACTGTCAGTCAAACATCGTGATGGATTTTACTCAACTCCACGGTAGCCCACGGTCACACAATGGTGGTTGGAACACGTGCATTGACTAAAGTGTTATCTGAACTGAGCCGTTTTGTCCAAAGTAAATCTTGCAGACTGTGGATACTTCTTGAATGGCTCAACTGTTTTCTGGCTTCATGAAGAACAAATAGTTAAGGTAAGGGTTGTTAAGACATAGTCGTGAATAACACAATCAGACGCCTCTAGAAATGGACCGGCCACATATGCTTTGGTCTGACTACAATAGGATGATTAAGAGTGTAAAAGGAAAACTAAGCAATTAAGAGTATAAAAGGAAAACTAAGCAAGAATAAATATTTTGAATATGTACCTTCGGTAAAGTACCTTCAGTAAAGCACCAGTCTCAGTATTCCTGAAAAGCCTATGTTTATTTATATTATAAAGAGGCATTAGCTTTCTACTCCTGTTTTTAGTTATTGTTTGTTTATTTATTACATTTTTATACTACCCAATAGCAGAGGCTCTCTGGGCAGTTCACAATTAAAACCATAAAATACAAGAAGTCAGAATAAATTTAAAAGTTAAACATGCCACATGAAATCAAAATAAGTTACAGTCCCAGGAAAGCCTGTGTGACAAGATACGTTTTCAGGAGGCGTTTAAAGGATGTTAATCTTTTATCTCCCCTTCCCACCCCCAGTTGCCTGTTACTTTATTTATTGCAATTATTTTATATGCTGCCTTTCAGGATAGAAATCCTACCAAGACGGCTTACAAGTAGCATAGAAATAATATATTCTCAATAAACAATATTAACAATTTTTTAAAAAAAAAACATTAGGATCTTTCCCATAGGACTGTAGGTAGAAGATGTCCCTGAGGGTTTGGGAGAGTCCAGCTGAAACAACAGGGCGTTTATCCTCACATACTTCCAATATAGCCATTCCCCATCCAAGTTTTTCAGAAATCTTCCCTTTTCAGCACTTTGAAATTTACACTGTTTGCTGGTTGGTTTATCTTTTGCCACCTTCCGGGGGTGCAGGTTACAAGGGAGTTCTTGGGAGGCACTGTATCCTCTCATCACAGAGTTGAAGCAAGACCTGGCCTTCCAAGGCTGTGATTCACCATGGCAGCACACAGATGAGCTGATTCAGGCAAGGCACTGGAAAAGAGTTGCAGGACACTTGTAACACAAGTTGCGTGGGTCATCTGTGTGCATGCCTAAGTTTTCAGACGAGCATGGAGATAGCCATGCCATTAAATGCTGCAATTTCTGGGTTTTGGGGTTCCGGTAGTGGTGGTGGTGGTGGTGGTGGGGTATGGGGCGCTGTAATTCCAGACTACTATGCAGCCTGTTGATGGCCTTAGACAAGGTTTTCGTATGTGCTGATTCAGCAGATAAGTTGGCATTGTGTAATTAAGTGAAATCTTATTAACCCTTCAAATATTTATTTGCTTATTGCATTTTTAGGAGTTCAAAAAGCAACCACAATAAAAAGAAAGGTCCTCGTACGCCTAGTCCGCCGCCACCGATGCAAGAAGAGACCGCACAAGGAAAAAAGCATAAGGAAAAACATAAAGTTAAAGAGCGGTTAGAAGAGAAGCCAAGGGAAGTCAAAGAGAGAGGCCGTGACTTTGAAAGACACAATAAGGAGAAAAAAGAGAAGCAGAGGTAATTGCAGGACGTCTAATGTTTGTGTATAGTTGTTTGGTTTTCTTAGTTCTGCTACATCTGTAATCCATGGAATAATGCTTAAACTTTTACTTACATCCAGCTGGCTATATTTTCAGTCTGATTTATCACGAAAACACACTACAAATCATCGAACTTATTTAGTGCATGTGGGTTTCCCCCATAAAATCCTGTAAACAATGACCTGGTTCATAAGACGCACCGAGCCATGGTGCGTTGTGAGCCTTGTTTGTGTCAGCTTGGCTTAGCGTGACATTTGTGGATGATTCAGCACAATTTGTGAATCATGTATAAGTGACCCTGAGAACCCATGGGTTGTTGAGGGTGGCTTGTCATGACTTGCGAACTTGGCAGCATGACCTCTCAGCAGCTTCTCAGCACGGGCTACAGAGCCCCCTGACCAAAGTGGCGAAGAGCCTGGCTGCTCCTCACAGTCTCATTTGTCCTCCTGCCTCCCTTGTCAGTGATGTCTGCCTCTCCACTGATACAGAAATGGCACTTGAGAATGCCCTGAATGCGTTCGCAAGCCTTTTCTTCTTTTTTGGTGCACAAATGGGTTCATTTCCCCCCCCCCCCCCCCCCCCCCGGTACTTCTCAGTTGCGCAGATGGGTTCATAATTTTTCTCTCCCCAGTCCTTCGTAAGTGCACAGATTCATGTGTTCAATATGTACAGTCTGCAATAGTACAGGCGCCTTGTCCTTTTCCTTGTAAATTACCCCCTAAAGTTGTGAAGGGATAACTCCGAAATGGAGTAGATAATTTACAAAGAAATAGACAAGGCAACTCAGTTCTTTGTGGGATGGGCTAATTGGATCCAATCCTGAGAGGACACCAAAACTTCCAGAACTTGGTCTGCTCACTGACTTGGATATCATTGTGCTGATGACACTAAACCTTGACTGGTCTCTCCCGCCTGCCCATACTAGTTAAAATGGGAGGATAGGCAATTTGGGACCTGGAGGACCCTACAGGGCAAACATATGCGGGAGATGACAAGCAGTTACTTATTGCCATCCTTACATACACGCCGGGTCTAGCTGCTTTCACCAGTGCATTATCCAAAGACTGCAGAAAGAACTGAAAGTATATCTCTAGGTGAAGACACACTGACCAAAGCCATGAGCACTGTCTCCATGATATCACATACCTATTGCTATTTGTATATTCTTCAGAGATCCCTCAGAAGGTTCCCATAGACAGAGACGTTCACCTAGTCCAGAAGAACATTCTGGTAGTAATTCTTCTCCTTCAAGAGAATATTCTCCTAGCACAAGAAGAAGGCAGACATCTTGGGCTCCAGCGAAGTCCAACAGCCATAAGCATTCTTTTTCACCATCTTGCAGGTAGAATAATTACATATATATCATTTTATGTGCTTGTTTATTTTAGGCCTCATTTATGTACAAAGGTATCAAAAAGATTAGAATACGTTCACTGCATCCAGTAAGCTGAAATGTGTTTCATGTGTAGCCTAGGACACTCTGGTTATTAGATTTTACACCTACAGCAAACCTGGGACATGTTTATCTTCTAATAGGCATAGCACTTGACAAGTTGAGCCAGGTCACATGTAAGATGGAATTGAGGGTCTGTGGGATCAGGTTTGGACTGAGAATGGGTGGGACTTGTAGCAGCTTGGGGCATAAATTCCTGCTTGCAGAATTGTAGCTTTATATTCTAGTATATAATGATAATTAGGATGGACTCGCTCATGCAGATAACAGAATTATGACTTCCACAGCATCTAGGAACTTAGGAAATGTGAAATGTTGACATGTAATCCTCATTAGAGGTAGCCAGAAAGTGACACACACATGTATCTTCCTTAATATGGGAGACATTATGTTCCACAAAATTGTTTAATTACTTCCAATTAACTGGACAGCTGACATTTGGTACACATCTAATCCAAGACATCCCAATTTGCCGTAAAGTTGGAAACAGTATATCTATATATGTTATGCTCAAAAACAGCATGTAGGAAGAAACCCTGGATGGGCTACTCTGTACAAGAGTACAGTATTTTGGTATGCGTATTTTCCCCAAAAGTGATCTAACGACTTCTGTTGCTCGAATGTGAGCAAGTCCTGGCCCTACAAGATGCCTACAAGAGAATACCATTTGGGAACTTCTATGAGTTGCTCTGAGCCTTTGTGAATATGTGTAAACATAATGACCCAAGGGACCTGAACTTCTAGAAAAGACAGAAAATGGGACATTGTCTCTCTCGCTAAGTAGGGGTCATGAAATATATCCCAAAAGTGTAACATTACTTCCACTCTAGGTAGGAGGCTGAAATATGATACGCATCTAACCTAGCTGCTACAAACTGCCCAGATAATTATGGTCATGGGGTGGTATATAAATATTGAAAATCAACATTTCAGGTTGACAGCCCAAACCTTGTACATGCCATTCTATGACCTAATTCATGGCAGACAACGTTGCACATGGAGGGTGATGGGGGCATGCTGCGCTGTGGAAGTTCTGTTGCCCCTTTGACACATTTGAATTGGCCTCGGGGAGATTTCTAGTAGCAGCCAGGATTGTATGTCTATGCTCACAGGATGCAAAATACCTGGATGCATCAGACGCGTAATTTTAGCAAGAGGTCATCAGTTGAAAAGGTTTGATCAGGCTAAAAAAATGATGCAAAAAACCATAACAATATCTTATGTCCACAGGTCTTCTTCACCACCAACTCAGCATCATTCTCCTGTATCTTCAAGACATCACTCTTCTTCGTCTCAGTCAGGTTCTTCTATTCCGAGACGCTCTCTTTCACCACGACACAAAAGAACTCCTTCTCCCTCTTACAAACGGACAACTTCCCCACCTGTAGGCCGCTCCTCCTCCCCTTATCCTCACCGAGCTTCCCCTTCCCCTCAGCAGAAACAGACCCCTTCGCGACACCGTTCGCCGGTCCGGGAGAGAAACCGGCATGATCGGGAGCGGGTTTCACAGTCACATGATCGACGCCAGGAAAGGAGGGATGGTATGCATAAACATCAGAATACGGGGCAGCCTTTACATTGGCAGTCCCCAAGCAAGTTGTTTCAAAGTTACGAAAGGCCAGGTCCTCTTTCTCCCAAGGGTTCCTAAACTCAAACCTGGAATTGCTGGCTGTAGTATTAAGTAAAACATGCAACACGGCTAAAACCAGGAGGGCCCTTACGAAAAGTAGTAAAAGGTGGATAGAGTTGCTGATTTATCTGTTGTCCCAGGTGGAGGCCGTTATTAAAGCCTGTAGAATAAAGAGCTTGCTGACGGAGTGTCAACGTGTGGTTGCAAAGGAGAGTTATTCTTCACAACCCTTCTAGAATTCTTTGAGGGTGTCAGCAAACTGATCGCTAAACATTATATCTTTCTGTCTTTTTAAAAACCTTTTGATATTGTCTCTTTTTCTGACGGCTCCTCAGGAAACTCAGCAGGCATGGAATAAAAGAAGCATTTATGGCTTGGTAACTGGTTAAAGATAGGAAGCTGATGGAACTCAATGATACAGGATGATGAAATCCTGAACGGCGGGTGGAGAGCTTCAAAATGAAGCTTCTCCAAATCGGTAGTAGAGTGTTGCAGAACTGATGTAGCATAAGTTTGAAACGATGG
This sequence comes from Anniella stebbinsi, assembly GCA_029215795.1. Lineage (NCBI taxonomy): Eukaryota > Metazoa > Chordata > Lepidosauria > Squamata > Anniellidae > Anniella > Anniella stebbinsi. Next base: position 124,921,724 of record JARDYH010000003.1, on the reverse strand, counting down.
GCGTATTGGTCTAAATGGGCAGTCCCAGGAAAAAGATCTTGGGTACCGTAATGTAAAGCTTGCTCTGAACAGACCGCTCGTTCGGTTGGATCTAATGCTGCCCCATCCTTCCAAACCTGCTCCGGAGGCCTGAGAAACCCCCGGAAGTAGATTTTCAGGCAGCAGGTGGGGCTGCAGTTGGGAGTGGGGGGGGGGGGAGAAAGTCCCATCATGCTAGCAAACTTCCACTAGTGTGACATTGGATCTAATCGATTGTGTTGCTGCAGGATAAAAAAAAAAAGTCATTAATTGTGGTATGTAGTTTTTCAATTTTACTTTTAAAAGATACACGGTATATATTTTCCTGAAATAGCTTCAAGCTGATTGCATTAGATCTAATCAAGGCTGGCCTCATCACAGAGCATGTGATTTGGAAACCAGATTCCAAAGGTAGAAACCATTTCCTACTTCCAGTCTGCATTTATTTCTTACCCGCCTCTCCGTCTGGATCGTGACTTTTCAGGTCAAGATAGAAATGCCTTAACACTAGCATTGGATGTAGTAAAGAATTATATCTGTTTGAGAACAAATTCATATCTCTGGATGGGCTCTGAAGTCCCTTTAAAAATGTCCCCTTCCATTTGCATTTTTCCCTGTAGTTTCGATACATTTCGTTGTAATTTTAGTACCGTTAATTGTAATTGAATATTTAACTGCAAATGCATTATATTCACTTTCAGAGACTAGAGGAAAAAGGGGGAGAGAGAGAGACAATAGAGAGGAGCGTGACTATGACCAAGAACAGAGTACGCCCAGAGATCACAGAGATGATCGAGAATCTCGGGATGGGCGAGATCGAAGGGAAACCAGAGATAACAGAGAACGCAGGGATCTAAGAGAATCCCGGGACATTCGGGACTCACGGGACACAAGGGGCTGTAGCAGAGACAATAAGGACAATCGTGATCAGAGGGACCTTCGTTCTGCTCGAGACACCCATGACTACAGAGACAGAGAGTGCCGGGACACCCATAAAAAGGAAGAGCAATATTTGGAGGATACACGTAGCTATGGAAGAACCCATGGCAGAGAAGAGAGTTCTCGTGCCGAAACAAGGACAGATTCAAGAAGCGAAGCCAGGAATGAGTCCAGAACGTCTGGAAGAAGTAGAGGCAGAGGTCCTGAATTATCAGACAAGGGTATAGTAAATGAAATACTGAATTTGTTACTGTATTGATTTAGTTCCTAAAGATCTGCTAAATCAACATGGTAGAAATTTCATTAAAATAGAATTGTTTTCTGTAATTGAAAATCCTTTTTTTCAAGACTGCACCAAATTTAGCCACCATCCTGCTTAATGCATCTGCAACCTGTAGATATTCCAAACAGCTATGAAATACTAAGGAGCCAATGAGTAATTGGAAGATAAGAATCTACCTTTCAAATAAATGATGTCTCGTGTTGTTATGAGAATTAATGCTTGACCATTTTTTCTGTATCACCACTAATTGTCAGATGTATTGATTTATTGTCCTTCAGTGTTGCAGCTGAAAAGCTTTTACATAACTTGTCTTTCCAAAAAAAATTCATTAATTTGAGGAATCTGTGGATAGCTTTTGCCTTACAGGGTCAAATGTTAGCTGGACTAATGGCTCTGCAAGCTCATAGCACTTTGCTGCTACAGTTCTCTGCATGTAATATTCTGTACTTTGGACTTTGAGCTAATCTGCTGAGGGCTGATATGTGGGAGGAAATGCTTTTGAGCAGAGATTGGACTAGGGAAATTTACGGTCTTTTCCTGTTCTGTTTATTATCCCTTTATCACCCTGCAAGCCAAGTGACCAAGTTTATTTATTTATTTATTATATTTCTATACCGCCTCATAGCTGGAGCTTATTTAGGAACATAGTTTTAACTCACCAGAGTTAAACAAAGACAGGGTTAAAAGAATGCCTCATACTGGTACAATAGCAGTACTCTTTTTATCCAGCTAATCTAAAAAATAGTTGGAAATATTTTAGGCTATACAGTTCTTTTAGTAATTCTATAACATTTTAAATTTGTCAGTGGAGATCCTTCCATCTTTTCTGTATGTATATTTTCATTAGGTAGTCGAGGAACACGGGGATCTCAGGTTGATAGCCATACTGCTAATAGCTACCATGACAGCTGGGAATCGCGGAGCAATTATCCTGACAGAGAGCGCTATGAAAACCGAGAACATGCACGGGATTCTTCCTTTGAAAGAAGACATGGAGAACGGGAAAAGCGTGATAACCGAGAGAGAGGTAGGTACTGTTTCTTCCTTTCTCCATTGTGAGCGCAGCAATCAAATACATATCTCCTGGTGGGAGGGTGAGTCTGTTGCATATTTCAAAACTAATATATCTGTAAAGCCAGCTCCCATCTATCCTACTTTAGCATGATCAAGGAAACATGACACAGGGTGGGTCTGTGCAGAAGGAAGCAGATTTGATTCTTAATGGCCATAGGAGGAATGGTTGGCATACACACACTTATGGAGGATAGGAGGGATTGCAGGACCTCATTGCTGTGAGGGCAAAACCAACCTTTTCTGAGAGGGTTCCTGCAGGGGCTTTCATCTCCCAGGGGTCCTTGGTGTATCCAAGCTCTCCCTCCACACAGATCCATCTTGTCATAATGATGGGCATTTTGCTAATAAAACAATATGCTGTCTTAATGCTTTATGGTGTGCACTGTTGATCTTGAGAGCTTTCTCTGTGTTCTTTCTTTGAACACAGATTACGTCAATTTTATGTTTCACTTACTATTATTTTTGTAACAAAATACGTATAGCTTTTATTTGGCTGGCAGAATAAAGCTCCCCCAGTGTGGACAGACATCTTGGCATGAAACAGTAATTTACTTTGGTGACCTACGCTTTTCTGTGGGGTCCCAGTTGGAGGAGCAGAACCATTGTCCACTGGTGGCAGGTGGGTGTCCCCCATCCTGCAACCTTTCCCCCCAAGCACAGCACTTACTTTCACCCTAGATGAGTGAAAGGCTACCACTATTTTGCACAGGGGAAAGTAAAAGTGCTATTGGAGCGGGAGCTAATTTACTCCTTTATACCCCCTTACACTTACTAAAGAAGGAAGAAGCACTTGATATTAGCTTTGCCTTTACCCCCCCCCCCCCCCCCAGGCCATAGCTCTTCTTTCCTTAGAGCCACCCTTCCTCTCCTGGATTCTTTCCTAGAATGCAGTTTGAGGTTGATGGCCTTGTGGTGTAGGAGGGGGTTAGTTTCCTCCCCCCTTTATAAAAATGGCAAAACGGAAGCAGAACAATTTTTTGAGGACCATAACGTGGACAAACGATGATGTCTACAAACCCCATGAAGAAGGAAATGGACTTACTGTGGTCCTACCACTTTAAAGAAATGAGCCATGCATGGCTTTTTACAATGTATCCTGATCGTGGGCTAGGGCATCAGCTTAGTTTCAGTGTATTTATTTCTGTCACAGACCAGTGCAGCCATCAGTTTGTGTCTTCTCTTCAAATTAGCAAAATCCAAACTTGAGATCCTTTCAAGTATCATCCTCTATTGAGGGAGAGACATGATTCTAGGAGGTAGTTTCACCCTCATTGCGGACTGCTAACATTGACATCCAGCGATTCCTCATGCCAGACTATGTGAGATCCATTTGGTAATCTGGGCCCCAGGGATTTCCTCCCTGAGTTGATGGATTGCAGATATATAGAACACTGCCTTATTACCTGGTGAGACTATTTGCTCATCTAGCCCAGGATTGTTTACTCTTACCAGCAGCAACTCTCTGGGTTCCCTGGCAGAGAATCTTCCCCTTCACCTGAAACACTTTTGACTGGAGATGCTGGGTGTTGAACCTGGGACTTTTTGTGCTCTACCATTGAGCTATAGTCCTTCCCTCATACTTCTCTGGATTCTGAGATCCTTATAATCATGGATGGGCTGGGACAAAAGGCATCATCTTCTTAAGCTGTAGGCTATTGAACCCACAAATGATAATTGCCACAGTTGGTTCTGGAAAACTCACTGAAGTGGCTTGAAATTAAAGAGAACTAGTGAATGCAAACACTGGGCAAGGAATTGGATGGCAAAATGCATCTTTCCAGTTCTCCATGGAAATGAAACCCGTTTGATCTCATTACAGATCAGAGACCAAGCTCACCGATACGACACCAAGGAAGGAGCGACGACCTTGAAAGAGATGAAAGATTAGAAGAGCGAAGGGTAGACAGGGGTGAAGACAGAAGAGATGAAAGGACCAGGGAGCGGGAGCGGGAAAGAGAAAGAGAAGCCGAACGCGATCGGGCCCGTGAGCGGGAACGCGAGCGAGAGAGGGATAAGGAGAGAGACCGTGAACGGGACAGGGACCATGACAGAGAGCGGGAGAGAGAGCGGGAGAGAGAACGGGAAAGAGAACGGGAAAGAGAACGGGAGCGAGAGCGAGGGAGAGAAAGAGAAAAGGAGAGGGAGCGCCAGAGAGATTGGGATGACAAAGAGAGAGGGAGGGAAGAGCGCAGAGACAAGAGAGACGATGTCCGGGAAGAAAGAACCGCGAGGGATGGCCGTGAAGAGAGGAAGTCAAAGTAAGTTTGTTTTCAAAAGGGAAATAAATGAAATATTCAAAATGACTAGTTAAAGAAGCTTTAGATGTCTCTATAGGCGTTCCTATAACGAGATACATTCCCATGTCATTCAGCAAATGTTTTTAGGAAAGTGGGAGGGGACGTATTGCTATTTCATGTACTTGTATAATGAAATTCAGTTTAGTTCCATTTGTGTTTGTAGTTGAAGACAAATGTGAGATTTTTTAGGACTAAAGTGCATAGGGTTTGACTGCATTTTATTTCGTCTTAATATAGAAAACGTCACAGAAATGAAAGTAGCCCCAGCCCTCGTAAGTCGCCCAAGCGTCGCCGTGAGCATTCACCTGATAGTGACGCGTACAACAGTGGAGATGATCAGAGTAAGTAAAAGCATGTGGTCTCCATATAGGTTAGAAGTCGTTACCCTATTTCTTCGATTCTAAGACGTACTTTTTCCCCCATATAAACGTCTCTAAAAACAGAGTGCGTCTAAGAATCGATGGTGATTTTCCCTGCACTTAGAATCAAAGCTTTTTTTCTGTTAGTGGTACTGAAATTAAGGTGTGTCTTACAATCGATGGCATCTTAGAATCGAAGAAATACAGTACTGCCTTTTTGCTAGCTGAAATAGAAACGGATGAATGGAAAAAATGAGCTGTCTGCTTTTTTCTGCATGGCTATCTTTTTTGCAGGGTGTTGATTTCTTAGATATAGCATTTGTCTTCCATTATATTTCATTGTCTACCCCCCTCCTCCTCTGCCTCCGAAGAAATAAGTCACAAGAATTTGGAAAAATGATGAAATCTGAGTTAGTTAATACATGAAACCTGTGTTAATTTAACTCTGGCTTAAACTGTCAATACACAGGGTCCTCCCTGTCGATTGACAATGAGATTACAGAAGCTGATAAGCCAGAATTGCCAACACATGTAATGGTACATGATTTCATCAGCACCCCCCCTCCCCAGCCAATGCAGACACATCAGGAAAAGGCCATATAAGTAAGGATTCAGTTTACAGAAATCTCCCCACAAATCAAGCAGCAAATGCAGAATATCAGTAGGTTACACGGTAGATGTTCAATGCAGAATGTAACTTAATGAAGAGCTGTATGCTGAAAGCTACCTTCTAGCATTTCAAATGTATTGTCTGTCTAAAGATATCCTAGAATAGTCTGCTTTGTTTTCTGGATGTGTGATAATTTGCTGGAATTGCAGACGTGGAGTAGGTCAAGGTGTAATCCAGAGGTGTGTGTTCAGATTTTGGGGAGAAATTCCCTCTCATCGTCTCCCCCTCCTCCTTCCCCCATGGAATTCCAACAATGCTTAGCAGCTGTGATGTTTAACATCTCCATTTAAAACTCATCTGCTGTTTGGGAGGGCCTTTATAGAATAAGGAAAAGAGAGTATGTGCATAGCACCCATGCCAGACTGGTTTTTTTGTTTTTTTAGTATAAGAGCTTAAGGGCAATATCCAAGGCTGGCAGTCTGCCGACACCAATCATGTGACGCTAGTGGGAACAACTGCTAGTGCTTAATAGCACAACACTGGAAACGAGCCCAAATTAGCACTTCTGGAACGAGACACATCAGTGGAGCCTTCTTCCAAGAGCTCTGCTAACATGTGCCATTCTGGAAGCACTAAGTTGGGCTTGTTTCCAGCGGTCAAGGTATGAAATATTAGCTACCCATTGCTCTAGCTCACAGGCAGCATTGGATACTGCCCAATAAATGTAAGTTGCTGCTTCCATGGGGGTAACTGATAAGGGATTCTCTCTCTAAATATTCGATGAAACATACAAGCCACTTTGCCGAGACCTAAGTGATCTAGCCAGGTTGTAAGGGCTTCTTCAGAAATAAAGTGTCATGACATGTTTTTCATCTTTCATAGACGAAAAACGCAGATTACTGAGTCAGGTTGTCCGACCTCAAGAATCACGCTCACTTAGTCCTACGCACCTTTCAGAAGACAAGCAGAGCCGATGGAAGGAGAGCGACCGAAAACCAGAGAGAAAGGACAGCTCCAGGCATTATGAGGAAACTGACTTCAAAGAGCGAGGTCCCTCTGGGGACAAGCAGCGAGAGCAGCGAGAGCAGCAGATCAGTGAAAGCTCCAGGAGCCGGGTCCAAGAGACTGTAAGTAATCGGGCGTCTGAAGAGCGAGTGGCTGCTGACCACCTGCACGAAGATAAGAAAAAAGTGAAAGTGCAGAAAAAGATGGCAAAGAAAAAGAAAGACGATGACGTTGGGCTGGAGCGCTACGTCAGTGAGCCAGCCCCAGAGAAGGCCCAAGTCTTTTCTCCGAAGAAAGTTCAGAAAAAGAAAAACGCTGATAAGAAGCGCAAGAGATCGAAAGGCGATTCTGAGGCTTCTGACGAAGACAGCGGCCCTCACCAGAAAAAGAAAAAAGGCCCTAGGACGCCACCTGTAACCGCAAGGGAGGAATTGGTGGAAGCTGTGCCTGAGAAACCTGTTTTGGTAGAGGTTGCCCCCAAAAGAGAGGACACAACGTTTAGTGATTGGTCAGATGAAGATGTTCCAGAACGTGGAGAGACGATTCTAGAAAGAGGTTCAGAGGAATCCCATAAAAATAGCCACCGCCCAAGGACTGAAAATGTGGAAACCGTTCACGTTGTTGAAGATCCCCCTCCTGTCAAACCTATTGAACAGAAGCGCAGCAGTAGCCTTTGCAGCAATCGAAGCCACACCTCAAGCAGACTCCGATCGCCCTCCAACGATTCTGCACACCGGAGCGGAGATGACCAGACGGGTTTGAAAAAGATCCTGCTTAGCAGCTCTAGCGACAGAGAGAGGCGATGTCTAGAAATCTCCGGAGAGCGGAAATCAAGAATCGATCAATTAAAACGAGGGGTTCCCAGCCGCAGCACTTCTTCAGGTAGTTCTGGTTTCATGGTTCTGCTCCTGCCAGCTGCCCTGCCTGCTTTTCTCAGTTTCCCTTCTCCCACTCCCGCCCCTAGAAACACACATCATACCCCAGGCCTTTCTTGAGGGTCTCCCAAGCCGTCATCTGGCTTCCCCGGCAGGACAGTCGTGGCCTTTGGTGCAGTTGTGTACTACAATCCATAGTCTATGGCATGCTAAAGGTCGTCCCGTCATAGTCACTGCCCCCGTTGGCAGCGTGTCTTTTGATTGGAAGACTCACCATGGCAGCTGCAAAAATAATGGCATATTAAACATTAAAAATAAACTGTAACACATTTTCTAATCAGGGAACATGTCGTTAGAGCAGGTATGAAGAACCTCTGGCTCACAGGCCCTCTCTTTCCAGCCTGCAAGCATCTCTTCCTCAACCTCCTCCCTCCTCCCTCCCCCCCCCCCCGGCACCGCAATTAGGTTTTTTAAAACGCTTCCATTGGTATGCTGGAAGCTGTTTTTTAAAAAATCTTCATTGCTGTGGGGGCTGTTAAAGCGAGGTGGGGAGAGTTAATGCTCCCCCTGCATGCTGTGACCCACCCACCCACTGCCGTGCTTAAGGCTTTAAAAACACTTTCATTGGTGCCATGGAAAAGGATGAGGAGGGGATTAAAAGAGGAGTGTGGGGAGAGAGAGAAGGGGGGAGGAATGGGGAGAGAAAGCGTGAGAAGAGAATGGGAGAGAAAATGAGGAGCGGGGAAGAGTTTGTGCGTGCGTGCAAGAGGGGGGGGGGTTCTGACGAGCCACCATTAGCATGTGGCCCCTCACTGATTTTCCCAGAAGGGATGTGGCCTTTGGGATGGAAAAGCTCCTCACCCCTGCATTTGGGACTACATCTCCATCGCAGCTGTTTGAATCCTTATGAAACCTTAGCCGTCCCCTGTATTCCGAGGGAATATTGCCACAAACCTACCATATTCTGCTCTTGCTGGTGAAAGGCAAGTGCCTCCCTTTGACAGAGCGTGGGAAGATGGAAATGTGCAGCTAGGTCGGTTGTTTCCAAACCGTCTACTCTCAGGGAACCATTTTCAGGTTGACTGATTTGCCGAGGGAGTCCTCCCATCTGCCACAGAAGCCTAGTGGGTGGTAGGAGGAGCATGTTCTAGGGCTCACCAGATCGTATCCGAGTTAGTAACGCTGCACTTCAGTCATGCTTTCTCAGTTCAGGTGCCCTCGGAAACTAGTTTAAGAAGCCAAGGTATCAGTGCCAAAGCCAAAGCACACAAGGGAATTAGAAAGGGCAAGAAAGGAGCATGGAGGCACGGAGCCCGTTCTTGGGCCAACAAACCACAGTTTATCAGTCTAAAACTGTAACATGTGACATAGGGTTTTATCTCCATTGGTAACCCTTTTTCTTAAGTTCTAGCCTGTTTCTTTTTATTAAGGGAGATCAGTCTGGTTTGGTAGGTTTAATCATGTGTTCCAAGTGCAGCATAGTTATGCCTCTTAATACTTTATTCAGATCGACAAGATTCTAGAAGCCACAGCTCAAGGCGAAGTTCTCCCGAATCAGATCGCCAAGGCCAGTCCAGATCTGGGTCCTTCGACAGCAGGGAAAGAGTGCAAGACAGAGACAGACATGATCATGATCGTGAACGGGACCGGGAAAGACGAGAGGGGAGGCAGAGAGATTGGGACCGAGATACCGCTAAAGACTGGTTGAGAAGCAGAGACCGGGACAGAATTCGGGAACGAGACAGGCAGCGGGAAAAGCGGAGAGATATGGACCGTGAAAAAGAGAGGCCAGTTCCTGAGAATCCCGAAAGAGACAGAGGCCTCGGTGCTTCCTCTCAAACAGAGTTATCCAAGCACAATGAAGCAAAACCAGGCAAAGAGCATCAGGAGTTTGAAGTAATCTGCCTGGACTCTACTTCCCTAGAGAAGGAAAGGCTGGATAAAGACTTGGGATCTTTGCAAGGCTTTGAAGATGGGACCGAAGCTGAAAAAGTGGAAAACTTAGAAGGTGAACATGTTGTTGGTTTGTTTTTGCTCTCTTTTAAACACCACATACACGAACAGGTTTTCTTGGTGGGGGGAACTGAGAACTGTTTCATCTTTTTCGTATTCAACCATTCTAATCTTGGTCCCATTTCACACATGATCCTCACAATGCTGCTGCTGCCAGACTCCCAAAGCCGTTGGTGCCTCTAGGAGAGTGTGTCTGGTCCTCTTCTCCCATGACTTCCTCCATTGTAAATTGTACCTCCCCAAAGCCATTAGCTCTGAAGTGGGCCAGCAAGAGAGACGAGAGCAGTATCTGAACCAAACTGCAGTTTGGCTTAGGGGATTTTCATCAGGGGAAGGACAGAGGAGGCAATGATGGAAGCTGTTTCTCAGCATTCGTTCTTTGTCTTCAGATCAGCTCCCGTTGGGCTGCTGACAAAAACGGAAAAATCCCAGTTGCATCATGGCTAGTTTCGCCCTTAAAATTATAGCAAAAGTAAATATGAACTTTGAGAAGTGGAAAGTTTCCAGTCAAACTCTTAGTCAAGTTTTGGAGCCCTCCCCAGATAAATGTTATCCATGTCACATGTCTCTGTGGTTGGAATCCAGAGCTGCTACTACTCTTCAGACAAGGTGGGGGGGGGGGGTGCAGTGGTCCCTGGCTTTTGCCAATTCCACCTTCCTTCTCACCTCATAGCCCCTGCCATTCTAGATAGTCTGCCGAATCGCAGGAGCACTTTTGGGAGAGGGTTCAGGAGATTGTAGTGGGAAAGCTCTGTAAGTGGAGCTCTCCTCCCAGAAGTTAGGATCCAAGCCCGCACCTTGAAAAGTCTGCATTTTATTCTTGTTAGAATTGGGGAGCTCAAAAGAGTTTAAATAGGCATGTCTGTCACTTTTCTCTCTTTCTGCAGGTGGAGATGATGAAGTGAAAATAGATGATATGCAATCAATGGGATCTGGTGCTGGAGAATACGAGCCAATCAGTGATGATGAACTGGATGAAATTTTGGCAGGTGATGCTGAAAAGAGGGAGGATCAGCAGGATGAGGAGAAGATGCCAGGTAAGCATAACAAGATCCCCATTTTTCAGGGCTGTGTGTGCTAAAAGAAAGTCAGACTTTTGTTCCAAAATCACACATTCTGTGAATAGAAAATGTAAATTCTACAGCCTGCATAGATTACACATACTGAACGGATACACTGATACATACATTGATTTGGTAATTTTGCTTAATTCCACTTCTGCTAATCATGAGAAGGAGAAAGACACTTTGTTGGATGCTGCAGTTTTGCATCCTGACCTCTGAAAAACTTCCAGAGTTCATCTTAAGAACAGAATAAAAATCAGATCCTGGTTTATAAGCAGTACTTAAACCAGAGCTTCCTAGTTTGGACATCATGGGAAGCTGTGTTTTAAGAAATCAATATATTTCCACCAAAGCTAGACACCTGAGGAGAGGAGCCAGCATGAAGGTAACTCCTTGCTTCTCATCAAGGAAGAAACTTCTTTAAATTAATTTTTTATTGTGAAATTTCAACCGTACAAAACAAAAAAGAGGAAAAGAAAAAAAAAACCTTGTAGCTGCATAAATTTTTATATATGTGTTCATATATTTTCTTCAAGGAAGAAACTTGAAAGACTGTGCTCTTCTCCCTCCCTCATCTTGTGCTAGAAGTATAGCCAGCATTTGCCTCTTACTACATTCAGAAATAGACTGAATGGAAATCATCAAGACTCCAAATTCCTAATCCATTTAAATGAGTGTGATATTCATTATATGTTAATTACTAAAAAAAGCCACCTCTTGGGTTCTGCTCTACATGCTCGTTCCACTGAGCCGAGTAATGATTTCTTCTTTATATGTCTTTGCAGATCCCGTGGATGTAATCGATGTGGACTGGTCAAGTCTTATGCCAAAGCAGCCAAAAGAGCCACGAGAGCCCGGGGCTGCTCTTTTGAAATTTACTCCAGGTGCTGTTATGTTGAGAGTTGGCATTTCCAAACAACTGGCTGGCCCTCCACTCTTCAGCAGGATTAAAGAAACGTGTCAGAGAACATTGGAGAAACCGAAAGGTAATCCGTTCATGAACTAGCATCCGTTTTAAGCACTGCACTGATCTTTTGTTTTGCTTCTGAGCACGCACCACCCTGTAGAGGCTGCGTCAAATCAACTATCTGAAACATCCATTCATAGTTCTGGTAGCGACACATCCATCAGAATGGTGAGGGCCGGGTGTGTTCATGAGCATAAGGAGGGTCATAAGAATCCCATGGGCTGATCCAGTGAAACACTGCGCCTAGACCCCTCTCGGTTTCTTGCCAGCGAGAACATGGCCACCTCATATCAGAGATTGAGGGCGGGAATTAGGAAAAATACCTGTAGTGCAGAACACACACACACAGAATGGAGTAGGAAATAAACTCATCTGTTTTCTATTTCAAGGCAAATTGAAACAATTGATCCCTAAAGGCAAAAGTTAAACACACAACCAAATGTACAGAAATAAAACAAGGTTCTCAGTGGTAACGGTAATTGTAATACTTCCTGTTGCTTGTGTATATCTGGATCTGTTCATGCAGCTCCTTGTCTGGAAGTTGTCTGCATGTAGTGGGAGCTCTAGCCATGTGTGCAACCTGCTCCCCACCACCGTCTATTGGATGACTTAACGCATGACCCAGGGCATGATCTTTCCCCCTCTCCATTTTTGAGCAGGACATGTTGCAGGAATTGGACATCTCTGTGTGCACCATGTTTCATGTTGTTCTGCATATGTCATCTGGAGGGGTGGGTGGGGAAGAACCTGGTCATAAAGCCTGACTAGATAGACAGAATTTCTGGACAGCTATTATGTAAACCAGCCCCTCTACAAAACAACCCACGTGTATCATAGGGCAAAAGAACGGAAACAATTTACAGCGCTATACTTACTAGCCGGGCTCTACTAGCACTTGTCGTATATTTACATTTTTTCACCAGCGTGACCAAGAAATGGAAACAAAAATACGCGAGTGAAAAGGCACAATGCCACAGAAAGCACACAGCTTGATTCTTAATTACTGGGGTCAAAAAGAGCAGGGGGCGTATGTTTGGCTTCCACCCCAAGCTGGCTTCCACATGGACTAGATGGAAGAAAGTCAACAAAACCTTCTAATTGCATACAGATTTGTATATTTTGGATCCTATAGAAACAAAAATCAGTTGCAACTGCTAAAATTAAAGTCTCCAATTCAGGCCGTATTCAGGTGTTTATGGTTTACAGTTACTCCTCCGCACCATTGGGACTGTTGCCTGCAGAAAGAAACCTTTTCTTTGAGAAACATTAGTCTGCAGGACATTATCATAAATGAAATTTATTTTTGACCATTTTGGCTATGTTGCTTCCTGTATACAAATTGAGCGGTATAGAAATTGAGCTTCACTCCACCTCATTAGCAAAATAAGGCAGGGAAGATATTTGAGCGGTTCTTTTGTACCTTCCTCATCACTTTCCATCCCAGAGGTCGTCTTTTTTCCCCGTTGTTTTCTTGCCTGAGCTTGTGAATATGTGTGTTTACTTCTCTCTCTGACAGAACTACTTTTCTAGCCTTACAACTTCCATCTTTACCTTGTTTTAATTCCTTCACTTCTCCCTCAGAGCCTTTTTTTTCTTTCTTTCTCAAAAACAACAACAAACTCTGCTCCCTTTGCCCACCTACTGTTTCTTCTTTCCACTCTATCCGATGGCTCCCTTGAAGAAATGCTCAAGGGTGTAAAGCTGTAAACAAAGCTTGATTTGAAGTTGCTTTCTCTCTTTCGTCGTTGAAAGAGCTTTGTTGCTTTCTAGACAGAGGCGGACTGCCTTGGCAGACATTTGCACCTATTCCTTGGAGAGAAAAATAAATGCTCTCTACAGTTTCTTCAAGATAACAATGCACTGCCTTGCACCTTCTGCTCCCAGCAGGTGTGGGGCACATAGAATTATGATTCAGACTGTTTTCTGTGGAACATGGTGTGAAACCCAATTGTGTTTGCCAGTGGTACAGGTTCCCCCACCCTCCCTCCAAATCTGCTCCGGCGAGTTGGGGATGGATTGCAGGGGAGAGGAGAAGACAGGAAACTCCGTTGCGTCCATGTGGGTGTCAACAGCTTGGGGTTCCATTGAGGCTTAGCAAGAATTCCTCCAGTGAGGAGATCGGTCATGGTGAACATGCTTCCCAGAAAGCCACCTCACCACCACTTGCAGTCCAGCCTCCCCTGCAAGGGGAGCGTTCAGGGTGTTCTAGGATGACCTCCCAATTCACCTGGGGCAATGGAGATGATCAGGAGACCATGATAGTGCCCCGTGCGAACTGTGACTACCCTAGGACACACCCCAGAATGCTCTGGGTGTCTGCGGCAGATGTCCAAGGGTTCCTCAGCAGACATATTTATAGGAAAAGGGTTCCCTGAAGGTAAAAAGTTTCAAAGCCACTAATATATATATTATATGTGTGTGTGTGTGTGTGTGATTGTGATCTGTATAATTCCATTACATCACATATTGTGTGATATAATATTGTGATATCAGTGACACTTCGTTCATTTTGTGTAGTATCATACTAGAAATATTTTATTTTTCTAGAAATATTGTACATGCCATTGGCATTTTCTCAAAAACCAATGGGTTGGGTCCAAACCTACCCTGTTGCGAATAGAAAGGCTCCTTCTATACATGAAAGGCTTTTGATCTAGTGCAGGGATCCTGCTGGCAGAAGTGGGAAGGAGTTCTCATGTGGGACCAGGAGCTTTGAGGCCAGCCTGCGTGTCCCATTGCTGAACTACAACATTTGTAATATTTATTACACTCCCGATTAGTCTTTGAACATAGTAGATAAGGTGTAATGGTTTTCTTTGGGCACTTTTGATAACAACTTTGCACTGAATATTTGAAATAAAGCTAGGGCAAAGTGAGAGTGATATTCTTTCTTCAGTGTTCCTTTATTTTCCTCTCTGTATCCTTGCTTTCTATTTATTTCTAGCGGCATGGTGGACATCTGCTTGCTTTCCCATAATCTTCTCTCCCATTACTGCCTTCTGCCTTCCTTTACTCTGCTTGCTGCTGCTCCTTCACCAAGAAAGCTGTTCCCTCTGCTAACCTCTTCCTATCTCATTCTATCCAGCCTGTTGTCCTCAGTAAACCCTGACCACTTTAAGAGGTCATTACTTTTGTTACCAAGCAAAGTGCCATGTATATTGGCATTGATTTATAATAGTGTCTTACCATTCTAAAATAATTTTATCTTTATGCTACCTCTTTGTAGATGCAGAGAACCTATTTGAACACGAATTTGGGGCCCTGAACATGGCTGCCCTACTGCGAAAGGAAGAGCGAGCCGGCCTGCTGTGTAATCTTGGTCCTTGTTGTAAGGCCTTATGCTTTAGGAGAGATTCTGCAATCCGTAAGCAGCTAGTGAAAAATGAAAAGGCAAGTGTATATGACTGTCAAGGAATTATCCCCCTTCCTTGTCTGGGTTTGGAACTCATGTATGGATTGACCTTCCCTGGCAATGGGGAAGCCACAATGATGGGGATCTCATAACAGTAGTAGTGATTAGCTTTTGACTGTTCTGGAATATCTTGGAGCCTATAGCTCCTGACCATCAGCTGTATGATTTCTGAAGTATGTAACCATTAAGCTTTTACCGTGGGATTTCCTGCAATAAAGAAGTCTCACTGATTTGGGTGTCCTCTGTCAGTTTGGCAGAATATGTGCTTGTCTGTGAAACCAGACAATGACAGGCCACTGTAACGTGTGTTTGACACTCAGTAAATCCCAAGTGACTTGGCTTTAACTTAGAGATAAATTTAATCTCTACCTTAATTACACAGGTAGAACCTATATACAGGTAGAACATATTTCATTAACTATCTAATTAAGCTTCCTCGGCAGTAGGTTTTGCCCAATTAGTTTCTAAACATTTTTTTCTTTTACCAAAGCAGTGGGAAGTTAATAAATTAACAATGAGTAGAGATTGTAAAAATCTGGGCTTATCGTGATGACATCTCAACTTAATTACTGTTTTAGAACCTCCATCCTCCTGAAATAATGCTCTTGAGTTTAAAATGCCTGTGAAAGTTATCATTTCCAGAAGTGCTGTTAAATACTCTTCTGATACCATTGTGCTCTTGTATTACTTAGCACAAATGTAGGGTTTTTTTCCCCATTTCAAATGCATTACTAGATTTCTATTAAGCGCAAGAGCGTTTGATGCTCTGTAAATTGGGTGGTGTAGATGGTTCGAAAGGATAATAGAGATTGCTTCAAATGCTAGTGTTGTGTAACAGCCTTAGGTTTGTAGAGCTCTAACTTCTGAACCCATCATGCAGCCATGACTAACTTGCAATTGTTCTCAATTCGAACAGGGCACAACAAAACAAACCTACACAAATCCTCCTGTAGTGGACAATGAGTTACTGCGGTTGAGTCTACGATTGTTTAAACGGAAGACGATGCGCCAAGGTTCTGGACAAGAAAAGACAGAGGACGCTAAACTTTCACAACCATATATTTCAGAAATATGCATGTCTTGAGACAGTGTCTCCTAGACCACAACCTTTGATCTTTTCACTGTTTGAAAATATTGATGTTTCCATCTTTGTTCCCTTTTACGTATGCTGGAAGATGAAAATACTCGTGTTTACAGACTGGGCCAGTTTGGACACAACAATAAGCGGGAACATACAAGCGCACTAGCGGACACTTGCCTGATCACTCCACTTGGCACTTCCTGCCTGTGGGAAACCTCTCTGTGGTTTGTTTAGTGCTTATGTCTACACTGGGAGCCATGGCTTGTTGCTCTCCTGTTAAGCTGGAATCATAGGCCAACATTTGTTCTTGGCTTATTATTCTGACTTGTTAGGAGAGCAACATCCCAGTTTGGACATAACATTAAAAACGGCACAAACAGAGGTCTGTTGAGCCAATCCCGCTGGCAGGAGGAGCCAGGTGGGACAGGGTGCACCAGCCCGCTTGTTGATAAGCCAGAATTCGGGTTTATAATGTCTGAACCAGCCCACTGTGAGCATTATGTTACAGGAGGACAAGGATAGTCATTTAGTGTAAAAAATTCAGATACCATTCTGTCTAGTTAACTGCATGTTTTTTAACATTGAATTCTAACCACAGATCTTATTTAATAACTCACTTGTATGTAAGAGTGTGAAAATACCCATTTTTGGAGACCCGTTTTATCACCTGCCATTAAATTTCTAAGAAGGAAACCATTCTGGATTTTTCCCCCCAGCTGCCTTTAAACTTGCGCATAAAATTTCTTCTGTAAAATATGCTCATCAATAAGATTTTCTTTTTAGTGCTAAGTTATGCCTCGTAGTCTGTACCTCATCCAAAAATATTCGGATGAAAAATGCAAGGCTTGATAACTACACACGATCTGGTTTTCTTGATGTGAGATCATTGGATCCCGACTTCAGATCAGTGGAGTGATGGGGGCAGGGACTTTTTCCAGCTGTCTCTGCCCCATGGTGTTGGGGGCTGAGTGGGGAGGAGGAATCTGAGAAAATCGCCAACCCACCTTCCAGTGGAAAGTCTGTCCTAGTTCCCCCTGGAGAGGAGCAAGATTGAATCCCATGCTATATTTATAAGTTAGTTTGGTAGGCATACTCATTTGAAAAATGTCCTGCTGATATCAGTGAAAATTATCCATCAGACCTCACCCCGTTTACTTGGAATCTGTTAATTGTGCCATAGTTTAAACAGGACAGAAGCTAGCATTGTTGTATGCACTGGCTCTTTTTATAGGTGTAGCATTAATGCATTGATTTTGTAACAATGCTTCTGTCTTCATAACTGTAAGCACCTCTTCAACCAAAGTTAAGAGTCCTTGCTTAGCTAGTAAGAGTCTGTCAACATTTCTGACAATTTGCATTTCAAGTTGTTTATAAAGCAATATAGAAACATTTAGAAGATTAGCCCTGTTAGTCTTGCATTAAAGGGTAGATAAATACAAAGAAAAAAGTCAGTTTTTATTGAAATTAAAACACCAAATTACTTGAGTTAGGGCTAGGCAAGCAAGTTGACTGATGCAATATTGTGCAATCCTAAATGGAACACCGTATTTCACATATTGTTAACAACATGCGAAGCTATTATTTTGATTCCAGTGAGCGCTTCATGGCAAGTTGGTTTAATGAGATTCTGAGGAAGCAAGAATCCGTATCTTCCTCTGTCTCGAAGTTCAAAAGTGAAAGAATACTTTATCCCAAGGTCATAAGCCCAGTCATCCGAACCTCCTGGAGCTAAATCTGTGGGAAGAAGCCAGAAATGCTCATTATTCAAACCCAGCTCATCAAGCTTTTCTTGCCCACAGCATATTCACAAACAGATGTATCTTACACTCTTACTGTAGCATGTATATACTTACAGATTGTTTGTGCACCAGAGCCTGCCAGATAGCGGTTTTGATATGTACCTATAATGGTATCAGCTACCTTGTTTGCCACACGTTGCTGAAAAGAAGAGAGATGTTAAGTCTTTTTTTTAAAAAAAAAAATCTTGATAACAGCGATTGGTGTGAATTTAGATTCTAGTCTCAGTTATACAATTGCACAAACAGGTTTGAATAGATCTAAGGATTTTGAAGTCTTCACACAGTTTAAACAAAAAGGTGGATCTTTATTGAGACTACGTTGAAAACATTTAAAGTAAAGCAGAAGATGGAAGTGAACCAAAGAGAATATTGATTCGGCCTGTAGACAGCCTAGATTGAAATCCCAGCCATAGGTTAACGTTATATCTGAACCAGCCCATTGTGTGGCTTCCCCCTTCCCCAGTACTGGCTCCTTTTTGTGATTATATCTAATTTTAACTTCACTTTTCAAAATGTGTTTTCTTCTCACAAGAGTTACTGTACTTATTTATTTTGAGCATATATCCATTGTCTGAAATAGCACCCACTTTAGATTGTTTGGGCCGCAGGGTGGGGAGAAGCAAATGATCTTGACATTTTTTTAGCAAAAAGGTCACAAACTGACTGTAAGTCCAAACTTAGTACTGTGCAGTACCATTAGGTACGAAGCAAACACTTAATGAAGTATCATAAAACTTGTAAAAATACTCAAAATGATGTTTCTTTGACTAGACAAACAGTGGAACACTTTTGAGCATGAAATAAGCCAAAGCAATCTGAATGACCTTCTTGTCACTAAAAGCATTTTGGCTAAGCATGTAGATTTAGATTCTAGTGATAATACTCTCTTTAAATTATTGAAGGAGCCGATCAGGAGACAAAGTACATCTAATGTTTCTGTAACAGTGGTATAAGATCATATTCCTCCTGTAATTCTGAGTAGGGCTGTGACCGGATCGGATCCCAAATCCGGAGTGGATCGGGCTGATGCCCCAGGAGTTGCCCAAGGTGCTGAACCCTATCCCCAAAATAGGTTCAGCACCTTTTTTGGCAGAGGAGCAGGGTAAAAATACGATAAATAAATCATATAATTTATTCCACTTTAATGAATGCAGGGCTATGGTGCAACATGGCCTAGCTGCTTATGTGTCATAAATATACCTACACTTATGGGAAGAATACCAAACATTGAAAGATTTGGAGATCTAGTGACTGTTATCTTCCTTGAATTAAGGTTTTAAGATACTGTTTACCCTGAATATTTTATGCTCCATTTAAATTTGTAACATGCTTCTGAATTTTAAATGTAACGAATACATAGCATAGTAATCAGATTATCTCCGTTCCCTTAGTAAGCACCAACCATAATGCAATTTTATCCGTTCAATAGCTCAATCCAGATGCAATGACAAACCATGGCTTGTCCTGAGAACGAGCAGTATGTGTTGCCTCCACTCCATGTCCAAGGGAAGACATTAGAAGCTTCTGCTTTGAATTTTCATCATACTGATTTCTCATTTCAACTGAATGTAGAAAAGTATAGTTTATGCAAACTGTATATAGCTTGTTCTCAAACCAGGATCTAAACCCATTGCTTTGGTTTGCTGCATTTGAATGACAGAGCAAACCAGAAACGGGAGAATGGAGCGTGCAGGCAAGCCCAGAGCTCACCCGCAGTTGCTCATTCTCATAACTTTACTCGACGGTTTGTCATTACATCTGAATGGAGCCTGGGAACAAATGTCCCCAACGCTTGCAATTCGTTTACAGCAGAAGCAAGTTCTCTGCACTCCCCAGAAAGAAAGAAAAAAAATCCAGATCCCAAAGCTGAAACATGGGTAGGTCTTTACGGCTGTATAAAACTTAAATAGTAGGATTCTTACCAGCTCATCATGATCTTTACTTTTATTTTTAGTATAGGAATATGGAAACAGAACCATCTGGGAATAAGAGTGCATTGTTATATATCCCTTAACATGATCCTTGTGCTTTTTGAGAAAATTAACGACAGCTTTTACTTCTGGTTCAGACTCAGGGTAAGGTCCACAGTATGTGTTGTCACACTCATCATTGGATGCACCTTTGCCTTTATTTAAAAAAGAAAAATAAAAATTGCTTATTTAACCGTTGGAGCCAGTGGGCAACAAAATAAGGGACATGTCTTATTCTGTATTTACAGTAAATGTTTTAAACTGAAGTATTCAGTTATTGTAGGAGCATTATTATTTGCAATTACTTGTACAGTACTGAGAAATATCACCCTATTCTATCAACTGTCTGTGGGATACCTCTTAATTTTATATGTGACTTTTTATGAAAGGATATTTGTCTTTGCATCTGGATCTGATTTCTCTGCCTGAAGTATGACTGTTTCGTACAGGTTAGCACAATGTGAGAAAAAGGCAAATTTGGCTTACGCATGAATTCTTTTTGTGAAGGTGAGGGTAAGGCAGCCTGCAATGTGTTGTGCTTGTCCTGCTTTTAGCGAGGACCACAAATTAGCGTAATCGGAAGAAGGGACTTCCTTTCTCAGAAATTAAGGAACCAAGGCCTTGTGTATATATATATATATATATATATATTAAAAATTTTTATTTCAACACAATAACATACACAATATAAAACTTACACAATAAACAACTTAAACCCTTAACAATCCCCCCGTGCACCCTCCCCGAGACCTTCTCATAATCATTCTTCCTCCTTCCAAAATTCCAGCGATTCTTTTGAAGGTATTTGTCCCTTTCCCGATCTTAACACATATTCCAAAAAGGGACTCCATATTTTTCCGAAATCACTTTTACTGGACAATCCCCTCTTTATTTTCATTTTACATGTTAACATATCATTCAAGGCCATATCCCAAATTTCTTTGTACCAAACTTCTATTGTATAGCTTCCTTGCCCTTTCCAATTTCTTGCAATGATTATTCTAACCGGTGCCAGGAGGTTGTTTACCAATTCTCTATTAGCTACATGCTCATTCTCAGTATCCCATATTGCTAGTAGAGCTAATTTTGGGTTTAATTCCAATTTACTTCCTATTATGTCACTTATTTCTTTAAAAACCCTTTCCCAAAATTTTTGTACATATTCACAGCTCCACCACATATGAAAATAGGTCCCAATCTCCTGACATCCCCTCCAACAATTCTTAGACACTTTTTTATCGATCTGGTGAAATCTTACAGGTGTTAGATACCATCTCCAAACTATCTTATAATAATTCTCCTTAATTCTAATCGACAACAACTTTAACATTCTTACTTTCCATATCCTCCCATTTATCTACCTTAATTTTCCCCTTAACATCTTCTTCCCAAATCTCTTTTATAGCATTAAGCGAGTCCTGGAATTCCTCCTCTATCAATATTTTATATATCTCACTAGTCAGCCCTTTCTTAACTCCAGCTTCTTGTTTTTTCCTTTTTAGATCAATTAAATCTTCAAATTTAGTATTATTTCTACATTTCTTATTTTTCAATCTCCATTCCTGAGTCCATTTTTCCAATTGTAAGCATTTAAACCAAGCTATCTTTTGTCCTTTAAACAACTCTTTAAAATGCTCTCTATCCTTCATCTTTTCCATCCAATTCCTTAACTTAATTATTTCTTGATCTTTCAGTCTCGCTTCTATCTCCTCTTTTAACACCCTTGGGAAGTTACCCACCACTACTACTGGGGCAAACGGAGAATCTTCTGGTATCAACTTCCCTCTAAATTTCTCCCAGATCTCCAATATATTTTCCAACCACGGGTTGTCCAGTACCTTCAATTCTTTCTTTTGCCTTTTAGTAAAAAATATATTTCTCAATTTGCAATCTACCTCCACTGTTTGCGGTTCCAACCATTCCAAATCTTCCTCCCCTAAAATACCATTAATAATATATCTTAACTGATTAGCAATATAATAATTCTTAATATTCGGAAGTCCTAAACCTCCTTTCTTTTGAGCCTTATACCATAATCCTTTATTTATCCTTGCTCTTTTATCCCCATTACAATAAGCATTAATCATATTTTGCCAGCTTTTAATCTCTGCTAATGAGATTCTAATCGGCATCATTCTAAACAAAAAATTAACCTTAGGTAAAAACTTCATTTTAATCACCACTATTCTAAGGCCTTGTTTATACCCTGTACATACTTAGTGGTGGATGTGTAATTGCGCTCCGTTGTTTATATAATGCAGCTGCCAATTCGCAGCCGTATCGTGTTATTCCCCATGTCGCTGGGCATTTTCGATGTGCTGTTTTACCACGGGTTTTTCCTTTGCTCCAATGTCACCAGAGTTGTTTGCATGTGTGTTGGTGGTGGCTTCAATTCAAATTAAGAGAGTGGGCGTAGTTAGGGGGCGGATCCCAGTGCAGGGTAGGCATGTGAATACAGGGCAGGAGGTGGACCCCCGGTGAGTGTTTAGTAATAGCTGCCATGGCAACATTAAAGTCTGATTCGCGAATGAAAGTAAGGACAGTTGTTATGTATAACTCATAAATTCAATTAACTGTAGCTGCACAGCTGCACAGCTGCAGGCTTTCAAAGCTACAGTGGTGTGCAGGAAAAAAAACAAAAAATGCTTTTGGAGGTTTTCAGTCACTCGATATTTGCTGCACATTACCACCGTGTGTCAATGGGCTTCAAATTTTCCTAGCTGGATAGCCACACTCCTGCCATGTAATGTTTTGTTGCTGCTTCGCAGCATTGATGCTGTGGGGTTGGGGGGGGGGGAAATCAGTAGCAAAGGCGGCACCATATAGACGCCCACCAGGAAAGAGTAGGGGGTCATGTATTGTACTTTATAAATGTTTTGGCAGACAAGTTGCAGGGGTGGACAACTAGTTTGCCAAAACATCTGGAGAGCCACAATTCTCATCAGCCCTAGCCCAGCATAAGCAGTGATGAGGGCTCATGGGAGTTGTGGCTCTCCAGATGTTTTGGCTTTCAAGTTGCCCATGTCTGCTGTAATGGTTTGTCCAATAGCAGTTGGGTGGGCAACTGGTCCGTAATGGTCACAGTCGATGGAGAACCACCTGGATGGAGCGCACATCTGCCAAAGACAGCTTGTGAATGACACATGAGCATCAACTTTGCTGTGTTTAATAGCGTGAATAGTGGTTCCTATCTTCCCAGGTTGCCATTAGTGGTAATTTTCACTCTTTGAGTTTATGACATAGGGTTCTTCTTCGTGGTCTCTGTGCATCACACATATGGGCTCTGCGCCTGCGTGGAGCCT
Source organism: Anniella stebbinsi (assembly GCA_029215795.1). Taxonomy (NCBI): domain Eukaryota; kingdom Metazoa; phylum Chordata; class Lepidosauria; order Squamata; family Anniellidae; genus Anniella; species Anniella stebbinsi. Next base: position 124,898,656 of record JARDYH010000003.1, on the reverse strand, counting down.
GTTTCGGAAACTTCTATAGCTAAGGCAAACGTTTTTGGCGGGAACCCCTCCCCCACTGTCTACTGACTCCATGTTCCCGCCTTTCTCCTCAGTTCTTTTTCGACCGCCTTGCTGAAAGGATGTCTTGTTGGGAACTTCTGTCTTTCTCCTGAGGAGAAAGCTTTAGAGTGCTAAGGTTTTTAGTTATTTTACTTTGTTTTAGTTCATTTTTAGTCTTAATTAATTAATTTATTTATTACATTAGTATACCGCCCCATAGCCGAAGCCCTCTAGGCGGTTTACGTGCGATTAAAACAATTAAAAACATACAACGTACACTTTGAGGGGGATCGCACAGCCATTAAGGCCCCTTTTCAAAATGTGTTAAGTGCGTCAGCAAGCTTCCCCAGCAGACAGACTTTCTCTGTTTAATTTGTTTTGGGAGAGGCTCAGGTCATCAAAACCTGTCGCTACATTATTATTATTATTATTATTATTATTATTATTATTATTATTATTTACACATTTATATACCATCCCATTGCCGAAGCTCTCTGGGTGGTTTACAAAATTTAGAACCATAAACATAAGACAGCTGACATTTAAAACATTTTAAACTGTTAAGCCTGGCTACAAAGTCAGTTAAAACCTCAACTTAAGCTGTTGAAATGCCTGGGAGAAAAGTTTTGACCTGGCGCTGAAAAGATAACCGTGTTGGCGCCAGGTCTATGGATAAAAGCTCTAGAAGCCATGGTTTCTTCCAGACAATTGTTACACTTATGGCACAGGCTCCTCAATCTACTGGAGACATGGCCGCTTCATGCCTCATCCGATCTTCCAACATTTGGAAGCTCCCTAGCTGTATCTACAGCAAGAGAGATATCTAAGAAGGCTGGAACCTTCTGGGGCTATTTGCATGGAGCGATTCTACGGAGGACAGCCCCTCTGCGTCCTCAGACCCTGACTCTGACCAAGGGTCATTCCGATCTTCCAACATTTGGACGCTCCCCAGGCTGTATCTACAGCAAGAGGGATATCTAAGAAGGCAGGAGCCTTCTGGGGCTGATCGCATGGAGCGATTCTACGGAGGAGAGCCCCTCTGCGTCCTCGGACCCTGACTCTGACCAAGGGTCATTCCGATCTTCCAACATTTGGACGCTCCCCAGGCTGTATCTACAGCAAGAGGGATATCTAAGAAGGCAGGAGCCTTCTGGGGCTGATCGCATGGAGAGATTCTACGGAGGAGAGCCCCTCTGCGTCCTCGGACCCTGACTCTGACCATGGGTCATTCCGATCGTCCAATGTTTGGACGCTCCCTAGCTGTCTCTACAGTGAAAGGGATATCTAAGAAGGCCAGGTTACATAGGACTTCTGGGGACTGATCGCTTGGAGCGATTCTATGGATGAGAGCCCCTCAGTGTCTTCAGACCCCCACCCTAACCATAGGTCGTTCCGATCTTCCAACATCTGGATACTCTCTACCAGTGTTTCTACAGCTAGAGAGAGACCAGGTTCCAACTCCTCTGCAGCTGTTAGCCCCCCCCCCCCGATACTGAGGGTGGCCCCTTTGGCAGCGATGACTTAACTGGCTCCTTGGGTACCGAGGTCTAAGCTCTCGATACTGGAGCTTCTAACATGCATCTTCGATGTCAAGATGAGACGTCTAGCAGGCAGAATCGACATCACAGGCTGAGACTCAACTGCCTCCTTCGGTACCGAGCACCATGGTACCGAGCTCCTTGGTACCGAGCTCCTTGGTGCTGACTTCCTTGGTACCGAGCTCCATGGTGCCGATCTCCTTGGTGCCGAGCGCCATGGTACCGAGCTCCTTGGTACCGAGCTCCTTGGTACCGAGCTCCTTGGTGCCGAGCTCCTTGGTGCCGAGCTCCTTGGTGCCAAGCTCCTTGGTGCCGACTTCCTTGGTACCGACGTCTTTGGTGCCGAGCTCCTTGGTGCCGATCTCCTTGGTGCCGAGCTCCTTCGTATCGAGCTCCTTGGTGCCGAGCTCCATGGTGCCGAGCTCCATGGTGCTGAGCTCCTTGGTATTGAGCTCCTTGGTACCGAGCTCCATGGTACCAAGCTCCTTGGTGTCGAGCTCCTTGGTACCGAGCGCCATGGTACCGAGCGCCATGGTACCAAGCTCCTCGGTGCAGAGCTCTTGGTACCAAAATGAGATGTCTAACATGCAGCTTTGACGTCCAGATGAGATGTCTAGCAGGCAGAATCGACATCAAAGGGTGAGACTCAACTGCCTCTTTTGGTACCAATCTCTTGGTACCAAGAAGAGACGTCTAACATGCAGCTTGAAGTAGACATCTCCCCACCAAGTTAATTAGCACAGCCATTACAGGCTAGCTGCCAATTACAGGGCTGCTCCCTAGAGCTGCTACAATTGGAGTGCTATGATTTCAACAGAGAGAGTTTTTTATGCCTGTAATGTCTAGGGGCATCATTCTCGGGTCCCTGTAAAAAAAAAAAAAAAAAAGAGGGACAGAACTTCAACTGGGTTGCCTCCCCCGAGAATGCCATACCAGTACAGAGATTGGCATCAATTATAAGAGGGACACCTCTTGCAATGGGTCCGTAACTCCCGTACCAGGCATCGATACCAACCCCTATATTGGTACATACGCCTTTCTCGATACTGAGCAGCTCCATCGGTATCGTGATTGCCACTGGAGGAAGTTTTCTTGCAACTCCCTCTAGCTCTACCAAGATCACTGTCATTGTGACCTGTCCACAGGGCTCAACCATTGCCTCATGATACCGTCGTGAATGCGTCAGTACGTCCACCTAGCTCTTCTCCTTTCCAGACCCACTCTGTGGGGTGTCAAAAAGTTCAGCTTGGAGAAGATGGGTTTAATCATAGAACTAAACCTGATTCCCCTCAATCCTTAGAGAGCTCTCAGTTGGACTCAACATTGTTCTCTTCTGCATCGCCTGTTGATGGGGTAGCTGTACAGAGTGGAGCCTCCTTTGGAAGACCTATATCACTCTCTGATTTAATATTTGGCCCACTCCTCTACAGATCTCTTCAACCTGTTCTGGATTTGAGATGGCTCCATACGTACATCAGAATCACAAATTTCTGATGACACATAAAGCCCTGCCCCAGAATATTTACAAAATGTATGGCACTGCTCCTTCCATTCATTTGCCTTCAAGGGGTAGAAATCTACCCATATTTAGACAACTGGCTTCTGGTGGCTTCCTAAAAGGAAATGCTATTGAAGGCAAGGTGACGACTCAATTTATTGAGCTCTTTGGGCCTCATAGTGAACACAGAATCCAGACTCCCCTGGATCTAACAACCCTACATTGGTGTACTTGCACAGACTATTTGCTATGGGGCATGCGCTTTCCCACTTCCTCCCCCATCTCAAGTCCTCATACAAACACTTTCCTGTTCAACTGGGAATGTCTTTGCAGCCCTCATTTTTCTTCTCATTCCATGAGTACTGTGGTATGATAATATTAATATTGTGTAGTCCACACAGTCTCCATCATAGTCACCCCTTGGTGGCCGAGACAGGTGTGGCTCACTCTACTTCTGAAGATATCAGCCAATGGCGACCAATTGGGTTACCATCAGCTCCGCTGCAGCTCAAAAGATTAAAAAAAAAAAAAAAGTCGTGGTAAGTACCCGACTTTTAAAACCGGAGCTTCAGGGATTTGCTCCTGGATGGCTTCGGGATGCCAGCTGCATCATATAGATGACCTGCTGCCACTCCGGATACACCCCGACCGGAGGCAAAACTCTCGTCAAGATGTACCCAGACTGTAATTCCTAAATGGGCAATCTTTTGTCTTACAGCGCCTGAGTGGGTAGAAGAAAATAAATCTGGGGAAGCCTGACCCTGACACAACAGGAGAGTGGCTTTTGTCTTGCAAGGAGATCTGCTGGGCAGCTGATGAGGAAGCAGGATGTGCTTGGATGTAATTTAGACTGCGTCCAAACACATAAGAATACAGACAACTGGAGACTGACTGAGGAATCTGTCAGTCAGGCTGTGAGCTTACTGATGTTACTTAGTTGGGCATTGCCCCCTTTGGGAAATCCCAGTGGGGACATTGCCCCCCCCCGCTACCCCCCTCCCCCCATAGTTTATGCCCCTGCCTATGCTCAGACCCATGGCATGGGGTATCCCAATACCGTAACTACTTTCGACATGAGGTCGATTCCATTTTTTCATGCAGCCTGCAATGAAGTCATATACTGCACAATGGGATTCTTTTCTAAATACATGGATCTTCAGGGCCTCAAGCCCCATTCAGCCTCCTTAACGATGTCCTTACACTTACCCCCTATACACTATAGGGCTAAAATAGTTGTCGATATGCAGGTATTTGACTGCTTTACGTGTTTTTGCACCAACCCCATTGTTAGGGGATTCCTCTGGGCATTACAAATCTGTCTCCTCTACATTCTGGCATGGAGTTTCTCTGTCATGCCACAATCTCTGACATTGAAACCAGTTAAACCAATGGTACCTTCAGATATCACATTATTTTTCTTAGAAAGTTGTTTTCTGATGGCTATATCAACACTACGCAGATCGAGTGAATTAGCTGCCTCAGTATTGATGCACCCTACCTGGGCTTCCACACAGGGCTAGAACTGACAAATTCCATAAGACGCAAGAGTAGCAATGACTCGTGGAGTGGATTGTACATGCTATTAAACTGCCCTACAAGTTGAAGGGCTTGCAGCTTGTTGGTCCAGTAACAGCTAAGTCGATGTGCAGTGCATCGAAGTCTGTATCTTTAGCAGGGGATTGTCGATCCCCTGCTAATATATTTATATTTGGTGTTGTTCCCCGCCTCGATCTAGATGGAGAGGCGGGTTAGAAATGAAATAAATAAATATGTAAGGCAGCTATTTGGTATAAGTCCTTTAACTTCATTACATGCTACCACTTGATTGTTTGTACCAGGACAAACTGGAATTTGGGGCAAGCAATTTCTTTGTCTTGTGAGGGAACATTGATCTACACCTACCCTCCACCAGGAATTTAGCTTGTTAATCGCCCATATGTGTGATGCACAGAGACCACGAAGAAGAAATGCAGGTTGCTTACCTGTAACCATAGTTCTTCGAGTGGTCATCTGTGCATTCACACAACCCACCCACCGTCCCCGCTTTGGTGTCGATGTAAATGTACTGTCGATACAGAGCGGTTTCTCTCCTAGTTATGGGGCCAGCAAGTCGGTCTCTTTGAACTGAGGAGAAAGGCGGGAACATGGAGTCAGTAGACAGTGGGGGAGGGGTTCCCGCCAAAAACGTTTGCCTTAGCTATAGAAGTTTCCGAAACAGGCTCCACGCAGGCGCAGAGCCCATATGTGTGAATGCACAGATGACCACTCGAAGAACTATGGTTACAGGTAAGCAACCTGCATTTCCCTTGCTAGAGACAGATCTAATGTAGCTGTTAGCCTTGATGTAGATCCCCAATTATCTGAGGTTTTACCACAAAAACTGCAGTGAACACCCTGGGAGACGAGGATGGATCAGAAATTGAAAATGGTTTCATATGGCCAGTAGGCAAAACAAATGTATATTTATAATCATGATCTAATCATGTCTTGCTGATGGAGGACTTGTTAGTATGCTTTCATCAAATCCACAAAGGTAAGGAACTCCCCCTCATTTATGACTTCCAAAAGAGTTCTTCACATTTTCGTCTGAATTTTTTCTTGGTCACAAAGTTATTTAGGTACTTTATCTTCAAAATTACCCTCTAGCTGCTGTATATTTTTTAGGATAGTAAAAGGAAGAATATGCATGTTGTCAGACTGGAACATCAGGCACATTGGTTTCTCTCCATGTCTATGACAGTGTGGCTTACCCCCCAAAACCTTTGTTTTTTATTCTCTTCAGCTTTACAACCTAATAAGATCTAGTTTGTGCCCATTAATTTAAATACGCTATTATCTTTGCCACCGTAATCTTTGGAGCTACATCATCAAAATGGTATCCACATGCTATTTTGTGGTTAAACGTATATAAAGATATCTAGGGTGCAATCCTATGCATGTTTAGACAGGGAAAAAGCCCTACAACTCCCAGTGTTCCCTAGCCAGCCATTTTTTCTGTCTAAACATGCATAGATTGCACCTTTACTGAACACTCCAATATACATCTATAAACAAGTAAGTCCCATTGACTTCAGTTGAATTTATTCTCAGGTAAGCATGTATAGCTTCGCAGCCTTAATAACGAAACACATTTAAAATAAGTACATGTATATTTTTAAAAAGCATATATACAAATAATTTCTCTTACCACACCAGCCTGCATCAAAATTTCTATTTAAGTCTGTACCTATGCACACGTTATTGTCATGCAGCGAACGGCTTTTTCTCCACATCCGGTTCTGTAGATACACCCGCCCAAAAAATGTTTCATAAAGATTCTGGATTGATATCACCAATATTTAATTTCCAATATAAAAGCCAGTATATTACAGAATTGCACACCTGGGAAACCCATCTAGTTAAGGGCTGTAGAAAGAGCCCATCACCATCATTACACAACCTACATAGAGTCCAAATCAGTGTGCTATGAGCAGAGAACAACTGTATTGTAAATACTTTTGATGAGGCATGGAAGGAAACAAGCTCATTTGACTTTCTAAAAATGATGGTGGAAGCAGAGCAGGAAATCTTGGGAGACTATTAAAAAAGAGTCAGCCACCCAGAGAACAGCAGTTATTCAATTTGTTTCTTTGTGGTCTCGGAACAGTCCTATAGTGGGAGCTTAGTAAAATGACCTGCTCTGGCCATGAGCTCTATAGAGGAAGTGTTTCACAATTCCAAGAGTGGTTCCACACATGTCCTCCTTGGGAACACCATTGAGTATAGCTGTGGGAGCTGTCTGAGCCCTGGTACAGTGAGCCTTCACACCCATTTGACTCTAGTTTGGCCAGTCCGCAAGAAATGTTAATTCGCTGTGCTGCATTGGGTTTATATCTAGGCAGGAGGTTTGCCACCAGAACAATTCTATGTGGAAGGCCAAATACTTCTTGATGTCTAATGAGTGCATAACACCAGCTTCTCAATTTATGAAAATGGCGCAACGTGTACCTGTAGAAGGAATGTGGATCCAATTCTGTATTAAGTTAACCCAGTATATGTATACTTTGAGATTGCTTTTACTATGTTTGGCTTGATCCTCTTAGACTGAGTTTCCCATAGAGTAACATACCATTGATGATAAATTCTCTTACAACTGTGAAACAGACTGTCAGGATAGGGTATATCCGCCCTTCTGCCTGAGGCCTTGTTTGTGGAAGTAGCCAAGAGTGAGCTTTGGACATCGTAACTAGGGTTACAATCTTGCCTCCAATCTGACAACAGAGCTCTGTGACACTAGTAACGACTTTTCTGCATTGTAAGAAACTATAAAAAGTCCGTTATATAAGCAGAGGGAGATAAGAAGGAAATAGGCCAATGTCTGTTGATGATGAGAAAAGAAAAAGAAAACCCACAGACAAGAAAATGTTCCGTTAAGAAGAAACATGCTCCTGAATTCTGCAGAGAGAGGCTGAGGAGATGTTCACACTGTGATGATATAGCAAGAACTGGCTTCTCCTCCTTTCCCATCAGTATGGTCAAGATTGGAAAGAAAATGGCTCAATTCACACCATACATTTCTCTATGCAGTGTGAAAATTCCAGTCAGCAGTGAAGTTTGTAGGGGATACTCACCACACAACATGTTCCAACTCCACCGTTGTGTGACTGTGGGCTACTGTGGAGTTCAGTAAAAGTCAATGTACTGTTTGATTGACAGTTCCTCTGCCCTCTCTCCTCCCCCCAGTCCTCCCGATGCTATCCCATCAGCCATTGCTGCAAAAAAGCAATGCAGGCAGCTCTCCTAGAGCGGCACTCCCTCCTTTCGCCACTCTTGCCAGGGAACTCTATAGCCAGTGGGGAAACTCCATTTCATGCAGCAGGAAACGCCACTGAGCCCTCCATCCAATGCAACTGTTGTGCAGGAACTCTCTTGTGTACAACGTGGATATTGAGAGCAGAGTGTTTTTCAAAAGAACCCTCCATCATGGGGCGGAGTTTTCCCTCCAGACAACGCATTTCTCAATGGTGGTGTAACAACTCCACTGTGGAGTTCTAAAACCACCACTGAGAAATGTGTTGTCTGAACTGAGCCACTGTCTACAGTTGAATGGAGAGATGAGCACCTTCCACTCCCAAGAAAAGCCCTGAAAGAATTTGCAGCTCAAGCCCCGTGTCTATGCAGTTCCCAATACACAGCGCCATCCCAAGGCATTTTGCTTCCAGCAGCAAAGGACAAGATGGTGCCTCTCCCCATCCAACTAAATCTACAAGTGAACTTCAAGCTGTGTGCAGTGAAGTAAGATCTCGTGATCTGTGGAGGAGCACTCTAAACTCAGTCTCTTCTGTGGTGCCTGAAGCTGAACACTTCATCTGGAGGCCAAGGCAAGATCCTGGAATTTGCTGGCTCTCAAACGATGGGCGACTATATGGATGCGAGCCCCAAGGAAAGAAAGCCAAAGCATCTGATAGCATTGCTCTCTCTCGCTCTCTCGCTCTCTTATATTTTAATATATATATATTTCCTTGCGAGGTTTGGAGTTTACATTTGACTCTGATGATTTGTCTAATCTTGGCTAATGGAGGGGAGAGGGCTTCCTAATCTTCTGAACCCAGTTCCATTAGGCTTCTTGTTCTTACCGTAGTCCATGTGTAGTCATAGCCATCCACATTCATTACCGGCATGACATAGAAATCAAGCTGCTGTAGAAGTCTTGCCATTCCTGCGTCTCTGTCCGTCTGTAGGGAGCGAACCGCCTACATAGAATACAAGAACGAGATTTGATGGAAAGTGTCCAATGAAAACAAAGCCTTCACCACCTCTCTCAAAGTTACGGTGCATGTTTTGGCCAGCCCTTTTCAAAAATGAATGGATGCATTATTCCACAGGCTGGACCGGTAGGGTTATTTGTGGGGGGAGAGTACAGCTTATCTCCCATTCCTTTTCTCCTGCTCCCAGGGCAGGTGTCAGCGCCTGGCATCCTTGGGCAGTTGCTAAGCACCCAGCACCCTGGCAGGGCTCACGGCTGACATTTGCTTTCATTGGCCCAGGGATCCAAGCAGTGCTGGGGGATGGGGTTTAGCTGCCACCCATTTAATTTTCCCACAGTACCCTGGAGCGATGCAACGTCAGTGGTGTGATTGGAAATTACAAGAGTGGCTAGACCCAACTGCCTGGTGCTCCTCGGCCTACTGGTGCCACTGCCAGGTAAGTTCACTAGGACCCCACGGGTGGACAAGAGGGACCACATGAGGACACTTTGCCTAGGGACCCCTCAAACCTGGAGCCTGCATGCTCATAACACTTCCCTTTATTCAGTTGGGTAGCCACTTCTGAATTGCCCCAAAAGAGGACAAAAGACGACTAGACGTTTGCATAACATTTGCAATCGATTGATAGAGACGCAAGTTTTGAAATAATTACTCTAATTTACATAGAAATTCAGTACATCTAACCATAGTGAAGAAGATTGTGACCAGGTGACCTGTGTGTCTGCTGTATCTGGTGCCCAGTGGTGGTGTTGATGGGCAACTTCAAAGCTCCAGTTCTCCTTTCTTAGGGTTCCTTCTCTTCAAATCGGACTTGGACTGGACAGCCCTTCAAGCAGAGGGTGCCTTCAAATAGAGGACCGTCCTCTGTAAAGTCGGATACATGGCCACCTGAGCCATCTCCCCACTCAAGACCTTTGTTCCTTGACGTTTTCTTCACTTTTACTTAGCACCCCAGTGTCTGGCATTATCCAATTAACCACCAGAGCTTCTGCTTTCCCGTTCTGGAAAGTATCAGGAGAAGCAAGCATTGCACTACCTGTTGACTTTGTCTACAGCAATAGCCTGAAGCGGTGGAGAGTAAGAATCCATCACTTGACAAGAATGTGTGCGGGGCAGGGTGGGAAAATTGCACAATCGTTATATGCCAGAGACAGGCAACTTGGGCCCTCCAGAAGTTCTAGACTATGATTCCCATCCATCAGTCTCATGTAGCATGGTCAACGGTCAGGGATTATGACAATTGCAGTCCAAAATACCTGGTGGGCATTGGGTTGCCTATCCTGGGACAAGCTGGCTACTTTTTGCTGTTTAATTGTTCTGTGTAAAGGTCAGGGTCAGGGTCAAGAAAAGGAATTAAGAGTGGTGGATTTGATTGTTACGGTTTACAGACTTAAGTAGGAGAGAAAGTACGATGACTGAGAGCTCTTCTACGCGAGAGACCAAGGAGCTGTAAAAGGTGGGAGTTGGATGCAGGGAGGGGCTTTCTTGGCTTTCCAATAAGGTTGCTGGAAGGTGGGATAAACTGGGAGGAAAAATAGGCTTATAGCTGTTGTGCTTGGGAAAGTGCGTCCAACCAGTTGTACAATGGATCAGTGCCCATCCTGGCTATTTGGATCCACTCAAGACTTTATATAATTCATATTTGGATAATCAAGATTCTAATCCTTTGTAACTCTTTCATCCTCTCATACCTTGACCTGTATCATGACCCCACCCATTCTCTCTCACTGCCCTCCTATGCATGGGACTTCCATTCTGAGCATCTCTATTCATTCAAATTGCTCTTCAAAACCCAACTTTCTCTTGAGCCTTTGGCTAAAATGAATGGTAGAATGCATGATTTGTATGCAGAATGTTTGGTTTAAACCAGGGGTGGGCAACTTATGGCCCTCCAAATGCTATAATATATATATTATCATTTGTGTTTGATGTTGTTCCCCGCCTCAATCTGGAGGGAGAGGCGGATAAGAAAGAAATATTATCCGCCTCTCCCTCCGGATTGAGGTGGGGAACAACATCAAACATGAATGATAAAAAATACATAAAATGATTAAAAGCATATAAAATTAGTACATTACTAAAATACCAATAAAATGCCTAAAATTTGACTGGGTTGGCCTGCTGGAAGAGATCAGTCTTTATAGCTTTCTTAAATTCTGGAAGATGGTGAAGTTGGCGGATCTCTCCCGGCAGGCCATTCCACAGTCTGGGAGCAGCAGAAGAGAAGGTCCTCTGGGTAACGGTTGTCAGTCTAGTTTTGACTGATTCTAGTAAATTCTTCCCAGAGGACCTGAGCGTGTGGGGCAGATTGTATGGGAGAAGGCGATCCCACAGGTAACCTGGACCCATACCATGTAGGGCTTTAAAGGTAATGACCAACACTTTTTACTTCTCCCGGAAACTAATCGGCAGCCAGTGGAGTGATTTTAAAGCTGGTGTAATATGGTCACCCCTAGGTGTACCAGTGACCAACCTGGCTGCCATATTTTGAACTAGTTGAAGTTTCCGGACTAGGAACAGAGGTAGCCCTATGTACAGTGCATTGCAGAAGTCTAGCCTCAAAGTTACCAGCGCATGCACTACCATCTTTAGGTCTTCCAACTCTAGGAAGAGGTGCAGCTGGCGTATCAGATTAAGTTGATGGTAGGCACTCCTGGCCGTCACATCTATCTGAGCTGTCATTTGGAGCGATGGATCCAGGAGCACCCCCAAGGTGCGAACACAGCCTTTCAAGGGGAGTGTAACCCCATCCAGAACTGGTTGGCCTGCCACTTCCATCAGCCCTAGCTAGCATAGCCAATGGTGAGGGATCATGGGAGTTGTAGGCCGTAACATGTGGAGGGCCAAAATTTACTCACCTTTGGTTTAAACTCTATATCCTCATTCCCAATTGTAACCATGTTTTAAATATGTGAAACTGCAGCTGCTACTTCCCTCCTTGCCCTTGACTCACCCTCCCTTCTTTTGTTGTTTTACCTCTGTTTATGTTAGACTGTAAGCTCCTTGGGAGCAGGGACTTGACTATTTTCTTCCTATGGGATTCTGTAATGTACCTCCATGTACCCTGATAGTGCTATATGTATATATAAATTAATTAATTGTGAGGGAAAATATGCCATTTACTTACATATCCTATGAACCAGAGACAAAAAGCAGGAGCAATCCATTCCCTGGCATGGATACCACAATCTATCCAAATGGCATTTTTGGGTGTTCTCTGTCCATCTGAAAGCTGATAAAAAGAATGTAAACACAAAGTTGAGTTGTGGATACTTGGCCATACTCCCCCCCCCCCCACAATAAATCCCTGTAAAACATTATCCAGAATAATACACAACCCTCTAATTGTGGTCTCACAATAACCAGAAATGATTAGAATCATCGCCACATAAAAACAAAACAAAATAGGGTTTGCAAGAACGGGGAAATCTGCACTTGGGTGCTCTTTAATTTCCTGATTCGGTGGACAAAATAGTTAAGAGTTACACTAAGGACACGATCCTAGGCAAGTTTAGACAGGAAAAAAAGGTCCCACAACTCCCAGCATTCTCCAGACAGCAGGGCTGGAAGTTGTAGGATTTTTTTCTGTCTCAACATGCATAAGATTGTGCCCTAAATCCTTGTTAGGTTATGTAGCAAATTAGGGTGACCAGATTTCGGAAACCAAAATCCTGGTCCCCCCGCCACCCCCGCCCACCCAAAACAACCCCTCCCAACAAGCCACTCACCCCCCAAAAAACCCAGCCTGGACCTACCGGGCCCTCTGCCGCCGCTGGGCTTGCACTGCCGCCGCCAGGCTCGTGCTGCCGCCGCCGCCGCCGGGCTCACGCCGCCACTGGCGGCGCTGCAGGGCTCATACCAGAGGCTGCGAGGAAGAGGGCTGATTCTGGAAGTGATGTATTCGGCCTCTCCCACCTCTTCCGCACCGGCATCCGGGCTCATCGCCATCGCGACAAACCCTGAGGAGGCCAGAGGCCACACAGAAGAGGTGGGAGAGGGTCGATTTCATCATTTCCGGAATTGGCCCTCTTCCTCGCAGCCTCTGGCACGAGCCCTGCAGCGCCGCCGGTGCACGGCGCGAGCCCGGCAGCAGCGGCAGCTCCAAGAGCGTGGCAGCGGTGGCTCCACGAGCGCGGTGGCGGCACGGCAGCGGCACAAGCCCACCTGCAGGGGCAGCCGCTTCCCTCCGGTGCTCGAATCTACTGAGAAACAGGCTTCGCGGCCTGTCCCTCAGTTGAACGCCGGGTGATGACGTCATCACCCGGTGCGCTACTGAGGGACAGGCCGCGAAGCCTGTTGCTCAGTACATTTGAGCACCGGAGGGAAGCGGACGCCCCAGCAGGTGGTGGCGGGGGGGTCCCCCCACCCGAAACCCCACCACCAAGCCACCCATCCCCCCCAAACCCCAGCCCGGACCTACCGGGTCTACCGCCGCTCACCGCCGCCGCATGACCCCCCCGCAGCCCCGGTTGGCCACCCCTGCCCCCCGGTTGGCCCGGATCGCCCCTGGTTTCCCGGTTAGGACCAGGAAACCCCGGGTGATCTGATCACCCTATAGCAAATATACCATGGCATCCAAACCTTAAGAGAGCCGTGAAGACTGATCTCTTCCAGCAGGCCTACCTAGCTGAACTTTAAGATGTTTTTAATAATGTATTAGTTTTATTTGGTTTTAATGTTTTATCTATTTTATGGTCTTTGTATTTATATTTATTGTTGTTCCCTGCCTCGATCCAGAAGGAGAGGCGGGCAATAAATAAATTTATATTATTATTATTATTATTATTATTATTAAATTTATTTGTAAATTTCTCCCTCTCATCTCATTGAAGCTTATTTCCAGGTGTATTTGTACTCATTACAATGGCATCTGTACAGCTTTTTCACTTGAACTCCTTTTTCAGTTAAAGGAGCTAGTTAAAGTACATGAACAATGCAATCCTATATGTGTCTACTCAGAATTAAGCCCCATTGGGCTCAATGGGACTTATTCCCAGGTAAGACATGGTGAGTTTGATGAAATGAAAAGATTTGTACCCCCCTCCTCTATGTAAGTTACTATATAGCACAGCCACAACTTCACTTCACTTCTTCTCAAGGTGCTTCTCTCCACCATAGAGGGGGAAGACTCTCCCTCCTCCTGTAGAAAGTAAATCTCTATAGCATCTGATAATATATCGATAGCACAATAGGCAGAGTGCAGATGGAGTGCAGCTCACAGAGAAAATGCAAAGAATTATGGGGGAAACATCCGCACAAACATGACTGCTGACAATCCTCTTTGAGGGGGGGAGAAGGTGTCAACTACCTCCATCAGCCTAAACTGAAATGCAGATATCAGCTCTATGGGCTAAAACCAACATTACATAAATGGACTTCTGCTCGTATAATGGGAGTTTCCCATCCCCTGCTCCTTCCTGCAGCCACACACACACACACACACACACACACAGACCGCCAAACTGGAGCAGATCTCAGTTCGCCAGCAGTCTCCTTTATGCCAGTGAAAGGACACCATTGGATACATGCCTATAAAAGTACCTAATGCTGAGTATCTTTACCAAGCCTAATAATTGATTGGTCACATTTTAGAGCACAAAGATCATTAGCTCTGTGCAATGAAGTTATCACCATTGGAAATGCAGTCTCCGTGGCCACAAGGGTGAAAACTAGGACTTCCATGTATGACCATTCTGACTCTGCGGAGTGAATCTGTCAGGCTGCCTCTACAAGAGGCATTTAAAGCTCTTTCAAGGCGCATTAAAAAATTTACCTCTACAAGAACAGAGCGCAAACAGAGGCGTGTTTTCTCTCCGATTATGCGCATTATGCATTGAAGCAAATTTTGACAAAGGCCCCCTCTACAAGGATTCGCTTTTGCGCCCGGTTAGGTGATTATGCGCATAATCACTGAAGCGCATTTACACCTAATACCTCTGCACGAGAGGCGGCGAAGCGCATTAACGGATGACCAAAATGCGCTTTACAAGTAGTTAATGCGCATAAGCGCTTGTTCACACAGTCAAAACGCGCTTTAACGGCCGGAGCAAAATAAAACTCGCGATTTAACGCGCATTCGATAATGCGCATAATCGGAGAGATAACGCGCCTCTACGCCCGATTTGTGCTCCGTTCTTGTAGAGGTAAAAAATTTTAAGCACCTTGAAAGAGCTTTAAACCTCTCTTGTAGAGGCAGCCTATGTGAACAAGCGATTCTCCGCATTAACTACTTGTAAAGTGCATTTGAAACAACCAGTAAGGTCACCAGTTGAGTGCTCAATTACCTCCTGCATACAAGCAGTTATGATAAAGCGCTTCTGCGATCATGCACATCATCGGCTAATCAGGCGTCAAACGGAATCCATCTAGAGGGGGTCAGTGTGTTTTCTGCCCCTATTACATGCCAATTCACTTGCTAGCAGGTGTACAGAAGGCCCCAGGTAGGGTAGGAAAGGATCCTGCCTGAAACCGTGGAGAGCCATTGCTCAATGTTGACAATACTAGGCTAGATGGACCGAGGGTCTGACTCCGTATAAGGCAGCTTCCCATGTTCCTAGCTGTCTACACACCAGTCCAACGACTCCAGGGCCAAATGTCAGGAATTGTTGGATTCCATACCCACCTTGCTGCTTATTTACGAAGTTTTTGGTAGTAATAGGGTCAGGTGCCACCTGAATTACCAGCAGCATGTCTGTCTCAAGATATTTTCAAATGCTAGGCCAGCAGCTGCTTGAAATGATTTATGTGTAGGACATCCTGTCTCTCTTCTGAAAAGTAGACAAAGGTGTGGCCAGCTCTTGCCCTGGTTAGTCTATGGCTGCCTCTACAAGAGAGGTTTAAAGCTCTTTCAAGGCGCTTAAATTTTTTTACCTCTACAAGAACGGAGCGCAAATCGGGCGTAGAGGCGCGTTATCTCTCCGATTATGTGCATTATCGAATGCGCGTTAAATCACGAGTTTTACTTTGCTCCGGCCGTTAAAGCGCATTTTCACTATGTGAACAAGCGCTTATGCGCATTAACTACTTGTAAAGCGCATTTTGGTCATCCGTTAATGCGCTTCGCCGCCTCTCGCCGCCTCTCGTGCAGAGGTATTAGGCATAAATGCGCTTCTGCGATTATGCGCATAATCGCCTAACCGGGCGCAAAAGCGAATCCTTGTAGAGGGGACCTATGTTGCGTTTGGCCCATCTGCTGTTGAAGGAAAGAAGTTCCACCATTCTGGGGCTTCTTCTAATCCTTTACATCCACCTTTTCCAACCTGGTGACCTCTTCTTGTGTTGGACTACAACTCCCATAGTCCACAGCCAGCATGGGCACTGGCCATGCTGCCTGGGGGTAGGGGGAGTTATAGTCCAATATATTGGGAGGGTACCAGATTGGAGAAGGCTGTTCCAAATGGTTATCCTATGCAGATGGGATTTTGCATAGGGAGCCACATAAGGCATCAGGTATGAACAGGGAGCCCTTGATGAAGTGTACAATACCTTCAAAATATAAAGCGGTCGTTTCTCATAGGAAACCCCAATGTGTATTTTTTGGATGATATCAGCATGTTGCGCAGCCATTTCGTCCATCCAAAAGTATATCTGAAATAACAATCAAATGATTTTGTTAGCATTGGCAACTTCAGCAGAGGGGTGCTTTAATTTATTTTCATTTCAAAGATTAATATCCCAACTTTATTCCATTATACATGGGGTACCAAAGGGGCAAGAACAAGACCTGGTCTTGCTTACCTTTAACAAGGTGGCTACATCTTGTGCCTTAGATCTACAATGTCATGCAGTGATAAGTACTTTTGAAAGTAATACACTTTTGGACAGATCATGACATCATGTACCAACAATTAGAAGAGCAATCATGTAAAAATATTGAGTTGGTATAATTTGGTCCTGCCCTGGCAATATGGCGATGCCAATATCAGCTTAGCTGACATGGTTGCTGTAAGATTACCGAGAGAATGCATGAAAGGGATTTCATAAGGTACCCTATAAAGCACTCAAACAAACAATAACCCCCTCCCAGGTATTGTACCTCATCATGTAAATAGTTGCTTGATTTTAAGCACAGCATTGTGAGTTCGTGTTTTGAAGGTGGCAACGCTATGTACACATATCTGAGAGTAAGTCCTATTAGACACTGGCTCAATTCGGACAACACGATAGTCAGTGGTGGGGTAATAATCAACTTTACAGTTGTTCAACTAGGGGGTACTCCCCACACAACATGGTAATAAATAATCAACTGTGGTGTGGATTAGGATCAGTGCTGAGTTGACTATGGCAGCATTCGGACGACACAATAGTCAAAACAACTGACGATTGTTTCCCCCACACCAGTTGTTTATTGTGTCATCCGAATTGAGCCACTGTGTGACTAAATTCTGAATATGCAGGCACTATAAGAAGAGTTACATTTTAGCACTTTGCTAGCATATAGTTTTTTTAAGCAGTATATATTTTTCTTAATTTAATATATATCCTATAACTTATTACTGAGTAGACATGTATAGGATTGCCCTGATTATCCCCAAGCCAGCTTGGCTTTTAAAGTATAATGTACCCTGAGTCCTCTCCCACACACATTTTACTCCAGCAAGAGAGCTTTTTTTTTAAAGTCATTTAATGGAAATGGAAACAGAAAGAAAAATAAACCCCTAAATAAAATTAGCTCCTCAACAACCCAGTGCTCTGGGTTCACACATCATGATCAACAATCTATGAATGGGCAGATTGTAGGTTGTGTGCTAAAGCAGAAGATGCGGGTGTGTGGGAGGCAGGACGCCTGTGTCCCCCTGACAACCCATTGGTTTTTAAACTGATAGGTTGTTATTAAGTGTGAACGTCCCCATAATGGCTTTATGTTCTATACAGGGGGATGAGTTTCAAACCATATATAACAACATTCATAATAACATCATAAATAAAATCTTACATGGGGGAAATAATAATGCTGCTTCCTAATTTGGAATCTTCATAAATTCAGGTAAATTGTTGCTACCTGTTGTAGAATAAACTGAACAGGGTCATGAGATCCTAAACATGTTTACTCAGAACACTGCATTCAGTAAGGAACACTCTCTAATAAGTGAGCAGAGGATTGCAGATTGAAGTGTAGCTTTTCACTTGATGCTTTGTACCCAACCATAAAACGTCAAGGGCATCCCATCCATTGTGAAGAGTACATGCAAGTATAAATTGAGGCCTAGTTACATTTTTGTTTTAAGTACGTTAAGTGTTTGAAATGGCAATCCTGTACTCTGGGAATAAGTCCCATTGGAGTTTTAAAATATATTTAGATATGCATAATATTGCACTGTGACTGTGCCACAGCTTTTAGGACAGGGCAGAATAATAAAATGAGCAATAGAATAGCAATGCCTTACTACTTTCAGAGAATGATATTGTTCATAAAATGATGCAGAGCTACGGGGGGTAACTGTGTCGTTGGCAGTCTGCGTCTCAATAATTTTCTGAACATCTTCCAGTGCAACTCTAAACAAAAAATAAAGAGCATAAAGTTCAAGAGCCCAGTTAAAGTGGATTGACATGTTTTAAGTTTCATGCATGCAGGAAATAAAGAATCATACTTGTATGGAATGGCAGATCGGTTAAGTGCGGCTTTCACATCATTTATATCAGATACGTTGACGTAGAAATGTACCTCTTTGTTCTTCATTATGTTCTTGGGTGAATCAGGTTGCCAAAGCACAATCTATGACATTTCCAAAAAATATTTAAACAAATTTGAAATAAGTGAATGATAATGGCAAATAATTGCAGATGGTTACATGTGAAAACAGGTTTATTTCTTCAGGACATTTTCAGGCTGCATTGTACAAACAGACTAGCTCTGCAAGTTTGTGGCAAGAGCTTTTATACACTGTTAATTGCTGAATCTACTTTTGGTTTCGTTGCAAAATTGAGATCCAGGCACTATACAAGGAGTCTTTCCTGCTTTTCTGCTACATAACCTCTATGTGGTGCTGTGCTGCAGCAGAATAGCGCAAATACACAAGTAGGAAAATATCATTTCTTTCACCATCAGAAATAATACCCCATTTTCCCCACTCTAAACCCCCCCAGGAAAGTGCTCTTAAAAAACAAAAGCAAAACCTGTAAACAATTGCGAGTAACAAATCATGACTGCACAATAAATACCTTGTGTAGAAAAGCTCCAAAAGTAAGCTATGTGCACAGTGCTGTTTGACATCACAAACTTCCCCCTCCCACCTTTCCCTGGAACAGTTTTGCAATTTTTAAAAACTTGATTGTGCTTTTATAAAATGAGACAGCAATGAAAGTTTAATTGAATTAACATACATGCATACTTTTTTTTAAGTGACACAAAAAAATGATAGTAGTCATGTTAGCAAAAGAAAATGTCCAAATCACATATAATCACCATCTCTTTATCAGGTCAGCTGAAATGTCACAAAATACTGTGCAAAGTTTGAGTTCTCCAGAACTCTTCATCAAGCAAAATTGTAAAGCAAAGTCAAAAGCAGGGGGAGGGGGGGCAGGAGAAGTGGTTGATGTTTAACCCATGGAGTCTGTATTTGGTTACAGTCTTATGATGGAAAGTGGTGGAGGTTGCAGACATTCAAATTTGGCTCCATCAGGTACAGAGGTGGTTTGAGGTTGCACCTGTGACCCTCCCAAAGGCTGCTGGGAAGACGAAACCTCTCGTCTGGATTTCTGCAATGCGTTATATGTGGGGCTGCCTTTGAAAACGGTCCGGAAACTTCAACTGGTACAAAACAGGGCAGCCAGACTGTTAACGGGGACTGGCCAACGAGACCATATTACGCCAGTCCTTTTCCAGCTTCACTGGCTGCCAGTCCAGGTCCGGGCCTGATTCAAGTGTTGGTATTAACATTCAAAGCCCTAAACGGCTTGGGGCCAGGTTAACTGAAGGAATGTCTCCTCCCATATGTATCTGCCTGGATCTTAAGATCATCTTTGGGGGTCCTTCTCCGTGAGCCCCTACCAAAGGAAATGAGGCAGATGGCTACCAGGAGGAGGGCCTTCTCTGCTGTGGCATCCCAGCTGTGGAATGAGCTGCCTAGAGAGGTTTGCCTGGCACCTACATTATACTCTTTTAGACGCCAGGTGAAGACCTTTTTATTTTCTCAGTATTTTAACAGCTTATCAGCCTAATTTTTTAACTTTGCTGTTTTAAATCTGTGTTTTAAATTGATATTAATTTTTGCATTGCTGCTTGGTTTTATCCTGCTTGTATTCTTATATTGTATTTTTTATACTGTTGTTTTACATTTTGAATGGCTTTTATGGTTTTAATTTTTGTAAACCGCCCAGAAAGCTTCGACTATTGGGCGGTATAAAATGCAATAAATAAAGAAACAAACAAACAAACAAACAAACAAGCAATGGGGGATCACCCCTTTTTTTGCTTTGTTTACCATCTTGCTTGCTGAGGAGTTCTGGAGAACTGGAAAGCTTGTACAGTACTTTGGGTAGTATCTAATATTAGTCCTATGTAGAATAGACCCATTGAAATGAATCAGACTTAAGTTAGTTGCAATGAAGGTAAGTCCCATTCATTTTAATGGGTCTATTCTATACAGAGCTATCATTGGATACTACCCATTGTGACGACCCAATAAAGGCATTTAATGGCATACGATGGGGCATTTATGCCAGCCATCTCAACAGGTCTAGTATTCTATGAAAACTGTTTTTAGTTGTCTAAACTGTTTTACATTTTGTATTTATTTATTTTTTGCTGTATTCTATTATCCGATGAATTGTTGTAACCCACCCAGAGATCGTCGGCTATTGGGCAGTATAGAAATGAAATAAATAATAGTAATAGTAATAATAATAGCAACAATTATATGGATTTTTAAAGTCAGGGGTGTGGAACCTCAGGCTCAAGGGTCAAATCCACCCCTCTGGGGTTTCAATCTGGCCCTCGGGGTTTCCCACTAGGCCATGCCCCCTTCTCCTGCCCTCGCATATCCCCCCCGTGGATAATTTGGTGGTTTCTTGGCTTCTGTGCAGTTTCCCCCCCCCTTTTTTAAATGTTGAAATGCCTCTCGTAAGGCTTCGTTACTGGCAGTAGCTTTCAGCTAAGACCTTTATCACATGGGCGGTTTGATCCACATCCACCGCGACTTTGATCCAATTCTTTCACATGACGTCGTGCCCCCTGAGCTGCTCTCACGCCCTGGGTGCTCCTTTTTTCCTTCCTCTTTCGAAATATCCCTGAACGGGGATTGTCCATTTTCTCCCCTCCTCTGCAGGCTGAGCTGAGGTATCAGAGCAAAACCGACCATGTGTGATCAAAAGGCTACACTCACGTAGGAAACAGAGGGGGAACCCACATAAGCAAAACGGGTAGGTGTGATAAAGGCCTATAATATGCTGGTATTGGGGGCTCTTCTCTTTGCGCCTTCAGACCCACCCAACCCTGGAATGAGAGTTTCACCAAAATGGAATATGTAGGCTGACCAGATAAAATCCAGGTCAGGGCTCATGTAACTTTAACAGTAGTAGAGAAAAGGGAATTTCAGCCAGGGTCATTTGTATGCAATTAGTTCCTGGTGAAATGCCCTCTTCATCACAACTGTTAAAGTTGCAGGGGCCCTGCCTTCTTTTGTATGTGGTCACTCTAGTATAGTGCTTGCACCTTTAACTGTTGTGATGAAGAGGGAATATCACCAGGAACTAATTGCATACAAATGACACTGGCTGAAATTCCCTTTTCTCTACAACTGTTAAAGTTACAGGAGCCCTGACCTGGATTTTATCTGGTCACCCTAGGAATATGGCTCTCAGACTGACAGACGTTCTGCACCCCTGGTTAACGTGGACAGCCTGAAGCATGAGGGATGGGGAAAGACGGACAACGGAATCAGCATGTGAATCACTGGTAAGTACATCTATCAGGTGGGTGGGTTGGGGTGGTAATCTAGACTCATCATGAAGGAAAACAACCTTGTGCAACTCCAACATGGCATGCTAGGAAGGCCTCTCATGGCCCCTTAGCAGATACAAGAATTAGCATGATGTGAATAAGGTGTGTGTGAGTGAGGGATTCTTTACTTTTCTTGCATAAGACTGGGGGAGGTTGCATTAATTGCAATGCTTATGGTTTGCCAAAAAGCTGCTACCTCAAAAGTAGTGGTCAGATTCTGAAGGAGTTCAGCTTGACTGTCTGATCGTGGAAGAGCCCGCAAAACCTGGTCACTGGGAGAGAGGGAGAAAAATGGTTATGAAAGCAACAAGAAAAGAAATAATCAGAGATTACCATTCTGAATGGCAGAGGGATTCCTAATGTAAGTAGAACTCAAAAAGCACAACAGAGATGTTTTTAGGAGCTCTGAACTAGCCAGCAGGTTTTAGAGAACTGCCATAGTCCTCTTATATTGTTCATGGCTGTCAAAAAGGTGTGTCCAAGAATGGATATCAGGCAAGAATAAGGAATACTGCACAATAATGTCTGGGTTCTCGCCCAAACTCACATGGCTCCTTCATATGTAATGTTCTCAGCATGTGTAAATTGGCACCGTACTTGGATGTCTGAAAAGGTTTATCTCATTTCTCTCTTTCTCAATAAATATCTAAAACCGTATGTTCTTTTTTAAAAAATAAGCTATGTGGTTCCAGCCAACTGGGCATTTTGAGATGCAAGTTAGTTGTTAGGAAGGTAGGTCCAGCCACTGAGTAATTTTCCAATTTGCTGGCTAGACCAGTGACATCAGAAATGGAGGCTATCACATCACTGGACAAAACAACAAATCAGTCACAAAACTACCATTCATGCTTTTTGGATTTTTGTCGAGTTCTGTGTTTCTGGGCTTTGGGCAAGAAATTCCAAAGCAGCTTTCTTTTTATTTTTTCCTAGGGCTGGGCTGAAGGGAGGGGACCTTGGCAAGAGAGCTCAGGAACAGTCCAAGAATTGGATACCCTTGTAAAGAAGGGGTCCACCAATACAATATGTTATTCCCCTTCCCAGTCCATAACAGGTGCTAACACACCTCAGTTTTGTCATTATGTTTTCCCATGCACAGCATTTTGTCTTAGGGGCAAACAGCATCATGGGTTGTAGTCAACGATGTCCTTCCACCAGCAGACCAGATACTGCTAGTGGATTGAATTACCCCTCCCCTATGCAGCCTCCCACAAGCCTTTCAGATCTTCTGTATAGGGATCCTCCAGAGCAGATGTGGGGCGTATGAGGGGGAGCAGCAGGGGGGAAGCATGGAAAGGAAACTCCCATTGCATGAGCCAAAGTCCATTTGCTTAAAGTTGGGTTTAGTCCAATATCTGGAGAAACATACTTCTATTGCCCCCTAGAATTGTATTTAATTAGCCCCATTCTAAATATATTAAGAGCAAAAACCAGCCTAGTCAGTAGCTTGAAGGCTTATCTAAAAAGGTAGTTAATTAACTTGTCACTCTGGGAACAAAGGAAAAGGCTTTGGATCAGACAAGAAATTTTAAGCACACTCTCACATATATGCATTAGTACTGAACCCTTATGACTCGCAGCTGAATGCGACTGTTTGATCCCTTGCATATATTCATTATGTTTTTCTCATGTGTTTTTGGCCTCAGAAGATGCATCAAATTCATAAACCTGCCTTTCCTTCTGAAAAAGAAAACACTTTACTTTTATACCAGCACATTGTAATAAGAAAAAGACATAAAACTGGATTGTTCCACATAATGTTGTTTTCTGTTTCAACATGGAAGTTTTAAAATCAAACTATAAAGAAAACAATTCTTTTGAGGCTGCAATTCTTGGGCATAAGCACCATTGAACTCCATGGGACTTACTTCTGAATAGACTTGTATAGGATTGAGCTGCTAGTTTGAGTGTGCCACATATCGATGTTGGACCAAACTGATTTGTAATTTGACCATGCCAATATTTCCCATTGTGAGTAACAATTAAGGATTTATGTTTGCCAAAGAAATGTCTGGCTGTATATTATATTGATCCGTACATCCTGATTCAAAATTTATAAGCATACTTTGCTAGCTGCCTCATGTTGCTTTCAACCATTTGGGAGTATGCTTTTACTCTGTGCAATTATTTCCCATCTCTCACTAGAAAAGAAATACTTACCTCTCGAGAGCAGAGACATACTTCTTTTGACTGATGACAGATACTATACAAATTAAAAGGAAAAACTTCAGAGCAGCCATTTGCAATGGAACCAAGAGAGACAGTGAAGGTTGAGGACCTATATTGTTGATTTTCTAAAGTCTCTGTTGAAAGAGTGGTTAAAATTTAATGTTATCTCTGTAACACCCCGACCTCTGAGTCCTATTCCGTGTGACCGAGTCAGAGGGACTTAATTCCTTTATAGTAATAATCCTCAAAATGTGGAAAATGCTTACCACATAACTGGTTTGACCACTTACCAAGAGGAACACAAATCTCTACCTGACACCCCCCACCCCACCCCACATACATGTTATCCGTCTCTTCATTTGGCCAGGAAGTAAAGTAACCCTTTTTCTGTCTTATTTATTTAAAATATTTATATGTCACCTTTCTCCCTGATATCAGGCCTCAAAGTAGGCTGACAATAAGCTTAAATTAACACATTGTAATGGATTCTTTTTGGCTGCCTCTACAAGAGAGGTTTAAAGCTCTTTCAAGGCGCTTTAAAAAATTTACCTCTACAAGAACGGAGCGCAAATCGGGCGTAGAGGCGTGTTATCTCTCCGATTATGCGCATTATCGAATGCGCGTTAAATCACGAGTTTTATTTTGCTCCGGCCGTTAAAGCGCATTTTGACTATGTGAACAAGCGCTTATGCGCATTAACTACTTGTAAAGTGCATTTTGGTCATCCGTTAATGCGCTTCGCCACCTCTCGCAGCCTCTCGTGCAGAGGGATTAGGTGTAAATGCGCTGCAGCGATTATGCGCATAATCGCCTAACCGGGCGCAAAAGCGAATCCTTGTGGAGGGGACCTTTGAAAAGGAAAAACAAGCAAAAAAATTGTAGCCCCTTAACGCATTGCAAATTTATTATGGCATCTGAGGAAGTGGACTCTAGTTCACAAAAGCTTGTGCTGTGATAAATTTCTCAGTCTTTAAGGGGCCACAAGACTCTTTCTTAGTTTTGTTGACATAGACTAAGGGGCTCATCAGACCAGCGTTACTGGCCACTCATGGTTTGTTGAGGGCCCTTTTCACAATGCCGTCCACCTCCTGCACATCTCCTGCTGCTCGTTTTTCCGTCCCACAAAAAAAGCTCTGGAAAACCTGATATTATTTTGCTGTAACAGAACTTGCTGCCATGTCCTGCTGTGCGCAGGACAAGCACCGTGATAAAAGAACGCCCACTAAATGGGCCATGTAGTTGTTGCTTGCTTCCTCTTTCTTTCCCCTGGGAAGAAAAAGGAAGCTGTTTGTCCCTACTGTGGGACAGCAGCAGGAGGCAAAGTGACGGTGCCCATCTCCTCCCCCATCTGATAACAGTCTAACACAGTGGCCTCTCTGGAAACTTTTTAAAGGAAGTACCATGATGGGTTCAAGAGAGTACCAGAGCTGAGATGGGAGCTCAGAACAGATTGGAAGTGAGACCAAGACTAAGGGCATGATCTTATGTACATTTAGACAGGAAAAAAGTCGTACAACTCCCAGCATTCCCCAGCCAGCATGGCTGGCTGATGGATGCTGGGAGTTGTAGGACTTTTTCCTGTCTAGACATGCATAGGATAGCATTCTAGTTTCATGGCGTTAAATGGGACTTATAACTGTGCAGAGGGTTGCAACCTAAGGCACCTGGAGAAATGGATAAAGAAGTGGCGCAAGACATTGCTTTCGAAAGGGAATTCAAAGGAGAAGAACTTTTTGGAGGAATTCTCACAGGTTGGGTCTGGAGTTCTTATGCTTATCTTGCTTACGAGGTGGTCAGGGAGGCTGCATGAGTGCCCTGTCTTTCATTTTACAATCATCTGTCTGACAGCCGTAGCCTCCTTGGCTTCCCACGCTTCAATTAAAGGCCAGGGGAAGACATCAAAGGGCTTTTTCAGATCACGGTGCAGGCAAGTCAGCGAGGCTGCAGAACCGTGGAGAGATGTCGTGGATCAGAAAGAAAAACAACAACACACAGCTTCCTCAGTCTCTTGGCGTGATTAGGTAAGCTGAAAAACACCACCAAAAGAAATTAAAAATGAATCATAAAATGTCCTGAGAAGGAGGAAGGAAAATGAAAACCTCTTTTACGGGGAAAGAAAACCTACAGGAAATCGAAAGACAGATTTTTGGCACAGAACCAGCTCTACTTCTTTTCTGTGGCTGGACGCAACACTACCTCCGCCATCTACAGGGCTTCCAGAGAAGTAGTGGTATGATAAGCAACAAGATGAATCTACACTCTGTTAGTATTTTGAAATAACTATAATTAAAGGATGTATTACTTTTCTTAAACGTTACTAAGCAGATAAGGAGAAAATGATAATAAAGAGCAGGTGTTCCAAATTAAGGAATAAGAAACACCTGAATCAACTCTGTTAACTGCAATAAAAAAAGGGAAAAAGCAAAGAGTTCTGGGTAAGAAAAAAAAGGGACAGGCAAGGCAGTTAGTGCTGCAGAAAGGGCGGAGGAGTGCAAAGGAATCTTTGATTTTGTTTAGACGGTTTTTTAAATGTTTAACGACTACCGTAGAAGAAAAAGAAAAAGGACTACATGAAAGGATTGGATAAGAGACTATGGCTCAATTCGGACAACACGATAGTCAATGGTGGGTTGACTAACCCTAACCCTCACGCTAACCCTAGGGGGTACTCCCCACACAACATGGTAATAAATAATCAACTGTGGTGTGGATGAGGATCAGCGTTGAGTTGACTATGGCAGCATTCGGATGACACAATAGTCAAAACAACTGACGATTGTTTCCCCCACACCAGTTGTTTATCGTGTCGTCCGAATTGAGCTTATGTGTATATAAGAAATAAGTTGATTTAGCTCTCTTTGAAAATGATATCCTAAACAAGTAAATGTACTCCCTAAAACAAAACGAACTTTGTTGTGAGAAGTGATTTATCTAATCTCTGGGAGGGAAGTGCACCCGCCAAATAATCGGAACAAATTCAAAGGAGAAAGAAAGAAACAAACTATCACCAACACACTCAACCCCTCAGAAATTTAACATTTGGACTTTCCTGAAAAGGTGCTGAAGCCTGAGGAATGGCAACTAGAGCTGAGCCAAAATTTCTCAGAACACATTTTTGTCAGGAAGTTTCTGAGATTTTTCTTCCACCCACTCCGCGAGAAGTAAAATGCCCCATTACAGAACTTTCTCCTCATTGTTTTCACAATATTTTTTGTGTGGTAGCTGCCTTCCCTTTGCCCCCACACCCAAGCAATGGCCTGGAACAACCCAAGATATGGGGCATTGTGGAAGATGGCAGGAGAAGAAGCTGGGTGCCTCTACAAGAGCGATTTAAAGCTCTTTCAAGGTGCATTAAAATCTTTACCTCTACAAGAGCAGAGCGCAAATCGGGGGTCCAGGTGCGTTTTCTCTCCTATTATGCGCATTATCGAATGTGCGTTAAATAGCGAGTTTTAATTTACCGCGGGAGTTGAAGTGCCTTATGACCAGGTAAACAAGCGATTCTCCTCATTTAAACACTTTAAAGCGCATTTCATAGAACCGGTAATGTGCTTCACTGCCTCCCGTGTATAGGGATTAGGTGTAAAAGCGACTGCGAGAAGATGTGCATAATCGGACAACTGGGCGTCAAACCGAATTCTTGTAGAGGGGACCTGTGCCACAGCCTCTGCCAATGATGGCCCCTGCCTGTGAATACACTGCCAGAAAATTTCTCCTCCTCCTGGAGAAATTCAGTGAAATTGTCTCTCCCCACAGATAGGGTGGAGAATTCTGAGAGGTCATTTGAGCACAGCTCTACATGATGATACACCAGGGGAAAGCCTCAGCAGCATTTTAGTCAAAGACAATGGCCAATACTGGAAAGAACCCAGTTATTTGCTACATTCAGAATAAGGGATATAGGATTATCTAAGTATCGCACAAACAGGCGATTAAAAAAAAGAAGAAGCTAGAAACATGATATACATTAAGATGAGTGGATCAGCAAATCTTAGAAAAGATCTTAGAAACAATATTTGTGCAAAGTTTTTGTTACAATGCGGAAAGTGTTTTTTTAGGTGCATTTCAGCATGTATACAGTGATTTCCTCTCACTACTGAGTAGCCACACCTAGCCGCCACACAAAAGGAACTAGAAGGAGGTCTTTTAAATCCACACCATGACTTCCAAAAAGTTTTGAGGCCCACAACATCTAGCTGGCATTAAGAGCCTTTCTAGATGGGTCTTTTTTTGTGTACTCATCATTCCGCAGTCATGTTTGTTTACGGGTGCTTTAAACGATGTCATCATGTTTAGTTTTATTTCCAGGTTTTAAAAGTAATTTTACAGGGGTGCAGGACAGGTTGGAGTGGAAAAAACCCAACATTATTTGTGAAAGCTAAACAAAGCACTAGCCCCACTGGTGTAGCTATGCTATTCTGCTATACCACAGTGCCACCTAAAGGTTATGTAGTGGAACGTATGGAAAGGCAGGAAAGCAAAATAATCCATGTAGAACTCTTAATTCCGCAATGAAAGTGGAAATCGAAACAGTGGACTAAAAGTGTCTACTTGTATGCCCACATTTTCAATAGATCATATAATCTTGCCCTTTTTAACTACAGCCAACCATCGAGCACTCATCTACCCTTAAATCTCAGCCTGTTTTGGTGACAGAACATTTCCCTCATTTTTATTTTTACTTCAGTTCTGCAATCAACCAGAGGAAACTCAGTGTGGCTGCACCCTTGAGCTTTTCCTCCTCAGTACCTCACAGTGGCAGTACAAGCTAGCACAATGGGAAAGCACGGCTGATCCCTCCCTGTCTTGTCTCCTCATTCTGATGCGCTGGGTCCAAGCATGGCAAAAGCCAAGGAGCACCACCAACAACAACAACCAGGAACCAGCCCTCTATGGGGTCCCCCCCCTGAACATTTCCATAGCCTGCTTTAGAGAAGCTTAGAGCACAAGACACCAAGCCTCTACAGCAGACTGTTTATGCTAGGGCTGTGCATCGCTTCGGATCCGAATCCTGAATCTGAAGCGAATCGGGGTGATTCAGACCTCCCTAAAACAGATCCAAAGTGGATTGGGGGAGGTCCTAATCGATCCGAATCAAATCGGTTTGGTCCAAATCAATTTGGATTGATTTGGAGATTCGGATGCCATTTTAAGTGTTCTTCCCCATAGTGTTGTATTGGGGGAAAGAAACCCCTATCACTTTTTTATTTTTAAAGATAGAAACGTGAAATTTGGGGATCTTGCAGATGGCTTGGAGCTACGCATGTGTGACAAATTTCAGAAACATAGGTGCAGGCATTTACTCGCAATGAATTTTTTAAAATGTGATTTCCCAGGCAATCCAAAGTGCTATAACTTTCTCATTTTTCAAGATACACACATGAAAGTTGGGGATCTCACAGATGGGCTGTAGGTACTCATGTGTGGCAAATTTCAGACACAGAGGTGCAGGCGTTTTCTCGCAAGGAATTTTTAAAAATGATCATTTTGCCCATGGGGCATAGGGTTGCATTGGGGGAAAGAAACACCTATAACTTTTTTATTTTTAAAGATAGAAACATGAATCTTGGGCACATTGCAGATTGGCTATAGCTACTCATGTATGGCAAATTTCAGACACAGAGGTGCAGGCATTTACTCGCAAGGAATTTTTACTTTAAAATTTCAAACACTGGGGGGGGGAGAAGGGAGAAGAAGGTGGGATTGACAGCTTCATCCCCAATCGTGCTGAACACTACACACCTTCTTCTCAAATGGCTCTTGGCTTTGAGTGGCTGCTTTAACTGTTCTCTTGAAAAATCACATTTTTAAAAATTACTTACGAGAGTCATACAGTACGCCTGGTATATTATTAAGGACTGAAGTAAGTCTTCCTTCCCTAAAAGCACGTATACACAAATGCACAATAATGTATTGGAAAAAATTACAATCGCTGTCCGAGCAACATTCAGCAAAATTGTGCTTTTTGGATTTGCAGAATGGAGAAGGATGGGCACAATCTTGTAGATGCCTAATGTTGAGCTACTCAACTTCCTTAACAACAATAATACAAGACGTATCTGATCGCAAGATTTGAGATATTGTTTTTGGTGAAGATGCCAAAAGAGATTCTGAATATATAAAAAACTGCAAACTTGCTACTTGGTATACCAAAATTAAAACAGATCATAAAAGGGCTATTTACTTGCGGGAATTAACCTTTTTCCCTCTTAGGCATGCTTTTACCCAGCTCAGATTTCAAATGATGCCCACCAAGTATCTGGCTGGAAGATTTTCCAATAGACCTGTAAAAGAGTGTTTTTGCATATGTGAATCAGGACATATTGAAGATCTTGTACATTATATTTTATATTGTCCATTATACAATTCGCCTAGGGCTAAATTTATTCTCCCTTTTCAGACAACCTTAGAAGGCCATACAGACGATTCTAAAATCAGATGGTGGTTGGCTGATGTGGCTAAATCCATCAGCTATAGGATTGCCTTATTTGCGCTAGCTTCATGAAAGATAAGAGCAGCCTTTCTAAACCATACCACATTCAAATCTTAAGGGGCTAAACAGAAGGAATGTTTTTAAATTTTGACTATTTCATCTGTACTATTGTTTTATTGTACCAAATGTTTCCACTCTATATTTGTGTGCTTTGTGCTTGTATTGTGATGGCCATTGGCTACAAACAATAAACAGAAAGAGATGTAATAACATCCAGAAAACAGTCACACTTAAAACATGCTCAATAGTCAGGAAATTCCTGAATCTGTAAAAGACAGCATGACTTGGCAAAGCCCGGCATGTCCATCTAGAAAAACGACTACAAGCAAGGAAGAGTTATAATAATAATATCCAGCATTCAAAAGAGATAAATAACTGAAAAGCTAATTGCCTGGCCTCAAAATTTAGTTTCATCTCCTCCCCACCCAAAAAGCCTATTTCTCTTACTGTTTCAGTGATATAAGGGGAAATGCCCAGGTAGTTTCTTCCTCATCATTCATTTATGCCAAATGTGTGGTTTGCCTGTCCACACGCTTTTAGTTAGAGCTCAGTCCATCCACCCCATCTGGCTGGAGACCTTGGAAGGGACTTTGATTATTCATGCCTTCTGTGTATTTGTGCTCCAGACACCAGTTATCAAACTGGAAATCTTTGCTTCTCAACAACACAGAGGGAAACATTCTTTGAAGCTTAGCAAAGTAGTTAATTCTTAATTTCATTGCAACCTTTATAATTAATAGACCACTAGTTAAAGAGCTGTTGGGATGGACTTTGACCTGCATATGTAGCAAAGCCTTCACTCCAAGTCCCTGAGTCTAAATATTTTCTGGCTGAAAATGGACAAAAACCCTGCATTCAATATGACTGTATGCTGGAAAAAAACCAACTGCCTCCCACTCCCCTGTTAATGTCCCAATCTGCCTCTCTATGTTTTTTTTTAATGTTTGATCCTGCTGCACATTGCTCATATCTGTTATAACCTCACTCATGAGACGGCTCCTAAACATAGTGTGGGGGAGAACAGTAATCACCTTTCTGCCTCCAGCCTCATCCAAAGGCCTCTCAAAACAACTACTATGATGTTTACCCTGGTCTTCACTTGCTACTCACCTCTTTACTCTTTATTTAATTTAAATGCATAGAACTTACCTAGCACAGGTGCTTAACTCACCAGTCTGCTTAGCTGTCTACCTCAATGCTTTGTCACTGAGGCAGAGACACTCAATCAGTTGGGGCTCCACTGGTATTTATGGTGCCTTCCACTTGTGCAAGGAGGAATAGTAAGTGAAGTTCTGGTGTAGGTAGATGATATTCTCACGGTAGAACATCTACATATTCTATCCACAGCATTAGAGAGGATTGGGTGGTTACCATAACAGCAATGCCTTTTCCATTTTGGGGATTGCCAGGATGATATGGAACCATCCTGCATCCATCCTAACTGCATAGGCAGCAGAACATGTTAACATTCCTGGGAACATTAATAGAGACAGAGGCTATCACGCTACTCCAGTTGATGTATAAGCAGAATCTCTGCCATCCTTCAGGACTTTTGTAGAGTCCTTACTCTGGATTAGATAGGCATCTAGCTATTCCAATTTTACCATTGAGAATCAATCTACCCTAAATTCAACATACACTACACACACACACACACACAATTGGTAACTGTTGATACCTATTAATTACATTTATATCTCCCTTTTCCTCTAAAGAGTTCAAGGTGGCATCCGTGCCTCTTCCTGCTTCATTTTATCCTCTCAACAACCCTGTGAGGCAGGTTAGGCTGAGTGATAGTGACTGGCCCAAAGTCAGCCAGTGAGCTTCATGGCTAAGTGGAAATTTGGACCTGGGTCTCCTTCATCCTAGCCTGGGGGAAAAGGCAGTTCATAGATCGAACTGGGATACCAAGTGAACCTCTGCCAGTTTCCAGTCTCTAATCCACCCTACTCCCTTGAAGGGTTAGCATACACTTTCTCATTAACTTGTCCCAAGAATAAAGGTGTTTGCATTGTGTGAGACAAGATTTGTTAGAATTCCCTCCAGATCAGATGGATAAATACCAATTTACTTAACTGAGAAATTCAGTTTCTTAACATATACACAGTAAACTGAATTGCAGTCAAGGATATACAAGTAACAAAATGTTGGTTTTTGTCCTATTATTTCTCACAGCTTTATTGACATCTTATGGACATACGAACATAAGACGTGCCATGCTGGATCAGACCGAGGGTCCATCTAGTCCAGCACTCTGTTCACACAGTGGCCAACCAGTTGTTGACCAGGGACCAACAAAGCAGGACATGGTGCAACAGCACCCTCCTACTCATGTTCCCCAGCAACTGGTGCACACAGGCTTACTGCTTCAGATAACAGTAGCACATAACCATGAGGGCTACTAGCCATTGATAGCCTTCTCTTCCAGGAATTTATCCAACTCCCTTTAAAAGCCATCCAAATTGGTGGCCATCACTACATCTTGTGTTAGTGAATTCCATAATTTAACTATAGGACACCTGTTTCTTCAAGTAAGTTATCTCATAAAGCTACAGAAGATCCATAGCAAGAGGAAGTAATTTTGAGTCAGACGTTTAGGTCCCTCTCTGCCTTCTTGGTGAAAGATTATTATTATTATTATTATTATTATTATTATTATTATTAATATATTTATTTATTTATTACCCGCCTCTCCCAACGGATCGAGGCGGGGAACAGCATTAAACATAAAATACAAAACTGATTAAAAGCACATAAAACTAATACATCATTAAAATACCAATAAAACACCAACGAAACACTCTAATTAAAAGCATGAAATCTATTAAGCATAGCTTCTGCTAACTCCCAGCTGAGGACACACACAGACCCCACCCAAAAGAAACTTGGATATATATGAAACTTGGCTGTGAAATGAACCAAAAGCCATTTCCTGATTTAGAAATGGTTCTCTTGAATAGGCCATACAGTGGAGCAAGCTTAGGCTTGTCTGTATCAATACACAATGTCTGGACTGAGACAAAGGGGTGAAATAAAGTGCAATTTCCCTAGAATTTACTTATGGATTAGAGAGTAAACATAGAGACAGCTTAAAATATGCATTTGCAACAGAAGTATATTTATTATATTTGTGACCCAATTCAATGACTTATAAATGTGGTTTGCATTTAATAACAATCCATGGGCTGTTTAGGTCATGGTTGTTGGGGCTGACTGTGAGTGAGAAATTAAACAACCCAGAGTTTGAACCCATGGTTTGTCATTTGATTAAAATTCTAGATTGTTTAATCCTCAGGAACTCATAGTACCAGGTTTGGACGCCATGATGAACAACCCAGGAAAAGGTGTTCCTGGGTTGTTTTGACAAGCGTATGCAAAGCAGAAGAGGCAAGCCAGGAAGCAGTTTATGGGTTTGTTAACTCATGAATTGGCATTAACATGCGAAGCAGGGTCATACATTTAAACAGGCATGGCAATGTTTTCTTCCTCTTCTGGTTCACAATAGTAGTAGTAGTACTAGGAGTGTATTTACAACTAGTCAGTTTGCAATTGGGAAAACATACACAAAGGACCCAGTCCCTGGTTATTCCATAAGCATTTGCCACCTATTGTCCAGCCATCTGGCAGCAGCCTAGCTACTCGAAGCTAGATTACACTTAAGATGCAAACCTCGTATCTCAAGCAAACCGATCTCCTGTGCACTTCTTAGGGAGGAGCTGCATGTTACGTGCAATACAGGGATGGAGCGGAACATGGCCTTTGCCATGTTGCGTTCTCCCTCTCCCCCAGAATGTGTAGGAACACCCCATGTCATTATATCATGGCGCTGAACATAACTTGTAGTCCAGCTCTAGAGTGGCCACTTAAGCATTGCCAAAAAAGAAGAAATTCGTCACCAAAACAGAGGGCAAACCAGGACACACATTTGCATAACACGTGCACATGGGTTTTTTTTTTAATTGAGAGAGGCAGATTTTGAAATAATTACTCTAATTGGAATAAAAATATAATATATCTAAGGAAGATTGTGAGCATAGAACTCATACGTCTGCTCAGCCTGTGTCTAGGCAATGGTGATAGGCAAGTCTTGGACAGGAAAGCAAATAGAACACCATCCTCTGGCAAGTCTTCAGATAGAGGACCTCTGTAAAGCAGGACTCATGGCCATCCAGCTCTGAGCTCTAGCTCGGCAGCATAGACTGTAGATGTGAGTCAGTATTCGCCCGGGAAGAAGGGAGAGTCCCTGACTAAGCTGCATACAAACCACCTGGCTGGAGGCAAAAATGCACTGAGGCATCGTGAGCAGGTGCTGCTCAGGGCTTTCGAGGAATTGACTGTGTGCTCATCATTTCCTACCGATGTTTGTTGTGGTCCTCCATTTTTGTTTCTGCATCTAACCAGCACTTTCAGCGATTTCTTTTTCAGAGCAGGGAAAATGCGGTATTTAGTTGTAAAAGCGAAAGAAAGTGCAATTTCCTCCTGTGTATTTACACTATTCTGCTATACCATGCTGCCATCTAGAGGTTATGTAGCAGAAAACCAGGAAACACTTCACGTGTAGTGCTCAGATTTCAAGTCTGCAATGAAACAGAAAGTAGATACAACCGATTAATAGCCTTGTGTAGAAAAGCTCTTAGTCTGCGGTTGGCTTTGAAGAAGGGTGTAAAGGATATAAGACCACCACCACCCCATGAGTACCCCCTGCACCACTGCAACAAGGAAGGGCTATTTGGCCCTTCTGCTCCTTAGGATCACCAGCAATTTAGCACAACCAAGAAAAAAAGTATCAGACTACTTTTTAATATATTATCTTCACAAAGTCTAGGATTCTTTCAGATGGGGCTTAGGGAAACATACTTCAAAAAACTATAATGTAAACAACTTCAATTTCTATGTGTATATTTGCTTATGTTACCTACTTTATTCTGGCTGCATGTTTGTATTGATATGGAAACAGAAATGTATTGGTTGTGTTTAATTTGTTATGAACTGGAAGAGAATTGGGATTTCCCATGGCATGAACCTGGAATAACATTCAGTCTGATTTTGTAAATAAACTTTTGTAGTGGCATTGCCAAGAGTGGCTTTATTTTGTTTAGAATAAAATAAAATAGAATGGATGATATTTCATATCCAAGTGTGTCTTGTACTCTCTTTACTAGGCCAGCCTAACTGACCTCTTATAAGATTAATTCTATCTTATGCAAAGGTTGTCATTATCTTGGAAAACCGATTTTCACATTATTTATTTCTGACAATAGCACAAACTGCATGCACGTAACTTGTACTCATTGTGCTCTGTTCTGGCCGGCCCTCCATATCCTATGATAAACTATTACTCCACCCTTCCACTATTGCAAACTTTCCTCCCTCAGTTATAAAACGTTCTTAAGCAAATATTGCAAATATTCAATGTCATCCCCCCACCAATAGATATTTTATTTCTTACTTTTGGAGAAGGCTTGTTTATGACCTTGCATTGCCATGGCTACTGCAGAATCCCATGGAGATCTCCCAAGGTCCTTCATTGATTTGGAGTGAATGTTTTCCCCCTACACATTCAAGCAATATATATATATATATATATATATATATATGTATGTGTGTGTGTGTGTGTGTGTGTGTGTGTGTGTAATGGTGCATGGTGTATGCCTATTTAGTGTTCTTTTTAAAAAAAAATACCAGAGAATCCTGAGTCACAATCCTATATAAGAAATAAATTGAATTTAAATTGAATTATTGACAAAGGCTAGCACACTTAAAATCCTTTCATAGCTTTCCACTTTACTTTACAGTCCAAGACATATGTGGAATCCATGGGCAGTTTAGAAGTTTTCTTTAGAATTCTTCTGTATGTCAGGCTTATATTGAGCCTTTTCCCCCCATAATCTGAGGAAAGGCTTTGACAAATACTGCTGTGTATGTCCCTGATCAGTATATAGAATAAAATCCTGCCATGTTTGATAAAAGTCAGATGTTTTGACTTTGTCTTTATGTAGTTTCAGTTGGTATGTCAATTTTTCTACCATGGCTAGTTGCCATAATTCCATATACCATGATACCAGTGTTAGAAGTTCTGCAGTTTTCCAACTTCTGGCTATGACTATGAGCATCTCTACATTAAGGGAAATCACATTGTTTACACTGGGTTATTGTGCTTCCTGGTTCTTTGGCGCGATTGTTATGGGCTGCATTGCACAGGAGGCGAGGGTGACCACATACTTTGATTAGAATACTTTGTTCAGTTCCACCGAGACAGCACCATCTAGTGGCGGACGATCCTGCTGTTTCCCAGCTATTGCCGCTTTAAAAGTGTTTCTATTCACGGCAGAATTTCCAAAGGATGCCACCAGAGACATCCTGGTTGTTGACGACATCATGTAGTCGACCCCAAAACTTCCACGAGTGGCCAATCACAAGCGTGCAATAAATTGCTTGTTTAGAGGAGCCCTATGATTCACAGTCCTTAAGCACCTTTGCACTGAAAGGAGGAAGTAACTTTGCAATGGAGATATACATGAAAAACAGCATATTTGCTTAAGAGGCTAGTAAGGGATAAACAAAGCCAAAGCAACTTGTGAAGAACAGCAACTGAGCACATACGCTCTTATGCCTGATAAAATCTCCTACATCCAAAAACCTGCAAATATGAAACAAAGGGCAATTCTGATAAAATATACCCTCATCTGCCTATCTTGTCTCGTAGCAAAAGCAACTAATACGATTTTCTATTCTAGCTTATGGTCTTTCTCTCTCAAATAACACAGACAAAAATATCATTAATGAAGTTCAACGCAGTCTGCTCTCATTCATACCCTGAATGGCTCAGTACAGATTGAAATTAGTCTGAATGGCTCAGTACAGATGTGAAATTAGTTATGATAATTCGGGACAATGTGATGGAGTTACAGGGGGAAGGATAAGCGAATGGTTGGTAAAATTTGAGGAAGGGAGCCATATGTGGGGGAAGGTAGTATTATATGGGAAGGAGAGCTAGAGAAGAATATGAAGGAAAACAGTGTGGGTTGACTTGGGCTTTTGCCATCTATTCATCTATTATAACTGTGTTCGCTCAGATATTTTTCTTAGTGAGGATTCCAAAAGACTGACATATGTTTGATCCCAGCTGCCTTATACATCACTGAGCTGGTTTTTTTGAGTAAACCATCAGCTAGCCAGTCAGTTATTCAATAACTCTATTCTTACAATGTTTATCCAACAGAGCTGTGAAAAGCTGTCACTGCGGGATTGGGGAAGGTGGGGTTTTACCCATGTAACATCCTAATGAATAGGGATTAATGTGTGAACTTTCAAAGCCATACTATTTATTTCACAATCAGCAGCCAGTGGCTCCGGTTATAGATTGACAAACAATCTTTGCTATGTTGGCTAAAGTCCTCCCCAAGATTATAAGTATGCCTGTTGTCAATTTTTCTCTTCCTTTAGAAGAGCTTGGCCCTGCTTTGCCTAGGAAATGGGAAGCCGCTCGGAAGGTTCATCTCGCTTCAAGGTAAATTTACTGTTACTACTTTCTTGCTTGCACATTTTATGTATGGTTTAAGGTAAAAGTTAAAGTAGGGAGTTTTTTCTTCTGCTGCTGCTTACTGGAAGAGGGCAAGGAAAGAAATAGACTGGAGTACAAAACTGGAGTATGACACTTGCTTTTGACCTTTGTTGAACAGGAGGACCAGATCAAAGCCGAATTGCATGGTCTTCCAGAACACAGGCAGCTTTATTTAACAAGGGCTTTTCCCTTTAAAAGTAAGGCAGTCTTGTCAAACAAGGAATATTGGGCAGTCTTTACATTGATTCAAATAAATCTCCATATCTGCAACTTGTCATCGAGTAACTTCTAATGCTACCTTTTTGCAAGACCCAGCTTGCTATTTTGTGAAATTTAAAATGTACTTGTTTTATTGAAATCAATTTTAACGTAATACATTTAACACCCCTCCCCTAGAGTGTCTACCCTCAGAGGATGGCTTACAAACCAATGAAAGGATCAATCCTATGGCCCCTAAGACATTGCCTGAGGGGGTCATTGGATACTGGGGATTCCCCCTTCTGAGGCTGGAGACAGCACCCCCTACTTTGCCCCCTCACAGCCAGTGCAGAAAAAATTGTGCCTGCTGGCCTACGAGGTAAGAAACTTGACCTTGGAGAGGGGGGAAGGAGGAGACTGGAGAGGCCAGGATATGAACTCTCCTGAGCCTCTTCCAGCCTCCTTCCTTCACACTGTGAAGTGCCATTGTTAGATGGACAAAAAAAGCCCATCTAGTGAAAAGCACAAGGATTGGATGCTGGGGGGTGGGGAAGAAGATCACCTCTGCTGCTCCTTTCATCCTGCCAGCTTCAGCCAGCTTCAGGCTGGCAGGGCATTGGGTACATGGAAGCCGCTGAGTTCAGCGGCTTCCATCTCGCAAGGGCACAACCCATAGGATTGTGCCCTAACATACCAAAACAAACAAATATAAGGAAACTGTATCCAATATTTGTCCCACTTAGGGTATTATCAGATGAGCGTTTTGTTGCATGCTCGCTACTGGTCAGTCATGGATTTTCGCGGTTCCTATTCATGGCATCGTCTGCATCCCGTGTGCCTCCACCCCTTCTAGCCTTCTTTGTGCAACAACAACAAAAAGACCCCAGTAAACCGGAATTATTTTCGAGATGGAGCTTGCCGCTGACTCCTGCTGTGTGCAGGAGAAGCAGCACAATCAAAATGGCCCCACGGGCATGTTTTTTACTTCCTCTTTTGAAAGAGGACATAATGAGGGGCAAAAGCATGGGCGGAGAAGCAACGGTAAAGAAACGCAATTTCCCCCTGTGTGATGGGGACTTAATGAATGGGACTTGTGGATACAACCCA
Source organism: Anniella stebbinsi (assembly GCA_029215795.1). Classification (NCBI taxonomy): domain Eukaryota; kingdom Metazoa; phylum Chordata; class Lepidosauria; order Squamata; family Anniellidae; genus Anniella; species Anniella stebbinsi. The sequence goes on along the minus strand of JARDYH010000003.1, from coordinate 124,859,366 downwards.
AAATATACAGCCATTATAACATAATAAAAAAAACCCTTAATAATACCAGCAAACAAAAATGGTTATAAACAAAATTGAAAATCATCCTAATTTATTTAATAGATTTAATAGCCATCCTTTAGGGTGTCTGGATTATTGTCTTATTCTCAGATTGATCTAGTGACAGCAGGCAGGTATTCACTGAGGAACCTTTGTAGTCTTCCTGGAGCCTGGCTTGTCACACGCTGCCATTTCTGGCCTCCACCCTCCCAGCCCCACACATGGAACTCAGGACTGCCCCTCCCCACCTCCATATTGCCCAACTAGTGGCAGCTGGTGAGGGCTGGAGTTGGTGGAGCTGATTTCTTTCTTTTGCTCACGCGTAACGTGCATCACTATAGCAGATGTCGTTGGCAAGTGTACAACACACATGTACAGGTTTTTGTGTGCATGCACACCTTTGGATAACACCGTTTGCCAAGCAAAAGCTCTTCACGGGCAGTTTCCCCTGTAATGTATTTTTCAGAAGCATTAATCTGCCACTCCTCTAGGAAGTGACACCTGATACAGTCCCTTCTTGCCTCGTCATGAGCTCCATCACACCTAATTCCCCCCCTGGTTTGTCTCTGCTTTTTTTTTCTTTTTTACCTGATGCAAAGCGTGTCAAGCTTATGATCCGTTTCACCTGAATAGCTGCTCTTTTGCTCCTTTGCTCTTCCATTCCATTCCATTCCACTCCGCCCCTTCTCTTTTTCTCTCCAGTCAGGTCCTGTCAGACGAGCACTTCAACCAAACTGTCTTTCTGCTGGGCAAAAATGAAATGACCCTTTAGTCTGGCTCTTTGGGGGGCATCGGGGGAGTACAATCCTGTCTCTACTGAGACTCAGGAATTGTATGATTTTTAAAAACTATTTGGAGCCTGGGATGCAAGGCTTGGGTTTTATATTGAGTCTTGGAGCCTGCTGCTGGGAGAGATCGCTTTTCCCTGCCAGGAGCTGATGCAAACCTTTCAAGACTACAGCAAGACTCCAGTCACAGCACCCCCCACCCCCCAATTCTTTTAAAATTACATGAGGCTTAAGGGGGCATGAAATGCACTTAGGGAAAATAATCCAGACTTCTAGCATTCTAGGAAAAAACAGAAAAGGCTAGGGAAGAGGCAGCCCGTCAACAGGACAGGCACGGCTTCATGTGAGTACCATGCTGCAAATCTGCACACCAGGCATGGCGAAAGGGCACTAAATCACTGGTATGTTGGAGCTCTATCACACAAGATCTGATACTTATCCCTGGTGTATTTGCATTTTGTAAATAATGTCAGGCACCCCGAGGCCAGCCTATAACAAACCTTTGGGATTGTCAAATCCCAGAAACAGATGAGGAAGGGATGTCCCCTTATGTAAAAGATTCAAAGTTTCAAAGCTTCAGTGTTTGCATGAACTTATGTAGCCAACCTAATATCACTTCCATTCCGCCAACTAACCTATGAACACTACTTTGATCATGGTTAATAAAATTATACTAGTGAAGTATTCCGAGCATTCAAATGCTATATAAATACTATTTTTATTCTCTTTGGCGTGAATACCAATTTCCATTTTTCCCAAAGATGAAATCTCTCCTGCGAGACAAATATAGCACACAGACTCATTTCTGCCGCACGCTGTGCACATGCTCAAAGCCTCTAAGTATGAGTGTAGTACAGTGAACAGCCTCCAGACTGAGACCCCCTCTAGATGGATTCTGTTTGACGCCTGTTCCTCCAATTATGTGCATCTTCATGGAAGCGCTTTATCATAAATGCTTGTATGCAGGAGGTAATTGAGCACTCAACAGGTGACCTTACCGGTTGTTTCAAATGCGCTTTACAAGTAGTTAATGCGGAGAATCGCTTGTTCACATAGTCAAAATGCGCTTTAACAGCCGGAGCAAAATAAAACTCGCTATTTAACGTGCATTCGATAATGCGCATAATCGGAGAGAAAACGCGCCTCTATGCCCGATTTGTGCTTCGTTCTTGTAGAGGTAAATTTTTTAATGCGCCTTGAAAGAGCTTTAAATGCCTCTTGTAGAGGCAGCCTGAGGCTGTGTGAGGCAACAATAGAAGACAATGCCACCCTCCCAGGACCACAGTGCAGATTATAGGGCTGCCAATTCTGACTGAAGTTATTCCTCCCTGCTCTGCACAAAGCTAGCGTGAGAGGGGGAAAGTTGGGATGGGGCCCGTCTCCCTGGCATGCCAGCATTTCACAGGCAAGGGGTTCTTCACACGTGTGAGGAGCATTCTGTGTTTGCTCTTCCCCCACTGCATTCTCATCCTGGACTGAGCCGGTGGGATCCTACCATACGACGCTTTTGTGTGCTTGTGAAGTTGCTGCATCTCCAGCCAAGCTCCCACCTTTTTCATTGAGGGAGTACTCACCTGGTAGTCCCCTGATGTCTAATGGTGGCAGGATGATACTCCCCCCATCCAATGGGGAGGGAATGGAACTCTGTCCCCAGATACTGCTGCTTCTGTTTGACACGCCTTGTCTGTGATCTTCCAAGGAAGCGAGAGGGAGAGTTATTTGGCCAGCGGTTCCAGTAGATGAAGTGGAGCGTGTGGTGTTCACCAGCAAAGGTGGCTGGGTTCCCTTTTGCATGGTGGGAGCTTAGCTAGGTTACCTAGGCTATGTTGGTAACAGGTGCCCCCTTAATTCAAGGGCATTGGTACCGTGTCACTGCTAGTACTTGCTGAGTAAGGGGGATGTTTAATCAGCACACAAGTTTCCCTGTGTTCCATGGGGTGGGACTGTACAGCCGTCTCTTTTTCTGGGGCGCACAGAGGGCAGGATGAAAAACATTTGGGAGTCTATACTTTGAAGTATGGACTTCCCCTCCCCTACTCAGTTGCTGTGGGATAGCTTATCCTTGCAGCCCCAGTTGCAGCACTGGAATTAAGTTTCCCAGTGGATATTAGACCCTCTCAAGTCCTGGAGCACACGTACCTTCAACAGGTGTGAGAATATATGTGTTCTCCATTTGCCTGTCCTTCATTTTCTGTTCTTCTCCATAGCTATTGAATACATGTTATTCTGGAAAGAAGCTTTGCTCCATTTACATTCCACCCATCGGGGGCCAATATACACTAGTATTGTATCCTGGAAGTATAATATCTGGCTCATATTATTTACTGCCCTGTTGCCCTGATACTATTTCTCTCTCAATATTCTGTCCCCCCCCACCCCGCAAATTTCTTTTAGGGCAACTTTTATTCCGGTGCTTGTGGTTTCTGTGCACTACCAAGGGCTTGTCTAGATGCTCTGTATATCCCATGGTGGCTGTGCAGTGGCACTGTGTAGTTTATACAATACAGCTGCCAATTCGCACCAACCACGGGCTTTCCCCCCTGAAACTGCACACTTAAAAAGTTGCTGACTTACCATGACTTTTTCATTTACTCTGAGGTCACCACCTTCTTTGCTCTGTCTGTTGGTGGTGACTTTGCTTTGCAGTGAGGCTGGGGGCATTCCAGGGGGCGGATTGAGGCCCATGGTAGGTTGCGGGGGGCACATGGGCTTTCTGGGCAGAGAGAAAGGGGTGGGTTCCATGAGCTGAATGGCCGTCAGTGCTGCCTGGAAAGCATATGATCCCTCCTGCCATGGGGATTTGCTGCTCCCACCCTGCGGCTGCGATGCCGTGGAGTTTTGAAGGAATGACACCTCCAAGCCACGCGTGTTCCAATCTGGCGGTATTATAACTCTTACTGGTGGGAGTGTCTTTAAAGCTGTAGAACCTGTTTGCAACATTTTCTCTCTCCTCCTCCTCCCCCCCTTTTCTCTCATGGATCTTGATTGAGTTTGTGGGCAGGAAATAAGTGGATTTTGTAGGGGAAGCAGAAAATAAATAATCAGTCAGGCCTTCGCAACATGTAACTATTGGATTTCAATTTCACCCCAACTTCAGCAGAGCAAAGCATGGCGATATTCAGTAGAGATCCAGTGGTGTTTAGTACAGAATATAATGATAATAGAGCAGAATTATAAACCTGTTTTTTCTCCTTTGCGTTCTGCTTATTAGTGTCAACTGTTCTGGAAGTGGAAGCCAGCCCAATTGTTTTTACAGTGTTTTGGAGGGGCACAGAGGAAACTCAGACTCAAGGCTCCTTACAACAAAATTAAAACATCCAAAATTTAAAACAGCTCCCCTCCCCATAAAAGACAACTGAAACATCAGTGATGACCTAAACAATTCAACTGATGTATTAGAGCCCATCATATGACATCAATGTCTGGTAATAGAGGAAAATCGTAACCTGGCACCCAAAAGAGAACATTCGTTGGCTCTCTAGTCTTTTAGGATACTTGAATATCTATACGTTTTCATAGGCTTCCAATAAGTGGTAGTCATTGTTAAGTATGTTAGTGTTACTAATGCTACTGTTAGTCCTGTTTAATAATAATAATAATAATAATAATATATTTATTTATTTATTTCTTACCCGCCTCTCCCTCCAGATTGTGGCGGGGAACAACATCAAATATAAAATACATAAAACTGACTAAAAGCACATAAAACTAATACATTATTAAAATACCAATAAAATACCAATAAAACGCTTAAAATTCATCTGGGTAGGCCTGCTGGAAGAGATCAGTCTTTATCGCTTTCTTAAATTCTAGAAGACTGGTAAGTTGGTGGATCTCTTCCGGCAGGTCGTTCCACAGTCTGGGAGCGGTAGAAGGGAAGGTCCTCTGGGTAATGGGGTGATTTTAAAACTGGTGTGATATGGTCACCCCTAGGTGTACCGGTGACCAACCTGGCTGCCATATTTTGAACTAATTGTAGTTTTCTGACTAGGCACAAAGGTAGCCCTATGTACAGCGCACTGCAGAAGTTGAGCCTCAGTTTCCAGCGCATGCACTACCGTTTTTAGGTCTTCCAACTCTAGGAAGGGGCGCAGCTGGTGTATCAGTGGAAACTGGGAGTAGGCACTCCTGGCCGTCGCAGCTATATGGGCTGTCATTTGGAGTGATGGATCCAGGAGCACCCCCAAGCTGCAAACACAGCCTTTCAGGGGGAGTGTAACCCCATCCAGAACTGGTTGACACACCTCCAAACCCAGGTTAGGGCCTTTGACAGAAAGCACCTCCGAATATAAACTTTATATATACTCCACCTCTAAGATGGGTGTTTTCCCATTGGTTTTAGCAACAGTGGGCATAATCACACTAAAGACTTAACTAAACTTTTCTGAGGCTTCTGTTTCTGGACTCTTTGCAGCATTAAGATCAGCTCCTTTACACGTGTTCCTCCCACCGGTGGTTTTCTTCCTCTTCTTTTCCTTATGTTCCATTGCACAAGCACTAGGTGGTGCTGTGGTGTAGTGGAATTGCGCCACCTGGGACACCGGATTCAACCCTTGGGGGCAAAAAGGCCATGCATCCTTGCTATAAAGCCTCTATCCAGTTTCAAGTTCCCCTGGCAACATCTCCTCACATAGATTTTGATTTCTGCTATAAATTAGATCAGGGTTAATTATAAAAGAAACAAAATGAAGCTAGTGTGGTGCAGTAGTTAGAGCGGTAGACTGAAACTCAGGAGATCTGGGTTCTAGTCCCCACTCAGCCATGAATCTAGGCCATTCACTGACTCCTATCCTAACCTACCTCACAGGATTGTTGTGAGGATAAAAATGGAGAAGACGAGGATCATGTACACCATCTTGGGATCCTTGGAGGAAAGGCGGGATATAAATTTATTTATTTATTGGATTTATATATTGATGAACACGTTTGTTTTTAAAGTAACAAATATATACATCTAAAGAAATAAAATGGTTAATAATTGCCCCCAACCCAACCCCAAGAAAAAGGGTTACTATAAACACTAGGGCTGTGACCGAATCTGTATCCAGATCCCAAATCGGGATCGGGATGATTTGGACCTCCGGATCCGAATCGGATCAGACCCAGATCAGTCTAGATCGGATCCGCAATATGGAGCCGATCCAAATCCGGTCACAGCACTCCTTCCTGCTCTCCCTGCTCTCTTTCTCCCTTCTTCCTCCCACTTTCTCTGCTTACCTGCTGCCTCCTCCGCATTGTCCCCCGTCGTCCTCCACAGCATCCTCCCTCCTCGCTGTGGGCTAGCTGCTTTCCCGCTTGCGCCGGTGGATGATGTCATCACCTGGTGCGAGCGGGAAAGCAGCTGGCCCACAGTGCGGAGGGAGGACGATGGCAGGACGATGCGGAGGAGGCAGCAGGTAAGCAGGGAGAATGGCGGGAGGGAGGGAGAGAGTGGGGAGAGCAAGAAGGAGTGCTGTGAACAGACCTGGATCAGATCGGGACTGATCCAAGTTGGATCGGGACCGATCCAGACTTGACAGATCGGGATCCGGATCAGATCGGGGGGTCCTTTCACAGCCCTAATAAACACAGGCACTATTGAATACAGTTGGAATATGACTAGTGTTGGGTTGTTGTGTCCTTCTGCCTCTCTCACAGTTAGCACATCCTTCTCATTGTGGCATACACACGTATTACCATGACACCTGCTTTGAGGTAGAACATAAGCCTTTCCAGCAGTCCACTTTTAATGCTCCAGACCTCCCCCTTCTTTTTCAGCAAAAGGCAGGAGATGGGGATCCTGCAAGCTCACCAGTATCCCATGAACAGAAAGGCTTTGATATGCTCTATACAATTGAAGATGCACCTCCATGGTATCTCTGTATCCTGTTGGGATTTCAGGTAACAAGTTGATCATGCTCCATCTGTAACTAGGCTTTCTTGGGCCTGGGGTTAGAAATTCAGAAATTCAGCTGCCCTTGATGGCTTTTCTGCATGTTCAGTCGAAATCATTCTCTTGGTGATTGTTTCTCAAACCACTATACCAAACTCACTATTAATATCTCACCTGACATTTCCTTATCAATAGTATCATTGTTTAAAAGATAAAGGCAGTACCTTTACTCTGAGGGCATGCATAGCACTTGCAACATTCCTTCTATCCTTGTTTACAGTGATGAAATGATCCGCTTTGTTGATCTGCAGTATTAACTTCTGTAGAAATGCTTGTTGCCTTTACTTACACTTTTGGATCTTTCCTCTACATTTTCATTCATTTATGTCAAATGTATGTTTTTAAATCTCTGAAATTTTCTGCAGAGATGAGCAATATTCTGTGTAGACCTCATAAATCTCAAATAGTGTCACTAGGGTGACCATATGAAAAACTTGTTCAGTACTAAACTGAGTGCTTACCCAGATTCCAACCATCTACACAAACAATTGCATGTGTTGTTTAAGGTCTGTAAGAAAAGCATTTGGACATTGATTTATTTCCCCCTTCTCCCCTTGGGTTGAAAAAGTGATTTGTTTTTCTATGAACTGCAAGGTTTCTTCAAGCATACGGATGCCTTTTTATTTACCAGTGGCCCCATTTTGGCTACAATTCTGTCAGCACACTCACTACCTGAGTGTACTATTAGAAGGAGTAATATTGAACTTTAAGGGCATTTCTTTGTGTCGTATTTTGCAGGCAAAGTAATATACATCTCAAAAATCTGCTAGGTCCAATAGAAAAGCACGATAGAGGAGAAAATATTATCTACTAGATACAGCGATTCATTGAGGACATGTAGACGAACCCTGAAGTGGATCTATAACACATAGTATCTGTGTACCATAGAGTAGAGGGCTTATTTTAGTTAGGAATGTAAGTGGAACCTTATAGTGGTTTCAGTTTGGGGAACGTGTCTAATAATGTGCTGTTTTGACCCTCCCTCCCTGCCTCCCAATTTTCCCTCCAGCATTATTTGACCTGTTTCAGTGGTACCATTGCTGTTCCCTTCCTCCTGGCGGAATCCCTGTGTGTAGGGAAGGACCAGTACACCATCAGTCAGCTCATAGGCACCATCTTCAGTTGCGTGGGAATCACCACCCTCATACAAAGCACTGTGGGGATTAGGTATGTTTTGCCCAGCTTGCCCCTTCGGTGGACATAAAAAGAGCAAGGTGTAGCAGTCAGGTGGTAGCCAATCATGCCCTTTCTTTTTGACAATCCAGACTACCTCTGTTTCAAGCCAGCGCACTGGCATTCCTGGTTCCTGCCAAATCCATCCTGGCCCTGGATAAATGGAAATGTCCTCCGGAAGGTAATTCATACATGCTGCATAGCCCGCAGGTTGTCAAATGAATCTGTTCAGGGCCTCTTGCTTGAGTGGATAAAGTCAACCACTTTCCAAATGGTAAAGTACCATATTATATGGAATTCACCTCTAAGTGATGTAGACCCCCTCTAGATGGATTCCGTTGGATGCTTGGTTAGCCGATTATGCGCATAATCGCTGAAGCGCTTTATCGTAAATGCTTGTATGCAGGAGGTAATTGACCACTCAACAGGTGACCTTACCGGTTGTTTCAAATGCGCTTTACAAGTAGTTAATGTGGAGAATCGCTTGTTCACATAGTCAAAATGCGCTTTAACAGCCGGAGCAAAATAAAACTCGCTATTTAACGCGCATTCGATAATGCGCATAATCGGAGAGAAAATGTGCCTCTATGCCCGATTTGCGCTCCGTTCTTGTAGAGGTAAATTTTTTAATGCGCCTTGAAAGAGCTTGAAATGCCTCTTGTAGAGGCAGCCGTAGTGATGGCCACCAATTTGGACGGCTTTAAAAGGCGATTGGACAGTTAACGGAGGACAAGGCTATCATCGGCTACTAGTTCTGATGGTTATATGCTACCTCCAATATCACAGGCAGTATGCATATGTACACCAATTGCTGGGGAACATGGGTGGGAGGGTGCTGTTGCACGCATGTCCTGCTTGTGGGTTTCCCATAGGCAACTGACTGGCCACTGTGTGAACAGAATGCTGGACTAGATGGACCCTTGGTCTGATCCAGCATGGCTGTCATTATGATCTTATATGCATGTAACTGCACGGAAGGCTTATCCTCTGCAACACTCTGCCTTATAGAGCTGATAATTTTGACACACATCTGCACCTGACCTAAACATATGTAAGGCAGCAATCCTGAGCTTTTCTATATGAGGCTGTTTATCAGCTGCATCTACTTCTGATTTCTTCACAGAATTGAAATCAGAGCACTACATGAGGGTTTCCTTTTCTGCTTTTCCACTACATAACCTCTATGTGGCACTGTGGTATAGTGGAATAGCACAAATACACAAGAGGAAATCACACTTGCTTTCACAATTACATGCTGCATTTTTCCTGCTTTAAAATTTTGCCAAAAGTGTTATTTAGACACAGAACCATTTAGCAATAGTGAATAGGGAATGATGAGCACATGATAAATGCCTCATCTATAAAAGTCCCTTTTGTGTCATAGGAGCCATAGGTCAGAAGGTCCCAGGTTCGATCCCCAGGCTAAGTCAGTCCATTTCATCTTGAGTGACAACTAATACATATTTGCTCTTAGCTTCAGTCTGGTTTGTTTGTTTTGTAAGTGGTGTTATTTGTTTTGTTTTATTGTTACAATTGTACATAGTTTTAAATTAGAGATTTTATTATATTGAGCAGTATATTATTAATCTAGGGTGACCATATGAAAAGGAGGGCAGGGCTCCTGCAGCTTTAACTGTTGTGATGAAGAGGGATTTTCACCAGGTGCTGCATGTATACAAATGACACCTGCCAAAATTCCCCTTTCAGGTCAACTGTTAAAGATACAGGAGCCCTGTCCTCCTTTCCATATGGGCAGCCTAGTAATAGATAATAAACAAACCCATTTTAAATTATGTTCATAAAATGCATTGAAGATCTAAACAGTGGAAATATTAGATATAAAATGAATGAATGAATGAATATTTGTGTTCTTCTATCATTCTGACTGAAGATTCCAATTCTAATGTAGCACCTTAGAGATCAGAAATGCCAGTTGGATGAAAACAGATCAAGTATTGGGGTCTGGCAGTGGAGGCTGGGGGCTTCCATTTTGACAGGGCTCTGATTCCATTCTGAGTTTTAGTCAGAACCAGACCTATAGGTTCAGAACCTTGGATAGCTCTTCTGGAGTCCTGAGTGGTTCTGACTAAAACCCAGGCCTGGTTCGGACAACAGGATAATCAACGGGGGGAAGCAACGGCCTGTTGTGCTGATTATTGTGTCGTGGGAGGGGGCCACACACAACAGACACACAACTCACAGTAGGTTATTTTTTCAATTTAAACAACGGAGAAAAACAAGGGGCTGCTCCGTTGCTTATCTCGACACCCGTTGATTAAAATGTTGTGCGGCGGGCTCCGTTGTGTAACCTCCCCCCGTCGAGTGCACTCTTCCAACAAGCTATAGAGTTCTCCAGCAGGAGTGGCCGAAAACACCCTGGTCGCTCCTATACAGCTGGCAGAACTTTCAATGCATGATAAGATGCAGCTAGGAGGGCTGAGGAGGGAGGGAGGAGCACCAGCATCCCAGAAGGACACCGGGACTTTCAGCTGTGCAACAGGGAGAGGGGCTACATGTCCTGTGAGTTGCCTCTTCTCCCCTCCGTTGCCTAATAGGTTGTCCGAACGCAGCCCCAGAATGGCGTCACAGCCCTGCCAAAATTGGAGCCACCAGTCCCCCCCCCCCCCCCCACTGGATTCAGGGAAAGCTGGCAGCACGTTTGGCAATGGGAATTCCCCACTCACCCCTTCCATTCTGATTTTTGTCAAACCATTGTTCATTATTGGCAAATGCAGGCAAGAACTTCCTGTCCATGGAAATGAGTGACAGGGACAAGTACCCCAAACTGAAAAGCTTGTGATAGGGCACTGAAGGAGCAGGGAAGTCCCAAGGCCCATCTCTCCAAGATGCCCAGCCATGTGCCTATGGGAGAGGGAGCTCAACCCAGTCCAATATTAAATTAAATTAAAAATTAAATGGAAAAGGGACAACAGCTGCACCGAAAAGATACAGGTTATGAATGTTACAGCATGGTAGAGGGCTTGGCCTGTCCAAAATCAACCTTAACTCTCCCCCACGCCACATATTACCTCAGTTCAGCTTTTTCTTCCCCAAGGAAGCTCTGCTCCCAAGACTGTGCAGTCACTTCCTGGATCCTAAAACATGAGGCTCCTCCTCCTCTTCTTCTGTTATTTTTGTCTACAATCATAGGTGGGTTTTTTTGTTTTTGAATGATCATCACAGGGAGGGGGCCTCTGCCCGCCCAGAAAATCTTAGGGGCCTCTGCCCCCCAGTGCCCTCTTCTGGAGTCCTTGTGGGTCTCAAGGGATAAACTGGCTTCAAGCCAACCTTCCCCCCTCCCTTTCCCAAAGCCAAGTAAGAAGTCATAAACAGAACTAGTCCACACTAAGATATGGGAAAACTAGGCGAGACTTTGGGAAGGGGTCAGGACAACGTAGGTTGTGAGAGGGCGGAAAAGAATACAAAATATTATGCACCCCATCCTGGGATACAACAACACCCCTGCAGCAGAAGCACAACCTGGAGAGGAAATGTCTGGACTGCATGAAGCAAACAACTAACAGCTATGCATTCATTGTGCTAATGTGTGGATCATTTGCTCAGAGGGCTTTTAGTAACAGGCAGCAACTGTGTGTTAGATTTAAGTGCAGATTCATCTCCAGTCTATTAAGAAATACTCTGGTAAACAGGCTTCATTTGCCTCTATTAAGCCAGTTGCTAAGTTTTGCTGACCCCTTGTTTCTGTTCTCATGTGTGTTTACTTTTCTTGCTGAATAATGCAGAGGAGATCTATGGAAACTGGACATTACCACTGAACACTGCTCACATATGGCAGCCACGGATGAGAGAAGTATGTTGAATGAAGTCTCCAGCCTGCCTGGGTAGGAATTAATCATATCCAATACAGCAACAATGGTCAGGAATGAATGTTCTCCCTAAATTAACACACACCCTGCAGTTCCGGAATAATGTTTTTCTATCAGAGAAGTGCTTTGGGATTAATCCTGTGGGACTATATATGTGGAAATATGTTAAACTAAAGTGGAGAATTCCCATCAATTTTGCCAGAAAGCTCTGAGAACAGAAGCTGGCAAAAATTCTGAAAACCACTCAAAGATCCCCAGAGATTTCTTAGTAAAAAATTATTTATGCGGAAGAATCAAGAAAGAACTATTTCACAGTGCAATCATATATGTGTCCACTCAGAAGCAAGCCTTATTACACCTTCAAAAGATACTTTACAATTTTGGAAGGATGTATAATGGAATATATGTAGGTCTCCTGGGGGGGGAGGGGAGCACGGGGGGATATGAGGGTTGTTAGTTTTGTATTGTATTTTATGTTATGTTATTTTGTTTTAAGTTGAAAATAAAAAATATTTAAAAAAAGAAGCAAGCCTTATTGAGTTCAATGGGGCTTACTCCCTGATAAGTATGTATAGAATTGTAGCTTTAATCTCACATTTCTCCTTGCCTTCTCAATCAGCTAGATGGGACTTTGAACAATATAAAACATTTAGAAAGTGTACTATTTCCAAATATTTCCAAATTGTAATTAAATCAAATATACTTTGTTTGGATTATGGAGACTAAATCCAGAAACTAACATTGTAATCCTGTACATGCTTACTCTGAAGTAATTCGAACTGTGTTCAGTGAGGCTTGCTCTTAGGAAATTGTGCATAGGATCGCAAGCTTAGACTGCAGTCCTTTGCATGTTTACACAGAAGTAACTCCTGTTTTCGGTGGAGTTTACTCCCAGTGAGTGTTTTTAAGGTTACAGCCTGAGTGATCTCAGACAAGGAAGGAAGTTGAAGACAATTAAAATTACACAATCCCAATGCGGCCTGCAAGTAAATCCATGCAAATATTACCAGTTTGCACAATGTATCTCAGAATCGGGGATATCTTCCTACAAATTAGGCTGGCCAGTTCTGCATCACCAAAAGAGAAAACACAAGAAGATAAAGATTTGCATAAATTTGCAGGTGCTCATCTGTATGTATAGCTCCAAATTTGGAAACAATTACTATAATTTAAATAGATAGGAAATAAAACACCTCTCAGCATGGCTTGCTCTATCTGCTGTCCAGGGTAGGATCTACACTACTGCTTTAAAACGGTTTAAAATGGTTTATAACAGTAGTGACAACTGTTGGGGCCCAGGACACACTCCATATACAGTTTTCAAAACATTTTCAAAGTGTTGTATCCTGCTTGGTGTAGGTCAGTCCCAGATGCTAAATACTGATGGGCAATTTCAAGGCCCCCTGCTTGTGCTCACTTCTTAGGGTTCTTTATCTTTAAACTTGGCTTGGAATGGACCAGCCCTTCAAAGGGACATGCCTTCCAATAGAGGACTGTCTGACAGCCCTTCAAATGCCCTTTGTAAAGTAGACGTAGGCCACCCTTGGGAATTTTGGTGAAGTATGACCTTGCTGGCCTTGTTTAACTGTCCATGTTGCATCTCTGTCAATTTAACGCAATCTTTTTCCCATTTCTACCATAGATCCAAGGAGCAATCATCGTTTCCAGCTTGGTGGAAGTGGCAATTGGGTTGATGGGCCTCCCTGGGGCCTTGCTCAGCTACATTGGCCCCCTCACTGTCACACCCACGGTCTCCTTAATAGGTCTCTCCGTGTTCCAAGCTGCAGGGGACAGAGCTGGATCGCACTGGGGCATTGCAGCACTGTAGGCTCTCTACTTTCTCTATATTGCAGAATTTCAGACTGATGCAAGAGTGGGGGGGGGAACCCATAGAGTTACAGAACTACTGCAGAATCTCAAAGGAATGGACTGCAGAGATACAAACTGACTAGTTGCCCAAATTCTCCCACGTCATCTCACTCTACTGCCAGCCCAGCCCAAGTGAAGCAGTGAGTGACTGTTCTTCTTCAACTGGTCAGATCTTCGGAAAGTGTGTGCGTGTTGTTGTTGTTGTTGTTGAAAACAGGAAGGGCAAATTAATATAGGGCGCTGGTGGCTATTTGAATTAAAGACAGTAGAGAGGTTGCATTGGAGTGGCATGGTAAGAACACTGTTTGTAGCTCTGCCGTTCTGTTGTTCTGTTGTACATCTGCATAAAGATTGTGTGTTTATACCAAAGGTTGCATAGTGGTCCCACTTCACTGGGAATCGCACACATGTGAGTGCAGTGGCTGAACTGCATGTAACACAGCTTCAAGGTTGTGAATACATACACTTACATACATTGTGTGTGTGTGCATGGGTGCATGTGTGTGTAAATGCATAGCCTTTAAACTGAGGGTTACAGGCCATTCAGCTGCCAAATTCACTTTTGTGCGATTCTCATTGGATGCAGTAAAGTTAGCTTCATGAATCTAATTGTGGAGCCTGTCCCATTGGATCTTCAATTTCATATGAAATGCTCACTGGCTGGTTTGTTCCCCATTGACAGCTGGTTGGATGCTGTGTGAACAGAATGCTGGACTAATGGAACCTGAGCCGATCCAGCATGGTTCTTACGTTCTTGCGTTAAGGAAGGATAATATTGGACTTTCTTAGTCTTTGCTTTGACAATGATTTCAGTAGGGTAACAGTCCCAAAGTGTGTGTGTGTGTGTGTGTGTGTGTGTGTAAAATATGTCAGCTCTGACCACATCACAACGGTTTGAAGTGCAGGTGCTCATCAGGACAGTCCCCACATTCATGCCCCCAAGGATAGTCCAAGATTGCAGGCAGGCATGTTGATCCGTATCAACAAACCAGTTCTTAGGAGTTTTCATCTGCTAGGAGCAGGTCTTTTGTAAACGAATGGGTCATTAATTGCCCTTGCAAAACCAAGCCACCCCAAAATACTCTGGCTCCACTACACTACTGTATCACTTCGCATGTGAACAGGGACAGTTCCAGTTCTGAGGGGCCCCCTCACGCTTATCTGGCAGTGGCAACAGCTCTTTGAGGGTGGCTGAAAGCTGCCATTTTAATTTCCCACAATGCCCTGAAGTGCCCAACATAGCATCACTCCAGGGTACTGGTGGAACATGAAAATGGAGGCTTTTAGCTCCAACTGTCTGGTATGGAGGGCTTGGGGCACGAATAAATGCTGGTAGGCCCTGCTGTGGCATTGGGGGCAACGGCAGCTGCCCCGGGATTCCAGGTGCTGACACTGGGCGTGGATTTGAATCAAATCTCGACATATATGCCCTTGTGACTGAAAATCATAGTAAAATCAGACAATGAAAAGCAGATCTTCAAACAAACATGGGTAAAATCCAGAGAAAGCTCGGTGTAGTTAAGTACCATTGAAATTCATGGAGACGAAGTCCCTGTAGAGCAAAGGGAATTTCAGCCAGTGTCATTTGTATGCAATTAATTCCTGGTGAAATTCCTTCTTCGGTCCCCTCTACAAGGATTCGCTTTTGCGCCCGGTTAGGCGATTATGCGCATAATCGCAGAAGCGCATTTACACCTAATCCCTCTGCACGAGAGGCGGCGAGAGGCGGCGAAGCGCATTAACGGATGACCAAAATGTGCTTTACAAGTAGTTAATGCGCATAAGCGCTTGTTCACATAGTCAAAATGCGCTTTAACGGCCGGAGCAAAATAAAACTTGCTATTTAACGCGCATTTGATAATGCACATAATCGGAGAGATAATGCGCCTCTACGCCCGATTTGCACTCCGTTCTTGTAGAGGTAATTTTTTTAAAGCGCCTTGAAAGAGCTTTAAACCTGTCTTGTAGAGGCAGCCCAAATCACAACAGTTAAAGTTGTAGGGGCCCTGCCTTCTTTTGTATATGGTCACACTAATATAGTGCCTGCAACTTTAACTGTTGTGATGAAGAGGGAATTTCACCAGGAACTAATTGCATACAAATGACACTGGCTGAAGTTCCCTTTGCTCTACAACTGTTAAAGTTACATGAGCCCTGTCCTCCTTTTCAGATGGTCAGCCTACACTGTAGGCTCAACTTTCTTACAGTTGTCACCTTAAGATGCAGGATCAGGAAAAAAAGACCATTATGGTCTACATACTGTACTGCACTGATTTGGAGATTTCTGGGACGAGGGGGAAGGAAGCACATTTTTAAAAGAATGGAACACTGAATTGTGCAGCTGGAATTACTAAGCACAATTCACTCCAGAAAATTAGACCAAATCCTCTCCAAAGTAGTTACATTTCTCTCTCCAGCCTAGTCAGAACAGACTTGGGACCTGTTCATGTGACATGCTGCTGATGCCAATTTTTGTCTTGAAACATGTAAAAGAAGGGAAAATTGCCTAGATGACCTGAGGTTCTT
Source organism: Anniella stebbinsi (assembly GCA_029215795.1). Taxonomy (NCBI): domain Eukaryota; kingdom Metazoa; phylum Chordata; class Lepidosauria; order Squamata; family Anniellidae; genus Anniella; species Anniella stebbinsi. The sequence goes on along the minus strand of JARDYH010000003.1, from coordinate 124,843,212 downwards.
GGCGGATTAGTCCTCAACGGTAGCAAAAGAAATCCCATTCGATTTGAAGTCATGTGAAATGGTCCTCATGTTTCTACTCGCAAGATTGCTCTTGATCTGTACTTTTCACAAATGTCTCTTCTCTTTTTGAACAGGTCGATATTTTTAATTGTTCTGTTTGCTCAGTACCTGCGTAATATGTCTTTTCTCCTCCCTGGCTACAAATGGGGAAAAGGGTGCACTGTGATCCGTATACAGATCTTCAAGATGTTTCCAGTAAGGAGGGGTTGTTGTTTCCTTTATGCACTAGCTGATAGGACATGTTTGCCAAGACATATTAAGATTAATAGCAAAGCAGAAAGATTCTGCTCCTGTTTCTTCTTTGAATTATTCGGGCTGCAATCCTGTGCAGTTTCCTGGCGATAAGTCTCCTTGAATTCAGCAGGACTTACTTCTGAGTAAACACTCACAGGATTGGGCTATAAGTGGGCCAACAGAAGCTCAAAGGCTATGAGTGTAGGCTGACCAGATAAAATCCAGGTCAGGGCTCATGTAACTTTCACAGTTGTAGAGAAAAGGGAATTTCAGCCAGTGTCATTTGTATGCAATTAGTTCCTGGTGAAATTAACAGTTAAAGTTGCAGAGGGCCTGCCTTCTTTTGTATATGGTCACTCTAGTATAGTGCCTGCACCTTTAACTGTTGTGATGAAGAGGGAATTTCACCAGGAACTAATCGCATACAAATGACACTGGCTGAAATTCCCTTTTCTCTACAACTGTGAAAGTTACATGAGCCCTGACCTGGATTTTATCTGGTCAGCCTATATGAGTGTGAAAATAGGAAGGGCACAATATATGATTTCGATGATGTTTTAGAGACATTTACTTGCCCTTCCTGCAGTTGATCCACTTTTCAGACACACACACACACACACACACACACACACACACACACACACAAACAAACAGAAGTGTATTTGGAAGGCAATGGTGCTATTCACATCTCTTTGTGTCTCCTCTTCAGATCATAATGGCCATTTTGGTGGTCTGGCTGCTATGTTACATTCTGACAGTGACAGATGTATTTCCTCGTGATACAAATGCCTATGGATACAAGGCAAGAACGGATGCTAGAGGAGAAATCATGTCCATTGCACCATGGTTCCGTCTTCCCTACCCTTGTAAGTAGTGGGTATTCCCATATAGCTCTCCCACTCCCCATTTTAGCTTTACAACAACCCTGTGAGGTAGGCAAGGCTGTGTTATTAGTGAGTGGCTCAAGGTTACCATTGAGCTCCAAGGTTGAGTGGGGGTTAAAACACAGATTCCTTGTCCTGGTGTATTGAACTGTTGGATAGTGGGAAAAAAACATGACAGAAAAGCTGATGTACCAGTTGAAACTAGCCAACAGCAAAGACAAAACATCTGACTCCTATGAAATATGGCATGATTTTGTTTTATATACTAACCATATGCACAGCAATATTTGCCTTTTCTCAGACCACGGAAAAGAGACTAAATATAATTTATTATGATGAAGAACTATAAAGAAAACTCCCAAACAGCCAATGTATTTTGGTTTGTAAAGTAAAGGGAATGTGTGTGTTAAATGACTTAGCCTCTGTCAATAATTAGATTTAAATTTGATGTCTTTTTCTGTTTTTATTTTGGAAAATTAATAAAATAGTAAAACAACAGCAACAACACAGATTTCTCCAGCCTGTCCAAAATACTGGTCTTCTCATCCATGTTATATTGGACCTCACCAGAGGGCCATTACATGTTCATGCATCAAGGAGAGCAGCCACCAAGGATGGTTAATGTTCTGTGATTTTGTGTATGAAGAATTTCATATGGCATCTGACAGAAGTTGGCTTTTTTTCAGCTTGTTTGTCCTTCTAATTGTGAATAGATATTTGAAAAACATTTAAGGCATTTGTTGATTTGGTTTTAGCTTGAGTACAGAATTTGAGTTTCTAAGGTTTGGCTCTGCATTTATCTGAGGCATGGGTCTATTGCTCCCACCCACTCACGCACACCCGTTGCACAATTTATGAGAATGAAACGTATCTCCCCATTTCTATGCCTTCCCTTGCTCTCGGTCCTTCTGTGCTGCCTCCTAAACTGTGCTATACGGCCCTTGTCTCTGTTCCTCAAACCATGCTCATCCAGATATGAGCTGCGTGGCAGGGAGGGGAGGAGCATACAGTTAGCCAACCACATACAAAAGGCAAACTCTCTCTCTCTCTCTCTCTCTCTCTCACACACACACACACACACACACACACACACTCACTCACTCACTCACACACACACACACACTCTCACACACACACACACACACACACACCCCTCCTCTGGATAATTATCCTCTGGATAAACTAAAGCCACAAAACTCTGGAATTGCCCATGCTACAAGCCCATGTCCAATTTGTACTGTGGAACTTTTGTGGATTATGGGGGCACCCTGGATTTAGGCTGGTGAGTGGCACATGAAGGAGATGCCCACCTCGGCCAGTGCTTGAAAGACCAGCTCTTGCAAACATTGGCAAAGTCTCTTTGCACATGACCCTGAACGGATTGGTGAGCAGCATGAAAGCGGCACCAGACTCAACTCACGTTTGGAGCCGTGTCAGCTGAGTCCCTTTCTCTCTGCAGAGAGGGAGGCAGGCATGGAACTCTGTACCGCTCTCTGTACAGAGAAAAGAAAAATGAGCGGACTGGGGATGGATGAGCCAGTGTGGTGTAGTGGCTAGAGTGTTGGACCAGGAGTCAGGAGATCCGGGTTCTAGTCCCCACTCAGCTATGGAAGCTCACTGGGTGACTTTGGGCCAGTCACAGACTCTCAGCCCAGCCTACCTCACAGGGTCGTTGTTGTGAGGATAAAAATGGAAAGGCAGATTATGTATGCCACCTTGGGTTCCTTGGAGGGAAAAAGGTGAGATATAAATGCAATAAGTAAATAATAATTACGTCAGGGTTGGGGATGGGATTCTGCATCTGTGATATCATCTGACTCCCAGAACAAAAAAGCTTCCCTACCCCGGCATAAAAGAAGAAATCACTTTTAGGTCTGGGGTTTGGGCCACGTGATTTTCAGATTAAAATTTAAACTCTGCTCTGTGTCATTAGCCTGAGAGGCATGCAGTGTGCCTTATCCTCCAGCTAACGCTTGCTTGCCTTTGCTTATTCCAGGCCAGTGGGGGCTGCCCACAGTGACAGCTGCTGCTGTGCTGGGAATGTTCAGTGCTACTTTGTCTGGGATCATTGAGTCCATCGGGGATTACTACGCCTGCGCTAGGCTTGCAGGTGCTCCACCTCCACCCGTGCATGCAATCAACAGGTAAGAGACACACTGCTTTCATGCATTGCTTGGATATTGGACACACAGTTCTGAAAAGCTGGTGGAGAATGATAACTCACAGTAGGCAGGGCATTAGGTGCCTAGAAGAACTTGGCTCCAGTTTTGCGTTTGGTGATGCCAGAAATATTCTCCCAGATCATAGGGGTGGGGGTGGGGGAGAAGAGCTTTTTTGCATAATAAGTTACGCTGGGACAATAAACTCTTGACACAGTTCAATCTCTGATTTGTTTACACAGTCAAGGAGTCAGTCCAAGAGACAATTGTGTTTGTGCTAGACTCTCTCCATGTCTGAAACAAGAAATCAGAATGATTGCCACCCCTAATGCATTTGGCGTAACATAGAGCAAAATAAAACAAGAACAACAGAGGGATGGCTGTGATGGTCTGTTGCAACAAAAACAACCAAGCATCTTGTGGCGCCTTAAAGACTAACAAATATATTATGGCATAAGCATTCATGGAGTACAGGCCACTTCATCAGATGTATGCAGTGTTATCTTGAGTTACAAGTATCTGTGTGTGTATGCATCTCTCTCTCTCTCTCTCTCTCTCTCTCTCTCTCACACACACACACACACACACACACACACACAATTGTAATCCAGGATAACGCTGAATCCACAAAAAATTATGCCATAATAAAATTGTTAGTTTTTAAGATTCCACAAGACTCTTTGTTGTCCTACAGTAAAGACGTGTAACATTCCCAACAATCCAGAACTGGTGGTTGTTCCCATCTCGCATGACAACAGAGTGGTGGCTGGGGGTGGTGGGGAAAAAAGGGCACTTGCTCCTGTTCCTTAGTGCAATTCCTTCTGTGTGCCTGTATGACTCTACCTGCAGACTGGGATGTACTACAGTAGCCTTGTGAACTAGCAATGCCCACCATGGCCTGTCTCTGGACACAAAGTATTCGTCCTCCTTGTATGGCTTGTGTCTCTGGTCTACGTTTTAAAAGTTGCTGATTTTACCTTTCTAAGGTATTCTTTTTAATTGTTTTATGATGTTTTAATGTTGTAGTTCACCACAAGGCTTTGAAGGCTGAGTATTTGTCAAGTAAAATACATAAATATAAAAACGAAGAGAATTTGTGTAGTTCTTTTCTACAGAAAGGGTTGGGAGAGAAAGACATGGAAAACTTAATGCAATACTTGGGCTTCTCTCTCTCTCTCTCTCTTCCCCCTCAGGGGCATCTTTACAGAGGGAATCTCTTGTATAATTGCTGGGTTGCTGGGCACCGGCAATGGCTCTACTTCCTCGAGTCCTAACATTGGAGTTTTGGGCATCACCAAGGTACCACACTGCCATGTTTGAGGTCATCTTCTCTTTCTAGGATCTTGCTGGATTCCCTACCAATCACAGTCCATGGGGCTATGCTGGGAGGAGACTCAGGAACATCTGCTGGAGCTGAACACAGCTGCCTGCATCTCTCCTTCCAGTTTATGGCACCTGTGCAAGATCAGCAGCAGGTTTTAATATTCCAGCCACATCCTAGTTTGGGTTTCTGGTAACTTTGATTTAATCCACATGACCATTTACCATGGGAATCACTGAAATAATCTGGTGGTCTCTAGATAGGGAGGGGGGATGTCGTTTTGGCCCGTGGGCACATTTGGAAATTTGTGGAACTGTCCTGGGCACAACTATGAATTGCTGCCATGTGTGGGCATGGCTAGTCACAAAGGACAAATATCCTGTCCAGAGCTATTCATGGGGAAATCAAGATGGCGGCAGCTAGAGGCTCCCACTTTGCTTTGAAGCGATCCCGGCTGCTAGTAAGAGAATATAAACATTGGGAGGAGTAGGTTGTCTCGGTGGGCACCAAGAAACGTGTTTGGGTGCTCATTGGTGCCCTTAGGTGCCATGTTGCCTATCCTTAGTCTAGTCTGACCAGCAGTGGCCTTGAAGGAGCTTGGCAAGAGCTTTAACATCGCCCAGTCCTTTGAATTGCAGATGCCAGGGATTGAAACTGGGGCCTTCTGTGTGCTAATCATGTGCACTACAACTGACCCATGGTGCCTTAAGAGGATGTTTTTGCGTTCTTGATTCTGCGGATATAATTTGGGCACAGAGGCCGGCCAATGAAACTATACTGGTATCTTTCTGGAGGCCGAGGGGTGGAACTGCTGTTTTGCTCTGTTACTTTAAATTATACATTGTAATCCTGTCACACTGAAGGATGTCAGGTGCATAGATTACCACTCCATTAATGTGACACCATGGTTGCTGAGAGGTTTCTAGGATGAGTTGTCCCCGTTCTTACCCACGTCATGTTCTCGTCTCGCATATTCCAGGACCGCAGATAAAGGATATGTGGCATTGGTATCCGGCATCTGGTGATGGTGGCTGTTGACAGCATCCTCTGAGGCTGCTGTGCAAGTGCATCATCCTAAACTGGTCTTGTGATTCTTGATGTTGCTGCATGTTGTGATGTAGCGTAACTCCATCCACTATACACAGATTTGTCAGTGCAGTAGCTCATACGTAGTACAGTGCTGAAGCTAGAACTATGTAGCCATTTTGCATGGGTTACTGTTGGGTTAATCTAAGACTCTAATTGAAACAATGATCCTATCCACATTGCCCTTAAAATGACTTATATTCCGTTTAAAAATGTGGTTTTTTTAAAGTCGTTTCATTACGTGGTAGGACACACTGAGCAGTACTTACGTTTCATAGTGACTGCTTCCTCTGTCCTCCAAGTGTTCAGTGGTGTATTACAGGGTTAATTCCTTGAGTCTTTTCTTCTTTAGTTTTTGTTTTGCAGGCTGCTTGAGTTACAGAGACAGAAGTGGGCGGGTCAAGCAGCCTGCAAAACAAAACAAAAAGAAGAGGAGTCAAGGAATTAACCCTGTAATACACCATTGAACACTTTGAGGACGGAGGAAGCAGTCACTATGAAACGTAAGTACTGCTCAGTGTGTCCAACCACGTAATGAAACGACTTTAAAAAAACCACGTTTTTAGACAGAATATAAGTCGTTTTAAGGGCAATGTGGATAGGCTTTACTCTCAGACAACCAGAAGAAGCTGGGAGGGAAACAACTCCCCCTCTTCTTCTTCTAAAGAGCTCAGGGTGGTGTATGTGGTTCTTTCCCCCACCCCCTTCATCCTCACAACAACCCTGCCAAGTGGGTTAGGTTGAGAGATAGTGACTGGCCCAAAATCACCCAGTAAGCTTCATGGCTCAATGGGGGATTTGACCCCTGGTCTTCCAGGCTCCATCTGCTATTGAAGCAGCCTTGTAATCCATTGCCTGCACAAGCTGCAGCCGCTACCACAGATTAATGGGACTCGTGTGAAAATATCAGCTGCAGGTAAAATGTATATGTGCTACTTGGTTTATTTAGGGCAGAGTTCACAATTCCCCTATGCGGAGGCACCAATCTGATGGCACCTGCAAGGGAGTAAGCAAAGAGAGGTTATTTCAATATAATGTTAGAATTACCTGAAGGATGATTATGCCAAGTGTGATGGTCTCCCAGGCCACACATTAGATTCTTCTGAGTAACAGCCCTGCTGTTGATAATACACTGGGGGTACAACAGTGTAGCCCAAGTAAAAGCACCCTTTAAGTTTCATTAATTTCAGTGGAGGAGATTTAGTCATATATTAAACTTATCCACTGAAATCAGTGGAACTTAGAAGTGTTTAAGTTTGGCTGGAACATGCCTACAGCAGTGATTTATGTTCTCAAGGACCAGCCATCAACTTTGGGAAAGAACTGGCTGCATCCTATACACAGTTTATTTATTTATTCATTCATTTAATTTAATTTAATTTCTATACCATCCAACAGCCGAAGCTCTCTGGGCGGTTCACAAAAGTTAAAACCATAGAGTACAACTTGAAGTATGAAATATGGAAACTTAAATCACAATCTAAAACCACAATATAAAAGTATAACCGAATAAAACTGAGCAGCAATGCAGAGATTTTGCAGGTTTAAAATAGCAGAGTTAAATGACTAGGATGATAAAATGCTAAAATACTGGGAAAATAAAAAGGTCTTCACCTGGCGCTAGAAAAAGTACAACGTAGGTGCCAGGCAAACCTCTCTAGTTTCCTGGGAGTAAAGCCCTATTGAACTTAGTGGATCTTACCACTAAGTAGACTTGAATGTGATTGCACTTCCAAGTCCTATTTGCATGTGACAGTTAGAAACCCTGCTGAAAGGTTGAAGTCTATATATGACAGGTACCATAAAAAGAAAAGAAAAAATAAGGAGGATGTGGGGCAGGGGAGAAAAAAATCTCCTCCTAGCCTGAGGATGCAATCCTATGCATGTTTAGATAAAAGAAAGAAAGAAAGAAAAGAAAGGAAAGGAAAAAGCCCTACAACTTCCAGCATTTTACAGCCAGCATGGCTGGCTGGGGAATGCTAAGAGTTGTAAGACTTTCCCCCTTGCTAAATATACATAGGATTGTGACCAGAGAGATTGAGAGTCTAGCTGTAGTACAACAGCCAATGAGTAGATGCAACAGAAGAAATAACATATGGGCATAAAAAATGTAGAACGAGGATTAATAACCGTATTGTGAAGGGTTGATATATGACTGACTGATCCCTGTATGGCTGTTTTTCCTACACAGGTGGGCAGCAGGAAAGTGGTGCAGTATGGTGCTGGGATCATGCTTATCTTAGGTACCATTGGCAAGTTTACAGCTCTCTTTGCCTCACTCCCTGACCCCATCCTCGGAGGGATGTTCTGCACATTGTTTGGTAAGTTTTCTGAAACAATGTCAATGACACATCAAAGCAAAAGTGATGAGGGGTGGAGGTGAGATTGCAAAATGAGATTTATTTTTGGTTGTTTGGTTTCCTTTTATATCATATAAGAATATGAGATCACCACGGCAGTGCTTGCCAGCAATTCATTATTCTTTTTGGTGGGATGTAACCAGCTGGGGGGAGGGGTGGTGGACCATACATAAATCCATTTCTGCTTACCAATGACTTGAAAACTACCTTCATAAAAAGCATTCTCGTAAGTTACTACAGTGTGTATGTCTAATTATTTATTGTTGTTACCCTGTTATTTCTATAAAAATACAGAAATTATAAAATGGAAAATTAATAAAGCAAGATTTTAAAAATTCTTTTTACTGCTGTGCAAAATATACTCCAGAGGAGATTATTATTTCTTATTTATAATTCATCACCATTGTGCAAGGAAAGGTAAATAATACCGACATAGTTATTTACTAATATACACTAGCATGGAGGTGTCTTGAAATGTTCAGTCATGATCAGGCCATTAAATTTAGTATCAGAGTTTCTAGGATGGCTGTTTTAGAAACTTGATGGGAAAGGATTTCTAGCCCTCATGATCGTGGGGAAAAGTATGAAAAGTAAATAGTATTAAAAATGGCAGAATTTTATCTTTGTATGGGCTAACAGTAAATGAAGATTTGTGTGAAATGCCAGGTGCTCTTCTATAGATAGGGGAGGAAGGTCAGGTAGCTCAGCTGGCAATAATGAAATTAGTTCAGGGATGCCAAAACAATTATAGCCCAGTCAGACTAGAGCAACTCCACACACAGCTGAACCCGAACCAGAATCAAAGTAAAAACTGTAATGATTTGATTTGCCGGCAGTAATTCAGATATTAAGTATGAGACTGTTATGTTTTATTCAGAATAGGCATGACATGAACGAACATTTTAGAGATGACCACATTAAGATAATTTAACTAAATGAAAGAGTGAAATGTAGTTCACAGAGTAATGACAAAAGGAAAACTTTTAGCAGTTTATAAAACATCTTGTGGACTCCCATGACAGTAAAACATTTATGATAGCATTTATTTTTAAGGCTGTAATCCAATACTCTCTTACTTGGAAGTCCCATTGGACACAATGGGAATTACTTCTGAGTAGACTTGTATAGGATTGCACTGTCAAGAGTAGTGAAAGGGGAGAGGGCCTTCTCAGTGGTGATGTCCCACTTTTGGAAGGTCTACCCCAGGGAGACTCTCCTGGTATCTATTCCTATGTCTTTTCAGTGCCAAGTGAAGATCTTTTTTTATTTTATTTCACCAGGCCTTAATTAAACTGTGGTTGATCAAGCAGGTCAGCTTCAGCAACCTGGTGCTCTCCAAATGTTTTAGACTTCAACTACAATCAGCCTCAGCCAACATGGGCAATATTCAGGAATGCTGGGTGGTGTAGTCCAGAACATTTGGAGGGCACCAGATTGGGAAAGGCTGGTCTATGTTTTATTCTCTCGATGTGGTTTTATGCTCCTGTCTGCCCTGCTGCTTTTTTAATTGAGTATTTTCGTGATAATTTAATTGTTTCTGTGACCTGTTAGTGACCAGGAGAAGCAATATTGAAAGTTTTTCTGCAGGGAAACAGTGTGATTGTAGTGTGATTGCAGCAAACACATAATCCTGAAAACCAGGCTATTGTTTGGCTCTGTTTTCGATAAAGACAAAATGATAAACAGAATGGCCTGCAAATGAACTGTTCATGTGGACGTGGCTGCTGATTATAATACAAGCATCAGATTTTACTCTTGATCCACTGTTAATTTCTGAGAGCAGCTCCAAGGTTCAAATTTCCCCTCTGCCCATAAACCTTGAAGGATGAGGGCCTGCTAACTGCACATAACCTGGTAAATAACAGGTCTAGTGCTGCCCAACCTCTCAGTAAAAAAAATAGCAAAGAAGCTTTGGGAAGAGAACATTTAGAGTGGAGAGGTGGTGGGGCAGCTTCCTCCCCTTCTGGTGAGGTTTGAAATGTATGGTTTACCTTTATAAACAAACATGTGAGTTGAATCCCAAGGGGTCTACTGGGGAGGGGCGATCTGGAGTGGGAATAGATTAATCGTCTTCTCCTGCTTTCCCATTGTAAAATCAAAGCAGTTAAGTAACAACACCAGAGCACTGTTCCATGGAATATGCTGTTAGCTCCATAATTAGCCCACACATTTGCTTAGGAGCTCTCTATTTTGCACTTAACAGGACCAAATCTTGCCTTCAAATTAAGCCCTGATTTCTTCCCAAGGATAGTTCTGCGGAAGCATCATCAGGAAATTCTGTCCCCTGGGAAGGCACTTACAGACCTCTGCTGCAGCCTGATATTTAGTTACAGCCTCATCAACCCTTCCCAGATGTCTGCTATGCATTTATTTTAAAAAGCTGAATTTCTCCTTCGTTTTTTGCAGGCATGATCACAGCAGTGGGGCTCTCCAATCTGCAGTTTGTTGACATGAACTCCTCCCGCAACCTTTTTGTCCTGGGCTTTGCAATGTTTTTTGGACTCACCCTTCCAAACTACTTAGATTCACATCCAAATGCTATCAACACAGGTATGGAAAAATAACAGAGGCCTTTGCTGAAGCAGAGATAGGAGACTCCTGTTGGATTCTTGTGTTAACAATGAGGGCTCTATCATTGGGTAGAGTTAGGCGGCTGCCTTAGGAAGCTGCTGGGAGCTGGGAAGAGCTTCCTTGGGCATTCCACCTGAGCCCCTCCTGGCCATTCCCATCCTCCTGAGTTGGTGTCCTGGCAGCGGCTATGCTTGCTTGTTAGTGGGCTCAGCTGGCTGGCTCACCAAGCTGCCTTCTTACAACACATCACAGACAGCGTCATTGTGAAAGGCCTCTGACTGAGCAAGTAGGCAGCGATAGCCAAGGTCACACGCCCCAGCAGGCATCATACATGCATCTGTGTTGATCTGCTCATGGCAGGCACACTGGCGAGCAGATGCTAGTCAGTGAGATATTTGAAAGAAAAATTGTGTGTCAAATCGCAAATATTCTTTTCCAAAAATCAAACAAGGGACAAGAAGCTGTGCCTGCTTTATGGCCTGCCCTGCACTTCTAAGCTTGCCTGCTGCCCTCAAGTGTGGTAGAGGATGCTGTCTGTTCAACAGCTACTGAATTAAGGTTATTGTCAGGAAGTGTAGCATCAATTGGATGAGCCTTCTAAAAATCAACCAATCAACAGAGATCCTACAAAAGATTTTGAGTTTTTCATCAAGACAATGGAATGTGAAGCTATTTCTTTGGGATACACTTTTTGGATGCAGGCACATTTCTTATTAAAAGCTCCCCCAGAACTCCTGTTTTTTATGTTCTTCCTAAAATTGACAACAAGGGTTTTCCTCCTCCTTGAGGACCAGTTGTGTCTGGTTGTGGTTCAGTATTGGAACCTTTAACTCAGTTTTTGGATTCTTTTTTGTTACCGTTTATTACACAAGCTGCTTTTTATATTAGAGACATTAATACTTTTTTTCAACAGGTAGAGGAATCGATCATTGACTGATCACACATCTTATTATATTGGATGTCACTTCTTTATATATTTCCATACTGCATGAGGGGACAAAGTCCATTATAGAATCTGTCTTAAATTCTTGTCCCTTGGTTGATTTTGGAAAATAATTATTTCAATTTGTCACACCATTTTTCTTTCAGGTTAAAACAGTAGCCATTGGCATCCCAGCGGCACCCAGACATGCCATATGGATCATACTGTATTAATATTTCTTTTTCAGATATTATGATATACATGCAGGATATTATACACAGGGTAGGTTATACAAAACCTACAGACAGAAATTCTTTTTTAAATATTATTCTAGTAATCACCCCTAAACATGTCAAGAACAATCTTTCTTATGGCCTGTTTTTGCGTTTAAAAAGAAAAAACTGCACTTTTGGATACAATGTATAAATCTCATGCTGATCAATTTTCTAAAGCTCTATAAAACACAGCTTTCCCTAATTAGGTAGTTTTGGAGTTTAGAGCAGACAAGTTCAATAGACATTCATTGTTTACACCATGGTCCACCACCAAATCAAATAGGTTCTGGTCTCTGGAATGTAATTATTATAATATCAGACATATTATAAAGAAACATTGGCATACAGGTCAGGATTTACCGGGGTGCGAAAGGGCTCACCTTGTGGGATATTGTAGAACATTTAATTTGACAGGTAAGATGGTTTGTTTGGGTATATGTTTGGAATCCCACTCAAATGAGATTGTTGGTTTAGAGATAAGAGGTTTTTTTTTTTAAAAAAAAATCCGATTGATAATAATTGTTTTAAGAGCCTTTACCAATTGTAATTCAGTGTATATGTCATAATTTGCCTGTGTTCAATTGTAGAACAGACAGTCTTGGGAGGTGGTAGGCTTTGCTTTACTGGAAATGTTTAAGCAGAGGTTGGATGATCATCTGTTAGGGATGCTGTAATAACAGATCTTGACTTGAGCAGGGGATTGTGCTTAATGTCCTTCCAATTTTGATTCTAAAAGGTTGTCAGCTGTATGTGTGATCAGGGATTCCAGTCACAAGGAGACCCTACACACATATAGCAGGCTTCCCCTTAAACACAGCTCCCCCTCCCTCAAACATGTGATGGTGGTGGTGTGGACACAGCTTGCAAGGAGGGGAATGGCCAAATAGAGCTTACATGAAGACTCATCAAGTCTCTCTGCCACCTTCCTTTCCAGGGCAGGAATTTAGTATTAGAAAATAGGATTCAGAACTCCATGGAACAGCTGAAATGAATTTGGGGAGCAAAATTACATGCAAAAGTATGCATATCAAATTTGGGGCTGGAAATGTTTACTATCTAAATTGTAATTTTATTTTTGCATGTTCTCGATTGCTTATAGGCATTGCTGAAATGGACCAAATATTAAAAGTGCTGTTAACCACAGAAATGTTTGTAGGAGGCAGTATTGCGTTCATATTGGACAACACTATTCCAGGTACAGCTATTACATTATTTTGGAGCTACTTATATTTAATTATCTTGAATGTGCAGAATAGGGATCCAAAGAGGATCCAGAACAATCTAGCCCACATGCCTGCACTCATGGAACCCACAGGAAAACTACTTAGATGTAGAACAAGAACCAGAAACTTAAGTCATTTGTATTTTTTCTGCTCCCACTGACATCAGTGTTACCACCATGCTAGAAAGTGGCTCATATATTGATATTGTTGCAGAACATGTGGAGTTAATAGATACAGGTGCAGTATGTGTAGCCACCTCATCATCAGTAAGATTCTAATACCCTGATGGGTTTTGCAAAAACTTTGCTTCATTAAACAGCACCTCAAAGAAACTTTGGCTAATATGAGGAAAGCAGTGAGAAGTGTTTAGAGGTTCCTTCAATATCTAGCCTTACTAACATTTTAGTCTGGTGTGCATGATCATGGAGGGGGAATAAGTCCCGATGACTTATTACCCTCTACCACTGCGCGCATGCCGTTTGCATGCCGGGGGATTTGCATAATTACCCTCGGCAGCGTGATGGGTCCTGCTGTGTGAAGCCAGACAGGGTAACTTGTTGCCATAGGTAATAGGCCACCGAAACTCTTCAACAGCCCGTGCATTCTGAGTGGTTTGTACCCAGGGCAATAAGACCTATGGCTGGGTTTGCACAACAAACAGCCCTGCTGAGGGTAATTATGTAAATCCCCCAGCATGCAGCTGGCATGCACAGGATGGTTGTGAGTAGGAAATAAATCACTGTGGCTTATTTCCCCCCCCCCCCCCCCCGGGGATGGTGCAAACCTGGTCTTTCTCTCAAAAAGCATATACTTGAAAAACATCAGAAGTCTTTGTCTTTTAATAAGCAGTCTAGTGATACTTTAAAGACTAGCAAATTTATTATGGCATAAATATTTGTAGTCCAGGATCCACTTCATCAGATGGCCCATCAAAGCTCATGCCACAGTAAATTCATTAGCCTTCCTGATCCCACAAGACCCATTTTTGCTACAACAAATTAACATGACTACCTTTCTTTAAATATTACTTTAATAAAACCCTGATCACACACAGATCACTTATAGTTTGTGGCAGTTCTCTCCTGTTGGGCAATACTTAGTTGTGTTACCAATCCATATTTTAGGCTTTGAGAAGAAATGGTGTATTTTCTATCATGATTTTAATTAACCACTTGCAAAACATAGTTATCCAATTGATGAATTTATGGGATTAGCTGTAGAGGCCTCAATTTCTCTTGCTATACTGTCTCAGCAAAGCCATGACTACCACAGAGAAAAGACGCTGTTTACATTTCAACTTTTAGGTTGCTTAATCTCATGTTTTAACTCTGCACTTTGTAGTAAATTAATGGCAAGCATTTTTGTTAACGGATAACATGGTTCATCTAAATTCAAATAATCTGTACTCCATCGCAGGGACGCAAGAGGAACGTGGTCTAGTACAATGGAAAGCTGGAGCACATGCTAACAGTAAGACATCAGCAAAACTTAAGAGTTACGATTTTCCATTTGGGATGGGTATGATTACAAGGACTCAGTGGTTAAAATATGTGCCAGTGTGCCCAGTTTTCACGGGTTTCAACTTCAGAACAAAGAAGGACCCCAGTACATCAGAACAGATGTCAAACACAGCAGATGTCACAGTCATATGCACGAAGGTTTGAAGAGATTCCCGTAAAGCGTCACAGAAGGTTGGACAACCGCCTTTGGTTGAAAGAGACTGCCTGAAGGTTCAGTGTATTTACGTCATGTCCCAGTGGAGGTATCTCAAGTAAAGCAGGATCAAAAATAGAATTACATGGGAAGGCATGTGTCAAGGCTTCTTTTTCACATTTTCTCCATTAAAATAAAGTACTTAAAGGTGCATGCAGAGCTCTTCTGTAACCTGAGCACTGTCAAGATATACCTATTTACAGACAGTATTTTCCTCATTTTGAATTCTGCAGCTAGAGTATAGGCTTACAAGAAAAAGGTGTACTTGGGCTATGATTTAATGTAGGAAGACAATGAACAAGGCTATGTATATTCTCCAATTTTTTTAAAAAAATCTCAGTTAAAATTATCCAGTCAAGTCTAATGGCCTTAAATTTGCTTTGATTTTATGTAATTTTGCAATTTACATTTAAGTTATTTCATTTGGACCTTTCCCAGAAAGTATTTATGTAACAGATGAAGGGTAGTCTTCAGCTGCACTTCCAAGCTTTTCTTAACAAATATGATTTGATCTCTTTTTTAAAAAAACAAGCTGAAATTCCTCAGGGCATCAAATTCTGCTTCACACACATATATGAAGTGCTGTGCACACTCAAAAATGCTATACAGTTACTAGCAGGACTTTATTGCTAATAAATGCAAGCTAACCAAGACCCCAACCCTAAATCACATTTCTTTGAAAGCTTAACTGAGTAATTAAGAGTCAAAATTATTTTCCTGTATGCCCCAATACATATATTCTAATTTGCTATGGAGTATATATTTGGTTCCTTGATAATACAGCTGTAGATCTTGGTAAACTAGCAATTCTAAGGGCTTATAGCTAAAACACAACAGTTTCACTGAAGCTACCTGTTCTTTCAGATTTTCCCCATTAAGCAGCTTTTTGTGGTTCAGAAATTAAGCTGCATTCTATCGTATACTGAAATAGAAACTTAAGGGTTGCTTGATGAATGAATGGGATCAACCATTGGTGGATGATGAAAGAGCAGTGTTCACAAATGCAAGTTTTATAATACTACAATCTGCAGCTCCTGACAGAAGAAGCAAGGTTTTGATAAACCAGCTAATCTGCCTTTATTTTTTTGTCAGATTTTTTTTAAAAAGTAGCTTTAAAAAAAATCGAGTGAGTGGTGCTCATCAATACAAGGTGTACACTACAAACGCTCCCATTTGTGGAATGCGACTTCCGCAGCCTCTCTCTTCCCCACTGCAGCCCTGCCTTCCTCCAAATCTCATCTGGAGGTCCACCAATGCTGGATCCAAGCCAAGATATAATAAGTGAATGTCTATTCATTGTAACCCAGAACTTCAGAAATAACCAGTATAACTGATCCTGTTATCCTGCATCTGACTTATATAAGTTTTATTTGCTTGTAACTGGGCAGAAGGCTGCAGCCATTTTCAGTAACTAAAGTCAAGATAGTTTCACAGAAACTGGCTACAAGTTGTTGGCATTTAGTGCAATGACAAATCGAGGTTATGGTTAAAAAGGGCAAAATTAACTCAAGCCCACTCCTCTCATATTTTGTTTCTGTTTACAGTAGTAGTACTTATTACATCCTTTCCATTAGGTCAAGCCCATCACCCCTTTCCCATGAAAGCATGTCAAAAGTTTTGAAAAAAAGATGAACAATCAGGAGATGATCGAGAAGTCATTTCTACTATTATTTATTTTTTTAAATATTTTTGAAAAAATATAATTTTTTTACAATATTTTCAACTTAAACACTATTCACACTGAACACGTATGGCAGCTTAAGCTACCCAAATATGAAGTTTAAGAAGCCAAAACTGTTCTAGTTGTATTAAAAAAAAAGTTGTGCTGTAGACTACTGTGTAGTGATGATTAAACAAAGCAAGGGAAAAGCACCACTCAAATCACTAATGCTAAAGTTTTGCAGGTAAACCCAACTCTTAAAGGTTGTAGAATTTCGCGCAGGCAGTGCCATGTTTCTGGATTCCTGGAAGAAATTGTGATGCACAACCTCACATCACTTTAAATACAAATTCAGAAATGGGACAAACATTCCAACATGATAACTTCTTGTAAATACAATCTCATCTGCCAGTCTCTTTTTTTTCTCCGTCAGATTTGTAGCCAAGATAAAGGACTCTGTACAGCTCTGTAAAAGTGATTCAGATATAGTACATAATTCACACTTTTCTCAAAAAAAGAAGAGCATGAAGTTGTTTTTGCTTGATAATGGGAAGAGTTAGTAGTAGTACTGAAATTCAGCTGATCTGCATAATCAGATAAACCTTGCTTTTATTTTCACGTTAAGGCATTATCAGGTGCGTATCAACACCAACTCTTTCATTTTAGTTAAAACAGACCATTCTTTGTCAAAGTCTGACTCCTTCTCAAAACAGAATTGCAAGAGTTTCTCAGAAACTTGGTCCTTTTCTCAACTTGACTGGTGCTTCCTGCCTCACTGTCTCCTTCACAAAAAGCCTGGGTTCAATTGTGTTCTTTCCATTTCATTTAACCTCTGACAGCAGTTGACTTAATAACAGTCTCAGCACTTTTATTAAGCATGCAAGACTAACAAAACTTTGGCAATGCGTAAGTGTAACACAGTGACAAGAAGAGAGCGCGTTTTAACAATTAAATCTTCTAATACTGGCTTCACAGTGTGGAAATTGTGCTACATCCACCAAAAGAGGGCCCAGTCTACTCATATATTTAGTACTTCACCCCAGGAACAAACTCCTTTGCGTTTGGATTCAGATTACTCTTGACCTGGAAGATAGATAGATATTAGACTTAGATTAAGGAGCAAGAGGTGTCTTCTACATATTTGCATAAGGTTTAAGCAGCAAGCTGTAGCCATGGAACATTCTACAAAACAAGACAGTCTTATCATGGAAACATAAAAAGCTGCCTTCTAGGTCAGACTATATGACCACATAACCCAGTTGTGTCTGTTCTGACTCGCAGAGGCTCAGTCAATCTTCCCATTATTGCTACCTCATCTTTTTAGCTGGAAATATCACAGAGCTACAGTCTGCCTTAAACATGTATATAATCTGTAGTACCATTTGTCAAAACGATAGTGAAAAGCCACTGCACGTGGTATTTTACAAGGACACAATTCTCTGGCTCTTGAATGTAAGGTTTGGAGGATCCTTAGATGTTCAATCCCCCCGCTCCCCTTTATGAAGATGTATTAAGAACATGGGTGTTTTGAACCACCTAGAAGTGTATTCAGCAAGTTCCACCCTTAGAAACAATATTGTGTGTGATACAAGCCTGTTAGCTTATATCCCAAAGCCATGCCTACAATACCTAGCCATGCCATAATAAGAGTGGAAAAGCTTAACTTACAGGCACAGGGATATATCTTACATCATTTAAGTAGCAGTTTAATATGGAGTAACCTAGATGTTTTATCTTCCGTTCCTGGTTCTGAACGTGCCAGAGAATTCATAAGCAAATTCACTCGTCGTAAAATCCATAAAAGCATTAAGGTTACAATTTAAATTTTGTTTCATTGTTACTTTTCGGTGCTCGTTTTACTTAACATTATGACAAGGTCAGTAGTTAAGATTCACACACAACCTTTCCCTGCAAAGACCCACATACTGTTTTCTTGTTTTGATATTGTTGCTGTTAATAGCAGTAACCTGGGACTTTCGCAGCTATATAATTTGGAAACTGCTGCAGAAGATTGACAGAAAATGCTTCTGTGAAGAATATATACTGGCACAGTAATTCCCTGAACTGCATGCCAGGTCATCAGACAAAATAACCTCAAGTGTTGTATTAAGTGAAGACTCCCATGAGCTCCTCCTTCTTCAAATCAGCGTCCTATGAAGACAGGTATTACTCTTGTGCATTTACATTGACAGTAACTGGATCATTCCAACATATCTGCTGTAGAGACAACAGAATTACCTTCAAAGAAGGCTGATTTGCAGAAAACAAAGCCAGGGCAGAAACAGACACAGCTGGTGACCTCCTTGTGTACACAGGGAGGAAAGTTCAAAGCATCATGGAAGCTCTAAAAAGAAATGGCCCAGTATGCCAGTCTCTGTGCACTAAACCCAGCTTTATAATGTACACAATCAAAGAAAATGTTTCAGTGAGTCGCACAATAGTATCCCAATATTTAATAGACTGAAATTAGTTAAACCGCTGACATCTCTCAGAGGCATGTAGAGCCAAATAAGTAAGCTTTTAATTAGTGCCAAAACATTTGCAATGCAATCCTAAGCTTACTTACTCAGAAGTAAGTCCCACTGAGTTCAATGGAATTTACTCAATACTAAATATATGTATTCAGTTGGAATGATTAAAAATGCGCCTGCTGTCTTATCAGGAACATTTTCAAGCACTTATAAAAAAACAAGGATAGCAGATGCCATCTTAGAAGAGGCGCGCCTCCCCCAACATGGTGATTCCATTGTCTAAAAGCAATGTTTTCCTTCGCCTTTTGGAATAACTGCTTTATTCACAGCCAAATTTATGCAGGTATAATTGATCAATCCCAACCAACACGATTAATCAGTTTTCTTTAAGCACATGACAACCTAATTTAATAAGACCTATGACTCTGGGCAAATGTGTGAGTGCGACACAGGAGCTAAAAATACAATACTCAGCAAATGGTTTTATTTTAGTCAGTGATCACCTCCTAACATCAAAAGTTATCATGATGGAGATCAGGCTGCAAGTGTCTGTGCTCTGAAAAAGGTGAAGTAAGTGTGGAAAAACAACATTGTTTTATATATTTTGAATTCAGAAAATCATACTGCCTCAGCCAGTGGTGCAGAACTTCAGGCCTGGGCCATATCTGGCTTTCCTGTAGTCCCAATCCCAGATGGCCATGCCTCCTTCCCCTGGTCCAGCTGCCTTTCCCCCAACCGTCAATAATTTGGTGGTTTCCCAGCACTCCTCACGCCATTCTGAAAGGTTGAAATGCCTCTCATGAGGCTCAGTTGCTGGCAGCAAGAGCTTTAAAGCTAAAATGAGCTGGTGCTTTTTTTTGCCCCCACCCATTTTGCTTTCAGCCCCCCGCACTGGAATGTAGCCCCCAAAAGCTTCTCCCCTGGGCTGAAAGAGTTCCTGAAAACCCTGGCCTAAGCTATCAGATATTTGGGAAATATGATATTAGGTCTTATGCACCAAGCTTGATCATATCACCAGTGTTAGTAAACAGGTTGCCCCCTGCCTCAATCACTGGAGACATCCAAGGGCAATGCCAATTACCACAAGAGCCAAAATTAGAGCAGCTCCAGCAGTTTGCAGGAATATATTCCCTTTCTTAACCACCTCGCCCTGATCTATATCCCCAAGACTCATATCACTTTCAAATGTTTGCGCGCTCTCCTCTCTACTTATTCTAACATACACGCAATGTTAAATGAGGGATCCTTGCAGGTTGGACTACATGAGAAGAGGGAGGAAGAGAGAAACAGAATAAGCCCAAAGAGGAGATTCTGTTATGGATATGCAATGGCCTAATCGGTACCAGGAACAATGTGAGGGAGGCCATGCTTGGATAGCTCCTGCATGAAATACCTAGAAAGGTACACTGGAAACATTTGAACTAAAGCTTTTGGCTAAAATCAGTTCAAGTTTAAAAACCAGGCACTTACCACCAGATCTTCCAGTGACGAACTGTCACTGATAACAAGATCGTTAAACTGGTCCTGAATTTGATCCATTGTTTGCGGGAGATCTCTGGCTGGAATAAACCATTCATGTTCTTCTTCCTCTTCCAGCATTTCTTGGAAGCAACGTTCTATAAATTCTTCTTCCCACAACTCCTCCTCAATCTGCAATTGGAAGGAGAGAAATGTGGTAATTGCCACCACCCTTAAGGATTATTCACAAACATCCAGCACAGAAAATGCCAGTTATATAGCACTCAATCACCTACTTCACAATATTTTCATCTTAGAAAATGTGACATTTCTTGCAATCCAGATGGTTCTAGCAAGAGAATAATAACGAACTCTTTCCCATAAGTAATCTTAATTATTCTAGTTTAGTGCATATTTCTTTATGACTTTGATACACTGCCCACTAATACAACTCTTCGTCTGGGTGCCTTATGATCATCTGATGATTTAGTTGCACAATAGGTTATTTCCCTTAGCTTACAACAAATCCTATGCAAAGTGGTACAGGCTAACTTTGAAAGCATCTATCAAGAGCATCCAAGTCTACAGGAAACAAGATGGAAATCCAGGACAAAAAAAGTCCTAGAAGCTGTGAGCACACACCACACTTGTTTCCTAACAGCGAGCAGTATCCAGTGCTGTCTGTACAGCAGTGGCACCCACTGGTAACACCACGACAAGCTAGCAGTTCCTAATGCAACCCAGAAATGAGCCGAAATGCTAGTTTCCGGAACATAGCGGGTCAGCTCTGCTGATCTGTCCCGTTCTAAAAATGAGTGTTTCGGCTTGTTCCCGGGCTTGCTTTAAGAAGCGCTAGCAGTGGGTCCCTGCTGGCGCAACAGAATGAGTGGAGTTGAAGTGTGGCACTTAAGGCAAGGGAGCAAATGCAGAGTATTCTCACCACGGTATTGCCTGACACCCCCCTGGAAATTCTTCAACCTTGCATGGCTATACTAATTTATGTAGCATTCGTCTCTGAATGATAGCTAAATATCCAGTTCAAGCAAGGAGTGGATCTACAACCAAAGTACCTAACTGAATTTGGAAGTTAGGGAACATATAGAAGTCTATAAAGGGGACATAACTGCCACAGAATACAGACAGCAAGTCTTGCAAGAGGACTAGATTTGGGGGAAACAGGCACGGTTCATCCCAACGTTCCTAATGAATAATAATAATAATAATAATAATAATAATAATAATAATTCCTTCCTTAGAGATGTGGTGGGATCGCCACAATTTTTCCTTAAAGTTATCTCCTAACCCACCTGTCTGTTGAACTCCTCTTCATTTTCCATCCACATGTACTCAGCAAATGGATTATCATCTTCATGAGAGTGACCATTCATAATCACATCTTCATTGATAATGCTTGGACTAGTACTCCTGCGACTTGGATCTTTCATGGTTGCGCCTTTGAGCTTAAGCCTAAAAGAAAAGTCACGGTAGTTAAGAAATATAGCAATGTCAGAATGTAATAAGAACCATGCTGGATCAGACCAATGGTTCATCTAGTCCAGCACTCTGTTCCCACAGTGGCCAATCAGCTGTCAACCAGGAACCCACAAGCAGGTCACGGTGCAACAGCACCCTCCCACCCATGTTCCCCAGCAACTGGTGTATATACAGACTTACTGCTTATGATACTGGAAGTAACACATAGCCATCAGGACTAGTAGCCATTGATATCCTTCTCCTCCAGGAATTTATCCAACCCTCTTTTAAAGCCATCCAAATTGGTGGTCTTCACCACATGTTGTGGTAGAGAATTCCATAGTTTATCTATGCGCTGTGTGAAGAAGTACTTCCTTTTATTTGTCCTGAATCTCCCCCCAATCAGCTTCATGGGATGTCCCCGGATTCTAGTATTATGGGAAAGGGAGAAAAACGTCTCCCTATCCACATATTCCACACCATGCATAATTTTGTACACCTCTATCATGTCTCCCCTCAGCCTCCTTATTTCCAAGCTAAACAATCCCAGCTGTTGTACCTTCCCCTCATAGGAGAGATGTTCCAGTCCCTTGATCATTTTAGTTGCCCTTTTCTGACCAAGACCACTTGTCCATCTAGTCCAGTATTGTCAACTCTGCCTGGCAGCAATGGCCCTTCAGGGTTTCAGACAGGAGCCTTTCTTAGCTCTACCTGGAGATGCCAGGGATTGAACCTGGAACATTCTACATGCAAAGCAAGTGCTCTGCCATTGAGGTAAGGCCCCTCCCCAAGACTTTTGGCAGAATCTATGACCATATTTACATAAATGTCCCATTTAACTTTGTTGACATATGTATAAGGCTGCAGCTTTAAATTAACTTCTCTCTTCATTATATAAATACCTTTGTATGCTATTTCTATATAGCTCCCATGTTAAAACTGCAATGTGAGATTCTTGCTGTGGGGAAGAAGAGAAAAGGGGGAGGGTGGACACAAATTCAGGGACTCATCCAATGCCTATAAATTGTGTTTGGGGGCTGTTACTGCTCAGCAACATTCCTTTTCTCCACCAGAGACATGGTTCCAGTATTACAGGCAGATATCAAGCAGGAAGCCCTACATAGACATTCAGCATGGAGCAGCTGAAGGCACTGCTTACAGATTTATAAGAAACCAAAGGGAAAGGCATTGAACACAGTGAACAAGCAGGGGAGAAGCAGTTCTCAGAAGTGCCAAACTTTATTAAAGCCCGATGCATTTCAGAAAACAGAATATCCTTTCTTGGAGCAACGAGGAACCTGCAAGAGCAAATTCCTTAGCTCTCTCGTCAGAAAACAAATTTTCCTTTTCTCGGAGCTATCAGAAACCTGTAAGAGTAAGAGGCTAGTTTGCTCTTGCAAGTTGTTGATTGCATCTGAGAGAGGAAATTTTGTTTTCATAAACGCATGAGGTTTTAATAAACATTGTCACTTCTGAGAACAGTTTCTCCCCTGCTCATTGCTGAAAAAAGATCAGCATACTAATTTTAGCACGCCCAAGGAGCTGTGCAAATGATATGCCAGTGCTGTCCACTACAGCACAGTTTAACTTTCAGTGAGGGAACCACTTAGGTTTAATGTCTGTAAAAGCGCTTAAGCTGTTTGAGGCACATTCTCTTTCACTAAATAACGGCTCTACCTCCAGTGAGCCTATGGACAACATACTTCATCCTCTTCCCTAGTTATGCTTGTGACCTTTGAAACTACTCAATTTAAGAAGTATAGCATCTATTATGTTGCCAGTTCAGTTGAAATAATGTATTTTTAGGCATGGAAAATTAAACAAGGCCACTGGTGCCTGCACTGGGATTTCGTCAGTTTCAGCATCCAAAGTGAGCTGCTCGGGATAAAAGTCTGGGGCCTAAAAATCTCAGAGAGTACCTTCACTTTTGCTCTATTTAACATCAGAGTGCAACTTCTTGACTGTACCACATTTGCTAAGTTTGAACAGTAAAGGGCAGACTGAGGGGAATTGTGGCTACTCCCCTAGCCTCTGGAACAGCACGTGCAATGGTTCTGGCAGTAAGAAGAACGGGCAAAGATCACCTCCCCTTCTTCCAGTGGGAGTCTCTGCCGGATCTCGGTCCTTTTCATGAATGGAAGAAACCCTCCCTTTCATGGAAGCAACACTCCAGATCTAACCCACAAGGAATATGGAAAACCATGTTTAAAGCCTAGTTGGAGACATCCACATATTGTATTGCCACCTCAATAAGAAAAAAAACACTTGCTGAAGCGACAAATTTTGCATTTGAAAATAAGTCCATATTTAAGAGAGGATGTTACTTAAGTTCTAAGTATTACAAACACTGGAAATACATGTTAGATTTTCCTTTTAAGAACCAAGGTCAGGAGTCAACATTTGCCTTGCAATATTTAGAATCAAAACAACATTTATTGTTCTGATTGTACATCATAACAAACCCCTGCAATATTATATATTAGCTGACAAGTACTGAAGAGAACTCTGACACAGCCTCAGAGACCATGAGTACAAATGCTACTTTATTGTAATTTGCAATTTATTAATTTTTATTACATTTAGAAATCTCTATTTACAATAACTCTCAAGTGTGAATTATGTAAACACAACTCCTTTATAATGAGGTAGCATTCTGTTCTTGCCAAAGACTCAGATTTTGCAAAATGAATATACTCTGATCAAAACATTCATGATCTTCACATTCAAACAAATATCTATTTCATACAATCTGTATGCTTTTAAAAATAGATTTAGCTTGGGAATCAAGACTGCTAGTCACCTTAGAAATTTCATCATGTTCCTCTCTCCATTTGCAACAATCAAGAGGAGCTGTGTTTAGGTACAGACTTCCCTCTGGCAGCTCTATGTCTCTTCCTACTGGATCCTGCTATTTAGTAATTCATAGGCTCCTGATGTCAAATGAGATTGTGACCTCACAAACCTCACCTGAGAGGGATGATGTAAAATGTGAGCAAATACCAAATACTTGTGTAGCTTTGCTCTAAAAGAACAAGTTTTCCATCTACCCTGCAATATTATATATTGCTGATTTTAATGTACAACTTGGTTTCTGGATAAGAGTTGTTCAAATGCAAAAGAGATGGTTCCTGTATATTTCATCTTTATTATATTTTTATCCTGTTCTTCCTCTGAAGAGCTTAGAACAGCTTACATATGGCTCCCAGACAACGCTGATGGCCTGATCTGCTCTTCTTTTAATACATAGAAAAGGAACTTTCAGTAGGTGCAGCTTTTCCTCACATCTGCCCAAAGTTTTTTTTTGTTCATATAGGAACTTGTCTTTATTTGTATCTGAAAGTCCTTTATCAGTGGTTTTCAAACTGTGTTCCAAAGAACCTCAAGTCTTCTCAGAAGATTATCCGGGAGTTCCTGAACGAGAAGATCTGTGGTGTCGAACAAGCTTCACTGAAAAGCAAGTTTGTTCATCATTCATCAATATTCTCCTACAATGCACAGATGCAGAGGAATGTTGGGTATGTTCTAGGGCACATCCTTACTTAATGTAAGGAAACAGACACATCCTGTGTGTGCTGCATGAACTTAGTGAGCACCCTTATTCATGCCCAGAATCTTCCCAAATGTGTTGTGGTTCCATAGCAGACATGGAGGAGTCCCTCAAATGATGTGAGAAGTATAGAAAGTATGCAAGACACTGCCCTAGATAAACATGCCAAATTAGATGCCTCCTCAACTGCTATTATTCTGTCTAGAATGGGAGAGAATTAGTAAATGACTATTATACCTTTAAGCCTCAATGAATACTGGTGAACTGCTTTGCAAGCCTAGACAGTAGACATACCATAACTGCTCCCTTTAGAAAGCTCATATACAGAATCAGCATACAGTACCCTATTTAAAAAAGGCATTGGCCAGAAACAATGAAAGTCAAAGCTCTAAGAGATGGGCTGCAACCTCAGAAAAATCAAGGAATGGATGGATTGTTGCCTCCTGCTTTTCTTCCTAGCTACTTCTCACTTTCTAACTAGAGGTATGTATGAAGGCAAGAAATATGCCTGCACCTACCCTACTCTCTCTCCCACCAATAAAATGCTACATAGCATGCATTATTAAATTAATTGTACCCTTCTGGATTGAATGTACAAATTCCGCTCCAAAACTAGTCAATGCTAAAACTTTAAAGATGGTGCCCAACACAACACAAAATATTCTAGTCTTTGTCAATTTCTTCCAGCTAAGGCACACAGCTAAAAATAATTTAAGGACAACTTTTTAAACTATCAATAGTTTTATTAGAGTTTTAACTATGCAAAGCTGGTCTAAATTTCTGCTCAGGAAAAACAGCACATTCTATATGGCAGAGCCACGGGAATCCCATTTAGCACATTGTTCGGCAAAACTTACTGGTTAGCAGGAGGTGCTCTTTGCTGAATTAAAACTGAAAGCGTTCTCTTAAACCAAACATGGAGCGGCAAGTGTTGATGCTCTAAAATGTCTTAACAGCAACAATGTCACTTCAGTTTTGCAAACATTGCCACGTTACATGAGACTTTAACATTATCCATAGTAAAGAAACCAAATATGTTGAACAATAAAAGTTACTATTAGCATCAATTCATATTTCTATGCTGGAAAGGACTTTGAAACAGAAACCACCACACGCTGGCTGAATTTGGACAACACATTAGTCAATGGAGGGTTGAGTAGCCAACTCACAGTTGGTTATTTTGTGGGTACTTCCCACACAACATGTTCCTACACAACTGTGGGTGGTTGGGGCTGGCGTTGAGTGGACTAATAGTCAATCTGGCATTTGACTGACACAGCCCCTGCCTCTCTCCCCACCCTCCCTCCTCCCAGTTCTATCCCAGCAGCCTCTGTAAGTTGCACCAGTTGTAGCAGAGTGGCAGCCTCCGCTTTGGTTGCTCTTGCTGCCTGCCTCCATGGGCTTGTGTTTTAACCCACTCACCACACGCCATTAACACACTCACCCCTCCACACAACACTTTAAACAACTGGCTTCGAGCTAAACAGCTTGCAAGCCAGTTGTTTCTCTCAGTTGCTTATTTGGGCGGAATAGCATACCGTCAGTAGTTTGTGAGCAACGTGTTACCCTCCACCCAACACAATAAGCAACACAGCTGACGACTGTCCCCCCCCCCCCCCAGTTGCTTAATGTGTTGTCCGAATTCAGCCATAGTGTTCCAAAGTTGAAGGGGGATTAAAATGCATGTGATCCCTTATTATAAGGGTAACCTCTGAATCAGCAATTTATTTTTGGCAGAAATAGATTTTTCTCATATTTCGCTACCTAGGTATCAAAATGTCAGAAATGTCAAACTATTCTGGTATAGAATAATGATTAATTTTCTGTGTCATAACCCAGGAAAGCCTTAATTTAAATTTCACCATAGCCATAAATTTACTAGGTTGCCATATCTCAGCCACCCAATATGCAATACTAGCCTACCTGAGAGGGCTTAAACAAGGACTACTGACATAATGTATGTGAAGTGATCTGAAGTCTCTCAAGCACTAAATTGTATAACACTTATGAAGAGTAACTTGGAAACTTAGGAAAAGCCATTAATCACACTTTAGATATTCACTTGACATTCCTAAAAAAGCTGTAAAGATATATACTTTCAATGACCAAAATATCAACCATAAAAGCTTTCAGCTACACTTGACTCTAGTTGTGACTGGCCTGGATCCAGCTTCTTTTGAACTTGCAGAAGCGTTTACTGAGAGGAGTTTTGCTCAGAATGCTCCCACCGGTGGCAGAGGGGAAAGAGATCTGTTGATTCCTCTTCCCTCTGCAGCCCCCAGGGTCAATTCCTCTACTGCTCTGGAGAATCCCCCAATCCTCCAGAGATTTCCAGGAGGGATAGGGGAGGACAAGGGAATCAAGGAAGGTCCCCTCCTCCCCCCTTATGCCAGCAGAAATGGTCTACTGGATCAGAATCCTTCCACCCACAGAAGACGACACTGGATTTTAAACGCCACTAAAAATATAGTTGCACCAATCAAGTAAGAGAAATTCACATATAGAAGCAGCCTTCTGCTTGTTTAGCTAAGACAGAATTGTATCTGGATGTGCATGCCCAATCCCACCATGATGCTCAAATTATTCCCACTGAACTGGATGGGTTTTCTGATGCAGATGGGGATATAGATCCTTATCTGGGGTTGTCAGCTATGCCTGACTAATTGCTTGCAACTACACTGGAGTAGGCTTACTGGTTGCATGTAGCGTTTATTCAACTAAAGTACTAGTAGTCGATCTCAAAAATACTAATAAATATATAAATCAAATTCTGTTCTTCACTCTACATCCCTAAATTAAGAGCTAGATTGGCAAAGGAGAAAATATTCAAACATATTTTGAGTTTAAAGGGTTATCACTTGGGTGCATTTCCCCCAAAACTCAGCTGCAGAACACCATTTAAAATCGTTAAAAGCAGCCCCCATAATCATAACAAGAAAGGTCTATCTCTTTTCCAACAGCGGCAGCATCCCAAAGCTCAAACTAGTGCTCAAAAATAGAAGTTTATTGTAGCATGCAGTATGCCTAATGAGTTTGGACTTATAAAACTTCCTCTGGGGCAAGAAAAACCTACACTATCTTACTCTGTCTGAATAAATAATTCACAAAAAAAAATTGTGAGAGCAGAACAGTGGCCAGGAAAGCATGTCCAGCAACCACACAAGCACGACAGGAATAACCGTCATTGTCCCCACCCCCACCACACTGTTTTTGCTGCAGCAACTGATATCCACAGATACACTTCCTCTGCATGTGGAGGCTCCTTTTAGCAACCACAGTCAATAGTTGTGGATAGACAAATCCATGGACAATAAGGGTGGTTTAGTGATTTTTGTATTGCACCAGTTTATTTATTACATTTATATCCCGCCTTTGTTCCTACAAGGAACTCAAGGCGGCGTACATAATCCTCCTCTCCATTTTAGCCTCCCAACAACAACCCTGTGAGGTAGGTTGGACTAAGAGTCTGTGAATGGCCGAAAGTCACCCAGTGAGCTTCCATGGCCGAGTGGGGACTAGAACCCGGATCTCCCGACTCCAGGTCCAACACTGTAACCACTACACCACACTGGCTCAAATCCCCACTCAGCCATGTGACCTTAGGTCAGTCACCAGAACTCTATTCCGCATTGCCAATTCTGCGTTCGGTAAACAAGTGACAAAGGAAAGCACACTAACCCCCGCACCATTCTGCAACTTGTACAAGTGGAGGGGGGCTTTCTGAAGGGGAGAGAGCCTCCAGTCTCTGTGAAGGCTCTCCGTGCGATTTCGAATGACAGAAGATTGGCGTTCAAAATTGTGTGGAGAAACCCTCCCCCACCCATGGGACAAGAGGTTCTCCTCTTCAGAAAGTCAGCCCTCCGCATGTAGAGAGCGACGGAGAAGGGCAAGGCTGGCACAGCCTCCCTCCCTCCTCACCCGTCTGTTGAACACACACCTTCCTCAGGCCTGAATAGGGCTCATCTGCTCCTCTCACCCACCTGTTTGCTGTGATAAACGTATTACACCACCTTGAGCTTCTTGGACACAAAGGCAGGACATAAACAAATGCAAGTGAATCCAAGCAAGTGCATTTTCCAGGCAGCCTTCCCGACCAGGCAGTGGCCAGACCCTCCCCACCTCCTTGGCTTCAGCAAGGCGTCTACAACCTCTCCTGGATTTACTGACAGCGGATTTCATGGGATGAACTCAAAGCCCTGATGCAACTCTGCAGTTGGTTTCAGACAACACTTTAAACAACGGAGTTTGGGATAAGCAAAGTGCAAGCCCGTTGTTTCTCTCCGTTGCTTAATTCACCGGAATAGCGTACTGTCAGTTGTGTGTGAGCTGTGTGTACCCCTCCACACGACACGATAAGCAACACAACTGACGGTTGCTTCCCCCCCCCCCCCACGTTGCCTAATGTTTCGTACGAAACCAACGTGCCTAGTTTTATAGCGTCCCGTCGGCTCCCCACCACCCTCAGCGGCCTTTCTGTCTGTGCAAAACCAACCCAACCCTTAAGGCGCACGTGAGGCAAGAGCAGGCAAGGTAAGCCAAGGCAGCGGCGCCTCCCTCAGCAGGTCTAGGCCTGACAGGAAGCTCCGTGGGGGCGGGGCCGCCCCGCCCCTTCCCCTAATCCCCGCCCCCTCTTTGTTCGCCTCCTCAGGCGCGCGAAGGCCCCGCCCCCCACGCAGAGATGGGGAGGAGAGATACGGAAAAAGAAACGGCGCTGTCCCATCATGCACCACGCCCCCATTGGACAGGTAGTATGTGCTTCCCTGGGTACCCGGATGGAAGACAGGAAAAAAAAAAAGAAAAAAAGAGAGAGCCATGCGAGAGCCCGAGCCCAACATTGGGCCCATCGAGCCAGCCAGCCGCCAGGTTCTTCCTCCATTCCCTGAGAGCGGCCCATCGTCTCCCCTTCAGGCAGCCCCGGGGTGCGTGTGCGCGTGCGTGCGTGAAGGGAGAAGAGGGGTGAATAATTGCGCCTCAAAAGTACTCGGCCCCTCCCCGTCCTAGGCTTCCTTCCACTGGGGCGCACCTCGTGTAGAAGCGGGACAGACGCAGGGGCTCCAAGCTGGCCGTGTCGCTCCTCGCCCTTCTTTATTTGGGTCCCCTCCTTCTCCCCTTCCTTCCTTCTCCTTTGCCGCCCCCCTTCCTTCGGAAACACAACAACCACCCCAGGCCGGATATGAAATCACTTCCGGCGGCTGTGCGTTTCTGTGCGTGCCTCTATGGTAGCTGCGCGAGCCCTTGTTTTTTTTTTACTTCCGGCCAAAAATCGAACCGGTTTTCCGCTCTAATGCCAGAGCTACAGACGGCAGCGACCATAGAGGCGCCAAGGGCTAGAACGAAGCTCCATATTAAGGATAAAGAACCAGAGCCAAGGTAGCTTACCGGTTTGTTTGTTTTTAAACCCTCTATGGTCGCCATTCCTCCCAGAAAGGTGGGGGACATTTAAAGCAAGACTTTACTTTTAAATGGCTAAATAAATATTCCAGGAAGTTTGCTTTTGCTGTTAGAGCTTAATCGAGACATGCGATTTTTTTCCCACTACAAGAACGGGTTTTGTGGCACCTTACAAAGTAATCCCAGGCATGACTACTCAGAAATAAGTCCCACTGGATTTCATGAGACTTACTTCCAGATAAGCATGTTTAGGGTTGCCTCTTTTAAGCCGCAATCTATGCATATTTAGACAGGAAATACCCTCCATAACTGGTGGGGGATTGCTGGGAGTTGCAGGACTCCCCCCCCCCCCCATCTAAATATGCTTAAGATTGCACCCTTAAGATATACCACACAGTAAATCTTCCAGTGGCTAAGGTGTACTCTCCCAAAAGAGGTGTTAAATGACCATAGCAAAAGCGAGGAAAATTGTGTTAGTTATTGCTAGTTATTATTGGTGCAAATGGTCGCTGCCGTTCTCTGTAAACGTTTGAGAAATGTCCCCCAAAAGCAAGTTACAATGCATAATGTAGCTCTGGGAACAAGTTTGTCAAAAGTACCTGAAATATCAAGGCAAAGTCTAAATGGAAGGGGTGGCTGTTCACCTCTGGATACACTCCCTCAAAAAAGTACTGGGCAGGCCTTAGTAGATATTTATCCCCCACCCACCCATGCTGTATACTTGAAAAGCCACGTGGTGGTGTGGCACACCATAACCAAGAATGTATGCTGGGGGCCGATAGGCTACATCAGATGCAGACTGGTTAGGAAAAGAAGACAAAAGGCAAGGCAAAGTAAACAAACACAACGTGCGGGCTTGCACAATTAGAGCATTGATCCATTGTGTGTCTCAAAAGACCTTTCCCAATCTTGCCATCTGGTGAGCCTGCTTTAATCAGTCGCAAAGGACTGAACATGAAAACATAGGCACGCACTGTGTTTTACCACCAATTTACAGCCATTGCAAACTGGGCAGCCTGGCCAGTGTCTCTTCTCTGGAAAATTGGGTTTCAATACTACTTTCTGCTGCATTAAGTGATTTCTCATAATGATCCCACAGTTCTCCACTCAAAATAATGTATAGAATGGCAGTAGCCATAACAGGGTGAAGAGAATCAACATTTCAGCTATGCACACAACATGTAACATTTACATTTTATTAAAAATGCTGACAGTGGACAGCTATGAGGAAGAGATAGCCATCTACTATTTGGAAGAAGATTTTGGCTCATCTTCTACTTTGTAGATCAGAAAACACTGCTGTTTTCTGATCAAGACCCAAGTCACATCTCCACTCCCTCTTCTATGGTCATGTTCGTGAACAAATTAGAGAATGACAACTCATGTTTCTAGCAGTTCACAGGAATGGCACATTCCAGTTAGCAGTTCTTTGTTAACATTGTGGGAATGAAACCTGGATTGGTAAAGCAGCAATGCAAGTGCTATGGTTTTTTAGTATGTGTATTACAGTTCCTACATTTTTTTTAAAAAAATCTGTGGTATAGGCTAGGGAGTTTGCATCAGGGTAAGGTTAAGGGCCATCTTCACATCACAGGATCAGATACGGATCCTAATTGGACCCAAGAGATGCTCATCAATGGATAGGAGTATGAACTAAGATGTTGCCATAATGATGAAGTCCAGGCAAACACTTCCTCACTTGGCTAAATTTCCGCTTTTCAGTCCTTTCTTAGGCCCTTCCCTTCCTTCTCTAGCTCTTTCTTTCTATGCTTCATTCCCTCTCGACTATAGCATGGGAGACACCTACCAGATAGTGGGCAAATGGAAGGAAGTGTGGTACACAGATGGGCTTGTAGCCAAGCAGGCAGGACAGCAAGTACTAACTTAACTTTCCAGCTGATCTCAACCTTAACTAGTTCCTTCAATACTCAACATACACCTCCTCCTTTCCACTCTTTCCCCGCTTCTGTCCCATCTTCCTTCAGCCTTCTTCAACCTCTCCCCACTCCTGATATAGTTTCCTTTTCCTTGGCCTCTGCTTCCTCCACTCATTTTCCAGGCCATCAGCTTTCTTCATTCCTCCTTAGCCTTCACAATGGTGCCTACTGCATTCTCTTGAGTCCTTAATCAAGGTTCTCTATCTTTAATCTTGCAATAGCCAAATATCATATAGTTATGAAAATGTTAGAGATTAACCAATTTACATAATACTCCCACATTTTTCCCACTTAAAATACTGTATAGAACGGCCCTTGCCATACAAGTGAGTTTTGAATTATGGGGTCAACTGTTGACTCTGTCTGCACAGATGTCAGCTGTGCAGATATCCAGCTCCCTACTGCTGTTAATGGCATCATGAGGTACATAACATCTGGTTTCTATATAATTTTTGCAAAGGGATATGGGCATGCCATACAAGGATTCCTTAGACGGGTTAAATTAGTATGGCTATAAAAATGACTAGACAAGCACTAGATAGTGTATTGTATTGATGGTTTAAACACGAGTTCTAAAACTGAACCTATGGAGAGCATCCAACTGATTAAGCTAGAACAATTTTTCTGAAGCGCATTCCCATAGAATTTTAAAAATACAGTGTGAAGGACTCAAGGTTAGGATGTTGTGTTTTAATGTTGCGAACCACTGAGAGATTCTATTATATTCAGCAATGTTACAAATAAAATAATAAATAAATTTCAAGGACCATTTGGGATATGCATTGGGCTCTTTAGGACCCAGCCTAAATGCAGTAATGAGCTGCTATTGTGCATTCTGTTCAGACAAGTTATCCTTTGCTATAAATCATTGAAGCTTCATGGAGGGGAGGCTCATGTTGTGAAGCTTACGATAAACACTTCTAATCAACTTCATGATAGCATGCAGGGAATGACTTTTAGCTAGAAAGCTGGATAGGCACAGCCACTCAATGTGACCATTCCTCTGCTTTTTGGTATATAAAAGGTGGCTTATATACTCAGTCAACAGGAAAAAGGCTAAGAAAGTTTACTCTTGACTGGTTTGGTTTATTAGTTTTGACATTATAATAACCTGAATCCACATATATGTAAGCTGATAAAGGATTAATAAAACATGAAAACAGATTTTACATGCAAACTTCCATTCACATCAGCTATGTGAAGATACATCAAGATCACAATCCTAGGATGAATCCAGTTTGAAGACGTATGCCCCAATTCTAAACATGTTACACTGAAGCAAGCCCCACTGATTTCAGTGGCACCTTAGTAACCTGGTCTAGAATCAGAGTTGAAGTACAAACATAAAAAAAGGGTTAACTATTTACAATTATGGTTCAAATGCTGCTTCTGCTTATACTGATGTATGAAAAGGTACTAAATTCAAGTCGCAAGCAACAGTTCTGAAAAATAATACTGGTCAGAAGAATTTACTTTCTGCTAGAGTAGGACAGAAAAATGAGGACTGAGGGAAACACTCACATTTTTTTTTAAAGCTGGCTATCAATTTTCCTATTCACTATCTAATACACTGATATTAAAAGAAAGTATTAATCATTTTTAAAAGCCACATAAATTTCAATAGAGATTCTCAAAAGTGAAATAAAATCATGAAAAGTCCCTTGAAAATAATTATGAGCTGGACTTGAACTGGAATGTTCCAGAGGAGAAAAAACTGTTTATATTTAACTGAACTGAACCAACATGTTCTTTGAAGCCTGAAAAAGAATAATGCTGATAAAATTATCTCTGGTCTTCAAAATGCTGTAACAGTTCTTCAGTAGCTTCCAGTATCAATCTGCACAGAAATTCTGTGTTTTCATCCCAATCCTTTTTTTAATAAACAAAAGCTTTGACAATGTGAGATGTTGCCATAACATGAAACACACAAACAGAATTATACTCCTATTTGATTCCACTAAAATCTATGTAGTATAGCGTTTCCTCAATTTTACTGTATTCAGATTAACATTAAAAATAAAACCATTTTCCTTAAATCCTCAAGCCTTTTCCCCCTACATTTAAGCCTCCTTTTTCTGTCTTGGGTCTTCAGCCATTTTATCCATCCGTTTCTGTAATAAAGAAAACAAGGGAAGGTTGAATCAAAACTTTGACAAGCAAGGTCTTGGTGTGTGTTGATTAGCAATATTCCATGGGTTTAGGATGATTTTGTTCAATTTGTCTCATGATGTGCATGTATGAATAGTGTGAACAATCCATATTATCAATTCAATCCCTCAAATACATGGAGTAACAAATGAAGTGAGTTTAGGAATATTGGCAAACAATTTTCATATTTTTAATTTATTTCTTCATCAGAGTCTAAAAAAATAAGCTACCTATCCTCAGGTTTTTAAGCTTCATCTCACGAGATACAAAAAGGTGCCTTGAGAAATTTTGCCTTACCTTCAACTTTTGATAATGTGCAAGGCTGCTGCAGTGGACC
Organism: Anniella stebbinsi; assembly: GCA_029215795.1. Taxonomy (NCBI): domain Eukaryota; kingdom Metazoa; phylum Chordata; class Lepidosauria; order Squamata; family Anniellidae; genus Anniella; species Anniella stebbinsi. The sequence goes on along the minus strand of JARDYH010000003.1, from coordinate 124,807,982 downwards.
TTTTTTGCAGCATCTTCATTAGTGTAGAATAAGGAACACAATTTGCAGTAAAACCCAGTTCTGGGCACCACAAAGTTCACACCTAGAGAGACAACACACAAACAGAACTGCAAATCTGATCCAGAACATTTGAAGTACTAGCAAGTGAGTTCCTAAACTCCCTTTGCACTGAATAGGGCAATAGTCCACGATCTTGATTTACATCAGTAAACTTACATTGGCTACACACATCCTTGCCAAGTGACCTTAAGTGTCCTTAAATCTCTAGTAGTAGGATTATTATTATTATTATTATTATTATTATTATTATTATTACATTTTTATACCACCCCATAGCCGAAGCTCTCTGGGCAGTTTACAAAAATTAAAAGATTGAACACTAAAAAAACAATATACAAAATTTTAAACCACTCATTCTTAGTAGTTCTGAAGACTTGAATTCCATCATATTAATCTGTGCCTGTTATAAGATTGTGGTAATCAAACATGAGCTAACTGTTAGAGATTCTAAGCTAATGGTTCCTTATTGAAGGCAGCCAAGAAAAGAGTCAATATGTGTTCTTGCTTAGAGGAGGAGGAAAGTATTCTTACCAACAGGAACATTTGGCTGATATGGTCCAATTCTAAGTTCATCTGAGGTGGTACATTTTTCACGTACAGTCTTAGTTTCTTGCACATCAGTGTTTTCCTTTATCTCTTTTTCTTGGGTCACTGTGCTGTCAGTCACTTCAGATGGTTCCAATTCCAAGTTCTCTGTTTTGGCGCCATTTTCTAATGCCTCATTTTCCTGCTTCATTTCCTCTGTTTTTATAGTCTTCGTTTCACTTACACCATCCTCAGTTTTTACAGCAGGTTTAACTATGCCAGATTTACGTTGTTTCTGGTGATCAGAATCTTCCTCATCACCAACTTCATCGAGAGTGACAAAACCTTCCATGCTCCTTGGAAATCCACCTACATGTCGCTGTTGAGAAATTTATTCGTTTATTAAATTAGATAAGGCTTTTCTTAATTTTATTTTGTGAAAAATTTACACCCAAGTTCAATGGTGCAGAGGGAGAGTGCAACCTTGTTACTCTTATTCTATCAGCAGCTTTTGATACCATTAGCAATGGTATCTTTCTGAAACAGTTCTGTGGGTTGGGAATTGGGGGCACTGTATAACAGTGGTTCCACTCCTGCCTGTAGGCTGGGGTCCAGAGAGTAGCATTGGGGTGGCTGTATCCCAGCTCCCTGGCAATTATGCTGTGGGATGCCACAAGGTACCATTTTGTCTCCAATGCTATTCATATATATGTGGTCATTAGGAGTTTTGAGGCCAAGAGTCACCAGTACACTGACGACTTTCAGCTCTATTTCTCCATTACATCTGAATTATGAGAGGACAGTGCTTACAACACAGCGATGGGCTGAATGAGGTCCAATAAAGCCGAAGCTGAATCCCAGTAAAATGCAGGTACTGTGGGTAAGTGGTTCCCAGATCTGGGAATTAGGAGATTTACCTGTTCTGGATGGGGTTGTATTCTCCATGAAAGAACGGGTATGCAGTTTGGGGGTGCTCCTAGATTTATCATTGTCATTAGAAGCCCAAGTAACTTCTGTGTCACAGAGCGCCTTTTACCAACTCTGGCTGCAATGTCAACCACGCCCGTTCCTGGACAGGGGTAGCTTAACTATTGTTATCCATGTATTGGTAACCTCAAGATCCATGCATTGGTTTCAATTTACAACCCAGGAACATTGAGATCCATGCATTGGTTTCAATTGACAACCCTGTTCTTGGGCTGTTCCATGATGAGCAAACCAAGAAACTCTGGGATGCTTATGGCAATTTTTGGAATAACAACCTACAGTTTCCAGGTTTGCACATCATGAAGTAGCCAGGAATGTGTTGTTCCTTGGGTTGTTAATTGAAAGTGGAAATCAGAAGCGTGTAGGAGGAAGTGCACTCATCCTTGGCATTTCCTGGGTTAAACAACCCAAGTATTGCAGTGTGATGTGCAAACTGGGTCAGCCTTTCCCAGGAATATCCTTTTCTGCTTACCTTTTTGAGCTTTTTGGCTGTTGAAGTAGCTGCACTATTTTCTTCCGTTTTTGCTGTGGAACCATCATCAGCTGCCTTCTTTTCTTCAGTAGCCACATCACCCAAGTTGGCCACATCAGTATCATCTGCTGCTGAGCTGCCACTCTCTAGTAATGCTGCGGCTTCCTCATCATCGACTAACAGTTCATCTTCAGATTCAAGGAGTACATTTGATTCCTCTTGGTCTGCCTGTTCACTGTCTTTTGCATCTAACCCCTCTCCTTCGTCTCTCTTCTCTTCTTTATCTTCAGCACTGTTAGTTTCAATTTTCTCATTATCGTCAGTCTTACATTTTTTCTCACTTCCAGAGTCTTTGCTATCTGGAGAAAGACCTCTCTTTCTATAAAAGGAGAAAACAAATCTTGCTTACCCATTCCATTTTGTATTTTTAAACAAATGAACCATCTGAAAGATTGTTACCTTGGTTTCTCTTTCTTCGACAAATCTACTCCTTTGTTCGGAATCTGAAACAACAAACACACAATTTTTATTAAGTTGTAGAAAGTAACCCTTATGAATTTTGTTATTAGGAGTATGCTTTGTGGCTCTTCAAATGAAAAGAGATTTCCAACCTTCAAGGCATCTCACAGAACAATTCAAGTAGTAATAGTTAGCAAAGTGCAGCAAGATACCAGATATTTCTTATTTAGATCAGTGAGCAGTGATAATATTGATGGCCAGATATCCAAGATATGGGAATGCCTCTCCCTGCTTAACCCCATAAGCTACTAAGTATGAAAGAAGATACCTAGCTTTATGTATGAGCAGAGTCTGTGCAAAGTTGTGTTTGCTTTAAACAACACACAATTCAAGCCCTAACTACCAGCACCAACAATGTTAAGTACAATTGCTGAAAGGACGGACTATTGTAATTTGAAAAAAACATCCTAGGAACAAATCAACTTTCCATGTGCTGGTAGCACCTATAGACTATCTTCTCAGAATGGTAAGTAAAGAAGCAGGGAAAAATTACTACAATTATATAGAAGTAATGTACAGTACAGTATAATATGGTATATAGGAGATGATAGGGCCTGCTCTAGCTGAATTTCATCCTCCCTCCACAGGGCCATCTACCATCAACTGCTCTGTGGGAAGGCTTCCAGGAGAGAGGGAGAAAGATGAGTATAACACTAGACACCTGCTCTTGTTCCAGCTGGACTCTCCCTGGCCCCAAGCCCATCTTCTACCAACTGCCCTGAAGAAAGGATCCTGTTAATATATTGTTTATTGTGAACATATTAGTTTGATGTTACTTGTAAGCCGCCTTGATAGGATTTGTATCCTAAAAGGTGACATGGCATAAACATTATATACATATATAGTGAGAGAGATACACACACACGATAAAACTGAAAATCTTTCAAGTTGTTGCAGTCAGAGCTGGTGGTGATACATGTCCTGGATCTTCCAGCAGTCTAATCTGGTTCTTCACATTAGCTCACAATAATGAGTATCCCTTCCCCTCTGGTACGGATTGTCTACACTCCCACCCTGTGCTTCCAAAACTCAACATGATCCTCCCCATTGCCCCAATGCCAATCAGATGCCACTGTGCTAGCTACGAAAACAGTCACATACACTGAACACTTCCTATTACAACATTACTGAACTATTACTCAATTGTTAGAGTCCAGCAACACATGGTACCTACCCTTAATATTAATTTCTTGTATTTTTCAGACAAATCCACTTTCACACATCTCCCTTGGAACCAAAGGGCTTTGTTGGAACAATGCTCCATCATTGCTTCAGCATCTTCTCTAGTCTCCATTTCTATGAAAGCCTACAGAACAGCGATGAGGGATTTCAGTTTATCATGTTTTAACATAATTCTCTCGGTCTCTCTAGTCAATGATTAACTTTTGCTAGGCAAGTCTCTGTCATTCACCACCACTGTCCCAGGGTTACTGTGAGAACAAAACTGATAAGCTCTTGTTTCTTGCTGAAAACTCTGGAAAGGGGAAGGCTAAAGACTTTCTACTCTACTGTCCAATGTAACTAGCTAGATGCCCACACAATGGTAGTGTCATGTACTGAAATGGGGCCATGAAGATGAGTAATGGAAGAACATGAAGATGAGTAATGGAGGAACAAGTGGGCAAATGCCCACCCCATCTTCCCTTTCCAACTCCCATCCTTTCCTTGCTCTACTCAAAGCCCTCGGCTCCTCCCAAGCTTCCTCAGTTCACACAGCTATGGCACATTCCGATCAACCATGTTCCTGCACACATTTGCATGCAGATGCCACTGAAAAAGGAGGCTTGGGGACAGGCGACCCCTTAATGAGTTGTTTAATCTTTGCTGTTTTACCAACAGCCTGAAGAATGGGAAGCAGGGGCACAAAGTTCTGTTCTATTATGTGTTGCGTGTTTGGTAGAAGGCTGGGAAAACCATGCAGAAATCCTGGGAAACTCTGCACCTTTCCTTTCCCCTGAACCCGAATTCACACAATGTATTCTGAAAGCCATGACAAGCATTTTCAACGCTTCTTACGCTTAGCATATCACATGAAGCATGTCATGAGAGAAAGGCTGCTGCCAGAAGTATGCTCCGGAAGGAGGCAGACAAATCTGAACTGCTTCAGGTGCATTTTAAGAAAACTTGAGTGGCGGGGAATAATTTTTTGTTTTTTAATACTGAGGAGATAAAGAAAAGCTTCAGTTGTCTGAGAAACATAGGATAATAGGATATGAGTGAGCTTGTGCTTGCTATGTAAGGCTACACATAAGATAGACTGTTTAAAAACAATGTTTTGACCGCCAAGGCAATAATGGCTAAAATAAATTATTTTGGTGTATTGTTTTATTCTCAAATGTTTACATACATTTTTCAAAGACATGTTTTACTTTTTGTTGTAATGACCATTGGCCACACATTAAAATGACTGAGCTTGTGTCTGGGTTTAACACTTCTAGGCAACATCCAAAGGAGAGGCTTGCACGTATCTGCTGCAGATGTGCAACATGTGGGAAATGCACACCCATCTTCCCATAGAAGAGATGTACACTCCTCAATTTCAATGTTACACATAAGCACCTATTGTATTATATAATCCAACCAAAATGCTTAGCTAGAATAATATTTAGCAGAGCAATCCTGTACATGTTTACTCAGAAGTAAGTCTCAATGAGTTCAATGGGACTTATTCCCATGTAAGTATGTATATGATTGCAGCCGTAGTCAACTTACAGAATGGCAGATATTGCTGGTTATGCAAGCATCATATGAATTACCTGACTTTTCATTCTCATCAGTATGTAGTTCTTTATTTTCCCATAGGGCTCAGCTAGTTTAAGTACAGCATTGTCAGAATAGCCCGAATGCGGCAAATTACTGAGATGGATCACACGACCAAGTTCTTGTTTTGGAGGCTCAAATTTTTGGTCAGGCTTCCCTTCTGGTTTCTAAAAAGTTTAGAGAATATTTTATTAATCCACTATATTGATAATTAAGGCTTAATGCCAGAAACTGGAGCACAAAATGAAGGGGTTGAACATTACAAATGGAAATGCAAAATTAATGGAACTGATTTTACCTTTATTCGTTTATATTTCTGTGATAAATGGACTCTCACAGGTTTACCAAACACTAAGGCTGGTGCTGATGAATAATACTCTACAGCAGCTTGTGCATCTTCAGTGGAACCCATTTCAATAAATGCCTGAAAATGTATAAGATAAATAACTTCTGTGTTCCTCTTCCGGAGGGACTATGTCTATGAGTAAAATATGAGCAAGAATGAAATACAAGAGGAGGAGAATAGCCTTAACATTGTTAAGGGGGCATCTGCCAAGCATTATATGCAAGTCTTCTGTGGCTAGGTAACAGATTCAAGACAACATTTAATACATATCCAATGCAGAATTTGGATCTGCAACACTATCGGTATCCATCTGCAATATTAAGTGTTTTGCATTTTGAAAATGTAAGTATTTTTTACCAGGAACAGACAATTCATTTGATGTTGAAAAGTGTACTTTAAAACAGTTTTAATCTTGCATACTCAAATTTCTCTCTGCAACCTTGCAGACCAGAAAATTACTTCTGGTATCATGAAGCCTAGATAGATTGCAAGTACAAGAAATTTGGGGGGGGGGGGGGGGGGCAGACACTGCCACCTCTTGGTTTGAGTTTTGTCTTCTCACTCAAGCAGTATAATTTGTTAAATTATGCACCATTCAAGAGATTGCTTCTCAAAGTATAGTGGATTAACATTTCCATTGAGTCTTCAAGTGATATAGAAAAATGTTATAGTGTGACAAGACTAGTACTTACTTCATTAATTTTGTTCAATATTAGGTGATTTGAGATTATTCCAAATGGTTCAACAAGCTGCAACAGCTGGTATCTCAGGTTTTTCCCTCTCTGAAAGTCCATGATGTGTACAACTCTGCTTGTTTCCTGTTAAAGGCAGGCAGTAATAACCAACGAATTACCATGTTCAGCACTATGAATATTAAAATGGTCATCCTACTCATTTTGGATGTTTTGGCTAATTTTGTAGTGAACAAGTCAATTCCAGCATTTTTAACAAGAATGCAAACAACTTCATCCTGGATTAATTTGAGGTGTGCAAAGTAAAGGGTGGGGAACCTAATTCGCTTGAAAGAAAATACATCCTCAGAAGGAAGGACTGCAAATGTGTGTTACAAGTAACATTTCTGCCATGGTGTCTTGAGGACACCCATCATCTAGATCTTGAATAGATAGCAGGACCCCCAAACCAGCTAATTTATGCCATTTTCTCAGTTGTCACATCAGGCTGAAAGTAGAAAGCTCACAGGACTAAACACTCTTCCATTCTCATCTCTCAAACATGCTAGTCTTGTGTGAAAACCTTCTTTTGTATTGAAGATTAAGTTACATGAACCTGCAGCCTGAAATAGTATAACACAGAGGCTGACTACCTCAGTGAGAAGCATACCTTCATCTCATTCTAATAACAGTAAAAATTGTGTTGACTGCCCAAACACAATCAGAGACTCAGTGCAAACATGTTTTTACAGAGCAGTTCCTATTCAATACTAACCACTCTGCCCTTCTGCATATGTCTTGGTCCTTGCATACTTCCATTTCCAGCCCCTTAATATAAACACATTGGGAGAGAAAGCAGGGGGGGGGAGGACAGTTACATAATTAACAAAGTTGTTGATACATCACAATATGGAAAGCAGTTAAATTAGAATTTGTATATTATTTTCATTATAAGCCTAATGATGTAACAAGTCTTTATATCTTAGTTCCACACACACACTGTCTGGAGGTTCACATTTTCTATGATCATCCCTAAATGAAATCTACAAGTCGCAAAGCACGTGAATTAAGCTTTACTGTACAATGCCCAAGAAGTGAGAATGCTTTGTTCGCAATACTTTAGAATGTTTAATAGAGCAACAATGTTTAAGGCACCAAGTCACACGGTCACCTAACTTTCAGAAATCCTTTTTCAGTACTGCACCTTCCATGTCTTCACACAGCATAACTATCTATGATTAGCAAAGCCTACTATGGCCAGGAATTAGCTGTTTTAGAGTCCACTAAAATGCATTTAAATTTTTTACCTCTTGACCCGACTGGTGGCCCTCCCAGATGAAAAGGAGGTGGAGGTGGTCCCAAAATTCCTGGGGCCGGATTTGTTGATTGCAACATAAATGGATCACCCCTAGAATACACACAAAAATGAAGCCACGTTAATCTTTGAACAAACAAAAAACCTTTTACATAAACTCCAGTCGCATTTTGCACATAAATGGTAGACTAACAGATGAAAGGAACAGGAGTCCCACTGCATCAAAGTTCGTTTTCATGTGCAGATATTAGTGGGTAATATTTGCCAAGCATGACTGAACAGTGAAAACATAGATCTCAGATAAACTTATAGCCCATCTTGTGATCTTCAAAAGGAGTTCCTCCACATGTTACTCGAATGGTGATGGTGGCAGGTGAACACAAAGCAGAACATTATATAGTGGTATTTTGTGCTATGCTCACTGCTTTTGTACATGCAGTTTGTATGGAAACATCCTGACTCAATAACAGTATCTAAACTGCCATTGTAAAAACTGCACTAGATCCATGAAGATTATCTATATTGCTGGAGGAGAAGTTATGGGAAAAGAGGTGCATCATCAAAATCTATTTTTTTAGCAACTCTTATATAATTTTTAAAAAAATACTTGAGGCCAGTTTTGAAACTAAGCTCAGATGCACTGTTCTATCATTTTTCTAATATAAAATGGTAGTCTAGTGCATTTCAGTTGGGCAGTGAAATGGGCGATCCACAAACAAGATACTTGGGGGACTCCCCAGGATGCAGAAAATATTTACTTGTCAATGAAAAAAAGAAAAAAAATATATGATTCCACATACACCCATAACCTGTTGAGAGCTTATAACTTTGTTTGCCATCTGAACCTATCTTTTTATCCCCTTTCATATTAACTCCCCTTAATAAACATCTTATTTTTTGTTCATTTTGGAAGGCTTCTAATGGTGGTAACAATCTCAAGTCTACTCTTTTAGGTATATTTTGGTGGCAGTGGTTATAGCTGATGCAGCATAACAGTGAGGCCCAGTTTGGGAACTTTATTAAAAACTGGCAAGTTCCATAGACCCAAGCCTCAAAGATTTTGTTTATTAAAAAACAAATTAAGGTGGGTTAACCCACATGTTGTTCTATTGCATGTAGTGGCAACCCAGTTTGCATATCACGGACAATTCCTGGGTTGTTTAACCCAGAAACTGGTGAGGGTGGGCTGGCAAGTGAGCTGTCTCTGCCCACTTGCCACTTCTGTTTTCAGTTAACAACCCAGGAATGCACAGTCCTTGGGTTGTTTCGTGACATGAGGACCTGGAAACTCTAGTTTTTTTATGGGTTAAACAGTTCAGAGTTAACTCAACAACCTGGAGTTCCAGGTTTGGATGCCCTGTTCCTGGATTGTTAATTGTAAACAAAGTAGTGAACACTGCACTCACTCCCACCAATTCCTCAGTTAAACGTCCCAGGAATTGGGATGGGTCATTTCATACTACAGCAGCTAAGCTGAACATACCCACAAACACAGGAATTTATAAAAGAAAACCCAAACTGTTAAGAATGAACACTTTCTTCACATAATATATTGATTCTATTCACATGTTGGGAAAGTGAGCAAGACTTGGAACATACTTAAATACCTACCATTAAAAGATACACTAGAGCAATAATTTTGAAAAGAATGAAAGAAATAACTATGCTGGGAATTCTACAGAGAGGGTTAAAGAGCAGTCCCTCCCATATTATTTCAACATTTTCTGATATTTTGCATCTCTAGTCTTCCTATAACGTAGTTTTTAGAAATTATTTCTTAGGAGTAAAGGATGGATAGCAATATATGAAGACAATGACCTGATTCACACATAACACCATGGTTTATTTAACCCCTGGTTTGTTGAATGATGTGAGAACCCAGATGCACTGACAAATCAGAAAGAGCACTCATGGTTTATTGTTGGGTTGTAAGCTCTGAGTTTTTTAAACCAAGGGTTGACGTGATGTGTGAATTACGTTGTTTTGCTAGGCTGCAGAGGTGGTGGGCAAGAGTTGCAAAACAACAACAACCCCAAACACCCAGCCATTCTGCACAGCAGTACTACAGGGCCGTAAAGGCATTTGGGATACAGGGAGGGACCAGAAGAATTTCTCAACCAAGGAATTGAGACAACAAATCATGGTTTATTTCATCATGTTCCAGACAAACCCTGGGCTGGGCAACAAATCCTGGGTTAGCATCATGTGCAAACCAGGTCCCTGTCTTAAACATTTTATTCATAATTGTAAAAGAAAATATTTTGTAATTCAAAATTGTTGTTTTTCTGAAAACAACAACAAAAAAGGCCTGTGGAAAACTCTAGTTTTCCTCATTTCCCCCCAGCCCTTCACAGCTCTATCTTCACATGCTGTCAACTTGTTTATTTCCATTTGCAAAGTAACTTTTTACTTACATTCCATGTCCAGAATCACTCTCAGGGTTCCATTCAGGATATCTTAAAAGGAAAAAGTTAATAGTCATTCTCTGCAATGCAAATGTTGTGGCTAGAGAAGCACCATGCAGTTACATTTTCTATTTCAGTGTCAGAATTCTGAATACATAAAGCAGAGGAAATAAATTGACTATTGCATGACCAAAGCAACCCATCTTTTTACAGGCAAGTATACAGAAACCATTGGATACATACTTAGAAGCAAGTTCAATAGAAAACCCATTGTATACATTATTTTGAATACTGTATACTACATTAAATTGAAATGAAAGTGTTGTTTATGTTCATGGCACATCTCGTTGTATGCCAAGTTTACTTTTAATCTGAAAAAGAATATTATGGAGGCATGAGATTTCTAATAGGAATGGTGTTGAGAAAGTAGTGAGAAATGATTCATACACACTCAAGATCTCTGGGTCATGTGAGTACAATTGAATTGCAGCAGGTTCAGCATCAATAAGATAATTCATTGCCAAAGGATATTTTGATAGATGCTAACAGGGATAGTTTTAAAGAATGTTTCTATCTAATGAAGAGCCACATTAAAAGGAACATAATTCTAATCTACGTAAAGCAAGTCAATTTAAATTACTTTACACCACAAAAAATGAATAACAAGACACAGAGGCTTAGAAGTAGCTAATATTTCTGAAAGAACGTAACTAGGCTGTGCTACCTTTCAAGGAGAAGAGGCACCTTAGTTAAAAGTTTGAGCAGGATGAAATCTATAACCTTTGAATCTTATTACAGATCATCAGTAGGAGAGGATCTCCTGTATATGACCTTCTTTTAAAGATCAGATACAAAAGATACTTGAAACCTTTAATAGATGTTTGAAATGTTAATATGGGCTCCATCCCAAATTCAGTTGGGTTACGCCAAGGATGTGGAACCTTAGGTCTGTAGGCCAAACCTGGCTCACTTGGGGTTCCAATCTGGCCCTCCAGGGTTTCCCAGATGGCCATACCCCTTTCCCCTTCCCTCACCCCCTTTCCCCCTAACACTGATTGTTCAGTGGTTTTCTGGCTTTTGCACAATTTTTTCTTTTCCAAAAGGTTGAAATGCTTCTGTATAGCTTAGTTACTGGCAATAGTACTTTTAAGTTAAAATATGCTATTTTTAAAAAAACATTGGACCCCTCCCCCCCCCTCCACACACACACCTGAGAGCTTTTTCAAAATTGAAATTAGCCCTCAGGTTGAAAGAGGTTTGATACCCCTGTGTTATGTAAAACTCAATCAGAAGTAATTTGGGAGGATTTTTGTGGATATACTGCATTGCGTTGTTATGGCTATCACTATAATCAGCTACAAATGGGAAAACGGTTTCAAAGACTGTTTAAAACCGATTTACTTTGCCTTCGAAGTGGTATACAAAAAGTCAGCTCGAAGATTTGAGTTATTATTATTGGAACAATCCATATAAACTAATTATTTTCAAACTTCATAAATGGAAAGGAAACATTTGTGTTTTCCCAAATGCTATATTGCAGTTATAATGAAAAAGGAACATATTTTAAAATGTTCAAATCCATACATTTCGAGGAGTAGTTGACAACGTCGACTGTGTGTTGCTCCATTTATATGCTGGTTCCACTCCTGCAGCAAAGTACAAAGTCAAAAATGGTTAGGAACACAACATTGTTTTTTTAAAAAAGCACACTCCAAAGAGCTACAGAATAATTTGCAGTCAACCAAACTTTCAAGTGTAAAAGTACAAGGAATGCCTTTATCTTGTAACCTGTACCATGATCAAAATGGTACTAAAAGTGTCATCCAAACAAGGACCTGTTTGGAACTCAATTATGTATGTTGTACCATGGGAAACGTGCAATCTAGGAGTTAAGTCAACTATCTAAATTTCCTTTTTACTTTGTGCTAATGGAAAACACTTCTGCTTATGTAAGGCAAGGCAGCCATCTGTCACTGATCCTTCCTTACCTACTGCAGCCCTCTATGCAATATCCCATACTGTTCCAGAGAGTCCCCCAACTCTCAAGAGCAGCTTTTTGGTGGACAAGAGGGGTTGTAGTGGGTAGGCAGATTGGCTAAAATCAAGTGCTCCATCTTACCCAAGCAAAAGTACATTGGATACATCCCATTTCTTATACGAATTCTGTATTCTAAAGATTACAGAAATATTAAAATAGGAGCTATAAAGATCTAAAGGAAAGATATGAAGAACGGTCCACTCATCTTTAACATGGAATTATGCAATCTACTTAAGGCAAACTTCAAAAACATATTAAAATTAGATTTAATCCTGTCCCCACAATATACCCCCGTAAAAATTTTGAGGTCTAGAGATTTTATTTGCTGATATGTGATCTTGAAGTATTGGATTAACAATAATTTGGGTAGACAGTCTGATTCACGTGCAAAACTTTTTTAGGTGCTATTTTCAAAATGGTGGACAATATCCTTTTGGTCACTAGTTTTCGTCAACCACACAAGTTACTATCTTGTGTTTGGTATCAAATTATAGGTTTTTGAGGTCAAGGAGGTCAAGGAATATGCTATTCAATTGTTGGAATATTCTTTCCACCATTTTCCAAGATGGCGCTGAAATGTCTCATTTTTTTTACAAATCAACATACAAATGTGATTTTTGGCTTTAAACTGTTGAGTTTTGGGGTTAAGAAGGTCAACATGGCATTAATTTTGATGGAAAGGCGGTCCTTCCACCATTTTTAAAAATGGCATCCAAACACTTATCTCTACAATAGGCCATTTAATGAAAATGTATAGCTTATATGGTCATTTTTTCATGATGTATGTTAAATATTATGGTTTATTACAGCATTAATTAAAAAAAGGAATGAAATTTGAGTATATATTTTTTTATATACTAGTCAGCTACTATTATTCACATTTTTATCTTTTTTCTCAGTATGAGCTTTCAGATGACACTTCAGGCTCTGTGGTTAAGGTGGCTTCTGAACAGGACCATTATGACTTAGCGTATCGTGTGAACCATTCTTAATCATGGGGCTACATAACCATGGCTTAAACTTGCTCACTAACCATTCACTGCAAAAGGGTTGGAGGCCTAACCATGGCTTAGAACATCATCTAAACAGGCCCGATATCAGCAAGAGGCATAGAGAAACGGACCTGCAAACTTGTTTCAGACTTGCCGTGCCAGAAGGTGAAAAATTACTACAGTCCAGTCACATTTCAGCCTTCCAGAAGCCTTCATTGTCTCAGATGATATAGGTAATATATAATGTCTTCTGATGATGTTGCTGCAAAAGCATCTACGAATTATTTTTGCATAACGCTTTTTAGGTGTGGTCTGTCAAATTAAGAAAAAGTTCCTACATCGTGTGGAATTTGTGCCATAATCTCCAAGGATACAGTTCCATTGTCAAGGGTTGGTTTCTTGCCAGTTATACCACATCCACTTACTGACTATTCGACTGTGTATACAGCTCTAAAAAACATTCAAAATGTTTGTGTCCAACTAAGACCAGCCTGTCCTACCAGTTTTCTGTGATGGTTTTTTTTCATATTGTAACAGACATTTTTTGTCTAGTCCAGAAGAATTCACTGATCTGTATCTCATGATGGGCATGTTCCATATGACAAAAGTAGCATTAAGGTGTGCAGGAAAATATATCTGTGGAAGTGGCATGGATGATGCTCTTATCAAAGCAGAGATTTTTGGCAGTAAAACTATTCAGTCTGTACTGAATGGAACTCATTATATGTTTGGTCTTTCCAAGATATGATAATAATATCAGAGCCAATGCAAACACAGTGGGATGCTTTTAGGTACAAATCAGTGTTTGTGGAAGTCATTCAAAGTGCAGGATGTACTTGACCTAAGAAACCAAAACAAAATAAAAGCTCACAAAATGTTTGATGCACTAAGTGGGAAGATTGAATATCTGAGAACAAAGTTTGAAGCTTTTGTTAAAGAGTGTGGAGAGAAATCTGAACTGTGTAAGAACTGGGAAGTCTTCTTCAAGGTAGTTTCCCTAGTGAAAAACTTGATTGTTGATTATTGTGATGGTAACTGGAATCTGCATATTGAAACTGTGCAGTCTTTGCTTCCCATTTTTCATGACTTTGACTGCATCAATTACCTACTATATGGCAGTTGGTACCTGGAGAGAGTAAAGAAACTGGAGCATGAGAACCCCTCCCTTTACCAAAAATTCATTGAAGGACATTTTGTTGTGAAGGATAAAAAGGGGTGATTAAGTGCTGTAGCACCTAATATGAAGTTGGAGCAAACTGTTCAAAAGTCCCAGAAAAGTTCAAAAGGCATTGTCGGGCAAACACAAAGAAGTAATTAGGTTGCTGAGTTGCAGTTAGTGTATCTCTAGGTTTTGATGATAGGCAATTTATTTCGAGAGCTTACCCATTCTGATTTAGTCGATTGATGTGATACCATACCCAACCATGAGGTTCTGGGGAAAAAGGTGAGCATTTTGATGAAAATGTTGCACGACTCCTAGATTTCATTCAAAAGCATGGAAACCCATATGAAGTGACTGAGTCAGTGCGACTTCACAGCTTTGTAACAAAACAATATGTGAATATTATAAGGGATCAAATTCTTGATGTCTTAAGGCATGGTTCAGACCTGTATTAGAACCTCAGGCAAGAGAGATTTATATCAAAAAGAAAAAGCTATCAGACACAATCTCTAAAGTAAAGCTACCATCTTTTGCTAGAAAAAGCATCCCAGAGCCTACCACACCCAAACTTATAATAAAGAAAGTAATTGATCAAGCACATAGGGAGATGGAGATTACGAAAGGGGAGACTCAATAGAGAAAATTATGGAGCATGATGTACTGTCAACAAATACATTGTTTGATGGTAACGCACCTACAAAACCAGCAAAACACATTCTCATAGCATAATTCAAGAAGCATCTCTCCCCTGAGGATTTTGAGTTCACCATTGAAAACCACTGTTGTAGGTGACTTTATGTCCCAAATATGAATGGTTAAGATGTCAGCAATGAAAAACTTTGGAGAAGTTGTTAACAATGTAGTCAAGGGAACAACATCCGTATGTTCTCAAGGACTTCATTTTGTTTTCGAGAGCTATTTGCAGCTGTCAGTAAAGGAATGCAGGAAGATAAGAGAATCGACCACTGGTACAACAGATCTGGCTGTAATCGAAAGCAATACATCAATACCTGTCAGCTTGAAAAATTCTGGCCATCTACCTTATAAATGAGACAAATCTGCAGAAATCAGCATGAACAAGAGTGCAAGAGGAAGCAGGAAAAGCTATATGTCCACTGGTATCTAGCGGTTCAGTCACTGATGAGTTGGAACCTGCGGTTCAATTCACAAGAGAAGGGACTCATGTTCTTGAACAACTAAAGAATACATTGAAGAGGCTGACCTTAGAATTGTTCCACATGTAAACTGGGCAGTTCACAATGGTACAGAGAGAGTTGTGCTTTCGAATGATACTGATGTCGACTTGCTTCTTTGATTTATGTCCAGTTGGGTTTCCAGAGGTATATCTCAGTTATGGTTATGTTTTGGAACAGGGTAGAATTGTCGCTCCATTCCAGTTTATGAACTCTTCAAAAAGTTAGGGCCACAGATGTCAAGGGTGGTCATAAAGGCTCATATTCTAACAGGGGATGATGAAATGAGCAAAATTGGGATGAAGCTATAGAGCTCTAAGCGCCAAACCAATAAAATACCTTACCAAATTTGGGGAAACACCTGATGTCATTTTGAGGAAGTGAAGTACCTTGTACACGTCTGGAAACTTCAATCAAAATGTGACACTTTTGACAGTCTGCGTTTCAGTGAGTATAAAAGATTTGTACCAATTAGTAAGCTTCCTCCCACATCATGCTCTATAACAGGGCACATCACAAGAGCATTTTATCTGGTAAGAATATGTATTTGCCTCTTAGAGAGTGTTCACCCAAAAGTAGATACACGTGATTGTGGTTGGGAAAATAATGATGATGTCCTACAACCAAAATAATTCTTGAACGTTCTGCCAAGTGAACTTTTATGTGTATGTAACTGTAAGGTTTGTGGTACAATGAGATGTCCGTGTCGAAACACAGTAGTCAAATGCACAAATTTTTGTAAATGTTTGGAAAATAATTGCAAAAACACTTATGTTAAACAGCTTTCATATTTCTGTATTTTTTAATGTTTTAGTAAATCTTTAGATACTATGGGCCTGTTCAGAAGACACTTTAAACCCTGTGGGTTAAGGCTTTTGGTTAAGCAGCAGAATTTAAGGTGTCTTGTCTGATGTGTTTTGCTAAACCCTGCTCACTCACTAACCACAGTCAGACCATCTGCAGCAGGGTTAGTGGCTCTAACCATGGCTTAAAATGTTGTGTGTGACAGCACGGCTTGTAGTTAGTGCTAACCCCAGAGAACCACAGTTTCACTAACCGCAGAGCCTGAAGTGTCTTCTGAAAAGGCCCATTGTTTAGCTCAAAATGCTTAACCATCATGGTTTAATGTGTTGTCTGAACAGGGCCATTGTTGACTTGCCAGGCCCTACTCCGCCACAGCAATTCTGAAAGAGCACAAGAGCTATATCATGAATGCCATGTGTCCCTGATAAGGAAGAGTTATATCTTGGAAATCAAAATTACCAAGAGAACACTAGTTTCAGCTTTTTCAGTCATAGTTTCATATTTTTCATTTCACCAAACTTGAAAAAAGAACCCATTAAATATGACTGCGTATATCAATAAATGTTTGGATGCCATTTTTAGAAATGGTGGAAGGACAGCCTTTCCATCAAAATTAATGCCATGTTGACCTCCTTGACCCAAAAACCCTATAGTTTAAAGCCAAAAATCACATTTGTATGTTGATTTGTCAAGTAAATGAGAAAAAGAGACAACATTTCAGCGCCATCTTGGAAAATGGAGGAAGGAGTACTCCGACAATTAAATTAGCATATTCTTTGAACTCCTTGACCCCATAAACCTATAATTTGATACCAAACACAAGATAGTAACTTCTGTGATTGACAAAACTAGTGACCAAAAGGAAATTGTCCGCCATTTTGAAAATAGCGCTTTAAAAAGTTTTGCACAAGAATCAGACTGTCTACCCAAATGATTATGTTAATCCAATACTTCAAGATCACATATCCGCAGAGAAAATCTCTGGACCTCAAAATTTTTACGGGGTTATATTGTGGGGACTGGATCAATTTCAATAAAAGTCTAACAGTAGGTTGCCTGTGGTTGATTAAGGTCTGCAAAAGGGCACATCCACCAAGACAGCTGGTTCACATTTCAGGGCTGTGGAAAGCCAGTAAAAAACAGTGATTTCCACACAAATGTGGAAGCAAGATATCACAACTAACAACAAGGGCTACACCCCCTTCATTATTTATATATCTGTGCTAATCATATAGCACGCCTTATTTTGTATCACATCCCACAACTTATGTCCTTCTCATAATCAGAAGAGCAGCTTGAAATTCAAGATCATGGAAGCCAAGGAAGAAGTAGGTACTGCTTTGTAACCACTACTCAAATCTGCATTTTTCATCAGCCTCTAATAAAGCAGGAACCCTCTACATATCAGGCCATTTCTAACTTTAGTTAGTAGTTTAGTGCATAGCCATTGCTCAAGGATCAGAGCTAGGCCAAATGACTGCACAATCCCTGGCCAAAATCTTCCTACTGGCCTTAACTATAGTTAAGACAATGTTGGCACTATCTTTTAACTGTGCCCAACACCAATCCATTTCTAAACTAGCTTTAACTCCTGCTTAACTTTAAAGATGGTTAACAGCAGTACTGACACGGCCAAAACCATAGTTAAGGCTGGCAAAAGAGGGGATGGGAATGGGATCACGAGATAGTGCAGCCTTCTCCCAATCCTTATCCACAGTTAAGGGGTGGGATGCATTATGCATACACTGCCCCCAAGAGGCAATATCTGTACAACGTAAAAAAATAAAATAAAAATAAAACTTCTCCAGTTGCCCCTTTACTTTGTCTTTGCAGAATAAACTTTTTTTCTAGTTTTCACCATTGTCCTCACAATTACAAACATTAACAGCCAATTAAAGACATTTTAAACAGATCTATAGGTGTTCTCCCGAAGTACAGAGTTTGGTTCTAAGTGCAGAATTCAGTATCTTGATAATCTCAAACTCGTCTTGCCTTTTTAATTTCAAAGCAAATTTCGATCCCTTATGACTACAAAGACTGTGGCTGCATTCGGATAACACATTAGTCAATGGTGGGTTGAGTAGCCAACTCACAGTTGGTTATTTTGTGGGTACTCCCCACACAACATATTCCTACACAACTGTGGGTGGTTGGGGCGGGCACTGAGTGGACTAATAGTGAACCCGGCATTTGACTGACACAGCCCCCGCCCCTCTCCCTTCCCTCCCTCAGTCCTCCCAGTGCTATCCCAGCAGCCTCTGCAAGTTGCGCCAGTTGTAGCAGAGTGGCAGCCGCCGCTTTGGTCGCTCTTGCTGCCTGTTTCTATGGGCTTGTGTTTTAACCCACTCACCACACGCCATTAACACACTCACCCCTCCATACAACACTTTAAACAACTGGCTTTGAGCTAAACAACTTGCAAGCCAGTTGTTTCTATTAGTTGCTTATTTGGGCAGAATAGCATACCGTCAGTAGTTTGTGAGCGGCGTGTTACCCTCCACACAACACAATAAGCAACACAACTGATGATTGTTTTCCCCCCACCCCAGTTGCTTAATGTGTTGTCCGAACGCAGCCCCTGTTGGAAAAGTGTGGCTAATGCTTGATGCGATCTCAGAAATGAGGGGGCCAAATAGGCTTTCCAGGGTCTGTTTGGTTGAAGTAATTTGCACAGTTCCCGGCCCATCCATTACACCAGTACAGAATTATAAAAATCATGATAATCTGCTATATTTGCATAATGTAGATAGGCCACAGACTTCAACAAGCTATAGAGTAACTTATGCAAATTTTAAAGCACACAATTTTAGGGCATTTTCAATCAATTATAGGTTCATGAAAATAATTTTACGTTTGAAATTACTTTGAAGCCATAAAGCATTTAAAATAAGCTTAGAAATTCAGAAGGCCTGCAAGTTTTCAATTCACACATACAAACCAAAGGTTAATAGATCTCCAACAATTCTGAAACCATTCTCATTCTCTAGTAAAACAAGATGCTCCTCCCAACTATACCAATGCCAGCACCCAAGACACCACGAGCATTTTCAAGCGGAAGGTTCCAAGGAGACGGGCACTTTTCCTGGTTCCTTTCGAGTCTAGAGGCAGGACTCCCGTCTGAACTCTACAAATTATATTAGCTGTGATTTGTGGCTTAAAGAGGAAACGGCCACATCAGTGGTGCTTCCCAAGAGGAGGGAAAGTATTTTTCAAAGCTGGCTGTCACAGCCTAGTAGCGTTAGTGGTAGGGATAGGAGAAAATTTCATTCATTTCACAGTTTAATAATAACAACTGACCTAATTTGCACCTGCCAAAGCAATATGCAAACTGTAAGGCAGTTATCATTTGGTTTCTGCACTTCTCACAGATTTGTGATGCAGCTCTCCATTAAAAAAAGTATGACAAAATGCATTACAAAAATGCACATTATAGAAAATTGCATGAAAAATGTGTACATAAGAGAAAATTGCACCCAAAATGCATATATTAGGGGAAACTGATGGGCTAAAAAGCATATATTAGAATACATATCTTCATTCAATCTTTTAAAGAAAAGAAGCAAATTGATGCAAATTGTGAATGAAACAAAATAGCAAATGACACAAAACGAAGCAGATATTTTTTTGTCCACCCCAAATTAGTAGTCCTTTTACTTGAGATACTCAAATGTTTCGCTCAGATGTAAGGAAGCCCTTACTCCATACTATATGCAGTGTGGTGTAGTGGCTAGAGTGCTGGACTGAGAGTTGGGAGATTCGGGTTCCAGTCTCCACTCTGCCATGAAAGCTCACTGGGTAACTTTGGGCCAGTCACAGACTCTCAGACCAACATACATCACAGGGTTGTTGTTGTGAGGATAAAATGGATAGGAGGAGGATTATGTATGCCACTTTGGGTTCCTTGGAAGAAAAAAGGCGGGACATAAGTGTAATAAATAAATATCTCTGCCTATAGACCAAGAGCCCGTGTCAAAATACTTATGTCATAAGGTACAAAAGGTTTGGCTAGCTACGCATTTTACAAAAGTTGTGGCATCTCAAAAACTGCAGTAAAAAATCAAAGTAAATGATTTTTTCTACACGACTTGTTTTTTATTTCTATCAGTTATGAAAACATTTAAAACAATTAACATACAACCCCCAGAAATTGCCAACAAAAATCTCTCTCTTACCCTCTCCTACTTCAACGCCAAACCACCTATAATTTCCCAGTCATTAGGTAACTTTGCAAGGTAATGGTGTATGGAGCCAACAAAGCAACCAAAACTAATTAAACAAACTATTAATCTTCCTCCTCACTGTACTCTGTGTTATTTCCTTCATCAGTGTGGGTGTGGCTGTTTGTTTCATCATCTTCATGAGATAGCACTGAGGTCTCATCTGCACAGAGAAAGGTTTCAAGAGATGCGGGGGTCTTGATCCCCCCCATCAAATCATTTGGGTGTACATTTCTGGTTTTCAATATTCCATCCATGATCCTGTGTAGCTTGGTTCTAGATTCCACAAATAAAACTTGTACGTAGTATTTTCTGTCGGATGACACAATTGCATGGTGCTTCCATCTGTTCCTTTAATTTCATTCATGGGAGAACCACATTTTGGTTTGTATGCATCAGAAGTGCATACCCAAATGGTTTGATGGGGATCAAGTGCTCCCATCTCTTGAAATCTTCCTGTATGCAGATGAGACCTCAGTGCCATCCCATCTCATGAAGATGATGAAACAGGCATCCACATCCACAACGATGAAGGAAATGACAGAGACTACAGTGAGGAGGAAGATTAATAAGTTTAATTATTTTGGTTGCTTTGTTGGCTCCATATACCATTGCCTTACAAAGTTACCAAATGGCATCTTTGTACATCTTTGGAAGTTCTTTGGAAGATGGCGGCTAATCTGGTCAGGAGGGCTTTAAACTAGAAAGCAAGGAGCGGGAGTTATAAGGCCATTGTGGAGCAATGAATTGGCAAGTAATGGATTAAATAAAGCAGGAAAGCAAAGTGTATTGGAAATTACTAGTTCAACAGAGAAACAAAGGAAAGACAGGCATAAAGGGAAAAGGAGACTGAACATAGTGAGTCTAACCCATTATCTAAAATGTCTCTACACTAATGCACAAAGTATGGGAAACAAGCAAGAGGAACTGGATGTCATAAGCCACCAAGGCAACTATGACATAATAAGAATTACAGAAACATGGTGGGATAAATCCCACCAGTGGAACATTAGGCTTGATGGGTACACACCGTTTCAGAAAAATAGGCAACCCAAGAGACGAGGTGGTGTAGCACTGTATATCAGGAATGAACTTACCTGTACAGAGGTCCACTGGACTGATGGTAACACAAGTGTTGAAAGCCTCTACTTTAAGATAAAAGGGCAACCTAACAGAAGGAATATCTTGCTAGGTGTCTGCTACAGACCACCAAATCAGTCAGAAGAGATAGATAAGGTTTACTAAAGCAGATAACGGAAGCCTCAAAAAAACATGAAGTGGTTGTGATGGGAGATTTCAACTACCCAGATATTTTTGGAAGACTAATTTTGCCAAACACAAGATGTCAGAAAAGTTCTTGACTTGTATTAGTGATAATTTTCTCTTTCAAAAGGTTGAGGTCGGCACTAGGGGATCTGCTACCTTGGATTTGGTTCTTACTAACAGGGAGATGATTGAAGATATTAAAGTGGTGGGAACTTTGGGCACAAGTGACCACACAGTGGTAGAGTTTGTGATTTTAACGAATAGTCTGGAAAAAACCGGCCAAACACAAACCACAGATTTTAGGAAAGCCAATTTTAATAAACTAAGAAAAATAGTAAGGAAGATACCATGGAAAGAAAACCTTAAAGGCAAAAGTGTTGTAGCTAGCTGGGACTTCTTGAAAGGGGAATTAAAGTTAGTGCAGTCTCAAACAATACCAATGAGGAAGAAAATGAGGAGACATCAAAAGAAGTCAATGTGGTTGCACAAGCACATCACGAAGGAGTTGAGACTAAAGAAGATGCTTACTGGAACTGAAAGAAAGGACATATGACCAAGGAAGTCTACGAAGCTTCAGTCCAGAAATGTAGAAATGAGGTCAGGAAGCCAAAGACACAAAATGAACTAAGGCTAGCAAAGGAGGCAAAATCCAGCAAGAAGGGTTTCTTCAAGTACATCAACAGCAAGAAGACAACAGAGGCAGTGGGCTCACTGCTTACACCAAATGGAGAAATCTTAACAGATGACAAAGAGAAAGCAGAAGAACTCAACTCCTATTTTGCTTCTATTTTTACATCCAAAGGAAATGAAGAGTTGAGTGGAATAGACTGGGAACGAACACAACAGGGGAGGGTGTGGATCAGTAAGGATGTGTTACAGGAACTTCTAGACAATTTGTATGTCTTCAAGTTCCCAAGCCCTGATGAAATACACCCTAGAATATTGAAGGAACTGGCTGAAGAGCTGTCAGGACCTCTGTCAATTATCCATGATGAGTCCTGCAGAACTGGGGAAGTGCCAGAGTACTGGAGAACAGCAAATGTAGTTCCCCTCTTCAAGAAAGGGAAAAAAGAGGATCCCAGTTATTATTAACCAGTGAGCCTAACATCAATCCATGAAAAGTTGTTAGAGCAGGTAATAAAGCAGACAATTTATAAGCATCTTGACGACAATGCTGTGATTGCTAAGAGTCAGCATGGCTTTGTCAAAAATAGGTCATGTAAGACAAATCTTGTCTCCCTCTTTGACAGGGTAACTACTTTAGTGGACAAGGGGAATGCTATGGACATAATCTACCTCGATTTCAGCAAAGCTTTTGACAAGATTCCACATGACATTCTCATTGACGAACTGTTAAAGTTTGGCTTGGATGGCACTACAATAAAATGGGTCCACAACTGGCTGGCTAACAACACTCAGAGAGTCAGCATTAATGGTTCTACATTGAATTGGAGAGCAGCAACCAACAGGGTACCACAGGGTTCTGTCGTGGGGCCGGTATTATTCAACTATTTTATTAATGGCCTCTATGATGGGATTGATGGGCTTCTTATCAAATTTGCGGATGACAGAAAACTGGGAGGTCTGACCAACACCTATGATGACAGAATGAGACTGCAATTTGATTTGGACAAGTTGGAAGACTGAGCTGAGAGGAACAAGATGTCCTTTAACAGAGAAAAATGTAAGGTTTCACTTAGGGAGGAAAAATGTATGGTACACATACAAGATGGGGGATTCATGTCTTAAGAGCACAACATCAGAGAAGGATTTGGGTGTGGTCATCAACAGCAATCTGAACATGAGTCAGTAGTGTGAGATAGCCGCTAGAAGGCTAACACAGTTCTGGGATGCATTAGAAGCATTGTTATCAAAGACGCGCAAAGTCCTTATTCCTCTCTGGTTGGCACTAGTGAGACCACACCTGGAGTATTGTGTAGGATTCTGGGCACATTTCCAGAAGGACATTGCCAGGTTAGAACGGGTTCAGAGGAGGACAACAAAGATGATAAAGGGACTTGAGGACATGCCCTATGAGGACAGGCTGAAGGAACGTGGGATGTTATGTTTGGAGAAAATACTGAGGGCAGACATGTTAGCAGTGATCAGGAACATAAAAGGATGTCACAGGGAAGATGGTCAATAACTATTTTCCATGGCCCCAGAAATTAGGACCCCAAATAATGGGTACAAGTTACAGCTACCTAGATTTTGATTAAATATAAGGAAAATCCTCCTGATGGTAAGATCTATACAACAGTGAAACAGTTTACCTACAAAGGTTGTGGGTTCTCCATCTCTGAAGAGACTGGACAGCCACCTCTCATGGATGGTTTAAATTGGTTTTCTTGCACATTGCAGAAGATTGGACTGGATGATCCTTGTAGCCCTTTCAAACTCTACAGTTCTAAGATTCTGTGATTCTATGACTGGGAAAAGATAGATGGTTTGGCATTGGTAGAAGAGGGTAAGCGGGAGGTTTTTGTTGGCATTTTCTGGGGGTTGTATGTTAATTGATCTAAATATTTTCATAACTTATGAAAATAAAAAAAATCCTGTAGAAAAAATAATACTTTACTTTGATTTGTACTGTTAAGATAGTTCATAATTTCAGAACTAATGTGCAAAGTTCCAGTTCTGTGCAGTGGGAATTGCTATGGCTCCGATCATACTGAATGGTCTGATTTGAGTTTGGCCCCATGTAAAGCAGACAGATTTGGGTATTTTAAGATGCAGGATGGCAGTCTCTACAAAATGGTACCAGTTTCAGCATGTACATTATGACATAATTCATGGCCATCCCCCCCCTTTTTTGGAGGGGTCTGAAGTGGGGTAAGCCCCAACAAAGTCAGTCAGATTGGACACTCTGGAATCATGTACACTGTTCCCCAACAGATACTGCTTGTTTCACTGATGTACCTTAAGACGTAATTATTCTCCCCGGAAAGGGGTATTGCGGGGCTGCTACTCCCTAAACGCCCCAGCAGTTGCTTGTAAGACTGGCAGTTTTTGAGATGCCACAACTTTGGTAAGATGTCTAGCTAGCCAAACCTTTTGTACCTTATAAGTATGTTGTCACAGGCTCTTGGACTACTAATTATGTTTTTTCCCCATCAAACCAAACTATTGAGAGGAGGCTCAAACCCTATTCAGTCTAGATACCCATACTAAGCTTTCAAAAGTTTTTTTTTAAAGAAACTCTATTCTGGCACCACTGTACAGGACCTAGAAGCTCCAAGCTTGAAACTCTAGAACAGATGTTAATATATGAAATACCTGTAAGCAGAATATGTGAAGTTAGAATGAGATGTTTCCTCCATTCAAGATAAACAAATATAAACATGAAGCTCTCTGCTTAATGACACAACTGGAGGCTACAGATCCACGACTGGATTTCCCACTTTTAAAAGAACTGAACATGTCTCCCATCCTCCCACTGTTTTCCTGATGAAAACTGCCCACCAGGGCATGGGGGAATTTCAGCGGGAAAACAGTGTGTATGGAGTAGGTGGGGTGGAGGCTTATACCCCCCCACCCCCATCACATCTAATTTAGTCCCAAAGTGGACATTTGTAGGAACTTAGTTGATGTTTTTATCTAGATGTTTCAACTGAATTTTTTGCCCTTTCTGCATCTTGGGTAGAAGACATAACTATAGCACCTAAGAAACCTGATTCAAGGCATTCATTTCTTAGAATATTTCCTATTATTTGAAGCGTTCCTTGCATAGGTGGTTTCATTTGTAAAATTTATGTTAACACCCCCCCCCCCAAAAGGAAGGAAGCTACCTATGCAAGATTTCCCTGCTTAAATGAATTTTCTATCCTCCCTGCCCCTACTCTCAGCAGAAATATTTTGACTGAGTGATAAAATTGGTGATGTAGGAGCTCTTAATTCTACCCATTCAAAAACATTTTAATACACATTTTCTTTTAATTATATGCAAATTCTATAAAAATGATAAGTTTCCTTCAGCTGTTGAGCGTGCAAACCTTATTCCATAGCGACTGCTTTGGAATATTTCCATTAAGATGTCTGTTGTTTTCATCAGTGTCATCAAAGTTTTAAAACATTATAGGCATGATTCAACTAAAGATTTTATAGTTGAAAATGCATTAATGCACTGATGTCAGTCACTTAATATACACAGCCAGGTGACTGGATTTTTAATATGCTGAAGAGATAGACATTTTGTCTGGAACAGTAGAACAGGATTTGAATGAAAAAGGGAACCTTAATTACATAACTGATTGCCATAATTAAGATCTATTCCATTGCTCTTGTTTTAAATAACGGCATCTTTTAAACTCCTGGGATTTAAACTCTTTTGTGGATTTGTGTAATCCACAAAGATATTAAATTATGGCTGTCAAGAAAAGTGTCAAGTTTCAGATGTACAAGAGTCAAGCGGAGAATTCAGATGAGCAAATACAGCATTTAAATTTTTTCACTAGTTTTAAATCAATTTTGTTTCACCAAGATTATGGGACACAGGAATCTGCATTTCACAGCAGTTATTGTGAAGAAAGCATTAGTGATAACCCAATAAAATAATTATAAGCACATAGTGAGCACTCTTACCTGGATTTTTTTGCAGCATGCTTTAAAAAAAGTGTAAGGCCAATGACACCAATAGTCAGCTTTAGTATCCAATTGACAAACAGATGAACAGTTGTAAAACAATTAGAAAACCTGAATAAAGTCATACTAGGACACTTGTGGTTTTGTTTTGAGACCCGAATTATGAATAAAGAATGGTGTTTGATCAAAATTTTAATAAGGATCTACTCTAAGTAGAGAATTTCAATAAGAGCATGGTATTGCACGGCAGCAGCAAGCTGATGTTTGAGATTCTAAAAAGGGATAGATGCAACATGTAATAAAAAGTGAGTCTGAAGTGTTTAAGAAGGTTGTGAAAGGGGAGAAAAAATGAGAAGTTTCAGCCATTGTATGAAAATAGTATTTAAAGTGAATTTTAAAAAGCAAGAATGAACTCATTTAAAATATAAACTACAATCTTGCAAATCTGTTCCTGGACTCTGCATAACTCTCCCTGGCCATGAACAAGAGGAAAAAAGCAGAACTGTGCAAGGACGTATCTTAACTACAAATCAATTAGCAATCAAGACAGATGGGAAGGAATGCTGAATCTAGCCTCCGAATAGCTGCAAAATAAAATGAAAGAAAAAAAACCTATCCCAAACTAAGTTAAGAGACTCTGCAGATGCAAAATATAGCCTAGATGATAACTGACCTGGAGTTAAGCCATGTAGGTGAAACAACACATTAAGGTAAAGCCCTGGTTTCATGTTTGCTAATGGCGCCCTGAAAATAAACCACTTAAACTCTTTTGAGAACTTTGTGTCAGGTAATCAGAATACAGAAACTGAGGCAAAGAAACAAGCAATAGGGACTACAACGTAAAGAAAAATAAGCATCTGGTGCTTAACTCACCTTATTAGAATGAACAGGCATATCACAGATAGAGCACAGATGGGGATAACCCTTCGGTAAGAGTCCATGGAAGTCTTCAACATTGCTATCTGGAGGAGCACCTCTTTTTTTCTCAAAGAGAGATCTCTCAGGGCCACGACCCATTCTCTCATACTCACTGTCAAATTTACGATACTTATGCGAAGTTTCGCCATAATAAGAGTCCTCCCTACACCTCTCTCCATCTCTTAATCTGTCATCTTCATAATCCAGTCTGTCATAATAAACAGATTCTTGAGATCGACTTCCATGATCATAGTCAACCACTCGGTTGAGACTAGAACCACGATCGTCAAAGCTATCTCTTCTAAAATGCCTTTTCTCTTCCCAATCATCCCTAGGAACTCTGTATGGTGGCTCCCGTGAAGCTGATCTGCCATCTCTAGTATAACTCAGTGAAGGGCCTTCTTCAGCTCTCCTCCTTTTAAGTTGTAGAAGTATTTGAGGCAAGTTTTCAGGAGTGATCTTGTCCTCAGGATAACGACTCAGTTCATCTAAGTCTCTAGCAGACAGACCAAAGCTGGCCAGAATGTTAGTGGCCTGCTCTGCATCTCCACGGTGCTGAGAAGACAGAGAGAGTGGGCCTCTACTTCCAATGTTAAATATAGACTGTAAGGCATGGGAAGACGCACTAGCAGAAGACAGTGCACTATGAGATCCTTGTTGATTCAATGAAGAACTCATTCCAAGATTCATTAAGCTAGCAAGGCGCGCAGTACCCTGGTTCATCCTTCCAAGAGATGCTGGCACATTTAAAGACTGGGTAGCAGCAGCAAGAAGGCCTATTCCTGCAGATAGGTCACGTCCATGACCTTGTGAATCCCTACTTAGAGATGACTGGTGGAATGACTTGGACATTGCTGAACTATAGGTTGTCTATTATGGATCAAACGTTAGAGATGTCTGAAAAGAAAGCTCACTCTAGAAAGCTAGGTAAACTTCACTTCAAAAAGGTAGCGCCAAGAAAAGGGATCAATAATGACTGTAGATCTTCTTCAAGCTGAGAAACACCAGACAAGTCTGTAGAAAAACAAGCAATTTTAGTCATAAAACCCTTTATGCAGATGCAGTTTAAAAATGTATGCATCATGTTGATCTAAAAACAATTTAAGATCTCATATGGCTTTCATTATGCAACTTCAACAGATTGAAGATGCATCCAGAGCCCTATCATACATAACCTCCAGATAAAAATCTAGTTCCCCCCAGATAAGTACCAATTTTGCCTATAAATATGCACTTTTGTTTTGACGATAAATGGTGTTCAAGTACTAGATGTCTAGAGTTGTCTGTTTCAAGTCTTTATATTTAAATAGCAGGGTGCATACATCTTATGTTACTAATCTAGATTCCAGAAAAAAGACCACAACACACTAGTCATGGAACTAAGAAATGTAACTTACATTTGTTGGGAATTAAGCCTACATCACTATAGAAAATGATAGAAGGAACTTAAGAGTAGCTGATATCTGGACAAGTGTCTAATGAATGAGTTACTAAATGGGACCAAGTAATTGTTACTCAGTAAAACTGAACTACTGATATAAGACTTTTGTGAAGAAAGACAGATTTAACATTTGGTAAAAGGACACAAGACCTCTTGTTCAAGTAACAGTTTATATGTTATTAGCACCACATATGAACTGCAGCCGTATGTTTTAATACTACGCTGTGAACATGGCACATTAGTCTGCACTGTAAGATCTCAAGCCAATCAAGACCAGACCTCAACAATACTTGAACTGAGAGACCAGTTTTGCTTAAAGAAGAGAAATTCTATAGTACTATTCCAATTAAGCTAGTTGTTAAAGGACATGTATTACTTTCAGATGAATCCTGACAATAAATTACACCTACAAGTTATAATAAGATTCCCATGACACATTGATATGGCTATTCTTTTAATGGGCAGTTTTTTTCTTGCAGAGCTTATCTATCTCTTCCTATGTTAACAGTAAACATTAAAAAGCCCACTCACCTCTACCAAGTGGTCTTAAAAGAAGAGAACAGCTCAAGTACCCAAGAGTGCAAGTTCTATGAACTCCCAAGGAGAGGCCTTTGTTTACTTAGGCACTTCTGAAAATCCCACTAACTGCGGAGTCATAATACCCATCCTACTACAGAAGAATATATTAGGGATGGGACATAAGCAGTGGTAGACCACTACATCATTCAGAGGGAATATATTCCATAGCCGGTTTCCCAATTAGCAGGAAAAGTCTACAGAACCTGCAGGGAAGTGTTCAAATGTGTACATTTCCTTGGAGTTGCATATTGTGTTTCATTGGTAAGTGAAAGTGTTGAAGTCAGTATTTTAGTTTTACCAAAGAACTCAGCTACTGTTAATTTCTGTAATGATAAGATGTTATGCCACATATACACTTATATTGCCTGAAAACTTGCATTATATGTGCACTTATATCACGTACAAAGAGAGTGCAGGGGCTATTTTTAACATGCAGCTCTCAAATTTTGTTGCCTTAAGTAGTTGTTTACCATCACCCGATTCCCCAGAAGCCAGTTCTGTCACTATTATAATAAAGACATGTTTCACTGTAATAACAATATCCAATTACATTCTATCAAATTAAATGGGGGTGATGAACAAATTGAAAAGCACTGATGCAAATGTAGAGCTAGAAGAATAGTTCAGATACTGCAAATGCAGAGCAGGTGTCAATGGAAGTAGAAGAGAAAGAAAGAGCAAAGGTAAAGTGACAAACATACCATTCATGACACTGGCTGAACATAAGGATTTCTAAGCAAAATAGTATTCTAACAAGTCTGCGTCAGATGCTGGCAATCACATGTCCAGCAATAACATTGCACAAAGCTTTGAAATAAGAACTTGCGTTAACTAGAAGACAAAGTTCTTTTCAGGCTTGGAAGCAATCATTTGCCTAGAGCAACTAAACTGCTCCCAGACTAGCAGGTGCCAACATAGAACCACAGGAGAGGAGTCTATCCCATTTAATGATCAGTACTGAACCCGGCCAGCTTTTGGTGGATTATCTAGCTAGCACCTTCCCAGAAGCAAAGTGACTGCTTGTCTTTTCTGCTCAGTTGTCAGCAACAGTAGAGGTCCACTGGAATGTTTGCTATTGCTCACTACCTTTTGTTTAATTTCTTGGACTCCTGTTTGACCCAAGACCCAGTCACTGGCAAAAGTTAGTAAATAACTGTTAATTTGGTACATGAAGCTGATTGTGTGAAATCAAGGAGAGGAGATGGGATCATGATTTTTGTATATCCAGATATCCCATTGGAGATGTGCATGGATTGGCTATAATTATATAAAGACGATGAAAGACTCTTTGCAGATGTTTAGTTGCCCTGTTACTGCAATAGTTCTTAGGTAGAATTTTTCAGGCAGAGCCTTGACATTGGAAACAGTTGCTTAGATGGAGCATTGCAAGGCCTGCCTCAAATTGACCCTTGGATATAGTGGATAGGAGGAATTTTTACATTCAGTTGGAAAGCCCTAAAGTCAAAAATGGCTCTTTTTGATAATATAAACTAGTGCCAGTTTGGGGAAAAGGGGGTAGCAGCAATGGAGGTCATTTAGTGTTATTTCTTTACTTATACTTATTTAGCAGTGGACACAGGTTAAGTGCCAATTCAAATTAAGTATTGATGGTGGGGAAGACAGAGATGTCAACCTTTAGCTGCAAAGCCTTGGTATAAACTGCTCTTTATTGTAAAAGAGGTGTCAGTTTCAGCCAGTAAGAACCCTTCCACATGTTCTAGCAGGCTGGCTTTCCTATGTTTCTTTCTCTGTCTCTCTTTGGGGTGTGCACGTCTACCCCTTTTGAAGTTACTTCAAGGTAGGAAAACTGCCAAAGATATGTTTCCCTTTGATTTTTACTTTTGCAATTCCAGAACAGCTGCTTGTGGTTTTCAAGGATTTGAGATATCTGGATTTTGTGAAGTATTTTTAATTCCACGTATACATGGGCAACTTGTTTGCAAGGCTAGTTATATTCCTTACAAAAAGCAGAACTCTACACCTCTGATGTGAGTCAGCTGCCAAAAGCTTTGGATGAAATCAGACCCAGCAGCATCTGAAGAGTACCTCCTGACAGAGTTGGGCTGCCCAGCAGATGGTTTCACTGCATAGCCTGGTTTCCACACAAGCTGCGACTGCCCAGGCTTATTATGAAATCGATGTAAACCTACAAAGAAAAAGGAGATATCAGAGAACACTAAAAAAGGACACAGAACGCTATAAAGGTGTAGTGCACAGGCAGAAATTGGGTTGGGGAGCAATAAGGAAGACAATAGCAACAATATCCCATATAAACTGGGCTGATTTTACTTCTCAACTAATAGTACTTAAAAACTAATGATAAAGGAAAATGTAATAGAAGGAAATTAGAATAGATATTTTCAGAAGTTAAAACATTTTCTTAAGTTATTGGTATTAGAACTAGTGTCCTGCAAACCGTGAAGAAAATGTAAGGAAGGAAAAAGAGCTAAGCTTATACCAGTAAGAAATCATTTCCCACCTTTTCAAATTCAGAATCTCATTCAAAAGACACTCCCTCAATGCAGTTTCACTATCATGTATGAATATAAATTCTGAGGTAGTACTTGAAACCAGTAGGACTTTGAATTGAGGCACTCTTTATATGACTACAGAATAATGTATTGCAAGAACTGTGGGGAAAAAACTCACCCCCTTTTCAGTAAGAGATTAAGATTTTGCTGGAGAGTCTATGGTCAGAAATAAGTGTTCTGGTGACTCAACCGAGCTCAAAGCATGCTGGCAAATGGATATAGGCTGAGAAATTGGCAAACATAAATGGGGGACCAAATTCTCCTCAAGGCAAATGGTTACATGCCAGAATTTAAGAATTCTTTTAAGACCATGGCTCAATGGAACCTCATGCTATTTAAGGCTCAGAAGATCTACCGTTTGACCTCTAGCAGTCCCTGGAGGGAATGTGGAGAACAGGATCTCCTGTTCACATGTGATGGTTTTGTCCCACCATTAGAGATTTCTAGAGATGTATTTGAAAATGGAGAACACATGGATGGATATTTTTCTAGAATCAGAAAGAGATACATTACATAAAGAACTGATCTCCAATTTGTTATTAGGTGCCAGAAGAGACGTGGCTGCAAAGGACCAACCTAGTCCAAAGTAGGAGCATGGTCTAGAAGCGCATGGGAGAATTATGAAAAAACTGACATCTCAGAGTATCAAAGAGGGCCAACACCAGATACATTCATTAATATATGGTACCTTTTAATACAGAATATATTTCTCAGAAAGCAGCCTGATTTAGCCATTACAAAATTGATTCACTTTACCAACCGTGTCTCTCATAGGAACTTGCATTGAATTGTGTATCCCTTACTTATTGGGGGAATTAGAACATCAATCTACTGATGTGGTATTCTGCGTATGTTATAGAATACATGTTTGTGTATGCAAAGATGAAAATACTAACAAAATCATTTTTAAAGAGTAATTATTCTAAAACTGATTTAGCACTGCATCAAAACATTACTAATTCAAGTGTTACGCTTCAAGCAAATCATTCTATTTCAGTTTTGACAGAAACTCCCCACTTAATACAAGTACACTAAAATGTTGAACTTGCATGTTCCAAACACCCTCAAGAGACTATTCAGAAGTTAAACATAGCTAAAAAACATTTAACTCTTAGCCTCTCTTTCCCCCTAAAACCCACCTCAAAACCCATATTTTCCACAAAGCCTTTGCCTTAACCCCTTAATCTCAACTGTAACCATGCTTTAACACATACAATTGTTTTCACTCATTCAACCCTTGTTACAGCTTTCCCCTTTTTCTATTATCTTTCTCATTCTTGGTTTTAGATTCTAAGTTCTCTTTGGAGCAGAGACCTGTTTTTGTTTACAATAATCTAATCCATGTATTTTCATAAAGCTGTCTAATCAACCAGCTTCCTTGTCTTAAGGTGCACATTAGGTTTAGAAAAAATGAGACTATGAAATATATGGTATTCTATGATAAAAATTTAAAGCTTGTAAGCCAGCTGATTCTTTAGTGTATGTTCACCACTTAATATCCAACATAGCTCTATTAGGAGGCAACATGTTCATTTGTAGCCTATGGCCAACTCTGTCTATTTGACTAGTCAGAGGATTGCCAAATATTTAAAGCATTAAAGCATTAATTTAATAGAATTTTAACAAAGTTAATTACGAGTAACTTAGATTATAACCTAACGTAATAGAGCAGTATTTGGCTTTTACCTGGAATCCCAAATGAACTGGTAGAATAGTGTTCAGACATTATTGATATGGAGCGTGTAAAGAGAATGTTAGACCGTTAACAAAAGGCAGCGGGCATCCATTTCTAAACTGTATATATTCACCCGGAATCCTGCAGGGAGGGGCTGCCACATCCAAAAGGGTATTGTTTGTTTCACAGAATCGCTGCTCCCATTAAAAGGGGGCAGGCTGCAAGTGCTGGCACAAACAGAGCCAAAAAAGGGTCACTGAGAAACAAGGAGGAATCAGCATGCTCCAGTGAAGCCTGAGGTATGCAGAAGAACAATTTTTAAAAAAATGTCAAAGAGCCCCCCGCCCACCCACAAGAAATTCCCAATGAGGACTGAGTATGCTGACTGACCAGCCAACTACAGGATTTTGAATGTTGGATGGAGAAGAAAAACTGGGAAGAGAATGGGAGTGAGTTGACTGCTTGAGCCACTTACAGCTTATAGTACTTTTGGAGGAGAGGATGGATGGCTAGAACAGGAGCACATTTGTTGCAGGTCACACTTATATTTCATATATTTCAACTGACAAACCATGCAGCAAGCCAAGTCTTACCAAGCTACCATCATCACACATGAGAGTGAAATTTAACAAGCTTGGGATAGATGGACCAATAGACTTAAGAGGAGACAGCTTCAGATGTCCTTTCACTCAGTGGATCAGTGCAGATAATGAAGTACTACTGATATAACACTCTGAAACCTGTCAGGAAGCTGGTTGCACAATTTATGCCAGATTAAGTATTACAGTTTTTAATAGCAGTCGTCATTAGTCAAGTTAAAGTTTTAAAGGTGCCAATGATAGTGGCTAGGCCTGAGTCTGAAAGTAAGACTGACTTAGTAAGAACTGTTCCTGAAAGACCAGCTGCAACACTGGATACAGAAGCATCTGAGACCTTGAGGGGAGGTTGAACCTCATTAATGGCTAATGAGTCCTACTGTGTCACAACTTGCCAATCATTATAATCTCTTGCCTGAATTTAAAAACCAGGTTGCCTAAATCTGGCCCCAAGCCATGACAAACGCCGACAGTCCAGACTGCAGAGTGGAGGTAAGGGAGAAACTGAGCATCAACAGCCCAGGATAACATATTGACTACAAATATTTCAATTGTTACATTGGTTGGGCTCATGAAGTGAAGGAAGGATCCCCAGAAATGACAGAAAGATTACCACTCACTTGCAGGACAAACCTCACACTGGTGTCAAATACAGATATTACAAAGTTGTAAAAATGCTGTTTTGACAACTATTAAAATGTTTGGGAACTAGAATTCCAAGAATGCTTTGATGGGAACAGGATAATTTATTCTGCTTGATGGTAATTTCTAAGCATATGGAGCACTTTTTCTACTTCATTTGAAATTAACATGTTGTACTGCCATTCTTCCCCTTTAAAAAAAAATACCTAAGAGGTGAAACAAATGCCTTGTTTGTTGGATTCCCTTAGTATCCAAGAGGAGCATCAGCTTATTATTACACTAAACTGTGATAGAACAATGGCTATATATACGAGTGGCATGCCATTCGAAGAACTGCTCTGCCACTTTCTAGTCTGCTAGACCTTTTGCTAGTAGAGGAAACAAAATTAAATTTCAACCTCTGTTCTAAAACTCCAGGAAAAGGAATTTTGGAAAAAGAAATATATTTTCAAAAGTATGTCTTTTTACCATGTAAATATCATTATGTAGCTAAAGATGTGACGGCCCAGAAAAAACCAGGAAAATTTGGAAAAAACCCCAGTTTTTTTCCTTTCCCCCCCCCCCCCCAAATTTCCATTTTTCCTGTTTTTTTCAGGAAAAAACAGAAATTTTGGGGGGGAAACAGGAAAAATTGGTTTTTTCCAAATTTTCCAGGGTTTTTTTGTGCATTCACATCTTTATATGTGGCTGCTGCATATATCTTGTTTCTTGCATATCCTCTACAGAAAATGGAGAAATATAAATTCTCCGATAAAAACAAGGCCAAATTTAAAATTAGTGTATTGCTTGAATGGAATATTTGTGTTTTGTTTCAACCTGGGCAAAAGATGGAAATAAACCCGAGAACCAAGTAATCCATGTGTTTGTAAACAAAGAACACATCTCTCTGAAGACAGTACAATCTTCAGTATGTTATTTCATAAATAAGCCTATCAAGATCAATAGGATTTACCCCCAAGTAAGTGTAGATAGGATTCCAGTTGTAATCATCAGTAGGGAAGAATGCAAGACATCATAGGGCAACAGTAGGCAATATGATGCCCATGGTCACCAGTGTCCCCCGGTCACTTTCTTTGATGCCCCCCGAGATATCCTACTCCTTCCAATTTTTATTTTAAAAACTTTTATATTTCTTTACTGGCAGCTGGGATCACCCCAAAGTGAAGTGGGAGCCTCTAGCTGCTAGCATCTTAATTTCCCATGAATCCCTCTAGGCCAATTACTTATCTGTTGTGCCTAGCTGTTTTCACCCATCCAGCGGAGGGTTCGGGAAAGGGGAGGATGGGACGGCTGGGGATAAGGTTAAAAGTCAGATTGAGTATTATACTAGCTAAATCTAAGTCATCATTGTAATTAATCTTTTCCAGGTGACATGAGGCACATATTTATGCACACAGCTCTTCAGGCATGCTAAAACTAGTTTGTTAAGTTTTCAGTGCTTTCATATGTTCCCTTAAAAATATAAATAATTTAAGGGAAAAGCATGTTATTGAGCTGTCATGCCCCAATATATTTACAAGTATTCCAATAAAAATAACTGCCAGTAAAATTTTGAATTTGTTTGAATACAACATTTAAACCACACTGTCAACAGTATTTCCCCTAATAATTCAATTACTTTCAGCAATTAAAACAAATCTTATCAGATAATTCGTTTAAATTTAGCATACAACTTCCTGTTAGTTAAACAAACATGTAGGACAGATCTCCATTTATTTAAGGAAGAAAAAAAAATCCAATTGAAAAGGTTCCAGAAAACTCATAGCACTGGTTGTAGTCCTAGTTTGAAGTGCTGCAATATATATTGCCATTTAATGGGCATTAAAATGGTAAATGCAGTTCAGTGTAAGCGATTGAGGCAAAAACTTTACATGTATTCTGATTGGACCTAAGGTGGTGGTGTATAGTTCGATGAAATGGAACTGAAAATAAACTGCATATATCATACTGCCTTTATGCAAATCCATGGTGCAATCACTCTCGGAATATCGTATACAGTTCTGGTCATCGCACCTCAAAAAGGTTATTGTAGACTTGCAGAAAAGGGCAATCAAAATGGTCAAGGGCCTGGAACAACTTTGAGGAAAGGTTACAATGTTTGTTTAACTTAGAGAAACAGCGAGTGAGGGGAGACGTGAAGGAGATGTACAAAATTATACATGATGTGGAGGAAGTGGGTATGGATACATTTTTCTCCCTCTCTCAAGATAGAAACTGGGGTCATTTCATAATACTGACTACAGATTCAGGATAGATAATAATAATAATAATAATAATAATAATAATAATATATTTATTTATTACCCGCCTCTCCCCCCGGATCGAGGCGGGGAACAACATCATCACAAAACACACAAAACTAACCAAAAATACACAAAACCAATACATCATTAAAATACCAATAAAACGCCAATAAAACACTTAAAATTCATCTGGGTAGGCCTGCCGGAAGAGCTCAGTCTTTATAGATCGTTTAAATTCCTGAAGACTGGTAAGTTCACGGATCTCTCCCGGCAGGTCATTCCATAATCTGGGATCGGCAGAAGAGAAGGTCCTCTGGGTAACAGTTGTCAGTCTAGTTTTTGTTGACTGTAATAAATTCTTCCCAGAGGACCTAAGCGTGCGGGGCGGATTGTATGGGAGAAGGCGATCCCGCAGGTAACCTGGACCCAAACCATGTAGGGCTTTAAAGGTAATGACCAACACTTTGCACTTCGCCCGGAAACTAACTGGCAGCCAGTGGAGAGATTTCAAAACTGGTGTAATATGGTCACCCCTAGGTGTACCAGTGACCAACCCGGCTGCCATATTTTGAACTAGTTGAAGTTTCCGGACTAGGCACAGAGGTAGCCCTATGTACAGCGCATTGCAGAAGTCGAGTCTCGAAGTTACCAGCGCGTGCACTACCGTCTTTAAGTCTTCCAACTCTAGGATGGGGCGCAGCTGGCGTATCAGCCGAAGTTGATAGTAGGCACTCCTGGCCGTTGCATCTATCTGGGATGTCATTTGGAGCGACGGATCCAGGAGCACCCCCAAGCTGCGAACACAGTCTTTCAGGGGGAGTGCAACCCCATCCAGAACTGGTTGACACACCTCCAAACCCAGATTGTGGCCTTTGACAGCGTGCACCTCCGTCTTGCCTGGATTCAGCTTCAGTTTGTTTTTCCTCATCCAGCCCATTACCGCCTCCAAGCATTCATTCAGAGGAGACACACTATCCTTAGCCGATGCTGTTCTCAGAGGCATAGAGAAATATATTTGGGTGTCATCAGCATACTGATAGCACCCCGCCCCA
The DNA here is from genome assembly GCA_029215795.1 of Anniella stebbinsi. Taxonomy (NCBI): domain Eukaryota; kingdom Metazoa; phylum Chordata; class Lepidosauria; order Squamata; family Anniellidae; genus Anniella; species Anniella stebbinsi. The sequence continues at coordinate 124,769,992 of JARDYH010000003.1, read as the reverse complement.
TGCCTCCGGATGATCTCTCCCAGCGGTTTCATGTAGATGTTAAACAGCATTGGGGAAAGGATAGCACCTTGTGGTACACCACATAGCAGCTCCTTCTTTGAGGAGCAACTATCCCCAAGCATCACCATCTGGAACCTGCCTGAGAGGTAGGACCGGAACCACTGAAGCACAGTGCCCCCGAGTCCCAATCCCCTCAGGCGTTCCAGAAGGATACCATGGTCAATGGTATCGAAAGCCGCTGAGAGGTCCAGAAGTACCAACAGGGACACACTCCCCCTGTCAATACTCAAGCGTAGATCATCCACTAAGGCAACCATAGCAGTCTCAACTCCATATCCTGCCCTGAAGCCGGTTTGAAATGGGTCTAGAAAATCTGTATCATCTAAAACTGCTTGGAGTTGGAAGGCAACCGCCCTCTCGATCACCTTGCCCAGAAACGGAAGGTTCAATACTGGTCTGTAATTATTAAGGTCCAGGGGATCCAGGGAGGGCTTTTTAAGAAGCGGCCGTAATACCGCTTCTTTTAAACAAGATGGAAAACTCCCCTCCCTGAGAGATGTATTAATGATATGTTGTAATTGTAATCTAATTACATCTCCTCCCTGGGCGACCAGCCAAGAAGGGCAGGGATCGAGAGGGCAAGTCGTCCTCCTCACTCGTCCAAGCAGCTTGTCCACGTCCTCAGTACTCACCAACTGAAACTGATCCAGTGTAATTCTACTCGCGGAGTTGCTGGACACTCCATTGTCAGCCTCTGCTACAACGATGACATCTAAGTCGGCTCTTATCTGAGAGATTTTATCTGTAAAATGGTCGTTAAAAGCATCACAGCGAACTGCCGAAGGCTCTAAAATCGGGTTCAGGGGAGAAGGTGGCTGAGTTAGACCCCTCACCACCCTGAACAGTTCTGCTGGACGTGAATTCGCAGACGCAATGCGTGCAGAGAAGAAAGCTTTCTTCGCTGCGCGTATTGCCACCCCATAGGAACGAAGATGTTCTCTATGTCGTGTCTTATCGGATATAAGTCGTGTTTTCCGCCATCGGCGCTCCAGTCGTCCTTTCCGCTTCAACTCCCGGAGTTCTTTTGTATACCAGGGTGCCCGATTAGAAGCGGGTCGGAGAGGACGTTTGGGGGCGATCGTGTCAATAGCCCTAGTTAGGTCTTGATTCCATCTATTGACCAGGGCTTCTACAGGATCGTCGATGATACCAGCCATAGAACCCTCCAAGGCCTTCTGGAATCCAGAAGGATCCATCAGCCTTCGAGGACGGACCATCTTAATAGGTCCGCCACCCCTGCAGGGGTGGGTGGTAGCTGTGATACTAACCCTGACCAGAAAGTGGTCTGTCCATGACAATGCAGAGGTATTTGTTACCTCCGCCCACAGATTCGGAGCTGAAAACAGCATCTAGGGTGTGACCTGCTGAATGTGTAGTTCCAGAGACCAATTGGGATAGGCCCATGGTTGTCATGGATGCCATGAACTCCCGAGCTGCACCTGACAAACCAGCCTCGAATGGGATGTTGAAGTCGCCCAGGACCAAAAGCCTAGGCGAATCCAACACCAGCTCCGAGACCAGTTCCGTGAGCTCGGCCAGGGAGTCTGATAGGCAGTGGGGTGGCCGGTAGCACATAGTTAAACTGTGGAATTCACTACCATAAGATGTAGTAATGGGCATTATCAACTTGGATGGCTTTAAAAAGAGATTAGATAAATTCATGAAGGATAAGGCTATCAATGTGTACTGGTCATAATGGCTATATAGTACCTCCAGTATCGGAGATAGTGCGCTGTATATGTGTTGTTAGGGAACAAACGCAGGAGGGCGCTTTTCCACTCATGCTCTTCTTGTGGGCATCCAACAGCATGATTGGTCACTGGGTGAATGCTGAACTAGATGGACCCTTGGTCTGATTTAGTATAGTACTTATCAGTATTGTGCTTCTTGTTACAGAAAGAACTCTGCTAGCTTACCCTCGCTGCAACCACTCCAAGTTAGCAGAGTACTGTTACCAGCTCCAACTCATGGGGCTACTTTACTAAAGAACATTTACTTGAGCACTTTGATAATGTAATAATGATTTATATGTGTGAATGGCTGTAGTCTCACTTATAACTACATTTGTCAGTTTCACATAAGATTTGTCACAGTACATTCTGTGGACACTTAACACCATCACCCCTAGATCTTAAAAAGTATACCACAGGGCCTCAAACCCAGCTGACTTATGTCTAACTCTCAGCAAGATGGTCAATCTGTATCTGGGCTGAACAACTTCAAATTCCAAGTGGGGGTTCCTCCATCCAATATGTGTATCTGGGCACTAGAAAAGAACTGAAGCGACCAGGAGAAAGATTCTAGCTTAGTCTGCTTACTAACACGCTAGTTTCTATGTGCAGTTAAAAGGCAAGAGGTTGTATAAGCAGCCCACACCAGCATTCTAAAGTAGTCCAGTACATAGGATGACCATCTCACTGAGAACGAATTACATTTTCCCACAAGAAATCATTGGCATGGTCTTAGAGTAGCGATTCAATAAACTAAGATTTGGAAGTCCATTTTAATGTTGTAATGTTGGTGTTTGTAATGTTTGAGTTTTATCTATGTTTCTAAATAATAAAAAACTTTAAAAGAAAAATAAATAAACTAAGATTCGTTTGCACACAAAGGCAGGATCGGAAAATAAATAAATCACAGTTTACACCAAAGCTTTCTAGGACAAAGAAGCAGTGGCCGTTAAGAACAAGCAGTTCTTCCAAGTACTTTTCAAACAATAGGAATAGATCTGGACGTAAACATCCTTGAACACCGCGGAACGTGCTTCTGGGTAAGCATACAGAGGCCATGATTGAATGAAGCTGGTAAATGCACCCAGTAAAGAACACCGCTTCCCCTTAAAAAAAAAAAAAAACTAAAATAAAATAGCACTCTCCTGTATCGAAGTAGCCAATGACGTAACTAGAAGACACCACTTTTACGGACCAAGACGCACTAGTGAGATCGGGAAGAGGCAACTGCGGCCTACATATAAAAGACCGCGGAGGAAACAAAAAGGCACCGAGAAGGCAGCCGAGGGAGCCCATAGGAGACGCTTCCATGGCTTTTGAGACCCGCGCATGCGCACGACCATGCCTCGGGCTCCGGCGCCACGGCCTACTCCTGGGCCCGCGAATGGGGGCACGACCACCCCACAGGCTCCAGCCCCACGGATCCTCTCCCCCCCCGGTGTGCTCATGCGCGCGAACGGGCCTCTGGCTCTAGCGCCACCGTTTCGCCGATTCCCTCCCCCCGCCCACCGGGTTTCCAACGGTCCAGGTCGAATGGCGCAGGAAAGAAGCTTCCGCGGCCTGGCAGGAATAGATCCCGCCCGGTTATGCCACTCCTACCTCAGTCAGCAATTGAGTCTTTCACTTATTTGCCGTCACCGCCACAAACATAATCTGAAAAGGGAACAGGGGAGGAGGGAGGGGGGAAAGAAAAAGAGCACTCCAAGGCGAAGCTGCGTAGATTTCACTCCCACACCGCTCGCATCAGACCGCTAATCCAACTATAACGCATGCGCCGTCTGGCCAGCGGAGGGCGAGTTTCACGCGCATGCGCCTCGCTCTTCTTCCGTTCGCGCGCGAGACCCCTGGCCCCGCCCCGATTGAGAAAAGCTAAACGTTTTGATTTCTCGCATCTTGCGTGCGTCTTTGCTCTTGCCTACGTCTGCCTCTCGTCGAGGGCGAAACACGCTAGGACGGAGAGGAGTGCTCACTGCCTCCCTTTCACCCCTTGGAGTTACCCCCGCACTTCCCCCCCACTAGAGCCAGGGATACCTCTTATGGTCTGTTGGGAATTCTCACGTCCGTCCGTTGGTAGGAATTTTTTTTAAAAAAAGGGAGTGAAGGAACCCGGAAGGTTCATCTATACACTATAGGGCGTTCTGTTTCCCTATCTCTATGGCAGCCCCGGCAAGAGCGCCTCGTTCAGGAGGCGGTTTCTTCTGAGTGGGCGGAGCGAGTTCTACTCTCCTCTCAAGAAGGTAACTGACGTGGCGCTTTGGGGTTGGTGAAGTAGGCGGCCAGGTCGGCTTTAGCTCCTACTGGAAGGAAGACGCGAAAGGAGGTAGGGGGCTGGCCGGAGGAGGAAAGGAGGGCGTTTGGGCAGCTGTTTTTCTTTTGCGGCTTCGGAGGAAATTAAGAGTTCTGCTTCCTTCCTGAAGAAGGGAACTCTGCCAGCAGCGCCCCCCACGATTAAGCTGCGGGGCTCTTGTTCACGTCCTCCGATGGTACCTTGCCTTGCCTTGCGCCGGGGCCAAGGAGCCCCCCCCCAGCTTGGGGCCCTCCAGATGTTTTGGGCCACAACTCCCATCAGCCCGAGCCAGCATGAGCCATGGCTGGGGATTGTGGGAGTTGTAGTCCAAAACATCTGGAACGTACAAGGCTGGGGGAGGCTACTTCGTATCTCCCACTGAGGAGCGTGTGTGTGTGTGTGGGGGGGGGGGGTTGTCAGCTTATGCCTGGGTCGACTCACTTCAGACTGCAGGTGAGCTCCCCTCCATAAACAAGCAACGGCATCTGGAAAACCGGCGTCTCAAGGGGAAGGCTAAAGCCTCTCCTCGCCTGGCATCAGTTGTCTTCCATGGGTGTGTGGAGAAGCATTCACTTGTCTGCAGGGGTGCAGCCCAGACCCAAGTTGACCACCTCGCTTAGAGCCTAGCTGAGGAAAACAGGTGTGTGTGTGCTGGAGTCTGAGATAGGGTGACCATGTAGAAAGGAGGGCAGGGCTCCTGTATCTTTAACAGTTGTACAGAAAAGAGGATTTCAGCAGATGTCATTTGCATGCATGCAGCACCTGGTGAAATTCCCTTTTCATCACAGCAGTTAAAGCTGCAGGAGCCCTGCCTTCTATTGTAACTGGTCAAGAGTGCAGCTTTAACTGTTGTGATGAAGAGGGGATTTCACCACGTGCTGCATCCATACAAATGACACCTGCTGAAATTCACTTTTCAATATAACTGTTAAAGATACAGGAGCCCTGTCCTCCTTTTCATATAGTCACCCTAGTCTGAGGTAAACCTCACCCCTTGCACCTGTCTCGGCCAAATTCCTTTCAGGTTTTGGAGAGAAGGTGCAGAAAAGTAAACGGTAGGCAGGGAGCGGTTTTGCTATCCTCACATCTGTGCCCTCTTCTTTTTACATGATCAGAACCAGTCTGTGCTGTTGTTGAGCATTGGACTGATCGAATGTGGGTTAAGTATGCTCAAAGCATTACTATTATGAGAACCATAAAAAAGAGGTTTATTGACAGGTCTGATACTTATGCTAATTAAAAGAACAGCAACAAAAAGTAGCTGTTGTCAGTTGAGGCTGGTGGTTCCTATGCCATTGGGGCAGTGAACCCACTCTAGGTATCTGACCAAACTCTAAAGGAGCTCTCTAAAGTGCTGAATCCTATCCCCAAATTGAGTTCAGGGCCTAGGCAGCTCCTTTAAAGTTCTGGCTTGTTCTGACTGAAACCCAGAGTGGATTCACTGCCTCTATGTTCACTGGTGACATAGGACCACCAGCCTCCACTGGATGTTGTTGTGAACAGTTAATTTCTTTAAAAGGTAATGAATGAATGAATTTTAATTATAGTCTTAGTTCACCCTTCCCCCAAAGAACTCAAGGTTTGTACAGAGTCTCCTCCACCCCTATTCTCACAACGACCCTGTGAGGTAGGTTATGCTGAATGTGTGTGACTGTCCCATCATTGCCTAATGAGGTGAGCTGCCATCTACACACAGTGACATTCTTGGGATATTTGAAAAAAGTTGACTGCAGTCAAATAATGGAGGGGGGCGGCGATTGATCAGATATTGTTGATCCCCTAACCCTGGCTCATGTCTCAATATATGGTTCTACTGCCATCACATTTAGAATGTGCTATACATTGGCAGATGGCTCCTATGTACTGTGCTGCCGGCTGTTGTATTTTCTTTACTTTGCAGGCTTGCATTGTGATCCCTTTCTTCATTTGCTGAGAGCTTCACATTTAGAATTAACAGACTGCTGGAAATTAATGTTTGGGGGACACTTATTCTGCTCCTGCCCATTCCCATTATTATTAGCCTACTAGTGAACATGCCATATAAGGTCAGCATGTTACTAATTTTTGAAATATATTAATATTTATAGTGCAACCCCATGAATGTTTCAACAGCATCTCCTCCCTCCCATCATGCTGGAAGTTGTAGGGGCAGGGGCATGCTGGGAGTTGTTATATTTTTTCTGTCTAAGCATGCATGAGATTGCACCTTAATGTTATAGACATAGGGTGGTGGCTAACTAGTGTCCCTCTGCTAATGGAAGGCATCTGTCAGCAAAACAGGGAGCAAGACAATTTTCAGGTATCCCACCTGCAACCCCCTACAAATCTGCTCTGAAGAGATGGAGGACCCTCTTGAGTAGATCAGAGGATTGCAGAGGGATGGAATTGCAAAAAATACCTGCTGGCAGTTAGACACTACTTGGATTTTGCCCATATAAAGCAATTTACAACAACAAACAATCATGGCTTCATAGATACAAAGCACTTAAACGCAAAAACAGGAGCAGATCAAATGTAGGAAAACATCTTGACGAGTTCTGCAGTGTAACTCTTTCCTATGCTATGAAGTAACATCAGAAATCCTGGGCCATGTCACAGAAGCCACCATTGCTGTGGTTTCTGCAAGGGACAGTGCTTCCCTGCAGCAATTGTCACGCTACATAATGAAGCTTGAGAAGTTGAGGGGCCTTTTGATATCCTAGTGTGGTCATTTAGTTTTGAAGATGTAAGATGGGGAGTATTTGTGTCAGCATCTTGAGTAAATCACGTTCATAAGGCAGCAATAATAGTGTCATGCCGGCCTGTTGCTCTTATGCCGCTTGCTCTGCTTATTGCTGTGCGTACTTTAAAAATCGTTTGGTTAATATTCCTTCTAGTGTGTTTCTCCACATCTCGTTGATTTTCATTCCCTTGTTTATAGCTCTTGATATTTTTTCCCTTGGTTGTTAGTAAGCTGTGTAGTATCCCCGAAAGTATTATGGTTTTACTGTGGGGCTATAAAAAGATATTGTGGGAGAGATTTCCTCCTTCTCTCCTCCGTCCCAGCACCCAGCTCTTTTTTCTATATGACGCAGTGTTTCTTTGAGGCAATTAAGGACTGGGATGTTGTCCAGAAGTTATGGAAGCATTTCAAAACAAACTCCCTTTTAAAACATTAACAATGGCATTGATTATCCTCACAAGTAAGTATGCAGACTGGGAGGCTTGCCTGCCTCTTCCTTTTCTATCACATCATCCAAGAAAGATCTCACAAATTTTGCTTGGCTGTGGTTGCCACTGACGTTGCCCCCTCCACCCCCATCCTTTGACACTCACAAATAATTTGGGAGAGAGGCTGGGTTGGTCTTTCACTTTGTGCCAGGGTCTGTAGATATTTAGGCGCTGCAAGAGAGATTCTTGCTGTGTTTGAGTGTCTCCAAAGCCTGGCACAAAGTGACAGTGGCCCCTGGCACAAGTTCTCAGTATACACGAGGAAACTTCGGGGAGGCTTAGATTCTGTGACCTGGTCTGCATGTAAGAACAACCCAGAGTATGACCTGGTTCACACGTAACAACAACCAAGAGTGTGGGTTGAGTCTGGGTTATTGTTGATCATGGGTTGTTGTTACATGTGAACCCTGCTCTATGGATTAACTTTGGGTTGTTAAACAAAAGCAATCCAGAAAGGGAACCCATGGTTTACTTTTGGGTTGTGAACTCCTTGTTGTTTGTGGTTAACAACCTGTAGTTATCCCATTGTGCAGGATTCACCCATAACGACACCCCATGACAGCAGCTGGAACGTTGCAGCAAATCATGAGTTAATTGACTCATGACTTGCTACCATTACATGCAATCTGCTTCATACTCAACCCATACTGTGGGATGTTCTTACGTGTGAACCAGGCCATTCTCTTTCACCTGGAATGAAGTGAGACACACACACATGCCCATCTCCAGCAGGTTTGCACCAATGCATGGAACATTTTACGCTGGGTATCCAAGAGGTGAGAGATGCCACAAAGAGATTTATCCTTTCCACTGGCCATCCGGCAATCATGTTTCTGGTCCTCAGTTCAGAGGTTTGTACTTCATTGACACTGTAAGTTAATCTTTGGGTTGGTCTCCACAATGGGACATCCTTGGTGTCATCATGTTATTGGGCAGTGGGGAATTAAAACCCTGGTGTCACCAGGATGCCAGCTGGTACAAAAGTGCAGCTTCTTCATACCTTGGCTTGCCGCTCCTCTTGGCACTATGTGTCTAAGGTTCTTAGGGGAGGAGAAGGCATCTGTGTCATAGCCTGAATTGACCTTAGAAGCTCCCTTGAATTACAGTCCAGTCTGCTGACTAATTCTACCTCTTGCTTATCTGGTGCTGCACTCTCCTCACTTCCCTGCCTTAGTGACAGCTCTGAGATACAGCTGCCACTGAAAAAACATTGGCTTTCCAAAGCTAGCTCTGGGGCATACCAGGGAAAGGAGGATTCATCCTGTCCCTCATGTTCTATCCTGACCTTTCCATCTGTCTTCTCTGCAGCTGGGAAGGAACAGACAGCAGAAGTGAGGCAGTGCTTCTCATGTGTGAGCTATGTGTGTGCATGCTAATTTAAGCTAGTGCAGCGATAGTGATGCAATATGGAAAGGCAAGTTTTCTGTTTCTCCTAAAACCTTTCAAACCCTTTCCTAGCCTCAGTGAAGCTTTTTCACATTGTTTTGCTGGTGAGGAATCCCTGAGTAGAATCCCAGAGGAGATAAGAACAGACTGCACAGGTTCTGGACTTGCAAATGCTAGTAGCACACATGCTTGTAATTCCAGGCACAAGCTCTCTGAGTTTAGGTGTAGCAGTAACTGTGCCGGAGGGAAACTGCCTTTGTACAGCATGCTGCAGGACACACCTCCCCATGGATTTAGTTCTCAGAAGACAAGGCAAGGGTTTTAAGCACTTTATTAGATGAGTAGGTAGGCAGTCTGGTGTCTTCCAGATGTGTTGGACTAAAATTTCAGTCAGCCCCTTCCAGTATGGCCAATGGCCAGGGATGGGGGGGAGTGTACCCCCCAGATGTTTTGTACTATAGCTCCCATCATCTCTAGCCTGCACAGTCAGTGGCCAGGGGTAATGGGAGTTGTAGCCAAAATATCTGGAATGCACTGTGTTACCCACCCCTGCTTTACAGGAATGTCAGTGAAACCCAGTGTTCTATACAAAGTGGCCAGAATAATAGGTTAGAACAGATGATGTATGCTTGGAACAGTGGTCCTTGGGCTGGTGTGCACGTTTGGAATTTTGAGGGAGTGTCATGAACACTCTCACAAAATGGCTGCCATTGGGCAGGCGGTCTTACCCATTCATAATGGCTGCTATAGTGGACTTTGTTAGTTATAAAACACTCATTTCTCAGAAGATTGCCAAAAGAAAAGTAATTTGCTGAAGAACCTAACTACAAAGTGGAGGTGGCGTCTGAGCTCCTAAACACAAAACCACTCTTTTGAAGTTAAATAAAGATGGCACTGGAGGGCAGTCCCTTGTTTGCAGCATGCCAGTTTATCCTTTATAATTAAAAAAAATCTTAAGAAATAAAAGTCAGGAGGAGCAAAGATCCTGGTGGGCCCAAAGGGAGGTGTCTTCCTGGTCCATTGATGTCTATGGGCACCAAGTTGGAAACCGCAAGCTTGGAGAAATCTTTTATTATGTATCCTTCACCACCCAGTTTAGGAGATTCAGCTCCTCCTCCTCCTCCTCCTCAAAGAATGAGATAACTGAGGCTGCGACCACCATTCCATTTGCACAGACACACCTGTAGCTGTGTGGGAAAGAGCCACAAGAGAGGAAGAAAAGGAAAGAAAAGATTTAGGGAGAAAGAAGAGAGCAAGAAGGAAGCAGAAAGAAGGCTGCTACCGAGGAAGAGGGAGAAAACGGAGGATAACGAAAGCAACAGAACGAAAAGAAGGGGCAAAGGTGAGGAAGCGGTGGCAAGCAATATAATTTTGCAGGGGGATATTGAAACATGGCTGATATGTGAGTATTAAAGCATTTTTAATTTTCAAAATGTTTTACAATCCTTATTGTGTTTGCCCTTGCATCGATCCTAGGAGGTAGGTCATTATTCCAGCTTTGCAGGGAGTTGAGAGTGTTGTACCTGATGCTGCTCAGTGTTGGCTTCATGACAAGGGTCCCCTCTACAAGGATTCGCTTTTGCGCCCGGTTAGGCGATTATGCGCATAATCGCAGAAGCGCATTTACACCTAATCCCGCTGCACGAGAGGCAGCGAGAGGCGGCGAAGCGCATTAACAGATGACCAAAATGCGCTTTACAAGTAGTTAATGCGCATAAGCGCTTGTTCACATAGTCAAAATGCGCTTTAACGGCCGGAGCAAAATAAAACTCGCTATTTAACGCGCATTCGATAATGCGCATAATCGGAGAGATAACGCACCTCTACGCCCGATTTGCGCTCCGTTCTTGTAGAGGTAAATTTTTAAAAGCGCCTTGAAAGAGCTTTAAACCTCTCTTGTAGAGGCAGCCAAGGTTGCTTGCTGTGCAGTCTGGTCCTGCAGAACTACCTACCATCGATAATGACTGAAGTCACTGCGGTGGCCTGTAACCTGTTGCTTCTGTTGTCTCCGTGTTTGCTGAAAGCAGAAGTAATTTTCAGCGAGTGATAGAGAGCACAGTCATTATCCTGCCAGCCAAAGTCGGGGTGGGAGGCCATCTGTGTTCTTAATCATATTTAAGAAGAGAAGCCACTTAAACATGTACATGCTTGTATATTATACATTTTCCCGAACATACAAAGGAAAGCAAAATACTTTAACCCACTTGTTGGGTCAGCATGGATTGTGCCATATACATTATTCAGTGTACACCTATTTTATAGACCAAGGGTGCAGTTCTGTGGAGATGGCCATCAGCTTCCGAACTTGGAGGCTTACGGCCATCCAGTGCAGAGCAGGGGGTGCAGCCCAGGCGATCTTTGCCTTCGTGCTCCTATTGCTCTGCATTTCAGATAGACAAGAGGGGAGGAAAGGATACTGGGGGAGGCCAGAGGATTCCTTGTAAGCCAGCGTACTCAGTCTCTTCCCTGCCCATGGGAACGCTCCATTTACATTGCCCCCAAGATTGGTTATGTCCATGCCGGCTGGGAGGGGGAGGGGAGCTTAGTCTCCTTGTTCCGTTCTTGGATGCAAGAATCCAAACTATCCTATGTCCCCTCCCTGCTATCTAGGGACCATAGGATTGCTATCAAAATCAATTTACACATTAATGGTATAAGTTTCGCCTAAAGGCACAGTCTAGGCCGAATAAAATCGGTAGTGGTTTTGCTGTTGATTGAATTGCTTCCTGTGAGTTTAAATGCAGCTTTTCATCATTTTTCCAGAAGATTTACTCATACGTTGGCGCCTTTGGGACTAGAGCTTCAGGGATGTAAACTCGGAGGGGTAGTATTTGTTGCTATGGGGCAGTTTTACAGTCTGCGGAGTATTGCTAGTCAGTAACATTGTTCTACGCTGTGAAAGTAATATTAACGTGATGAAAATGGTGAGGGATATTTATTAATCAGCTCTCTAATTTCAGGTTGCAATGTCTCACAGCATCTGTTCCTGGTCCATTGCAGTGAAGCTCAATTTGGTGGTCTTGCTGCTTTTTGTAACAAGTTTCTCTTTATGTCTAAATGACAGAGTAGCAGTAAGTATCTTTATTAGTTGAATATTGAAGTAGGCTGTTCAAGGAAACTTAAATTATCTGAATATATTGGTGTTGGCAGAATGGGTTTAGCCTTATATATTCTTTCAGAGGACAATCTCTGTTTTTTTAGCACAGTGGGAAATGCTGTGTTTTCAATGTAAATATTTAATCATATTTAATCGGGCTTTTAAAAGGCCTTCTAATCAGTATAAAAGTTTGTAATGTGTGGATTTTTTCACCAGTAAAATAACCTATTTATAATTCTAAAACCAAAGTATATCTTATTTTCAAAGGAGTTTGCATTGACGAAAAAAGAAGAGAGTGATTTGAATGAACAGAATAGAAAAGAATTGGTGGAAGAGGAGGAGGATTTTGATTCTGAAGACCTTGAAGTATTTTCCCCAACAAATCAGTGGCAGACAGTCCTGCCTGGTAAATTAAATACGACTAATTATACATAACTTTTGAAATAATATTCTGTCTTACTCAAGAGAAACTGCATAGAGTTAGATATTGGCTACACTTCACTATGAGCTAAAAAATAGGGTGACCATATGGAAAGGAGGACAAGGCTCCTGTGTCTTTAACAGTTGTATAGAAAAGGGCATTTCTGCAGGTGTCATTTATAAGCATGCAGCACCTGGTGAAATTTCCCCTTCATTGCAACCGTTAAAGCTGCAGGAGCTATACTAGAGAGACCAGATACAAAAGAGGGAAGGGCTCCTGCAGCTTTAACTGTTGTGATGAAGAGGGAGTTTCACCAGGTGCTTCATGCGTACAAATGATACCTGCTGAAATTCCCTTTTCTATACAACTGTTAAAGATACAGGAGCCCTGTCCTTCTTTCCAGATGGTCACCCTACATTAACTCGTTTTATGTACTTTCAATTTGTTTTTTTTGGGGGGAATATTATGATAGTATGAGGACACTTGTAGGTAAGTGGAAGGAGAGTTTGAGTATATAAATGGAAAGAATGTGTCTAAAGGATTTGAGGGAGGAGCAATGTGTCATACCGAGCACGGAAGCTCCTCTCCAGATGCAGCCTTCAGACAATACCGTAAATGTTTTCAAATATCTATTCACAATGAGAAGGACAATCAAAGAACGCATACAAATGACACATGCTGAAATTTCACTTTCGATACAACTGTTAATGATACAAGAGCCCTGTCCTCCTTTCCATATGGTCACCCTACAAAAAACAACTGTAAAGGAATGCCAGTAATGTTCAGTTTAATCCCAGTTCTGACAGGTACCGCTTATGTCTCTTGGCCAGTTTTGGATTCTCCTTATTTGTGGAGAAATCTGTTTCTGAAAACTTAACAACTTAATCTTTCTGCTAGCAGGCAAATGCGTTTTTATTTAAGCGGGCCTTTGACATGTAGGCAGGCCTGTTTGGTTGGATGCTGTTTTTATTCTGTTATTGTTGTGCTTTTAATTGTGTTTTAATGCATTTGTTTTATTATCACTTTAATCAAGTTGTATTTATGACGCCTTGAGCACCATTTTTCTTGGCAGAAAGGCGGGGTACAAATCAAGTAACCAACTAACTAAATAGATGAATGAATGCAAAGGAAATAATACAGCAAATGTAATTTGCTTACATAAATCTACTTAAAACAGTCAAGTGACAGAAGTAAATAGCTAAAGTATGAAATAATGTAGTGAGCATTTAAAAGAGCCCTATTGATAAGCATATATAGTCTACAATTTTGTGCTGTGTCAAAAAGGATGTGCTTAAAAAGAGGAATGACAACTTCCCCATTTTCTAAGGGTTCAATCTAATTTACTTGGATAAAATGTCTAAAGCTGATCTTTACTGCTGCCATTTTAATTTGGAAATAGTGGGATTGCCATACCTCTTTGTTTTAAGTAAAGAAAAACAAATAATCAAGAGGGATGAATGTCACAGCTAAATGGTTTGTACACCTTGGGTGCATAGACAAGTTTAAAGGTGATTTTATACAATTTTTGTTCACCTCTTTTTGGTTTAAGTAATTGTGTTTTTGTTAGGCTTTCAAACTTTATTTGGTAGATTAATCAACCAAAGTTTCTGTTGATTAATTGATGGGGGCAATTTTAATAAATGAGGGCAAACATTAGTTAGGTGAACAGCAGAACCAAAATAGCCAGTGTTACTCAAGAGAAACTGCATAGAGTTAGATAAAGGCTACACTTCACTATGAACTCAAAAATAGGGTGACCATATGGAAAGGAGGACAAGGCTCCTGTATCTTTAACAGTTGTATAGAAAAGGGAATTTCTGCAGATATCATTTGTATGAATGCAGCACCTGGTGAAATTCCCTCTTCATCACAACCGCTAAAGCTACAGGAGCTATACTAGAGAGACCAAATACAAAAGAAGGCAGGGCTCCTGCAGCTTTAACTGTTGTGATGAAGAGGGAATTTCACCAGGTGCTTCCTAATATTATACAATCTGTTTTCATTGCCGCAATTATGATCTATCACCAAATGAAAAAACGGTGGACTCCAAAACCTTCCTTCAATATAACCTGTTATAGTTGTTATAGAGTGGTTGCGGGCCATCTCCAGACACTCTTGGATGAGGCTGATTATCTGGATCCATTTCAGACCAGTTTCAGGCCTGGCTTTAGCACGGAAACAGCCTTGGTCACCCTGTATGATGACTTATGTCGGGAGAAAGACGGGGAAGTGTGACACTGTTGATTCTCCTTGATCTCTCAGCGGCTTTCAATACTGTTGACCATGGTATCCTTCTGGGATGACTGGCTGAGTTAGGAGTGAGAGGTACTGCACTGTAGTGGTTCCGCTTCTATGTGGCGGTGTCGGGGGGGGAAGGCTCCAGAAGGTAGTGCTTGGGGAACATTTCTCGGCCCCATGGACTCTACAGTATGGGGTCCCACAGGGGTCAGTCTTGTCCCCCATGGTGTTTAACATTTACATGAAACCGTTGAATGCAGTCATCCGGAGTTTTGGAGTGCATTGTCATCAGTATGCTGATGACACACAATTCTATTTCTCCTTTTCATCTTCATCAGGTGAGGCTGTGGATGTGCTGAAACGGTGCCTGGTTGCGACAATGGACTGGATGAGGGCTAGCAAACTGAAACTCAATCCAGACAAGACTGAGATGCTGTTAGTGGGTGGTTCTTCTGATCAGATAGAGGGTGTTCAACCTGTTCTGGATGGGGTTGCACTCCCCCTGAAGGAGCAGGTTCGTAACCTGGGGGTTCTCCTAGAACCATCTCTGTCACTTGAGGCTCACGTGGCCTCAGTGGCATGAAGCACCTTCTACCAACTTCGGTTGGTGGCCCAGCTATGCCCCTATCTGGATAGAGATAACCTTGCTTCAGTTGTCTATGCTCTTGTAATCTCCAAGTTGGATTACTGCAATGCGCTCTATGTGGGGCTGCCTTTGAAGACGGTTCAGAAGCTGCAGCTTGTGCAAAATGCAGCGACCAGATTGATAACAGGAACCAGAAGGTTTGAACATATAAGACCTACTCTGGCCCGTTTGCATTGGCTGCCTGTACGTTTCCAAGCCCAATTCAAGGTGCTGGTTTTAACCTATAAAGCCTTACGCAGCTTGGGACCACAATACCTGGTGGAACGCCTCTCCCGACACAAACCTACCCATACACTATGATCAATATCTAAGGTCCTCCTCTGGGTGCCTGCTCCAAGGGAAGCTCGGAAGATGGCAACAAGGGAGAGGGCCTTTTCAGTGGTGGCCCCCAAATTATGGAATTGTGGAATGATCTCCCCGACGAGGCTCGCCTGGCGCCAACATTTTTTCTTTTAGGCACCAGGTCAAGACTTTTCTCTTCTCCCAGGCATTTAACAGCGTATGTTGAGGGTTTTTGTTGTTGTCATTTGACCCAGAATAGTTGTTTTAAATGGATATTGTATTTATAATCTGTTTTTATGCTTTTTATGGTTTTTAAATGTTGTATATCGTTTTTTAAATCTTCAATGTGTTTAATTTTTGTAAACCGTCCAGAGAGCTTTGGCTATGGGGTGGTATATAAATGCAATTAATAATAATAATAACAACAACAACATAGTGGCAGTCTGGTAATCCCTCAGCAGGATCCAGAATAGGAGATGGAAGTGTGACTTTCAGAAATGTTTGTGTAACTCTTTTTGTGGCAGGGTCTTAACAGAGTGGTCCTTAAACCTTGTACTCATATAATAATTAATAATTAGCATGTTGGATGGTCATGTTGGCCCAGTTCCCACGTAATAACAATAACAACAGGAACAGTCTGTGGCTCAGTGGTAAAGCCCATGCTTTTCCTGCATAAGGTCCCAGCTTCAGTCCTTTGCAAGTAGGGCTGGAAAACCCCCTGCCTGAAACCCTGGAGAGCCATTGCTGCCAGTCAGTGTTGACAATACTGGGCTAGATGGACCAAGTTTCTGACTTGGTATAAGGCAGCTTCCTATATTCCTATAAGCCAGAATCCTTTGGAGTTCTGGCTTATTGTGAATGAGTAAGTGCTGGTGGATGGTGCTTGATCTCTCCTGCTTGTCTTGTCTTGCCAGTGGGAGCAGCTAAACAAACCAGGGATCTTCCATCTGTGGTTTGTTGAGCTTTGCATCTGAACCAGGATCTTAGGCTTGTTCCTAAGGTCTAGCAGCAAATATAAATAAATATATAAAATACCAATAATTTGAAACACTATTATCTTAATCTCGTGTAAAAACAGCAAGACTGCAGCATGAAACTAGGATCTAGGTCAGGAATGGGAAGGAAACCTGTGGTCTTTCAGATGTCGTTGGAGTACAACACCCGTCAGACCTAGCCAGCATAACCAATGGCCAGGAATTCTGGAAGCTGTAGTCCGCCATCGTCTGGAGGGCCGCAGGTTCCCCATCCCTGCTCTAGGAGATCCCATGTTTCATTTTGGTTATATGAAAGGGCTTCAGTCATGTTTAACTGTTTCTGATTAGCTGCCTTTTGTTGTACAACTTTGATATAAAATGTCAGTCTTCAATATACAAAAGGAGAAAAAAAGATCCTGAAAAGAACAAATGTGCCCTAAAATTTCTAACGTTTTATTTGCAGGTCAGGCTATTCCTGCAGGGTTACATGTGCAATTAAATCTTCAGACAGGAGAAAAATTAGCCAAGCTTCCAGATAACAACAATGAAAAAAGTGACATGAAAGACCTTCCAAAAAGTAAAAGGTACAATAGCTTAAATCACTTTCTCCACTCCTAAACGGGAACCATTTCTAGAGATACTGTGTAGCCTGGCTTTTCATAGACTTTTGTTTGGGTTTTGTTTGTTCTATCTTTCTGGGGTTTAAGGGAAGCAAACCTAGCTCTCTTACTTTCCCATGCATGAAAGGAAAATTTATCTAGCTATATATTGAAGAAAAATTGTGAACATCCCAGGAACCACAGGATTACTCAAAAAAACCCTCTGAGGTCGAAGGCAGCACTCCAGTTTCAGAAGGGGAGCAGGAGATCCAACCATAGACCCCTCTCCCTCCCAGCTGGCATGAAGAGAACCGTGCTGGCTCCCTCTCAAGGTTGGAAAAGCAACCTCAGAGGAGGAGGAAAGGCGGTATTCTGGTGGGCTGGGAGGGGAGGAGACCGGAGAGGCCAGGATATGAGTTATCCTGAGCCTCCTTCAGACTCCTTCCTTTCCTCTCCAAACTGCCTTCAGGAAATCAGGAAAGACGGAGGAAGGGAAAGCAAATATGGCCTCTGCTGCTCCTCCCATCCTGCTAGCTTCAACGCAACAGGGCATAAGAAACTTGGAAGCCATCGAGTTTGGGGGCTTCCAAGCAGTGAGGGCATAATTGATAGGATTGTGCGCTTAAAGACTACATAGCGGCTTTAGTTTAGTTATATGCTTCTGTTCTATTGTCAACTGTGACCAAAGAAATTTACAATACACAGCAAATAAATATCAAAATGCAGTACTGAATTTGGAAAGACAATTTGTTGCAAAGCCTAAAACAAATTCAAACAAGACAATCAACTCAATAAACATAGCATATATTTAGGTAACAATAAAGGGGTAGAATCTGACTTAATACATATAATAATAATAATAATAATAATAATAATAAATAATAATAATAATAATAATAATAATTTATTTCTTACCCGCCTCTCCGTCTGGATCGAGGCGGGGAACAACAATATGATAAAATACATAAAACTGATTAAAACATGACACATATTATTAAAACTGCATTAAAACATCCTAAAAACATACATCATTTATGGAAGCAAGGTTGAGATTACTATTTAAAAGAACCTAAAAGCCAAGCCAACCCTCAATGCTAAAGCAGGTGTTGTTGCACTCCAAAGAGCCTCAGCAGCCTAGTTTAAATATATATTTTTGGGTACAGCATCTCCTCACCAAGTCAGATGATCCACAGCCCTCTCTGTTGTCTCCTCCCCTGAGAAAACACTGACAGCAGCAAAGAGGAAGAGCTTGAGGAGTGTTCAATCCTCTTCTCTGGCTTCCCGGGTATTCTAGCTGCTAGTGTTAGTCATGCTGCATCTCGAAAGTGGTGGTGTGAGTATCAAAGTTGTTTTTCACAAATCTGTTGCAATTTATATCAAAGCCTGATTTACCCCTAAAGTATTTATCAGAAATGACATAAGGCCCTACTTTCCTAATACTGTAGAAGCTCACCTCAAGATGGTTATTTAAATTTTTTAAGAGGCTCAAATGACTTTAGTAAAAATTTACCCTTTTGAATAATTGGCGATGCATAATACACCCAAACAGGTGTCATTTGTTATTTTGAGAAAGTTCATGAACTTCTTCCATTAATACTGATTTATGTGTTGTTACCCAAATCGTGGTTGAATTTGTGATACCCAAATCGTGGTTGAATTTGTGATACCCAGTGGACGTTAATATAAGCTTAATAATGTTAGTAAACAGCCTATGAAGTATGTGTATGTTTACCTGCTTCTGTCCGTGTTACTCCTTATGTTCCTTGTTGTAGGCTCCCCCCCCCAATCTTTGTTCCAGCTTCAGTTGCCCCTTTTCCACTTTGCTTAGCAAAACAGAGGCTTTGTTTGGACGACATGATAATCAATGGAGGGGGGGAATCAACCATCAGTTGTGTTGCTTATTGTGTCATGTGTCATGTGGCAGGCAACACACAACGCCCACACAACTGACAGTACGCCATTTTGGTGAATTAAACAATGGGGAAAAACAACGGGCTGCTCAGTTGTTTATCCCGAAATCCGTTGTTCAAAGTGTCGTGTGTCGAGAACCCCCTCTCTCCGTGTACTATTCCAGTCAGTCATAGAGTTCCCCGGCAGGAGCGGCGGAAAAAAACTCGCCCGCTCCTATACAGCCAGCAGAACTTGCGGTGCATCATGGGATACGGCTGAGGACTGAGGGAGGGAGGAGGGAAGAGCAGCCCAGAAGGACGCCAGGACTTTCAGCTGTGCGATGGGGGAGGGGCAACATGTTGTGTGGCAAGTACCGGAAACATAACGCATGATGAGTGTGTTATTAACCCCTCCGTTGCCTAAAGTGTCATCCGAACTAAGCCAGAGTCTTCAGCACAGTGCCAGCTGGGAGAAAGTTGGAGCGAGACTCACTTGTATGTTTTGCTTTGCCTTTGCTTCCATTTTGGATTTACCAGCCTCTGTAGTCCAGCTGCAACTCCAGCCAACGATGTGTTGCACTTCCTTAAAAAGATCTCCTGTAGCCAGAGATCAGATGTGCCTTTGGCTACTTGCTGAATGAATACGGTCAAAGAAATAAGGTCCATTTGACCAGACTAGCAATCCCTGGAAGGTTGTTAGTGTGTGGGATCAATGCAAGTAGTTGCATGAATTAGTAAAGGTTATAGTTTGAGTATATTAGGATTAGGAATCTGTGAATCTTTATCATTGGTGTTTAAGAACTCTGTGGTACTAATCCCACCTTCCATTGTTGTAGTTCATGGTTATTTTATTGAGATCTTGTGTGTGTGTGTGTGTGTGTGTGTGTGAGAGAGAGAGAGAGAGAGAGAGAGAGAGAGAGAGAGAGAGAGATTCATAAGTATACCTTACATAATATATGAATGACTAAGGGCACAATCCTAGGCAGAAAAAAGTCCTACAACTCCCAGCACCCTCCAGCCAGTCTGGGGCATGCTGGGAGTTGTAGGATTTTTTTTTCTGTCTAATTATGCATAGGATTGCACCCTAAGTGTAGGCTGACCATATGAAAAGGAGGACAGGGCTCATGTAACTTTAACAGTTGTAGAGAAAAGGGAATTTCAGCCAGTGTCATTTGTATACAATTAGTTCCTGGTGAAATTCCTTCTTCATCACAACTGTTAGCACCTTTAACTGTTGTGATGAAGAGGGAATTTCACCAGGAACTAACTGCATACAAATGACACTGGCTGAAATTCCCTTTTCTCTATAACTGTTAAAGTTACATGAGCCCTGTCCTCCTTTTCATATGGTCAGCCTACCTAAGTGTCTTATCCAGTTATTTATATTTATTATGAGTTTATTGTGATTTGCATGCTCAAGTCTATGCTTATATTTGTTGTTTAATCTTAGTCTGATATTACTAATTGCAGTACTTTTCAAGTTAAATTGAAGTGAGCATTATGGAGGAGGTGGGCAGAAAGAAAGAAAAAATCTGTACGAATCGAATCCAAATAACCGTAGTAGTGATAAGGTTTTGTCACCCATTTCTTCGGAGTGCTTAAGATACATGGTTTTGTGGGAAATAAAATGTATATAGCACAATCCTATATATGTCTAGCCAGAAGTAAGCTCCAATGAGTTCAGTGGGACTCACTCCTAGGTAAGTGTGAATAGGGGTGTGGCCTTAGCGTAGTATGTTCAAAATAAGGTGAAAGTGCTTCATGTGAAAGCTGAATACCGTATGATTAAGCAGGAGGAGGGAAGTTGATGTTATAGAAAATACAATTTTTGAGTTGTGAGAAGTCAAAACAATCTTTTTGCAAGACAAACAAGTATATCAGAAATGTAGACCTTTTTATGAGAACTGAACAAATTGAGGTGTTAAAAAAATAGTATGGAAAAATTATTTAGTAACTCAGATTTTGTCGCATGTTGTTGGGAACTCCAGTTGTTTTATTTTCCATTGTATTGGCACCCCACGCCTCTTGAACAGACAACTGAATAGGCAAGGGTTGAGGCTAAACCAATATCTTGAGGCTGATGAGCATCTAGGAAACGACATTGTCACATTTATATAATAATGGGCTGAAGAAACACGTTTCAAGAACTACATGGGGAAATGCAGTAGTGGTAATTCAGTAGTGCACTTGTTAACAGTCCTTTGCTCTGAAACACTTAAACACATTATTTTACAGCCTGCTATCTTTAAGTGTCACGAGACGCATATTGTTTGTTGGTAGAGCTTGCTCTTTCACCCGAGGAAGGGAATTTTATTTATTGAAGAATTTAAGAATATTGATATTACAAACAAGCCAGATGGTGGTAGTCATGTCTTATTTTAGTCTTAATCATATAATTATCAGGAGGAAATGTTTTGCTTGGGATGACAAGTAGGTTTTTCTTTTGCTTTGGTTTGGAAGGTATGCTTTTTATTAGAGGTGTGCAGTGACCCCTGGATAAGACTTGAACCCCACTTGGCACTTCAGAAAATAGCCCAATTCTGCTCCATCTGCTTTGACTTGGGTATCAAACCTGAGCAGAGATTTGGTAAATCCGAGGCCTTATACCCTCTCATTTGCTATCATGGGAAATAAACAAAAATGTTTGTTTTCCTGTTTGTCAGAATTGGATGATATTTGCAGGCGTCGTACACCCTAGGGAAGGGATTCCAACTACCAAATGTCCAAAAAATAGGTGTAGGTTGTGTTTTTTTAAGCTATATGCATTTATATTTTGATTTTTTAAAAAGGTAACTTGTCATTGGCCCCTCCAATATATAGTTAGCAGGCATTCTAGTCAAGCTTACAGAACCCATGGAGACCTTTTCACATGGATCAAGGGGACTATAGACTTGATTTGTAGAGTTGCGCAGTCTGCCTGATTTCCAATTCCTTTAGAGTCTCCCCTGACCCCAGCTGTGTGTCCCCCCCCCCCCAATAGGCTCTACTGCCATAAATTGTCTCTAAGCTTGCAGGTTTGCGTCGAGCAGTTTTTGGCTTACTTGTTTTTAATATCATTTTCTTTCCGTATATAAACTTAGCTATTTCCACATATCTAGGGTATCCCCTGAGTATGGAGAAAGCCATGCCTTATTTTTAGGTGGCCTCATTTCACTTCCAAATTGATAAGCACTCAGCCACTTAAGTTAACTATTAGAGGGAATAATTTTATTCTCATCACTTCCCAACTTTGTATGTGTTTTTCTTTCAAGTGAGTTTTTTAAAAAGAGCCTGCGCACTAGCAAACTAGTCTGGAATACCTGCTAGCAATTAACTAGAGGTATATCCTGTTTTTTTCTTTTCTTTTCTTTTGTAAGTTTATATGGTACCCCAGACTTGTTGTTCTGTTACTTTTGAATGCAAGTATGCTTTCGTTAAAGTTTCAATATTAAGAGTTCCATGTCATTGACAAGAAACATCTGGTCTTTGCCTTGGAGATGTAACTAATCTGTTTTAAATATTCCCAGATGAGCTGTAAGAAGATACAGTTAACGCATAAGAAGTAGTTCTATCAATTTATGCAAATAGTTTTCAATCCCAACTTTTATGATGAAATTTTAAAAAAGGCTTAAAGCACCTGTACAAAAATGAACACAAGATTGAACATTCATTGGGGCATTGGCTGTTTCTGAATTGTCTTGTTCTAAATCAAGTAAGCAGGGCCAGGATGTCTGTTGCCAGCCAGATGTTTTTTGTACATGGTTTCAATGTGGATCAATTGTTCATTTATGTGATGTATGTTTTTGTTTTGTGCAAGGCTGGGCCCCATAGATATCAACCCAAGTTCATTTACAAGGGAAGAACTGAAAAAGGCTTTGGCTAAAGTGAAGGAAAGCATGAAAACAGATGATACACTGGAACAAAAGGTATCATTAGTTCAGGAAAAATGTCAGTGTGCGTGCTACTATAAACTTCACAATTATGTGCTTAAATCTGATTTGGGAAAATAAGATGAGGGAGCCCTATCCTGTGATACACATTGAACTGAGAACAAAGTCGCTATGAAAATTCAGAGTCTAAAAAACTGCTGCAAATATTGAGGTTTATCAAAACTATGCTGCCTGGCCAGAAGTGGAAAATACAAGTCTCTAACACCAAATCCAGTTGTTTGGGCAGACCCCTGAAAATCCTGGCTTTCATTTCAGGGCTGTTCTTTTCCCTTTTTTAGGAAAGGGAGTTTGGGAAGAGATGAGAAGAGGGAAAGATTGGCTTTGCATGTCAGGATAAGTCATGGTGGTTTATAACCTACTTATCGTATCATATTGTCTGCAAGTGGTTTTCCCCAACCACGGTGACTTATTTAGCTAAAATAAGCCACCTTGATAAGCCATGATGTTCAGTGTGGTTTATTTGAACTATCATGGGTTATCGTGTTATCTGTGAGCAGTTTCCCCATCCATGGTGGCTCATTTAGCCAAAATAGGCCATCCTGATAAGCCATGGTCTGCAGTGTCGTTTATTTAAATCATCATGGCTTATCATGTCATCTGGTGCTCCACAATAGCTGACAGAGTAGTTTAAAGATAGCTGCAGATGCCCTAGGCAAGGGCAATCAAAACCCCTGCTGCCGCTCTGCTCCGACCGGCAGACCTGTGTTTCTGAGATCCGTCTAGCTGCCAGTCACAGATAGCCAATGGAAAAAGCAAATGACATAGTGCAATGAAAAACCGAGAGCAGCACCCAATAGTGCAAATTGCCCTCTATATGAAATAGTGAATGAGTGAAGCAGCAGTACTTCTCAGTAGTGCTGTATCACCACTGCGAAACAGTGCAAATTAAAATGGAAGAGTAGCATCTCAGTTGCCCTAGATGTGAAGTGGCGAATGCCTGAAACAATGGTATTTGCAGTCACGTCGCAATGCTACTGCGAATTATTGCAAATTAAAAAAGAAAGAGCGATATCGAAAGGAACGGGGTGGGGGGGAGAAGAACTTTGGGCAGAATCCAAATTGCTGCATGATTTGTCTGCTCTCCCAAGAGCACGTTTTATTTCCCCCTTTGAACCTCAGCCGCCGCCCATTCACTGAAAAGCCGCTTCCAGGATCGGAGGGCCCCTGCGGGGCTGCAGCAGGAAGGCAATTCTGGTGTCTCTGCTATCTGCATGCAGAAGAGCTTTCTGCTCTTGTGGGTTGGATCTCCATGTTTAAAACTGTCTACTCTGGAGGGATTTGTACAAGAGCAATTTCTGGCTCTGCGATTCCATAGCAGATATTCAGGTCACCCTTCTTCCAGCTGGCCATAATAAGTGCGGGTCCTCCCCACCTGGCACCTCGTGAGCTTCCATGGCAGCATCCCAGGTGCCAAAGAGCTCTGGAGAGCCCTTGCTTGCCCACCGCCGCCTCCCCGCAACCTTACTTGGCAGGGCTTAGGGGGTCCGTGAGGGAGATCTGTGGGGCTTAGGCAGGGGATGAAATGTTGAAATCTCATTGCATCTCCAGTGACATAATCAAAAGTTTGACATGGTTTCCAAATTCAGAATGGGAAAATGAGCAGATGAATGAACCTTGATCATGTTGTGACTGACATTATTAGGTCCTCTAATAGAGTTGCCTGAGTTGATACGAGAAACCAAAGGGAGGAGAGCAGCCACTAAAGTTAAAAAAAGGAGAGAGAAGCGGTTCTCGGAATGCTGAAATGCTTTAATATTATACGCCCAATGCGTTTTGGCCTGTAAGGTTTTATTTAGAAGGCCTTCATCAGGGGGTTGATAAGATAGGTCTCCAGAAGTTTCTTAACAAAATGATAGTCTCTCGTGATGTTCACTGGCGACTGAGTCTCGTGATGATCACTGGCGACGAGGGAATATCATTTTGTTAAGAAACTTCTGCAGACCTATCTTATTAACCCCCTGATGAAGGCCTTCTAAATAAAACCTTACAGGCCAAAACGCATTGGCCGTATAATATGAAAGCATTTCAGCATTCCGAGAACCGCTTCTTTCTCCTTTTTTTGAGTAGAGATGAGGACATTTTGTTGTCGGGTCTTGTCCCTTTGTGTGTGTTTTTGTTATGTGACCTCTTGTTTCTGGGGAGTCGGTGTTTAGGTATGGAAGCTGTCTGTAAGCAACGCATAACAGATGGATACGTTTGTAGGTTACAGTTGTGTAGGTTTTCTTAATTGCCAGCTTTCACAGATCCTCATGAAAGCAAATATAAACAAAATAACAAAAATAATAAATCTACAGGTTAACTAGAGGGCTCTTTTGTTAAAGCTGGAGGGAGCAGTTCTCTTCTCCTCCTCCTTCCTGCAAAAGGGAAAGAAACAGCCCTGAATCAAAAGCAGAGATTGTCAGGAGTCTGCTGAAACAAATGGATTTAGTGTTAGAGGCTTGTTTTTACCACTTCTTGCCAAAGATCATCTGGAACTTCAACTGGAACTTCAATATTTGCAGATTTTTAGGCTCTGAACTTCCACTGTGATTTTGTTTTCAGTCTATCCATTCCCCAAGGCCAATAAAGTTAATGTTCTTGGAAGAGACTTTTTCCCCCTCAGTGAAATATCCCAATTTGTCCGTGACCTGACCGAACACCAATCTTGATGGGACACTCCTATTTCTGTGCCTGCGTGGAGCCTATCTACTCATTCATTTAGAACTCAGTTGTTCACTGAGCTGTTAGGGGTAAAGATTATGATGCTGGATCTGGGAATGGTCAAGTATAACTGATCCAGAAAGTTGTGTAGCCCTTGCGTGTTAAAATTTTGAGGAAGTCTCATCTGGCTCTGTAGGGACAGGTATTTCGGCATGTTTGATTTTCAGGAGTTATCGGAAAAAGAAAAGAAAAAAACCTCAAGAGAAGATGTAACTTTCCTCGTTAATGTCTCCTTGGTTACCTAATCTGTTAAGCATTTTTTAAATTATCTTGTAAAAGCTGCAAATAGAATCTTAAGAAAATAGAATTAGTAAATAAAGAGGCATGTTGCTTGGGCTTTGCGCATCATGTTTCTGATGTTTTTTCTGTATTCTTGCAGCTTTGAACTTGGGAAAGTGATTTCACTGCTCTTGAGGCTCTTTTCTATCTTAATACTGATTCATATATTATACGTCACCTGTTGCGTGAACTGATTAAATATCTAGCTAGTGGTCTACTCACATGAGGAATGCAACAGATAAGGAGGGGACTTGCACAGTGCCATAGCTCAATGTCTGTGAATAAGGTTTGCTGAAGCTGGATTGTGGTATTCTGAAAGTTCCCTTGTTCTGTGTTATGTCCCCCATATGAAACTTTCAAATGCACAAATTAGAGATGGGATATAATGTATGATTCACCCTTATGCTAAAAACAGGCATGACGTGGGAGATCTGTGATTAGATCCCTCAATTTTGTTTTAATCTTAAAAGCAGCAACGAGGGCAGGGCAGATCTGGATTGGGGGCAGTGGTGCTGGGAAGGGGATGTTTAATCATTCCCCTCCCCCAAGCCATAGTATCCAGTTGGGCTAATCGCGGGTTTGGTGGGAATGATGGGAAATGTTGGGAAGGCAGAAGAATCCTCCTCTGCCCCAAATAATTTCCCCCCCAACTGCTTTTAAGATTTTTTTAATATATATATATATATACCCAGAAGATCCAATGACAAACTTCTCATGGGGCATCTATTTTGTCACTTGGTCGAATACTTAGCTGCATAATTCGTGTACGAGCATCATACATGACTGTTTGTGTTTCATTGTGTTAATAGAGGTTATTCTTATATACTTAAACACACTACTTGCTTTGAGGAAACAAGTGATTGATTTCTACGGTGTTTATCTTTGTTGTGGGTTATTTTGGTTTGTTTTCCTTGTTTTGAAGGCTCATCAGGAAGATGTCAGAAAAAGGTTCCGTCCCATTGAAAAGCTCAAGGAAGAGTTCAGAGAGCTCAGTCTGCAGATAGAAACAGATTTTGAAATTATGTTTAAATTAATCAGCAAATTAAACAGTTCTGCTTCAACGCTGGATGAGAAAATAGCAGCACTTTATGATCTGGAATACTACGTTCATCAGGTAGGGAGATTCTAAAGAGCATTCGCAGCTGTTGCATGATAATGCTAGGAATGTAGACTCACAAAAATAGATTACTTGAGGTACCAGATGGTATGGAATTGTGGTGCTCAGCTTCTTCACACACAATATTTTTACCCATGCAGATGTAAGGGAAAATTCACTGTCATGTGTGAAATTGAGGAAATGGGTTGTAAACATTCGGAAGCTACCATAGTTTGATGCTTCGTAACACACATATGAGAGGTCCGCTAAAGAATGTGGTGTAAGTTTGTCAAGTCTTCTTTGAACACAACGAGGACCTTTAAGGGCTTGTCAAGATTCAGCATTACAATTTGTTTGGAGTACCACAGCTCAGCCATTGGGACACATAAAGTAATGTGGAAGTAATGTGTCCTCTTTCCATTGCCACTGGAAAACCAAGGCTCACCTCTACCCATCTGTGCTTGGAGGAGAGACTTTTGGGTTACACTGTACAGCTTTGAGTTTTGGCATCTGTCACATTTTTAATTAAGTGATGGGTTATTTATTGGCCCTGTGGGTCCAGGGAAATGTTTTCATCTAGGTTTGCAAGTCTAAGCATCAGTTAGTCAAAAGTATGGTCCACTGAAATCTGTGGGCCCCATTTCCAAGTAAACGTGTAAGAATTGCAACTAGTGTTGCCACCCGAATTTCCCTTAAAGTGAATTTTGGACGTTCTTCCTTGGGCAAAACACCCGATGAATTTCAAAGGAAGCCAAAGGAATTTCTCAGGAGGGTTCCACACACACTTCCTTAGTTAAAAACACTTCTGATTTGTAAACCAGGTTTTAAATCTAGTTTGTAGCCTGATCATATTTAACTTACGGAGCTTATCTTTCTCTTCTGTGTTCCCTTCTGTAATATGTTTGTAGAGTGCTACTATACTGTATCTTCTCCTTGCTTTCCTTTCATATGCTAAGCTGTCCAGGTTCTCTGCTCATGATCAATACTTCATTCTTGCTATCGTTTTAGCTCCATTCCTTTGTATCTGTTATGCCTGGAATTCACTCTTCCTGAACACGAGTGCTGCAATCTGGATACAGCATTGCATCCACACCCTTCCCTGTGCTTTAAACAAAAGTACTGTTACATCGTTGTTCTTATTAAAAAGCCCTCCTCTAACTCGTCAAGGCTAAAATTCACACTCTTTGTTAACGTGTCACATTGTTGGCTCAGCCATCTTACGATCAATATCCCAAGTTCTCTTTCCACCTCATTCGTTCTAGCTGGTGAGTTTCTAGTCAATAATACAAATGCTTATTGTGAGTCCCCCAAGTATTTCTAACTCTCTAGCCCTGTCAGTTAAATTAAAACATTGCATAGATATAATGTATAACTCCCCAGGTCCCCAGTAAGGGTCTTTTAAACAAAAGAGAGGTTTATTTTTGTTTGATAGTGTTGCACCTTCTAGTATGTATATTGTCTGAAGAAGGTTTTAATAAGCTAATCACACTGTATGCATTTTCAATTATACCTTCTCTATTTGATTGTAGCCACAGGGCTGGAATGAAGAATTCCTCTGAGTGGGCCTCTACTTACAGGATGCTCTCTCTGCAGGAAGAGGAGGAGAGTGATTTTGAGCAATTTGTCCTTCCCCCTTCGGCCCTCTCTGTCACCCTGAAAAGCTTCTCTGGAGCGTTGGTGAACCTTCCAGAACAGGGAATGGAATGGCAGGAGGAAGAGAGTGTTGGTGAAAAATCACTCCTTTCCTACCTATGCGCCATCAGGAGGCGCCACTAGATTTCAGTTCCTTCTGTGAATGGAAAGAGACCTTCCATTTACGAAAGGGACAGTGTCTGGATCCAACATGCAGTCATCAGTTAATGTTGTTTCCTTGAATGTGACATGTATGACTTGCAGCAAGAATTTTGGTTTGGTTTTTAAAGCCTTTTAAAGTTAATCTTCTGGGTATCTGGAATTCATTTTGATCTTTATTTCCCTCCTTTTGGTTTGCTTTTTCAGTTTTGTTTAAATTCTTTCACGCACAGAAGTTTTTATATGAATGTGGAAAAAAATCTTTTACAGGTGGACAATGCAAAAGATTTGCTTGCCTTTGGTGGGCTACAGCTTTTGATTGTTGGGCTAAACAGCACTGAACCACTGGTGAAGGAATACACATCATTCGCACTGGGAGCTGCATTGTCTAGGTAAGCATCACGGTGTGTGGGTGGTGGTGGGTGGTGTCTGTGAATTTGGCAGAAAGGAAAGATGACCCTTAAGAAAGACAACTTGATTAGACAAGGTGAGCACAGATTTTGTCAATATACTGTGTGGTCAACTGCTTGATGCTCCCATTGTCAGAACTGGTCAACCCAGAAGTGATTAAAGATGTCCTGCAATTGCTAGGCAACTGCACAAGTCTGTTTATCTTCCTTGGAACTGTCCAGCTGCTGAAATATGGCTGCAGTAGTAAAGAACTGACCCCATTCAAATGTTCAGGTACATGTTTTCAGAGTGCCAGCTTTTACAACAAAGAAACAAGATGCTTGAGCAGACGCTATGGTAATTAGATGATAATTAGATTTAAAAACATGCCTTGCTGAAAGGTTTCCAGTAGGAATGTGCACTGACCCCCCGGATCGGAATCGGACCTGGTGGATCGGATCGGAGGTTGGGCGGATCCGATCCGATTCCGATCCGAAAATCGGATGTCATTTTGAATGCATTTCCCCATAGCCTAGTATTGTGTTACAAAAATGCCTATAACTTTTTCATTTTTAAAGATAGAAGGATGAAACGTGGGTACTTTGTAGATGGGTTAGGGGTAGTTATCTGTGAGAAATTTCAGAAAGATTGGTGCAGGAATTTTGTGGCAATTAATTTTTTAATAAATAACCAGGAATGCCTATAACTTTTTCATTTTTAATGTTCCACACATGAAACTTTGCCACATTGCAGGTGGTACATTGGGACTCATGTGTGTGAAATTTCAGAAACATAGGTGCTTGCCTTGTGTGGCAATTTTAGAAAAATGGGTAGTAGTGGGGTAAATACAGTTATGCCTTAAACTTTTTTATTTTTAAAGATACGAACAGGAAACTTGGGCACATTACAGGTACCACTTTGCTTGATATGTGTGTGAAATTTCAGAAAGATAGGTCCAGGCATGTAGTGGCAAGGTATTTTGAAACAATGAGGAAAGAAACGCCTATAACTTTTTTGTTTTAAAAGTTAGAAGTCTGAAAGTTGCTCACTTTGTAGATGGGTTAGGGGTAGTTACCTGTGAGAAATTTCAGAATGATAGGTCCAGGCATTTGATAGCTATGGATTTTTTAGATTAAAAGTTACAAAAGTTTTTCCACAGAGGCTTGGGCTGTCAATTGCACCCCCTCCCCTGCCTCCCCCTCCCTCTTTTATCTGTCAAAACTCAGTGTTGTTGTCATCTACAAAGTGCCCAAGTTTCATCCTTCTATCTTTAAAAATGAAAAAGTTATAGGCGTTTTTGTAATACAATACTAGGCTATGGGGAAAAGCATTCAAAATGGCGTCCGATTTTCCGATTTTGTTTCCGATCCGGATCGGGTCCCTTCGGCTCAGATCAGATCAGATCGGATGGTTGGCGGATCAGATCGGATCGTTTTTATCTGATTTTGGGGCGGATTGGATTCGGATTGTGGATCGGATCCGATCCGCTGCACATCCCTAGTTTCCAGGGCCTTTGGAAGCAAAGCCCTGCATGAGAATATATGCTATCCTTGGGGATATTAAAAATAAATAAGAATAAAGCATGCCTTTCTCTCCGTTTAGAAATACCCCAAAAGGCACATGATAGGTAAATAACCCTCAGGTAACCCTTATGTAAGTAATGATAACCATTATTTAAGCAAAGGTTAGTATTTTGCAATTTAAAAAGAGAGCGAACTGGTCTAGGAAAAGTACTTCGCAAAATCCCCTTAGGCTTTCAGTTGTGGGCCCTGTGTATGCCTGTCATTATCAATCATGCCCCCAGGTAGAAGCGCAGGAGCTTTGCATTGCTTGGATAAAATTCCCAAAGCTGCCAAATCCGGTTGCATGTCACAGGCACCTATCAGGTCAGTCCTTCTAAAAGTGTCGAAGCACTGCTTTGAACTTCAGCTTCAGGATTCCTCGTGCCACACAGAGCTTAAAGTGTCACATGACTCTGTCCTTTATTGCAGCATGACATGAACTATGGAGCATGTCCACTAATATCATTAATTGGTGGAAATTGCTTGTCACAGCTCCACACTGTAGTGCCGTGTATGGCATGATTAAATGTGACTTTGTGTGCTATTGACTGCCTATCTTTGCCCTTTGGGACTTTTAGTATTGAGTGCATCAACTAGGCATGAGGAGGCTCCCACTTATTGGTGTCATTTGTTGCCAGTACTAGCTTGACTTTCGGTGGCATCTTCCATTTCAAATCATTAACGTAGTCAAGTTAAGACAACTCTATTAAAATACTTCCTTCAAAGCATTTTATTTCAGAATTCACTCCTGTGTTTGCCTTGGGATATCATTAGTGCTTTGTGATGTGAGGAAAGTTATCTATACTACTGATTTGCTTTGTGTTGCCAAACAACCAGCGGACCTGTCAGAATTTTAAAGGTTTTAAAAAAATATCAGTGTGGAAATTGAGTACTAGGCAATGCAAGGAAACATGAACATTATTGGTTTAATAAACTGCACAGAAAATGGCCAAATTGCACATCATCATTAAGGTACAAAGGAGAGAAACAAAATAGTGGAATTGGAGATCCGATTTTGTCTCTCAAGCACATTCAGCAGTATTTCAAATGCTTTATGGTTGGTATAGGTTAACAAGTAACAAAAACTAAAATATTTAGAAGAAATATATCAAAAAGCTTCAACATGTGTATGTGTAAAAAGGGCAAATCTTAATTTTAAGATTTACACACACTGCTGCAGTTGGCACATAACAACAGCCCATGGGTTAAAGAACCTATGGGCTGTTGGGGACAAGCAGGAGAGAGCAGAGCACTGTCTGCAGCGTGCCAGCCGGTTCCACTTTTAATCAAGAACTTACAATTGGCTCATCTGTAGGCTGCTAAGGATCATGTGCAAACATTAACCCAGCAATAAACAATTTATTAATTGTTGGGTTGTTTAGCCCCTGTACAACCCATCGATCTGAGCACATCTTCCTCAACAACCAATGAATGAGCCAATCATAGGTTGTTGAGTAAAAGTGGAAGTGGCAGGAACATGGGAACCAATGTGCTCACTATCTCCCGCTCATGCACAACAACTCATGGATTTTTTAAACCACAGGTGGCTGCTACAGCTGAAGTACATCACTATTAATAGTGAAGCAACCTTTTCACAAATATTAGCAATCTAAGCAGATGTATCACTTTTTGTCAAACTTCTCAGTCTCTGTTAGAAGAAAAAAAAAAGGATTACATTTTCTCCACTTGTTTGGCATCATATTAAGATAACTCTCAATAATGTTCTTTTATTGACATCCTGCAACAAGACATACCACCTTAGTTAATAGTTTCTGCTATCTTGATTTCTAAGAAGCATGCTACTGAATGCTCAAGTGAGTATGCATAAAAGATCAGGAATGACACTTGCCCAGTTTTCATAAAACATTGTAAACATTCATTTCAGCTCTTCAGGGATGTGGATGGTACATACATCTTTGCAAGTGACTGACTACACTTCCAGGCAAAACAATAACAACATAAAAGGCACGGCCATTCATTTTGTCAGTCCCAAAGTATGTATATTGACTGGGTTCACCCGACATGAAAACCTGTCATGGAGTACTTTCCACAGAGTGGCTTGTTTTTGGAAACAAGTCATGCAAGAACCCATGGCTTGTTGTAGGTTTATTTTCACCCACAATGTGTTGTTGTGTTATCCGAACTGGGAGACTGATATTATCATGAGTTGTGGCAATTGGTTAAAGAGCTGCTCAGAAGAGTGGCACCCCCCCCCCATGCTCATTTTTCTCAATTTCACTAGTGACTGTCCTACCAAAGTGCCGAAATGGCACTTGGGAATGACAGTCACTCATTCCCCAGCATTTTTTTAAAAAAAGATTTAGCGCCTCAAAAATGCGCAATTTGGGTCATATTTTTTATTATTATTTATGTCAGTCTTGCAGATGTGCAAGTGCGCTCTTGCAGCTGTCTGATATGTGTAGTCTTGCCAGGTCCATTTCCTTGTCTGTTTCAGCCCTCAAAGGGCTCAGCCAAGGGGAGTAGGTAACATACAAGGAAATTGACAAGACAGTTGACAAGAGGAGGTTGCATGTAGGCTAATGTGCACAGTTGTGAAGGACCGGGGGAGAAATAATACTAACAGGAAGGCGGGACCGAGTAGGGCGATTCAGATGCACTGAAAATGGGGGGAGGGGGAAGACAAAGGAATTAGTGCACCAAAAGGAATGGGGGACAATATCTCCCACCTGCCAATGTGATCCTCTTGGTTTTAATTGCTGGACTGACAGTTCTCAGTGTTCCCCACCTTTTCAACACTTTCCCAGGTCTCCAGCGACTCCTACAGTTTCCCACATGCAGCTGGTTGGCCACCGTTGGAACAGAAAGCTGGATGACGTGGACCCTTGGTCTGATCCAGCAGGGCTCTTCTTATGTTCATGTTCATAGTGATGAAAGGACATTCCTGGAGTAATTGACTGAATTATGAAAAATGATGGAAGGACAAAGAAGATGCTCGACTAAGTTTTTAAAAACAACAACAACCCAGTCTTGCTCTGAGCTCAGGGCCCACCCTACCATTAGGCAGGAAGTGAGGCAGTCATCTCAGATGGCGGAGGGCGGGTAGTGTGGGGGGTCAGCAGCAAGCAGCCCCCTGGCTGTTCTCTCCTGTTGGAGGGCAGATCTGTGTATTCCAGACATCCTGCCCTGCCTTCACCCCAAAGCTAGCCTGTTGCCTTTAAGTACAGTGGAGGATGCTCTCCAATCACCAGTATCTATGTAAGATTCACCTGCCAGTCCAGTTGGCTTTGGTAGGTGGAATGGAGGGGGTGCCATCTTGTCCCTTTGCCTCTGGCAGCAAAAGAACTTGAGCTGCTCCTGTCTGTGGGGTAAGCATGGCACTTCTTGACAGCAAATAAGTTGATGATGATATGAATTGGCCTTCTCTGGCCCATCTGGCCCGGCACGGTGTTTACTCCGATGGGCAGGGCCTCTCCAGGGCCTCAGGTCATTCCCAACTCTCCTCCCTAAGATGTCTTTAATTGGATAAAAGCTGCCTTCCCCAATCTGGTGCCTTCTGGATGGTTTGGCCTACAACCCCCTGCCATCCCTGACCATTGATCATGCTGAATGGGGCTGATGGGAGCTGTAGTCCAAAACAGCTGGAGGGCACCAGCTTGGGGAAAGCTAGGAAGGATTGAGCTTGGCACCTCCTGCATGCAGAGTGTATGTTCTGCCACTCAGCTCTGCTTGTATGCCTGACCAGATTGTCTGGTTAGGAATGTATTTTATCATCTCATTGGTTGCTAGGCACAAGCTGAACTGTTTCTCTCTTAGGGATTATATACACAGTCTGAAGTCCATGGAACACCACGATTTTCTCTTAGCTTGAATTCCTGATTGGAGTTGGTGTTTACATTAGTGAGATATAATGAGGCATTCCATCTTCCTTCATCTTCATGGCCCTTGGATGTGTTTACAGGAGAATAAAAGAGCATCACTCTGTTTTACATATGTGGGAGTTAGAATTTTTCTTCAGCTCATAGTAAACGTACAAGTTGGTTTCTTCATATAGCATCTAGTTCACTTAGCACTCTAATAAGGGAGGTTTCTTTTTTGTTAGTTATTGTTATCGTAGTAAAAGTAGCAACCTAAGAAACATTTTAGACTTTACCAATTTAAATTCAATGTATTTGCAGGTCAAAAAATGTTAGATGCTTGACTTGCTCCCAGACCCCACTACACACGAGAACCAGAGGGCCAGGCCACCCATGAGGTGGGGTAAATCTGCAGCCTCAGGGAGCAGATCAGGAGGTGTGGCAAATCTCAACACCTCCCATGCCGCGAAGGTCTCATGCGGGTACTGTCACTGCCGCCTCTCTGGCACCAGCAGGGTTCCCCAGAGCAGCTGTCCGCCCAATCTTTTGCTCTAAAGGGGTCCTCAGAGCAAGAGATTGAGGGGGTGGCTTTCTGGAGCAGCCACCTGCTCAATCTCTCACTCTGATGACTCCCTCAAAGGGAGAGTTTGGGTTAGCTCTCTGCAGAGCCAGCCAGGCCCAAATGCCCTGCTCTGAGGAGGAGGTTCTTCCTCAGAATGAGGCATTTTGGCTAAGGTGACTCTGGAGGCCTCCTCCTCCTCCTCCAAGCAAGGCATTTGAGCCTGGCCAGGTCTCCAGAGAGTTCACTCTTTCACTCTGACGGGTTCGTCAGAGCAAAAAGTTGGTGGTGGAGGGGATGGGGAGATGCATACGTGACGATATGATCACTCCTGTCTCTTGCTCTGCATGGAGAAACGTGTCTATGATATCAGAGGTGGAGCTTCGGAGGGAAGGGTCTGGCCCCTAGGAGGTGAGCCAAGCAGAATGCCTGCCCTGGGAGCTAAGCTGTTCCTCATCACTGCTTTAAAGCATTAGATATCTTGCTCTTGGCTGCCAGTGGTAGCCACCTGGCACATCTGGTTGCCAGTGATCAGAGATCACAAACAGCTAATCAAAGGCAATTAAAAAAGAAAAGAACGACAGCAGGCCTCTGCTTCTACCAATGGAAGTACAGCAAGTACTGGCCAAGAGTATTCCCCTTCCTATTCCATTTTGGGGCTGGATTGGACTCATGGTTTCATAGCCCTCTTTTTAGCCTTGGCGTCGGCTTGGGGCTTTCCCTCAGCATATATATATATTTTGGGAAATGGAAATCGTCCTTCAGCTGCAACATAAAATGGCTTTCTGCCCCTGGTAATGGTATTCATCTGCTCTAGTGCTCTGCCCTATTACGACATTCTGTGACTGATTGTCTGAAAAGTGGGTTTTCCCGTAAAGGATTACTTCTAATATGTATTCACTTTAGATAAATGCTTTTGTTCCCTTTAGGGATCGTTTACTCTTCTATGCATATTTAC
Organism: Anniella stebbinsi; assembly: GCA_029215795.1. Lineage (NCBI taxonomy): Eukaryota > Metazoa > Chordata > Lepidosauria > Squamata > Anniellidae > Anniella > Anniella stebbinsi. Next base: position 124,734,094 of record JARDYH010000003.1, on the reverse strand, counting down.
CAAGTTTCCGTGGTGCACTTTAATCTGGCGCAGACCAGAAGGTGATAAGATCAAACAAAAAATAGTAGGGGCCGCTGGCTTTCTTGGCCATTATTCATAACTGCTGCCACATAAATAACAGCTGCTAGGAACAATCCTGCATTCACAACCTCCCCTTCACAAAGGCACTGAAGTGTAATAACCATGGCAACAGTTGCTGAAGGCGGGCCCTCATAACAGAAGAGAGCCGTACTTTGCAGAAAACAATAGGTACTACTTTACAAGGAAGTTGTATCGCACCTTGCCAGAGGGTCAGGGGAGGGAGAGGATCCGTGCAGTCACCCAGCCATGCAGCACTGTGCCTTTTTAAGGGTTTGATCAAATGCAGTCATTGTTATCCCATTCATAAAATGGTTTACAGGCTGAAAAGTACCAGTGATATTTTATCTGCAAGACACATTTATAAAACGTTGGTCTTTGAGTCAAAATAAATGCAAAGGCTGTCAAAGGCTGGTTGAATAATAATTGATTATAATACAGCTTTCAGTGGGAAAAATAAGCAAAGTATTGAATTGAGAAAGTATGGCTATTAATTGATTGTATCAAGATTTCCCCAGATTATTCTTTAGTGTAAAATAATATTGTTAATAAAATATTTTTAATTATCAAAACTCAAAAGGCCAGGGGGGTTCTGGGAAAGAGATGTAAAATATACATGTTGAAATGTGGAGGGAGGGCTGAGATGACGGGCAGCGTAGGTACCCTAGTTGCTTGTTTCCAGTGGCCATTTTGAATATTCAGCCCCCAGTGGCATGTGCGTGTGTGTGCCATGGTTTGCCATGGTGTCCAAAACTGGATAGCATGGCTTGTTGGAGTGGGAAGCAACCCCCAATAACCCATGGGTTATTAAATAAACCATGGTGGCCTGTAGTGATTGTGCAAACGAGCCCTATGCCACTGCTAGATCATGTTGCAGTGGCATCAATGGCCTCATGGAAGGCCCGTTGTGAGCCTTTGTTGTGTCATCAGGCAATTTGGGAAAGGGAAACGGGATTGGTAAGAGGGTTTGGGGGCCATGAGGATGGTGTAGAGGCCCATAGTGGGAGTTAGAGTGAGGTGACCTCTCAGTCCAGATGTGCTCTCATGGCCTCATCCGGAGCAGAACAGAACGGGAAATGATTACAGACTTCCTTATTTGGCAAAACACGAGATTTCTACCAGGTACTACATCTGTTATTATTACGGATGGCATATGAGAAAACAGTTGTGCAAGAGTCACAGGCATTTATCGAATATTCCTTGACATACTATTTAACGATTGACCAAAAAAAAAAAAATGCCATCCCTGCCTAGTGAATATATCTGTGGAAAGGGGAGGGTCCATTTTTCTTAATTATGTTCTTCAGTAATTGTTTTCTCGTGTTGCAGAACCCTGAGAAACTCTTCTCGGAATCTGTTGTTGTGTGTTCCCCTCATCCTTTAAATAAATACTTGAAAGTTGTGCATTCTCCCTTTCCTTTGTTGGATCAGTTTTAAAAAATCAGATTAAATTGATCAGTTTCAAAAAGAAAGCAAATAGCAACACAGCTATTCGTGAGCAATAACACCTTCCTCCATCCCGCTCCTCCATCTGTTATTTGTGAATAGGATAGCATATTGTTGCTGCTGGATCAGAGTTGCAAGAATATTGTGTAATGGATAGAATTGAATTGGGGCATGTTTTGTCGAACATCATTTGGAAAATACCTAAATATTCCTAGACTGTTTTTTATATAGATTGAGTCCTTTGATAGGCAAAAATAATTTCTGTAAACTTCCTGACAAGTGATAATAGGGAGGATAGGGAGAGTTGCCATTAAGGGAAAGAGCAAATTCTGCCATTTCTACTCAGGAAGAAGAGCAAATTCTGCACCTCTTGCACAATATGTTTTTATGCAACCTTATTCCAGGAGGAGTTCTTTTGGACGTGATGCCATCTGTTTAAATAGCAAAATTTGTCAGCCTAATCCTACCTCATGGAGCCACTGTGAAACAGCAGGATAGGCTCTTTCCTTTGCAATAAATAATACATTTATGATCCAGGCCAGGAGCACCATGGTTGGCTGGATAAAAAGTAGATCTCCTGCTGTTTGACAAATGCTAACATGCCTACTGAAAATTGTGTTGCTTTTGTTTCAAAAGGCGACCAGTTGTGCTCAGTTGAGTATGAGCTTTGGCTATTTTGAGTCAGCAGGATGGGTCCTATTACTCATGTCTTGATCTTGATTGTAAAGGCATCACGATTCGGGAAAAGAAGGAGAATATGCATGCCTTATATCTATTGTGATTGCCAATTGCCAGATTAATGCATAATATGAGATATCGTTTGTCACAATTAATATCTTTCCCTCTGTTTCTGATGTTCAGGCTTTGAGTGCCATCATTTAAATAGCCAAAATAGCTGAATTGGGATGGGAGGAAAAAAAACAATCCAGTGAGATCTGAGCATGCTCAGTGGCCACACAATGGCTCAATTCGGACGACACAATAAACAACTGGTGTGAGGGAAACAATCGACAGTTGTTTTGACTAATGTGTCATCTGAATGCTGCCATAGTCAACTCAGCGCTGATCCTAATCCATACCACAGTTGATTATTTATTACCATGTTGTGTGGGGAGTACCCCCAAGTTGAACAACTGTAAAGTTGATTATTACCCCACCATTGATTATCATGTCGTCTGAATTGAGCCAATGCTGACTGTTGTGGAGGGACAGAAAATGGGGAAGGGGAGTGGCTGGAATCCTGCACGGCTGGACTGTCTGCTGCAACATTTTGTTGGGGCTCCCACCTGTAGAAATACAACTTTGCATTCCAAACAGAGTTGCTGCTTTGGCTCTGAATCTTTACAAAAAGAGATAGCCTGTGATGGCACATGAAAGCATATGCTGCGGCCACCTTACGAAGCCAGCGGGGCTGAGTTTAGGGTGGGAGAGTGCCTGGGCGCCCCATGTGTGCCACCTTTTAGCTCCACGGAAGAAAGGTGGGATAGAAACATAACATAATAAATAAGCTCTGCAGCAGCAGCTGAGCCGAAGAGGAACTGGCCCATTTTATCATCCTTGAGGGAAGCTGCATTGGCATTGTTATGCCTTTGCTTTTTGTGGAGGGAGCACTATTCCCTTTTGAGTCGAACGACTGATGCTAGAATAAGATTTTGTGCAGTCATGGATAATCAGCGTTTAAACGGATCACCATGTTAATAGAAACAGAAGAGCTGGGGAGAAGTGGAAAATGAGCTTGAATATATATATATATATATATATATATATATATATGGAACAGATGTGACATAAAGGGAGCAGATTATTCCATTAATCTGCGTAAATGAAACTCAAGGGAGAAAGCGCTTGGAGAGATTCCCTTGCTAAAGCAGCACCTGTAGCGAAGGAAGGGTGTTTTATCACTAAAAGATGCTGTGACGCTGAAGAGGGACAGCCAGAATGCCTCATTTCCATTGCTAGTCATATTTCCCTTCCTGTTTCATTGCCCATTACACAGTAGTTTTTCAGCAGCTTACAGACCTGCAATATTAACTTCAGGTCATAATGGGCTCTTCTAGCTACATTTCCAAGGCTTGTTTTCTTCCCGCTGACATTTCTCACCAAAGCCTTTCGCTTTGCAGAGAACTGAGACTGCTCATGCCCTTCACCACAAACCCAAAGCTCCGTTAATCTGTATTTCATATTAAGTGAGGTCCAATACGCCGTCGTTCCGCCTTTGTTGGCATTAGCAGTTTGCATCAAGGCTTCAAGCAAAGCGTCTCAGAAAAAGGAGGACGCTTCCGCTCGTCGCTCTCCTTACGCGTTGACGGCATCCCAATCCACTGCACTGATCGATGGCAATGCCTTGGTTTTCTCTTTGACTTTGCTCTCTTCTTTGCCTTCCCTATAAGTCTGTCACTAAATCACGTCGCTTCTCCCTTTACAATGTTCCCAAAAAATATGGCCCTTCCTCCCCCCACAGCAAACACTGGCCGGTGCCCTCGTTCCTTAACTACTGCAGTCTTCTCCGCTCTGGTCTTTTGTTGTCTCATCTTGGTTTGCGAACGTCCATCCAGCACTCTGCTGCCCGAAGTATCCGCCTCTCTCGCCGCTCTGACCATGTTATCTATACTTGTATCTATACTTCCTCCACGAATCTCACCTTTCCCAGGAAGCCGTTGGAAGAACAGCCAACCCTGTTGTAACTAAGCCTGCCATTGAATCATGCACTCTTCCCCTGTTTCCCGCTGCCTCCATTCCACCTCACGCCCTTTCTTCGGTTTTTCTGTGGTTCAGATTGTAAATCCCTTGGGATAGGAACCTGTCAAAGCTGTTCTTTGTAAGCACAGTGTACAATGAGGGCGCAGTAACAACAACAACAACAACATACCAGCGTAAAAGAAGCTGTGATTTTGTCTATGTAGCTTCCTGTAATACACAGCTAACTTAATAGAGCAATTCCAAGTTCACTAGTAACCACATCAAAAAGCTGAGATTCTGCTCAGGGAGGAGGAGATGCTGGAGGCAAGCAAGGGCAGGCAGGTGTTCCAGAGTAGCCAGGACAGCGGTGTTGAATCTCAGGCCCATGGGCCAAATCTGGCCTGCTTTGGGTCCCAGTCTGGCTCTTTGGCATTCCCCAGATGTCCACAACCCCTTCTCCTCCCCCCCCCCACCCCAATTCGGTTGTTTCCCAGCTTTTGCACAGTTTTTCCCCATTCTCAAATGTTGTAATGCCTCTCTTAAAGCCCAATTACTGGCAGTAACAGCTTTAAGCTAAAATGGGCTGGTATTTCTGGCATTTTGGACCCTGCTCACCACTGGAATGCACCCAAACTCCTCCGAAATTGCATTCAGGCCTTGGGCTGAAAGAGATCCAGCACCCTTGAGCTAGGACGTAGATAATGGCTCTGCTGCTGATGGTGGACTTTGCAGTTGGTGGGGCAGGGAGAGAGGCCAGGCTTTTGCAGACACTTTTCCCTCCGGGATGGCACAGGCTGCAGATTGACTGGGCAGCTTGATGGTGGTTGAAGTGATTCATATGACTGATCTGGCTTGGCAAAGTAAGAGCACTTTTGCTATATAGGGCTCTCATGTGGTGTAACTTCTGCTAAGCCATTGTGATAGAAGCGGGATGTTTTTTCAATCAATCAATCAATCAATCAATCAATCAATCAATACATAAAATCTGCCCCATTTAAAATAATACAGTGAAGCCTTGATGCCCCAGTGGCTAGGGCAGGGGACATACTAACACATAAACATGCCTCAAAGTTCCACATGGTTACGCTGTAAGCTCAACTCCTCAGGACTTGTAATTTCAAAACAGACTCGCCCTTATTTTCAGGTACTACTTTAATTTTTTTTAAAAAACCAACAAACGGGATGCCAAAAGGGAGGAAGTCTTAAGACGTTCCAGGTCCTTTCCCTCTTTTCTCTGAATTGGTGCACCTCCTGCCTGCATGACCTCAGAGGTGTAAACCAGAAGCGCCTTTTGATCTTTTGCCACTCTGGCCAAGAGGAAAAAAGAGAATTTCTTGCACCTTAATGCTAGGATTCAATAACACACACCTGATCATTTTGCAAAAGCACACATAAGCTCCCTAAGAAATGACCTAGAGCTTCTGACTTTGTCAAATTTCGCCAGCAGGTGGCGGCTCTTGAGGCAAAATTAATGCAGATGCTGCTGAGCGATGCAATTGTGGTCAGCTTCATGTTCATTTAAAACCTTGCTATATTTTTAAAATAACTTGCTCCACGATTGCCTCTTGGAGAATCCAGACTGCAGCGAAGTTTAAAGGTCACTGAACGATCTTTGACTCTAATGAGTTTTTATTTTCTCTCTTCTCAGCAACCCCCGAGTTCAAATTGCAGCAATTGAGGGGGGCGCTTTACAAAAACTGCTGGTCATTTTGGCGACAGATCAGCCTCTGTCCGTGAAGAAAAAGGTAAGTGGACAGCAGTGTGTGTCGGAATGATGGAGTTTGCGTCCTTGAATTTTGTACGAGAACGCTGACAGACCTCTCTGTAGGTGTTCATAAATCTAAGGCTTTACCACACTTATGGATATGCATGTGGTGATGGAAACAGTGCACTGGATCAGAGTCAACCCTGAAATTATGAAGAGTTGCATCCTTTCACTGGACAGCTAAGTTTACCCCCTTAAGTGGTAGTCTTCCTCCTAGTCATTTCCAGGCTTGAGCATCTTTTATTTACATTTTGAGCCAGCACTATGTGAAGTGTTTTAGTACAGGTATAGTATTGCACAACATTGAAAGGCAAAGTAGCCTATCTTAGTGGTTCAAAGTCTATGGCTGAATTCGGACAACTCGATAGTCAATGGTGGGATAATCATCAACTTTACAGTTGTTCATCTAGGGGGCACTCCCCACACAACATGGTAATAAATAATCAACCGTGGTGTGGATTAGGATCAGCGCTGAGTTGACTATGGCAGCATTCGGATGACACAATAGTCAATATAACTGACGATTGTTCCCCCCTCCCCTTGTGTCGTCCAAATTCAGCCTATGTGAGATAAAGAGCAATTGGGGCAGGGGGTGGGTGGGGAAAGAACGGAAGATGTGTGTTGGTTGGTTTTGGCCTCTATATATGTCTAGGCACACTTCATCCACTGCCCCCCCACTCTAAATTCCCCTTTTCCAACGCTGCTTTTTTATTTGTGATGTCTAATATTAATGTTTATGTTATTATTATTTTTAAAAGCACTAGAGCCCTGTCACTTGCCTTGGTGTAGAACGGATTGAATTGGGTTTACTGAGGCATAATAAGCACTTTTCAAATCCTATGACGAGAAAGATGTGCCCGAACCTAGAGCTGCTGCACATGTGATGTACAAGTGGTGATAGAAAAGGACGGGCAGGCAAGTCTAGTGCTTCTTGAATAAAATTTGAAGCCGAGCCGATATTCTCTGATTACAGATAGTTCTTTAAAAAAACCATGTTATGTAATCATGCAGCAGTGAACAGATGCGGCATAAGAATATAGATTGTATAGTTGTCTTCATCTGTAGTGCCATTTCCAATCTAAGGGCCTCTTTGGGAGCAGGTATAAAGCCAAGCAAGTATATCTTTTTCTTCTAGCAATGCAGTTTTGTTGGTGTTACATAGCGATAGAAGGTTTGGTGATGGGCCCTCTGAACAAAGTCCATTCTCTCAACACGTGCAGAGGTCTCAATGAGACCCATCCTTCCTTCTGCGATAAAATTTCCCATTTGACCGGCAAAGTTCAGAACCCTCCATAATAGGATAGAAGGTTATTGGTCCTACAAAATGACAGTGATTTGTGCATCTCAGGACTGGAATGAGTCTTCAAGATTGCCTGAGGTGGTTGAGAGTGCATCTCCTGTCCTGCATTTTGTGGGTTGGAGGCACCCAGGTGACTCCTGCCGACCCCATGGGATATGGTCTGTGTGGTACCACAAGGACAGGAACATGGAACGATGCCTTCTAATAAGCCAAAACCTTGGTTGATCTAGCTTAATATTGTCTGTACCGATTGGCAGCGGCTCTCCAGGTTTTCCCAGCCCTACTTGGGACCTCCTGCATGCAAAGCCAATGCTCTACTGCTGAGCTCTGGTCCTTCTGTTCCTGGTGCTCTTCGGCATCTATGTACAGCTGTTGGGAGACATCAGGAGTTTGGAGTGGGATATTGTCCATATGATGATTCGCTTCCTCTTATTTTTTGTTTTCATCAAATCCAGGCTCAGTGCTCAAATTAATGCCTGGATGTAGTTGTATTACAGATGAGGACTAACAAATTGGGCCTGTTCAGACAACACACTAAACCATGGCTAGGCTGTTTGCAGCAAATGGTTAGTCAGTTTGTTTAAACCGTGGTTATGTAGCCCCCATGGTTAGGAATGATTCACACGACACACTAAGTCATGGATCTCATGACACACTAAGCCATAATGTTTAGCTCAAAATGTTTAACCACTGTGGCTTCGCGTGTTGTCTGAACAGGGTCATTGAGGATTTAATCCCAATAAGAGGATGATGGCGAGCCAACCTAGACTAAGGTGAGACTGTCCTTCCTGTCCTAGGTGGGGTTACAATCCGCCTGAGGGATAAGATTGAGCCTGCATAGCTTCTGGATACCTACAAGACAGCTTTTAATAGTTTTGGTTGATGAGACTTTTCAGTTGCTTCTGAGAAAAATTTGGCCTCCGTTATCTATGCTTTAGTAACTTCTGCATTCACTTTACATGGGGCTGGCTTTTGAAGACAAGTTACACCATGCAGTTAGCTACAGCAGTTCACCTCCTGGGAGGACAAGTTGTAGAAAGCATCTGACAGACTTTTCCTCTGCATTTGTTGCTTGTTTGTTTCCTGGCTCAGTTCAAAGTGCTGCTCTTGATTTTTAAAGACCCAGACAGTCCAGGGCCCTACATATACTAGGGGACATGTCCTCCCATACATACTGGTGTAGAGCTGGGCCTTCTCTGTGGTGGTTCTGTGAAAAAGGGATTTGAATACCTCCCTGAGCTGCCCAGTTGATCAGGCTGACACAGCTCGGATCTTATGAGAGGAAGACAGGAAACACAACCTGTTTGTGAAGGGGAACTGAGGAAGAGGAATAGCAATGAATATAGCAATGCAAGAAAGCAAAGTGCAAGTATTTCACAGAGAGTCTCACACCCCCTCTGGGCCGAAAACTAAGTTACAAAAACACTCACAGGCTCAGTTCGGACAACACGATAGTCAATGGTGGGTTGACTAACCCTAACCCTAACTCTAGGGGGTACTCCCCACACAACATGATAATAAATAATCAACTGTTGTGTGGATGATGATCAGTGCTGAGTTGATTATGGCAGCATTGGAATGACACAATAGTCAAAACAACTGACGATTGTTTCCCCCACACCAGTTGTTTATTGTGTCGTCCGAATTGAGCCAGTCTTCTGGAATTTAAGAAAGCCGTGAAGACTGTTCTCTTCCGGCAGGCCTATCCAGTTTAATTTTAAGATGTTTTTAATAATGTATTTGTTTTTATCTGTTTTAACGGTTTATCTATTTTATTGTTTTATATTTATATTTGGTGTTGTTCCCCGCCTCGATCTAGATGGAGAGGCGGGTTAGAAATGAAATAAATAATAATAATAATAATAATTGAGTTACACGCGAGCTCTGTGAGGGCAGGAATGCTTTGGAATTGTGCAAGCCCAGCCAATCAGGAAGTGGGAAACAGCTCCCGGGATCGCTGTCTTGCTATCAATGGGCAAGAGGAGATTCATGCCAGAGACACCCCTCTAACCCTCCTTCTGATCAGTAGCACAACCCCTTTGAGTTGCACCAATCCAGACAATTGAGTCTTGGTAGCAGAGCTTCCTGGATTGCCTCTTGCCTTTAATCGGCAAGAGGTGAGGCACGCCAGTAAAGACTCTCTCTGCGCCCCTCAGTTGGTAGCGCAGCTCCTAAGGAGCCTGTTGACTCCCCGTTACCGTGGCACTGATTTCTCCAGTTGTCTCTGTTGGAGTATACAATCTCTGCCAGCTGAGTCTCGGGACGGTACCTCTTGGATCCAGCCCTCCCAGAAGCAGGAAGGATGCATGCCAAGGAGTGGCACTTCCCTCGTCCCTCAGCTGGATGTATAGTCCGGTACAGTAATTGTGCAGTATGACAGAGGCAAGACTGCGCACCGTTATCTTCCCCCTGGGCGATGAATCCCACTCCCAAAATTCACCCACAACATACTCACGGGTTTTTAGCTAACTCTCGTCTTGGCCAGAGAGGAAGCCAGCGCCAAAAAGAGTTTGGATGGAGGCTTTGTTCTCAGGTGCACTGGAACCATCCAAAAATGCCACGACCTCCCGAGACAAAGGAAGACCAGGCTTTTATACCTTTGGTTCCTCATTGGGGCTTGCGCTGGGGTGCTCGTGTGTGTGTGTGTGTGTGTGTGTGTGTGTGTATATATATATATATATATATATATATATAATGTCTAGTTCTGGGCAGGAATGCTTTGTTTTGATGGATTGACAGCTTCTCTTGACAACAGCTCCTGACTCCCTGGCAATTTCCCAAGGCTGGTTTAGGGCATTAGGCGACTTTTGTCTGATGTTATTGAGAACATTTGGCGCCCTCACCCCCAGTGTGGCGCCTGTTACCTCAGAGACTTCGGGGTGCCTGGCACATATCCCAGTTTCTCCCTTCATCTGTCGTCCCAGAATCTTAAGGCCATATACAGCCTTTCGCACCTTTTTCCACCCACCAGAGCCAGGGCAATTCAGTTAGGCTTCCGACCTTGCCTCCGTCACCCCCCTTCTCTTAATCTTTTCCATTGACATTTGCATGGTTTGGTAACACAGAGACAATCAGCTTATTTACAATTCAGTTGCATCCGAGGTCATGCTGGCACATCTCTCTTTTACATTACCCCACAATTGTTACACTTCAGACAAAGGCTGCGGTGCCTCTGTTTACGTGAAGGAGAGGGAGAGCGTGGGCTGAAGTTCCCCTCGCAAGGGCGTAAAGCTTGCAACTTTATTGGAGGGAAGGGGAAAGAGAGATGGAGGAGGGGGGCGATAGGCTAAAGGTACAGAGGAGGAAAGCAGTCTGTGTTGATAGGAGAAAGGGGGGGCATAACAGGCTGAAGGTAGGAAGGCCAACAAAGAAGGGGAGATAGAAAATCTTAAAACTAGGCAGCGGGAATCATTTGTAAGGAAGCATTTCCTTGTTACACAATATAAGGCCTGCGTCTCAGTTCCCCCACACTATGCAATGTCCTCTCTGGTGGGGTGTTCCTGGCCCACATGCTGATGGTCCTCTGCTGCCAGTTCCGGCCGGCTGGCTGTATTTTGAACTGTGGTTGCTTGTTGGTTGCTTTAGTGCGCTGCTGACGTTTGATCTGGCTCTTTCATTATGATTTTATTAATGCTTTATGTATAATGGTGTGTCCTGGATTGTTTCTTATTTTAATTTGGCCACCCCTTTGAGTGCCAGTTGATGACAGTGAATGTTGCTTATAAATGCCTAAATAAGTAAGTCCACTATTGCTTCAGCAGCCCACTAACAGTGGGGAGGTCAGTATTAATCCCATATTGTTGATGAGGAGGGCTGAGGCTAAAGGAACTATGGTGCACCCATGCCCCCAGCGAGTCCAGGGATTCGATGGGATTTGAACGCAAGACTTTCTGGCCCACAGCTCTTGCCGTTAACCTCAGTGCTATACCACGTCTGCGGCTCTGGCCTATGAAAGCTTAAGGCTACGTTTATTTATAGTGCCGCCAATGTGTACAATCTGTTCCAGTATAAGCTCCTTAGGACAGGTCCCTGCCCCAAAGAGGTTACATTCTAACGTTTGACATATGGGGGAAACAACAGAGGAAGGGGCAGGAAGCGGAGGGAGGAGTGAACAGGGAAACTACAGACACTTGTTTTAGTTGCACTTCCTTAGGCTTTGTTACAACTGAGCTCCAGCAGGGTGTGGGAACCTGTGAGGTTGTGTCAAAGGCAGCTTGGAAAAGGTTGCTTTTGAGGAGGGCTCTGAAGAAAGTAAGAGAGGTGGCCATCCTGCCAGGCGTCCTGGGAGGCACTTCCAAGCAAGGGAGAAAGGGCAGAGTTTTTGAAGGAGCAGGAGACCTTTGGTGCAAAGATTGTGGTCAGGCAAATATTGGGATACAAGAAAGGAGAGCTAAGCGGTGGGGCGGCTGGGCCGTCAAGGGCTTTGAAGGTCACGACAAGAAGCGCCTGGTGCCAAAGGGCCGTTGCTGTCCTGCTACCGAAGATGAGCATGGCTGATCTCCTGGAAAAATAACGGGGTGCAATTGCATGCTCACTGTCCCTTCACTGTGGTTATGCTGCCATTTGCAGAGCTGGGCTTTTCCGACCGCTTCATAGCACTGAATCCTTTTAAAAGGGGAAATGGTGCTCGCCTCGCATGGTCTAGAGGACTGCAGGGCAGATTGCCCTGCATAGTTCTGATTGCCAGGAAGGAAACGAACTGATCTCACTGGCAGGCCTGGCTATCGGAGTCTAACAAACATAGAAGTAGACGTTCAAGGATTGAGATAATTGCTTCATGCAGCTCAATAATGTGCCTCCAGCAGTGGCCAATATCTGATGTTTTTGTAAGGGACAAAGCCTTGATCGGTGCCCCTAGTTAAATGTTCAGGACTGACTGAATGACTGGGCTGGAGGGTTGGTTCTTCAGTGATCAATTTGCTCCCTGATGCATGAGATCCAGTTACTCTTAGCTTCTCGTGTGGAGTTAGCATTGTTGTTATTGGTCACAAATGTTCAGAATTCCTCAGCATTTGATTCAGTGACCCTTGGTGCTAGTCAAGTAAATAGGTAGCTCCTTGTATTAATTCGTAATGCACCATGCTTTCGAGTAATAATTAGGACTGTGCTGTCAGCATTTTAACAAGGGTGCCTTGAAATATATGACCCTTTTGCTGCGTTTAAGCCCCAGAGTTTCTCTGGATGCGTGTGCTGCGGAAAAAGAAGCAAGACTGATGGATATGTTCATGTAAGAGTAAAATGCTTCCTAAGGGAGAATCCCTTCCTAGCTGCAGACCCTTATATAAAGCTGCACTTGCAGAAAATGTTTACGGCATGTTCCTGAAAACTACGTTGAGTGTACAGTTAATCTTACAAAGTGTTTTGCTTGTGTCCTAGAGGGAAGAATGGAGGAGGGAAGAATGGAGTTTGCCTGTTAAATTCTTGTAGTAAAAAAATACTCATCTTTGCCTTAAGTGCTTAGTAGTGTCCAAACATGAGTGGGGAGGTGTGTGTGTGTGTGTGTGTGTGTGTGTGTGTGTGTATTAGGGAGGGGTGGGGGCTATATAAGGAATCTTCTTTTACCTTCCCTTTGATCTGAACTGATTTCACTTCAGTGCATGGGCCCTGGAGGGCTTTTTCTGCAAATTGCTTTGGCCATTCACCCAGTGCTTGCTTTACTGCTGGCTAGTTTACCAAGTTGCAGCATTTGCTCTGTAGTTCCACAAAGAATCTGTATAGCAGGGGAAGAGGAACTTCTGACCCTCCAGATGCTGTTGGGCTGCAACTCTCAGCATCCCTGATTATTTGCCAGGCTAGCTAAATCTTATGGGAGTTGGAGTCCAACATCATCTGCAAGGCCATAGGTTCCCCACACCTCCTATATAGGAAAGTTTGTTAATAAGGAGTAGCTAAATCCTCTTTCCTGCTTGCATTGAAGGCAGGCTATTGTAAAGGATCAGCTCTTCATTTCATTTATTACATTTTTATACTGCCCAGTAGCCAACACTCTGGGTGGTTTACAAAGATTAAAAATTGTAAAAATACAATATTGTAACACCATATAAAACCATTTACATATAAACACATGCATACACACACACACACACACACACACACACACACACACACACACAGAGTTTGAATAACCAACAATAAGAAATCCCGCAAGCTAATTAAAAACCGTCCCATATCCTGTCAATTGCCTGAGAGCAGAGAAAGGTCTTAACCTATCCCTGAAAAGATGACAATGTTGGTGCCAGGCGGGCCTCATTGGGGAGATTGGGGGATTTTAACCTGACGGAAGATCTTTGTGTTGACTTACCCTGCTGTCAAGCCACTTCTGTGTTGACTGTCCTTGATCCCCTGTAAGGGTGGGGTGGAACATAGCAGATCCTGTGGAGAATTTTCATGGTGATGAATCCTGCAGCATCCAGTGCAGGCAAGGAAGCTTGTGCATTGTTGGGAGGATCGGTAAAGCACAGACAGTCACCATGCAGAAGCGGCTTGTTAAGTATAGGGTAGACCGTGATTCATTCTTTCCACTAGGACCTGGACAGGGTTATAGGGATAGTGTTCCCAAACCACCGCAGTGTTCCCGAACCGCACCTCTGGGACACTGACCACATCAAATAGACATGGGCGCAATGGCACCAACATGGGCGCAATGGCACCAACTAAACTTTATTTGGTTTGTTTGCTTTGGGGGGGATGTACGTACATTCAGGCAACTCAGTATGACTGGTATCAGGAAGAGGGACAAATGGGAATGAAGTAAAATTAAGTATGATAAGAACCACTGCTGAGGACATCATGATCTCCCATGGTTGTGCACAGACCCCTTCCCCCCCCCCCCCCCCCATGTGCACACAGTGGCTTCGCAAGAGTAAGGAGGAAAAAGAATCCAGTCAGTGCTCAATTCTATGCATGTTTAGACAGGGGGAAAAAAGTCCTAGGACTTTTTTTCCTGTCTAAACATGCATAGGATTTCACCTTGAATGCAGCAAGAGGGGCTGGGATGGGCTGGGAAGGAGAACAATGAGAAACGTTTGACTAATCAGGGTAAAATTTGTAGGACTTCACTAAGGTATAAATTCTCCAGCAAAACCAACATAAAAATAAATGGGAGTGCTAATCAGGGGCTAACCTGGGATGAGGTTTTTTTTTTTATCAGGAAGCAGTTTGGATGCAGAACGGGCAGCCAGATATGAATCCCGACTGCTCGCCCGCCTCCTCTGCAGTATTTCTTTCCGGCTCTTCTCGGAGTAAAAGGATCTGCACTTGCTGGAATGCCCTTTGCATTAGCATTTAACAAGGAGAGAGATACTTACACCTATCAAAATTCCGATACTGCGAGAACAGAGAACACGATTGAGATTTATTTTCCATTCATTTGCGATGCAATGGGAGCTAAAGCAGCACAGCCTGCCTTCGCTGTAGTCTAGATAAAGAAGAAGGAGGACGCATCCACTAAATGGCAGGAGAGGATGTAATGGAGGCACAAAGTGAATTGGAAAGCGAGGGGGAAATGCCCTCTGCTTGGATCTGCCCAGGAGGCACTCAGGAAAGATGTCCCACCTCCACTGGACTAAAGGAATCTGTTCAGATAATTGTGAGGACAACCAAGTCATTCTGATTTCTGGGCGCCATTGCTACCTTTTATAACATAGCAGGACAGTGGACAGTTCTGCAGTCTTCCCTTTGTGTGTGATTTCCACTGAAAATGCTGCCCTAAAATTGCATCTTAGCGCAATTCTGTCCAGAGACTTTTGCAGGATCTTTCCTAAGCTACAGAGATAACCATTTCATTATATATTATTGTATTATCGTGATGGTTAAAAACACGTAAAGGGATTCCGCATACTGCTTCCAGTGTTTATAGCTTTCACTTACAGGCATTGAGGCTGAGTCTATGCCGTGAAGAAAATGATGACCTGAAAGGGCTTATCTCTGCTTGGGAGGTGGAGGCCCCGAGAATTCAATTGGAGCCGTCCCTAAGGGCTGTTTCATGCTTGTGTTGCCAGCCTGTCCACTGGGCATCTAGCAGCCAATGCACAGACAGAGATGTGGTCAGCCGTCACCCTGGCATGCATCCACCATATGTTTGGCAGACCTGCATTTCAGTTTCAGACATTACGCCATTCACGACTTAGACACATAGTAGATAAAGCTGGGGATTTATCTGGCCTATAAAGTGCAAAGTGCCCACAAGGAAGATGCATCTAGGCGAAAAAAGCCCAAATGAGAAAACCTTATATAGGAGATAGTTAGGCAGTTTGAATCCAGAGTGTCTCGCGACGGAGGAAAGGCGAGGCCGTTTTCAATGATTTTCTCTGCAACTCCCTGCCCCATCTCCCACCATGCATTGGAGGATCTCTCAACCCTTGGGAGATGCTTCTCAGGGGCTGCAGGGAGAAGGGGGAATTGGTTAAAATTCTCTGCCCCACTCCTGTTCCTCTAATGGAGTGGCTTTCCAAGCCAGGATTTAATTATTTTTGGGTTTGGTATTAATTTCTCTGCTCATTTGCCATAATGCGCTGCGCAACAAGCAATGCTCTCTCCTGAAATAGGGTGCCTTGACCCTCTGTGGAAGGATGAGCTGTGTTAGCCATTGGACCTTTCAGACCATGAATCCCTCAAAACAAAACTTAGGCAAAAATGTAGAAGCCTGCGTTATATTAGGCATAGGTAAGGTATCCAGCATGGGCTGAAGCAGCTGCTCAGAAGGACACCGCTGGACCCAAAACCAAACCAAACCAAACCAACCTGTGTGTTTTTGCTTGTTTCTAGGCTCTCTTTGCTTTGTCCTCAATGTTGCGACACTTTCCGTATGCCCAGCAGCGGTTCCTCAAGCTGGGAGGCCTTCAGGTACTCAGAGATCTCTGTTCAGAGAAAGGAATGGAGACATTACACATCCGCATTGTGACGCTTCTCTACGATTTAATAGTGGAAAAGGTAAGACAAGTTGTTCCACTGCACAAACCTCAGAACAGGCATGAGTGGGTGGGAATGGTCCAGTATCACTTAAGACATCCAGGCCCTCCTTTTATCAGGGAGAGGGGCCTCATTCTTATCCCTAGCAGAACAAAGGAAGGGAGACGGTCTGACGAAGGCTAAAAGGTGTAGTGTACTTGACGCCATTCTAATTTCTTGCAACAGCTCATGAGATGCTTAGGTCCGAGGCAAAGCATTTCATCACATTTATTAAACTATTTGTATAATAATTTAATAACTGCAATTGAATAAATTGAGTAAATGCAAGATAATCCATCCTGAGATATTATTTAGTCATTTTCACAAGTGAATTTCACCTGCGAGGACTAGGAAACAAGGCAGTGGTCTTTCTTATTGGGCAGTTTGTACAGAGTGCAAGCCTGTAGGCCCTGCAGCAGGGGTGCAGAACCTCTTTCAGCCCAAGGGCCGGATTCTATTTTGGAGAAGCTGTTGGGGGCCGCATTCCAGTGGTGGGTGGGGCCAAAGGCAAAAGGGGCAGGACCAAAATACCAGCATGTTTTAGTTTAAAGAAATTAAGTCTAAGAAGAGGCATTTCAATCTTTTCTGTGTTTGTAGAAAAAGAGATGTGGCCTTCTGGGGAAACACTGAAGGGCTGGATTTAGCCCCTGGGCCTGTGGTTCTGTAGCCCTGTAGGGGGCAGTGTAAGGTTGCTGAACTAGCTATGTTGATTCATCTGTGTTTGTTTGTTTTTCTAACTATGTTCCATACTTGTGCAAACCTTGGATTCCGTGGAGCATGGTCATACCGCCCTCTTGTTTCTGGGCGGCTCAGCGTTGGCTCTATTTCTGTTGGCACTCGCCACCTGAGTTTGCTATTAGAGGGAGTGATTTAGAATATTCAAAGCATTTCACATAATCCTTCTAATAAGCTTGTGAGTTAAGTCAGGATGATTATCCCCCATGTTGCAGATGGGAAACAGAGAGAGGATGGCTTGCCTGACGCCACTTAGTTAATTCATAGCAAAGACAAGATTCCATGCATGGACTTCAAACTCTAACTTGGTCTCTTAGCCACTGCTACACTAGCTGCGACTTGCTTGCTCACGTTTTTTCCTGTGTAATAATTATTTAGCTCTGCAATGGTGACTCATTATTCCCCACATTCTCTTAAGAGGGAACTCTTCACAAACGTCATGGATGGCTGCAGTTGGCATGCTGCCCTGTATCAAGTTAACAAATTAGAGGCCATCCCCGGCACGCATGACTCTTTTTATAGAGTACTTTTCCCTAAGCTTAGCGTGACGTCTTCATACGCACACATCCATTCATTTCAGTGCATTGTTGACAACCACCAGCTGGAAGTTCCATGCCATTGTTAAGTTGAAGGAAGGGGATGACAGTATCGTCAGGTGCAGCAGCGTCTGCCCCTGCCTTACTAAAAGTAAACTCACTGGGGATGAACCTGGATATGGCTTACTTCTGATGACGTCACTGGCTCATTTCTCTGCTTCACTCTGTTGTTCTGTGAAAAGGATTCCTAGATGTAATGCAGGGGTGAGGAACCTGTGGCCCTCCATCTCCCACCTGCCCCAGTCAACATTGATAGTGTTTGAGGATATGGGAGTTGTAGTCCCCAAACCTCTGGAGGGCCAAAGGCTCCCCGCTCCTTGGCAGAGTTGTCAAGTCTTGCAGTGAGTGTATTTTGGGGTGTATCTGAGGGGGTGTATTTTTGAGTGGGTGTATTTTTGCCACACCTTGAGCCGCTGTCAAAGCCTCTGGGTCTGAAAAGCTTCCTGTTTCTGAAGAATGCTGACTTGTTGTTCTGCTTATCCTTTGGATTAGACACCAAATTCAATATCTAGTAAGCTGTTCCCTCTCACCAAGCATGGCCACATGGGCAACTCTGGATTGATTCTCCTCAAGAAACAAGTTAACAGGTTACATCTTCACTAAGTGTTAAGTGTTGTCAGTGTCGCAGAGGGAGCATGGCATGTTCCCAATGCACATCCCACTATAATTTGGCTGATTTGACTAGACTTTGCTCTTCTCAACCCATAGAAACGATCTTCCTTAATTATAATATAGTAGTAAGGAGCTTCTTGTGATTAGGATCTAATTAATGAAGCACATATATAGCAATTAACACGGGAGGCTGCCAAGCAAAGCAAAGGAATGGGTGTGTATGTGTGTTTTTTAAATAAAAAAAGCATACTGGCCCCCATTGTGTTTGGTATCTGGCAGCAATGTGCTGTAAGCAACCTTTTCCTTCATAAGCTGATCCAGATGGCTGGCTTGCAGTGCCCATGTGGGAGTTCTGCTGATGGAGCTGAGCTTCTTGGCTGGGTCCAGGTGATTATTTCTCTGGAACAAGAGGAGCAAATTCCCCCTTCGCTACTACTGTGGCACTAGCCCTGATCTGAGGGGTGGGTGGGTATAATTGTACAATGTAATGGCAGGAGGAGGGGGTTTCCTGTGGAGGAAAAGCCTGCTTCCTCTTTTTCCCCTACTACCTAATTGCTGCCACTTCCCCAATCTGGGACTGGATTACAAGCAGCTTCTGGCCTAGCTAATTCCAACCCTCAGAGAAACTTGCTCTTTTTAAAAAGGGCCATATTTAATACACATGCGCACAAGCATCCGTCCTTTAATGTAAAAAAAATCTTTAAGTCCCAAGAGGGCTCTGGGCGTTGAGGGGCAGGCTGAATTACTTTGGCATCGATCGATGGGCGCACAGCTAGCCCTGCCAAAATGTGTATGCATCTGTTGCAACCGTGCTGGCCCACGCTACTTTGAGGTTTGTTTTGGCTTTTCCAGGGAACAATCTGAAGCGCTGTGAAAATGTGCAAAAGCAGTTTGAATAGAAAGCATGACAAGACCGGCAGACAGGCACACGGCCCCCACCCCCAGATGCCCCCCACCCCCAGCAAACGAGGTTTTGTTGTTTAACTAGGGGCAATGACAGATCTACAGTACCACCTCCCCTGCCCTCAGCCCCAAGGAATGCCTCGGAAAAATCTGAAACCAGCCCTTTCGTTCCCTGTTTGGAGGGCTGTGACCATCCTATGGACCACCTTGTGAGTTAGCTCCACCCAGCACAAGGGGACTTCCTGATTACTAGGGCATACGCAGGATTGTTCCTAGATGTGCTGCTATTTACTTGCGAGGGAACATGGGGACAAGATGCGAATGACCTGAGGGCGGGCGAAATTCTGCACAGGGATCAGTTTTGGCTTGAGAAATTTCACCTTAATTTCTTCTTTCTTTCCTGTGCTGAATATCAGCTACAGATGCCTTTATGCAGCAACTAAAATTGAAATGTGTTTTTTAAAAAATCTTGCACGTGAACCGCTCGATTTGTTTTTAATATTAAGCAATATACAATTATTATTATTAATAATAATAAATAAATAAAATATTTGAGTCGCTTGGAACGGTTTTCTGAATCTTTCGGGAAATATACCAGCCTTCCTTCATTCCTTCTATGGGAGATACCTCATTTGTATGTGTTTCATAGAGATTATTTGATAATTTATGGGTAAGATTAGATGCTATAAGCTACAGCTATGGGGGGTGCAGGGAGTATTGGTTGTTACTTTGCACTAACCTTTTCCAAGGTACTCTGCATGGAATGGGCTTTGAGCATTTTGCGTGCGTTCCTCGCCCCAATGTCGTCTGTACGCCTCCTGGTGCGCTCATAGTGTTTTCTTTTTTAGAGGAACCACTTTTGCGTTAGTCATTCATGATTTTGATTACTTCCCCGGGGAGTCCAAAGAGCATTACAAGCAGGAGTCTATCATCTGTTTTTTTAAAAAAAGAAACTCTGTTCCCAAAGTTCTGTTACACTAAGTGATTCCAAAGCAATCAACTGCAATAGCCTCAGCGGTTGATAGTTTTCAGATATTTAAACAAACTCCCAGAAAGGGGAGGAAGGACAATTCTAACCTTTTCTGGTAACGACAGGAAATAAAGCAATGGCATTAAACGACAGCAGGACAGATTTAGGTTGTGCACTGACAACTGTTGGGGCCCATAGACACATGCCATATACCGCTATGTCCTGCTTGGTGTGGCTCCTGCCTTTTATATACCGCTTTCATACTGCTTTATCCTGCTTGGCGTAGATCTGGCCTCAGTGGGCATTGCTAGTTGTTCCACTAATATCCAGGAATTCCTTAAGTAGAGTTATTTGTCTCTGGTTTTTCAGTGGGGGTTGCTCAAACCAATCCCTACTGCCCTCTCAAAGCTGTCTCCATGAAGATTGCTGGTTGGGGAATTCCTATACAAGGCAAGCTGATGACAAAGAATGAGCAGTAAGCCCGCCGTTCCTTTTTATTCCAAGAAATCAGTTCTTGGCAAATGATGCTTTGCTGACCATTGGTGGCTGGAGGGCCTCTCCCTCCCCAGCCAACCTATGTTTAGTGTACAAATGCTGTGGGTGGGGTCATAAAACAGTTGTCCCCCATGACACGCAGGTACACGATTTATTTATGTTTGGCGGGGGTGGGGGGGGAGGTTTGGAAGTTATTAACTTTTCCCATTCTGCATTCTTTAAGAATTCTTGGGTGAATGCCATCTAGCCCTGCTCACTTGTTACTCTTCAGTTTTTCAACAACTTTTAATCTTTTGGCACACTCTTTGTCATATCTCTGATGCCCTCAGTGGTACCATCAGGGCAGGCTTTCCGGGCAGGAGTCCAGGACCCCTTTAGCAGAATGGGCAGAAGGGCCCACCAGTGCAGCAGGGTTGATTTGCCACATGTTGAAGTAAGTGAAGTAATGTGGATTACCATCTAAAGAGGAGAGCCCTGTAAGACTATGAAGTCCAGGATGTAAAATTATCTAACTGCATCGCACTGCATGCAAACAGTGCGGTGGTTTGGGTTCATGTTTACTGACTGCTTCAGCAGTGAAAGCTAATACAGTTAATTAATATAACTTCTATTTGGCCTTTTCCCTGTCTTTCTTTTACACATCGCTGATCTAATACTGTTTCTGGCTGACTTATTGCTCCTGGATGTCCCCCTGTCCCCTCAGCGATCAGTTTTTATATCTTGAGCAAACTGTTCTCAGCTTGAGCCTGTTGTCAACTTGCATATGGTTTTCACAGTGTTTTTCTCTGTATTTTCTTCATTTGGACCAGGCATCTGCTCTAAATACAGCGTTATCTTTTAAAGCAGGGATGTAGAACCTCAGGATTGGTACTCTTGGGATCCCAATCTGGCCTTTCCCCAGGTGGCCACACATCTTCTCATATATACAAAGACTCTGGAGATTAGTACATAGAGAAATAATGATTATTACTAGAGAAACAATTGTGTATGATCCAGAACTGTTGTTGTTATCAATATATAATGGACTTAATGCTGGATTGAAATGCAAAGGTTTAATATTATTTTTACTGACGGCTGCTCGACAGACAATTACGCAACAGTGGGGAAAAATGGGACATTTCGAACTTTTCAGCATGGTACCTTAATATTTGGTCTGTGGCAATCTCCAAGAAAATAACATACGATTTACTTCAAATCCAAGGAAAATCTGAATCAACGTCATTTGAAGATATATGGGGGAGATTTGTTCAGTATGCATTGCAACCGGAAGTACAATGTATGCCTGTTCAGAGTATATGAACATTGTAATGAGGAATGAAGGAATACAGCACATTGAAAATTTAGTTTAACTGTATAATTAGTTATTTTTATTATTTCTTTTTTTCCCTTGTTTTCTTTTCTCTGTTTTTATTTAAATTATTTTGTTCTCTTCTTTGTTTAAATTTTGTTTCCCTATTAACTTTAATAAACTTCCTTCCCTTAAGGTCATATAAACCAACCTTTTTTTTTCTTTCTCTTTACATTATATATAATGACATAGCTGTTGGTTTGATACTATACTGTTTTGCTGTTTCCCAGCTTCTCTGCAGTCCCCCCCTCCCGAGAGGTTGA
The DNA here is from genome assembly GCA_029215795.1 of Anniella stebbinsi. Taxonomy (NCBI): domain Eukaryota; kingdom Metazoa; phylum Chordata; class Lepidosauria; order Squamata; family Anniellidae; genus Anniella; species Anniella stebbinsi. Next base: position 124,711,955 of record JARDYH010000003.1, on the reverse strand, counting down.
AATGCCTCTCCTAAGGCTCGGTTATTACTGGCAGTCAGAGCTGTAAGCTAAAATAGGCTGGTAGTTTGGGTATTTTGGCCCCGCCCCCTTTTTCCTTTAGCCCCACCCACCACTGGAATGCGCCCCTCTAGAGCTTCTCCAAATGAATTAGACCCTTAGGTGGAAAGAGGTTCAACATCTCCATCTTAAAGCCTCTTTGATGATGCTGTTTAGCCATGATGGCATCAATTTAGATATGTCTGTGCCCTTTTCCATTCTGTGATATCCACTCCCAAGAGCAGAAAATGATTCCCCGGGCCAACAGTATATTGGAACAAATCAGGGGGAGAACCCTCTTTCGCACACTCATGAAAAGCTGAAGCCAGGAAAGCAAGTCTAGATGTTTCAGTCTTCATATAAGCAAATGTATATAATAGGAAAGCAGGTGTACTTGTACAAATGATAATGTTAGGGAACTTTTGTTGCAGCTGTTGTTCATGGACCTGCATGACAACAACACTCAGGCCCATGAGATCGTCCAGCAATACAGCCAAGTGAACTTGGTCCCCTCCATTGTTGAACAGGGCTGGTGCACCATCATTTCAAACCTCCTCCAGATGCCTGAGCATGACACCAGGGAAAAGGTTCTGAAGGCCGTGCATGTGCTGCTAGCCTCCTGCAGGGACAGCTACATGGGGGATCACAACTTCAACCATACGCTAAACCTACTTCGCCAAGAATATGAAGACTTGGCAGCAGAAGAGCAAAAAGAAGGGGACGAAGATGGCTATTTTAAGGAACTCCTTAGCTCTATAAATAGCATTGCCCAGCAGCTGAAATGAAGGCTGCTGTAGCCTTGGAGAGATGTACAGATTTCCTGGTAATCTGGAAAGGGTTATGCCTAATAAAACCATCAAACAAACCTTTTAGCTTTGCTCAGTTACTTGGTGCGGTAAGTAAGCCCATACGCTCATTTTGCAGTTACAGCTACTTTCGTATTGGCAAATGGAGGTTATATTTTTATCCCTGCAACTTACTGCTAGAGATGCGCCTACTACAACAAGATTTAGGTTACCCCACAAGTGTTGTGTAGAAAAAGATAGAATATTCCCAACTCATTTAAAAAAAAAAAAATTCCCCGAGAAAATTGCACGTAAAAATAAGGAAGTTTGAAGGGGGGTTGAGCAAGTCCTACTGTCTGGTCTTAATCACATTAAAAGAAATCATTTTTGGCCATGAATATTAAGACATTGAGCATATCCTACTGCCTTATTTGGAAAGGCAATTTTCCTCAAAAAAGAGTTTTCACTTAAAATAAAAGATTCTGTCTTTTTCAATACCACTTTCAAGTTTCCTTACATATTTTCGCAGCTATTTTGACCCCTCTTGTTTTTATCCGCACCGTACTTCCATCGCAAAAACATTTTTTTTTGTCCTATGCTAGTTTTCAGCTTCCATCCAGAACTCAGAGCAAAGAGGACTCAATGGTATATTACTTAAAAAGATACTGCTCCCGTAATAGAAACCTAGCTCAATGGTTTTAACAGTGTTTCTCTGGGAACCCTGGGATTCCTCCAAATAAGATGAGTAATGGAAGATGAGCCTCCCAAAAAGACTTCATGTCTATTCCTGAATATTCTTTGCCATGTGCAGCTGCAGGAGAGAGCCTGATGGTTCCCAAGGTGAGCTCCCAGTTCACGTGGGGCAGTGGGGAGGCCCATCCGGTCTGGCTGCTGCTCTGCGTGAACTGGGTAAGCCTGCTGAACATTCTGCAGAATCCACTGTAACACAGAGCAACTCTTCAGCAGAGAAATTAATGTAGAAAATTTGTAAACCTTATGCTGAAGCGGCCTTTCCCGATCTGGTGCTCTCCAAAGGTTTTGGACTTCAATTCCTATCTGCTCTAGCCGGTATTGCCAATTGTCGGGAATCCTGGGAGTTGTAGTCCAGTACATCTGGAGGTTGGGGGAGGCTGTGCTAAAGAACAGCTACATTTGAGACCATTCTGCACCATTTAGGCATATACCTTTTTCAACCAGGCGTGGGGGATGCAACAGAGCAATCCATCATGAATGTAGCTAAGGCTGTACATGTCCAGTGGGTGCTCAGTACAGTTCTGTTGTCTGCCTCTTTTGCTGCTGCTATTATTATTATTATTCAGCATTTATATACCACTCAATTATCTAACACAAACTCCAGAGCGGTGAGCATCAGTATAAACAGTAAAGAAAGATGAGTAAAAAGCAAATTAAAATTGTTCAATTTAAAAACAAAGGAACCAGAAAAACAGTGGCTAGTCAGTTGAGGAAAGCTTCTTGAAACAGAGTTGTTTTAAGGAGGTGCCGGAAGCAGCCTAGTGGCGCCTGCCTGACCTCCAGGGGCAGAGAGTTCCACAGAGAAGGGGCCACTACAGTAAAGTCTCTTCTGGTGGATTCCAGTCGGGCCACAGGTCCACGTGGAACCACCAGGAGCATGCCCTTCAATGACCTCAGTGATCAGGCAGGTTGGTAAGGGAGAGGACACTCTCTCAGGTATCCTGGTTCCAAGTTGTTTAGGGCTTTGTACACTAGTACCCAAACCTTAAACCTGGCCTGGTAGCCGATAGGTAGCCAGTGCAATTCTCTCAGCAAAAGAGTTTATGCTGAAAAGAGGCAGCTCCTGACAACAGCCGAGCTGCTGCATTCTGCACTAGCTCCAGCTTCTGGAGCAGCCTTAAAGGCATCCCCACATAGAACGCATTGCAGTAATCCAGACTTGAGGTTACTAATGCCCTTACCACTGTGGCCCAGCTATCCCTGTCCAGGAGAGGCTGTAGCTGGCGAGCCAGCCGAAGCTGGTAAAAGGCACTCCGAGCCGCCGAGTATTCCTTCCTCCCATGATCTGGTTTCCTTATCTGCATGGCTGATGACCGTGCTTTATTGACTCCACAGCTTCCTCATTAGCTTGTATCTCCTTTGCTCTACCCCATTAAAGTTGTGGTGCTGTGCCACCATACCTCTGGATGACTTTCCCCCAAGGGTGTGCTCCAGGCCTCTATTTGTATGTGGCCTCAGCTTACCTTGTGGGAGTGGCTAAACACTCAGGTGGTGGGTCTGTGTGAATTGCTGCGTGAATGATATCATTGACTGCCAGGCCAGTCATAGACTCTGACCCAGTGCGCATGTCAAACCAACCTGCTGTTTGTTCACCGTGGGCTGCTGATAGTGACGTGGGTGAAAGCGAGTGGGCAGGTGCCCACCTGCCCACTTCCACTGAGTTAAATAACCCAGGGATGCTGCATTCCTGAATTGCTTATTTGACATCCACACACAATTTTCTGTCGCAAACTGACTGCTACAGCATGCTACAACGGCTAAATTTCAAGCTAAATTTGGCCACTGGAGCATTCCATAGCTGTTTGCTGCTGTTTTTTAGTAGCAAATCTCAAAAATGAGAAATACTGCCCCCAATTTCGGGAGTGGTTGGGGCCACAGAAAGCATGGGACTACCTGTTGTCTACCCCTGCTCTGTTAGGAGGCTAAAATGTGAGAGCGGGGTGGGGGGTGGGGAGGAGGCGAGGGAAACCATGCATGCCAGTCCTTGGAAGAAAGACAGGATAATGATTAGAAAAATAGAACAAACCCCGTTTATAGTTCTAGTTCTAAGACCTGTGCTGCCAAGGCAATGTACAGACCACAGGACCAAAATAAATTTATATTCATGGAGTTGAAACGGACAGCCTCCTTCTAAGAGTGAATGGATAGCACTTGGCTTTTTTATCGATCAGGATATTTTAAGGCTAATAGCTAACAGCCCTTCCTTGCTGGACTTGGAAATATTTGTTACTTTTTCCAGATTCTACAGATTTGCTTCTTGCTATTAAGTTGCCAAAGTAATTATACACATTGATTTTCCTTCTTGTGGCATTTTGGTTGTTTATCTTTAATCACGGGGTGGGGGGTGGGGGGCGGAGGGAAATGAACGGATTTTACAGGAAATGTTCCCCAGAGAACTGCATGTGATTATTAGAAGCAGTAAAATACTAGAGCTTCAGAATACGTCAGGATTTTGGCAGCATGCAGAGGGCACTGCTTAAAACAAAGGATTGCGCTCCCTCTGTTTTGAACAATTCCTTCCTATTTGAGTGTATTACCATAAAGCCTTCTCTTCCAGAGCAAGGTGAGGGAAGGAACAATGCGACTCATGTGTTGTACATTTCTAATTGAGCTGTCACTCGGTGGATTAAAAGCATGCACATGCAGATTGCAGCAATAGTTAAGTGGAGAATTTGTACCTGTAATTGGCTTGGAAAGGCAAGGAATATACAAATCGTAAAGAGGAAAAGATTATAATTGCAATGTTCATTCCAGGGGTGGGGAACATCTTTCTGCGGTGGGCTGCAGGCCAGCAGTGGCTGGGGCCACCCCCCTTCTCTCTGTCTCCCCACCTGCCCCCTTCTCCCCCACCACCAAAGCAAGCTGCCAGAGGTCTGAAATGATTGCGGAGAGCTTTTAAAATTAAACCATGGGCTGCAGATTGCCAACCCATGTTCTACTTAGATGTTGGGGAACAATTCACACAACTGGACAGCTGTTATTGCTGAATGTTGTTTGAATTCATATTTGACATTGTGACCACCCGCTAATTCTGGAAATGGGGGGAAAGGTGGTGATCTAGGGGAACATGGGCTTGTGATGTCTTGGAATAAGAGCAATCCTGCCACATAACTTGGCAGACTTTTAATTGCCTACACACTAAATAGATAATTCAGTGTTCTCTGCCATCAACATTTCAAGAGTAACACCACTGTTGGTACCTGCTAAGATGTCCAGTAGGTTCTCTGCACTACTCACAGGGGCCATTTTCTTAGGGCTTCGCCACACGGAGGCTTTTTATCCTGTGATTTTACCGGAGCTTCTGCTTACAGATTCGTTGCAGGATTAAGGTTGGCTCTTTGCATGAGCTTCCCTCCCCTTCCCCCCTTTATCTATATGTTTCCTTATATAGCCACTAGATGGCACTGTTAATAGCACCACTTCCTCTTTACAGGGAGAAATTCAAACTGGATCTTTTTATTACCTCATTATTTCCTTTCCAAATTATGCTGTGGAAATGGTCAGAAAACACAGGAGAGATGCTGGAGGTTAACGGAGTCCTGTAGAGGATCCGCAAACTTCCTTGAATAACGGATCTCAGAATAAAAGCTTTAAAAGCCCAATGTGGAGAAGCCCTTAGGGCTGTGCATCATCCCCCAATTTGCCCCGGAGGCTGTTTCGGAGCCCCCAAAATGGCCCTAATTCACCTCGTGGTGCTTCAGGAGTTGCCTGCCTTGCCTTGCCTTGGTGCCGAAGCTGAGGTGAGATTCAGGCCCCCCAAGGTGACTCAGCCTTGCAAGTCCCTGGGTACCGGCCGCGCAGACGACACCCAGGAAAGCTGGGAGCAAATCTGGGTAGGAGTCCATTGGACTCCCAACTCCGTGCTCCCCTTTGTCGCCCCTCAACCCAGAGCTGTTGCTGCTGGGACTTACCTGCTCACCTGCTGCTACCCCCACAGCACCACATCTCCGCCATGACCAGGAAATGCGGCGTCCTCCTGAGAGCCAGGTTGCGATTTCAAGATATCGTGGGGCCTCTGTTTTAAGTACATCTACGGCCACAAATACGGTGGCCACAAAGGGCCATTTTCCCTTTATGGCTGCTGTAGTTTGCGGCCCAGAGACCGCAAAATACCTTGAAATCGCAGCCTGGCTCTCAGGAGGACGCCCATTTCCTGGTCGTGGCAGAGATGGGGCGATGGTGGAAGCGATGGGTAATGTGGCGGCGGCGGCAGCGATGCGGCGGTGGCAGCAGGTGAGTGGGGAGAGTGAGGTGAGTCCAGCGCCATCCGGAGTGGCCCGAGGAGCCCTGAAGCTTTGGTACCAATCCACTTTGGCCTTGGACCGCCCCAGAACTGATCCAGAACCGAGGCAAGGCGGGACGAATCAGCCCGCCTCGCCTTGGTTTCGGGGATTCGGCCCAAGGCGGTGCACAGCCCTACTTAGAATTCCATGTCAATTGCTGGCACTTGTGCAGCTGTGTGCTCCTGAGAATTCCCACAAAAGGGGCAGAGGTTACATTTCTTTGGATACAGCTTGCATTTGCATCTTTTACTTGCGGTTCAATATCCAGCTATTAAAAAGTTTAGCGATGACATTCTCTCTGCCTGACAGTCATGCAGTGATGCCTGTGAAAAATGAAGGAAGTGGGACTATGCAGAAGAGGAATAACCCATTAGGGAATATCGCTCTATCGCAGATCTCCGTTGAAGAGTTGGAGCTTTCCACACGTTTCACGTTATTGTCAAGGGCACAGAGAGGCCAGAATCTCTGTGGATTCTGCTGGATTCGTGCCATGCATCTGAAGGCTGGACTCTACAGCTAAGAAGGGATTCTGTCAGGTAAAACTAATGAGTGGGTTTGTAATAATGATGAATGCAACTGTGGCCAAAGTTTGGAGGGGATTTGGGAGAACACAATCTTTAGCAGGCGTGTGCTGTGAAGTTGAAAGATGAGGCTGGCGTCTTCTCAGCCATTTGTAAATTGTGTCCATGATGCTGTCGGACTTCTTCATTTCTTCAACCTACCCCATTCAGAAGGTGAGGGGCTCTTTTTGCCCCCTGGGGGAAACACTCCATAGCCAGGCTAGAATCTGGCAAGCCTAACCTCAGAAACAGCTGTGGGAGAACGTGCTGCAGGGATGAGTGAAGTTTGAAGCAGCTCAAGAAAAATATATAGAGGGACCTGATCCTCAGAGGCTGACTTCAAAGGCTGGACTTGTATTATTTACCTGCTGTGGCTCCCATGGAGCAGAGCCATGTGTATGGCCAGAGTACCACGCCAAGGTGCCTGTAGAAGAGCAAGTCACAGCCAGGGAAGCCTCAAGAAATCTAGTACTCAGGGGCTACTTCACCCGTCACATTCTTCATGCGAACAGTCACTCCATTACAGTGTATATGTTTTTCCATGTGTACATGGCACGAATGTATATTCAATTTGAGAGGAATACATGTTTTGCCATGCTTCCCACTACTGGTGCTCATGCAGAAAAACACATCTGCTGGTGCGTGTACATATAGCGCGTGCTTCGATTTTAAGGACATATCAAGCCGATGGCAGATCCTTCAAGAAGACTTGCCTAAAATGTGGGTGGTTGAAGTTGGAATGGTTGCAATTACATCAGCCTTCCCCAACCTGGTGTCTGCCAGATGCCTTGGACTTCAACTCCCATCAGCCCCAGCCACTATGGCTACTGGTCAATGCTGGGAGTTTTAGTCCAAAACATCTGGAGGGCATCAGGGCAGGGGAGGCTAAATTACCTGAGCAAGAGACGAAGAGGTAGAGAAGGGAGAGGGGAGAAATAGAGAGTAGAAGTATGCTGCAGAATCCACCTGCTCTCGGCTCTGGTCCTACCCATCACCACCTGTAGCCCTGTGCTTGATTTCACCTGTGGGTTAATGGCCTTTTATAGAAAAAGAAAATGTTCCCTGCCTCTGGGTTAGAGCAAACTTTGAATGTTCAGGTATCATCAAACTGAATGTAGTAACAGAAGTTGTCTGCTCCTACTGTCGGCTTCTACTGCTGAGAACATGGGCAAGAGACCAACTTCAGTTGCTCAGCCACCACTGGGTGCTCTGGCCCCATTTAGTCAAGTTTTCCTTGGACTTCAAGCAAATGAAAATGGGCAAGGGCCAGGCTAAATGGATTTCTCTGCTGAGTGAATAAAGGGCATCCTCCAAAGCCGGAGGTTTTTGAGAGAGTCGTGGAGAAACAATAGGGTTGTCTGTTCAGATTCTTGCCTCTTTTTTTCCCTATAATGGTGAAAAAGAATAGAATGGGAACATTCTTTTATGGCTTGGTTGAAATAAAAGGAAACAGCTCGAAGGATCCACCCCCCTGTCCACTCAACATTGCTTATAAAGAGAGAGTTTGTTCCAAGAACAGCCAAGCTCAGCTCTGGGGAATTGGGTGGCAGAGCGCCACAGCAGTGCCTTTCCTGGGAACTGCCCTAGCAGGGCAAAGGCAGCTTCAGGTAAAACACAGCCTGATGGAGCAGCAATGCGCAGAAGCATCCTTTAGCTCCCTGCCAACGATGGCCCCAACGAACGCACTAGTGCGCACAGGCTCTGGAGCTCTATTGACTGCATTCGCTATGATGGGACTGAAGGGGAAAATTGAAATCTGCATCGCATCTGATGGCAGGCTGAAAAAATACAATCCGTACACTTGGTTGAGGAATTCGGTTTTTGTTTAAATATATGTACAGTGGGATTTGCAAAATGCTATAGATGGGCATTATTTTATACGTGGCTGGTGATGTGCATAGTTGTATTCTAATTTGCACATCACAAATTAGGCATACCGAAATGCAGAGCGCGGTGGGCCTTGTATTAGTCACAGCAATGTAATATTATGACTGAAGGTACAGAACCAACCAGATTTTCTCTCTTGAAACTTGTATGTTGCTGTGTAGCTATACTCTATTCATTTTTGCAAATAAGAGATTGCTTTGCCCACTGGTTTGTGTGCAATGGTGTGCGGCGGAATGAGTGCAGGACCAATCATGGGGCTGGATGATCAACATGGGATCCTGTATTCAATAGCCACTTCCATAGCATAGAATTCCTTAAGGAGAGGGCAAGCAAAACCATCACTGCAGAGAATGGCCCTTTATCAAGGTAAACAGAGGGGAAATTCTAAAGTGGCATACGGTAATGGCAGAGGTGGCTCTATATTTGGGGCAAATAGGGTTGTGACCCTCTGCCTGTCCCCCATCCCTTTTTGGCAGAGAGATCCTGCCACAACCATGTCCATTTGCTTCGAGTTCCACACGTGGTCTTCTGGACTCCCCTGACCATTTCAGTAGAACAATGGGCCTCTCATCTGCCTTCCACCCCACAAGAACAACGGGCACCAGCTGCCACGGAGTAATAGGGTCTACAACTACCAGCCCTGGGCCACATCCAGTCCCCCTGAGAGGTCTCCTCCCCTTGCGTACCCAGAGGTGAAAGAAGGGTAGGGGAAAGTGGAACGGCAATGAACTTTGCAGCAGGCCATTTGGGATGGTTGCAAGAGGTTCAGGAATCTCGTCTCCACGCGGCCCTCTGAGGCAAAGCTAGTTCCTGACCAGGAAGTTCTTGTTTTCTGTGACTATATAACAGGAGTGGGCATCTTGTGACCCTCCAGACATTGTTGGACTGTAACTCAGATCAGCCCTAACCAGCACAGCCATGTTGTAGGTATGGTGGGAGTTGTAGTCCAACAACAGCTGGAGGATCACGTGTTCCCTATCCCTGCTGTATAAGCTTGATTCTGATAAGCCTAGACAGATATGCATTGGAAAACTGCCTGAATTGGAGGTTGCATTTAGAATGCAGGTCCAGATACAATTAAGCCATGTCTGATTCAGCACAGCTGAACAGAGCAGAGACCTCTACATAGAAACCTGAACGGGATCAGTCACTCTTGAGGCTTTGGAAACCAGAGGGGGGTCTGAGTGGGGCTTGGGGGGGGCGGGGGGGGGAGTCATAGCCTTTCCTTCTGTATTTCTCCTCCTTAGGACTTCGCGCCCGACTCTCATGTGGATGCATTGAAGTCCAGCTGCACACACACGGCACCAATGTAAATAGGGGGTTTGCAATGTAACTGGGGGGAAAAACAATTTAGAAAAGCAGCAGGAAACCAAAGAGAGAACATTTTATGAATAATTACATACCCACAGGCTTTTCCTTTTGAGACTACCAATGGAACATCATTGTACAGAGCAAACAAGATATTTCAAGGAAGCCAGAACCAGATTAAGGTCTGAAATCTGGCAGGAAAAAGTGCCTAGAAAATGTGGATGAATGCATGAATCTAAGCACCACTAATGAATGGCTGCATCGCACATGTAGTTCCCCCTATATCTGTTTTTAACCTGTTGCAGGATGGGAACTGAAAGGTGCATATCTTCTGGTGTGCACTATTTCCATCTGTCCTCGTCTCCTACACACAGTGAAGCAACATATTGGGATCTCTGAGTTATGGTATGCCATGGTGAAGTTAAGGCTTCCAGAAGGGGAAATCAGCAAAGAGACCACAACCAAAGTATGAAAGGATCTTGGATACTTGGCTTATTAAAAAGAGAGGTAAATCACATGTATTGTTTCCTGGCAGTGATTTTGGAGATAGGCGATGGGCCAGCAAGATGTCTGTAATTGAAACGGGCTGGTGAGGGGGGAGCTAATGTCACTTAAAGGGATATGAGGTTGATAGCTCAGAGGAGAAAAGAGTCAAATCAGGTTGGAGGAAAGAGACCAAAATGGAAATAGGTAGCAGGAGATCGGGATAAAATTAGGAGAGAAAAAGCGAAAGGTGGATATTACCAATTCCAAAAGGAAGGGTTAAGAGAAATTTAGAAAGTTAGAATGGGCCTCTATTTTGTGACAGTTTGCTAGCCAACCCATTTGTTTATCTGGGGAGAGAGATGGGTGAAAAGCAATCGCCCTGAAAAACAGAGAAGGTGGGAGAAGAAATTCCATGACATTTCAGGAGCAGAGGAAATGCAGGGAGTTGCCTGCTTGCTTTTCTATTACAAGATGACCAGTGATCACTGTGATGTTCTTCCTTTGAAAAACAAAAAGCTTCACACCAGTCTTCAGTGCAGCTCAGCGTAGAATGCTTCCTGGAATGCCCCAGTCTGCCTATGGGTATTAGGTGGGGCAAACCATGAGCCTGTCTGCAGCAGGCCTGAGAGCTGGAGACCTTTGGATACAAGGGTCACACTAAATCTGTCAGGGCTGGTGGTAGGTGGGTCCACCCCCTTTCCTCCCTCCCATGCGGAGGGCTGCAGGGATAGATGGCTCTCACTAGGGGTCCGAACTGATCACTTGCAGAGGGTGTTTGAAATTAGGCCAAGGCCTGCATGTGCCTCAAGGCCATAAGCCTTCCCCAACCTAGCATCCCCCAGATGTGTTGGACCACAACTCTCAGCATCCCCCCAGCAAGCATGTAGTCAAACACTGGAAGGCACCAGAGGGCTGTCTATATGTGGGGAAAACCCCAGGGTGGCTGCAAATCTGCGCTGTGTCAGTTATATGATACAGCCAGGGCTTCGCAGCCACTGTGGATCTTTCCCATGAAGTTGCGCTTTGAAATAGTCAGGGACTTACCTGACTTTTTAATTGGGAGCGAGGTCAGTGTGGTTCTCCTGCCGTCTGACCTTGGTTTTGGGACCAATCCAGGGGACAGGGGGGAAGCTCCAGTACCTGGATGACTGCCAGAAACCCGGTACTCCCTCCTTGGCATTGGGATTACCTGGCGCCCCCCAGCTTGAGTAAAACCGTGGGGTTTTGGGCGGAGGCGGTGCCAACTCAGTGCTGTGAAGAAAGGGCCCAGATTGCGGAATCATTAGGGCATCAGAAATAATGGTGGGATCTGCTCTTTTGGTAACACCACATGCTAGAAAGCTAAGGATGCCATTGAGCCTCATTTGTGGGCTGTAGCTCTAATGGCAGGAAGTGAGACCTGAGGCAAGATTGGGTTGCTTTTACCTCACCCATCACCCCCACCTTTGCATCATCGGAGCAAAGCTCTGTAGTATCCCATCCATTTCTTTTCATCCATGTGTGAAAGTCCGCTCCCCACAGCTGGGGATTGGGTGGTTCCCCACCATAGTGCTGCAGTGATGGGAAACACCACACCCGGCAGAATTTATCCTTCTATGGAAAATGGCACAGTGGCCTCTGTTACGGAATGGGCTTGGGAAAACTAATACCCCTTTTATTCCCAAACAAGAACTGGTGCCTCAAGGGGCTGGGCAGGGGGGGGGGGAGGGGAGAAACTGAGCAGAAGAATCTGTCCTCCTGTCCATTGTTAATATAAACTATAACAACGCCCCCCCCACTCTTTCTACTCATCTATGTTAAGCCTGCAAAAATAGTATCATGGCTACCGCAAAGGCATAATACTGAGGTGTTCAACTTGTGTCTGAGGTACTTTAGACTTTGGTTGGAGTTCACATGAGCAAGTTTTCCCTTCTATAAAACCTTTTTTTCCACATGGAAAACTAGTATGACCAGGAAGATGATATCACTTTTGTCTATCTATCTATCTTAGGGTGACCAGATTGTCTGGGGTTTCCCGGTCCTAACTGGGAAAACTGGGGTGATCTGGGCCAACCAGGGGGCGGCGGGGGCAAACTGGGGAAATGAGCCTCGAGGAGCCTGGATGGCAGATGCCCGCGTGGAAGAGGGACGATTCTGGAAGTGATATAATCGGCCTCTTCCGCGCGGGTCCTCGTGCCGCCGCCGGGCTCGTACCAGCAGAGGCCCGATCGCGACAGGCCGTGCGGAAGAGGCAGGAGAGGGCCAATTTCATCACTTCCGGCTTTGGTGGGCACGCCCCCTTTGGGCGGCCATTTTGGACCAGGATTTTGGTTTCCAACATCTGGTCACCCTAATCTATCTATCTATCTATCTATCTATCTATCTATCTATCTATCTATCTCTATGCTATTTCTAGATTGCTTGATATCCTAAGATCTCTAAGTGGCTTACAGAAAAATACATATGATACAATATAAAAATCAATGTAAATCAAGCTTTCTATATATAGGTGTGTTTGATTTTTGCATGGATGAGCATTCAGTTGTATAAGCCCTCATCTGGCACTACCAGACACAGGTTCCCCACCTCAGCAAGAAGCCAGGGCCAAGTGTTTCCAGGACATTGTCATTTCAAGATCTTTGGGATCAAGATTGCTTGCATGTTTGCAATGAAGTAAGGGTCTGTGTGGGTGGTCACACCTCAAGGTTTCTCAAAGCTTATTTTGGCTTCAAGGCTACACTAATCTTTATCTGTTTCTGACAGTTGTAAATACAGCACTACTGGTGGAAGATGCTACAATTGCAGAGAGTTCAGGACCCAACCTTTGCCAGGAGTTACAATAGTGTGTTGGTCTCTGGGCTGACATGGTTTAGAAAGGACACAGAACTGGGCAATTAGAAGGAGTAACTGATAAACACACTGGAGAGGTGTATTACATTTGGGATAAGGTCTTTCTCCATATCCCTAGTTGTTCTTCCAGAAATCTCAAATGAGTGAATTAATCCTCCATCATTCTACCCCTACGGAAATTGTTTGAATCAATTTATAACACGCTTGCCTTTAATATTAATTATATCTAAGGTTTTCCCGAACCACACATTGTTTGTTGGTTTAAAACATTTCCACGTGGCGATTCAATAAGAACTTCTGGGATGGCATACAACAAAATTATATATATATATATATATATATATATATATACATACACACACACACACACAAATAAAAAAGTGGTTAAAAACAAAGTCATTCAGTTCAGCAGAATTGATAAAACAGATCCTACCTCCAGCATACACCAGAGGGTGGAGGGGGGGGATGGGACCCAGTCAAATACGAAGGTTTTTGTTGGGCACCAAAATGGCATATAGAGACAAGGCATGAGGGCAATATTCCATAGATGGGGTGCCACAACTGAGAAGACCCTCTCTACAGTCACCACCTGCCAAACATCAGAGGATGGGGGGACATGGAGAAGAGAGTCTGAAGGTGACTGCAAAGTTTGTGCAGCCTTGTGGCGTAGAAGGCAGTCTGTGTTGGTGTTCTTCCATTTTGCATGCTTCTTGAAGAATCCTTGGATCTCCGGTGTCCCTGAATATGTCTGCAGTGGTTTCAAACAGCTGCTAACCCTGGACCACCAAATGAAACAGTAAAATGGACTTTGCTTAGTTGCTTTCCTCATTCAGGTCAAATATGGAGAGCACATTAGAGAAAAACTGCATCAGCACTCTGAACCAATGGATATTTTTGATTGGTACTAGCAGTAGGGGAGAGATTTAGTAGGTATACATACCTTATTTTCTCTGGAACAGCCAGCTTTCCATTCTCCCAGTTATACAGCTTCCATTATGGTCTCCCTAATTCAGGGTCTTTCTTGACTCATTAAAACCAAAATAAATAAGGTAAAATAGCTAAAAAGCCAGCTCTCTCCTTTCAGTGCCATATTTACGCAGCTTCATCATATATAGATCTCATGCTATTTTTAAATAGATTGATATTTACAGCCCACGCGGGAAAAATCATGTTTAAAATCACGGTGATGGAGTCATGAGCTAGATGAGAAACTATTGGGGGGGGGGGGAAGCTGGGGCTTATTGATTATGCAAGCAGTATTCCAAGTGGAAAAGGTTATGTTCATAACATCATTTCTTCACCAATGTTCCTCGGCTCACAATCCCTTGTTGATCACTGGGGAGGTGTTCCAGCTAAAACTGGGTCACTACAAACATTTTTGATGATCATCAAGTGGGGACCCTCTATTTTTACTGCAGCTTTCTATCTTGCTCAGTGCCTGTAAGCTTACATTTTTTCAGATTCCTTTTCTTTTGGGCGATGCTGCTTCATACTTTCAGGTGATGAGCATCAGGTCTGAAAAAGCTGGGCTTGCTCAAAAGAAATCTGAATAGCTTCCTTTTAGATAGAATAGGCACATAAGCACGGTCAGACAAGACACACGGATGAGTCACTCTCCTAGGGCTCCTATTAAGACTGTTCTTTCATTCCAGCCATACTAAACCAGGCTGCCAGGGATTGGTCTACAAATTACAATAGATGAGAAAAGGGGCCTTTCCCCTCTTGCTTTCGTCTGACAAGGCACCCAGGGATGCCTCCGGAATTATATAAACTTTCCTGACTAGTGGGCACCAATACTGGCCAAACTGTTTACTCAGACTAGCAAGAAGGCTGTATTTCCAACTGGGTGGAAACAGCATATGAACTTTCAAATGGTTTTTTTAAAATTATTATTTCATTTACATCCCATCTTTCTGTCACAAACAGCACTTGAGGCAGATGGGTTATGAAATGTTTAAAAGGCCAGGAAACAGAACCGCTTTAAGCACCACCCAATTCGCCTACTGAATATTGTTTCCAAGTTACACAGTAAATATTTCAGTTGGTGCAGCTCAAGGACGTTGACAAGGGGCTTGGACAGGTTCGTGCAACCACCTCCATATTGGCACATTGCTCCTCTTGGCTAATAAAAGCTACCAGGGAGGGAACAGCCAGCTGGGCCAGGGAAGTGATTAATGTGGCTAGGGTGACCATATGAAAAGGAGGACAGGGCTCCTATATCTTTAACAGTTGTGTGGAAAAGAGAATTATAGCAGGTGTCATTTGTATGCAGTCCGCACATAGTGAATTTCCCTCTACATCACAACCGTTAAAGCTGAAGGAGCCCTGCCCTCTTTTGTATCTGGTCACTCTAGTATAGCTCCTGCAGCTTTAACGGTTGTGATGAAGAGGGAATTTCACCAGGTGCTGTATGCATACAAATGACACCTGCTCAAGTTCCCTTTTCTACACAACTGTTAAAGATACAGGAGCCCTATCCTCCTTTTCATGTGGTCACCCTATTAATGCCTCTTTGTGAGAAGGAGTGTCCTGGGCTGCCTGAAAGGGGCAGTGGTGAGATCATTCCTGAAGAAATCTTCCCTGGAGCTATAAGCCGGTGGCAAATGTTCCATGCCTGGGGCCTGTCTTGATGACGGGTTTGCCCAGGGGTGGATCTACAGTGGTCGCAGGTCATCTATATGATGCAGCCGCCATTGCGAAGCCACCCAGGGGCAAACCCCCAAAGCTCCGCTTTAAAAAAGTTGGGCACTTACCCCGACTTTTCCCACCAAGTGAGGTGCAGACGTGCATTTGCCATCTGCCACCTTGCTCCAATATTACGGCAGAGGTGGGGCCAGGGCAATGGTGCCCCCTCTCCCTGGACTCAAGAAGCTGCCCAATAAAGACAAATAGTTTTTTTAAAAAAACACTAAAGTGAGGTGCAGTGCCCGGGCCCGGGGAGAGGGTGATCCAGCGATACTCCACCTCCCTGGACCCACGAACCTGTGCAATACAGACAAAGTGGAGCACAGGTAGAGGGGAGGGGAGGATCCAGCGAGCCTCCGTCTTGCTGCACCTGTGAGTCTATAAAATACAAGAAACATAATTTTTAGGGAAAAAAACACAGCAGGAGTGCTGGTGCCCAATCTGCGCTCCTCCTCCAGTGTAAACCCCCGTTAGCCACTCAACATCAAATCCCCCTGACCTCCCCCTGGCTGCCCTGTTCCTCTCCCCCCCACCAGTTTTGATTTTTATTTTCTCCTGGTTTTTTTCCTCCCGGCTCTCCTCCCACTGTTCTCCCTCTGGCTGCCCTGTCCCCCCACCCCCCCGGCTTATATATTTTTATGTGTAAATGCGAAGGTACGAGGCAGCCAGAGGGAGGAGAGCTGGGTTTGGGTGCCATGCATCCCTCTATTCCTCCCTCTCTGGTGGCCCCATCCCTTCCCTCCTCCCCCGGTGCTCGGCGCGGTAGCAGTGACGACGGCAACTCCGCACTCATGCTCCTTCCCATGCAGATGCTGGGAAGGAGCGCAAGTGTGGGAGCCCGAGGCCTCGCGCTGCCATCAAGACGGGGTCCTGGGCAAGGTCCTTGAGCGGGTAGTTGCAGACAAGCTCCAGACACTTTTGGATGAGACAGATAATCTAGATCCGTTTCAGTCAGGTTCCAGGCCTGGTTTGGGCATGGTAACAGCCTTGGTCGCCCTGTATGATGACCTATGTCACGAGAAAGACAGAGGGAGTGTGACTCTGTTGATTCTCCTTGATCTCTCAGCGGCTTTCGATACCTTCAACCATGGTATCCTTCTGGCATGACTGGCTGAGTTGGGAGTGGGAGGCACTGCATTGCAGGGGTTCCGCTCTTACCTGGCGGGTCAGATCCAGAAGGTGGTGCTTGGGGAACATTGCTCGGCCCCGTGGATTCTCCAGTATGGGGTTCTCCACAGGTCAGTTTTGTCTCCCATGCTGTTCAACATCTACATGAAACCATTGTGTGTAGTCATCCAGAGGTTTGCCGTGTGCTGTCATCAGTACTCTGATGACACGCAGTTCTGATTCTCCTCATCTTCATCAGATGAGGCTGTGGATGTTTTGAACTGGTGCTTGGCTGCGACAATGGATTGGATGAGGGCTAATAAACTGAAACTCAATCCAGACAAGACTGAGACGCTGTTAGTGGGTGGTTCTGCTGACTGGATGGAGGGTGTTCAACCTGTTCTGGATGGGGTTGCACTCCCCTTGAAGGAGTGGGTTCATAGCTTGGGGGTTCTCCTAGAACCATCTCTTTCACTTGGGGCTCAGGTGGCCTCAGTGGCACGGAGTGCCTTCTACCAACTTCAGTTGGTGGCCCAGCTATGCCCCTATCTGGACAGGGATAACCTGGCTTCAGGTGTCTATGTTCTGGTAACCTCCAAATTAGATTACTGCAGTGCACTCTACGTGGGGCTACCTTTGAAGACGGTTCAGAAGCTGCAGCTTGTGCAAAATGTAGCGGCCAAATTGATAACAGGGATCAGGAGGCTCAAACACATAGGACTGACTGTTGTCTGCTTGTATTGGCTGCCTGTATGTTTCCAAGCCCAAATCAAGGTGCTGGTTCTAACCTATAAAGCCTTACGTGGCTCAGAACCACAATACCTGACAGAACGCCTCTCCTGACATGAACCTACCTGTACACTATGCTCAACATTTGAAGTCCTCCTCTGGGTACTTACTCTGAGGGAAGCTGGGAGGATGGCAACAAGGGAGAGGTCCTTCCCAGTGGTGGCCCCTAATTATGGAATTATCTCCCTGATGAGGCCTGCCTGGTGCCAACATTGTTAACTTTGTGGTGCTAGGTCAAGACTTTTCTCTTGTCACACACATTTAGCAGCATACGTTGAGTTTTTAATCAATCCCAGATCTATTTTTAGGTTTGGTTGAAAGCTCAAAGTTGTTTTTAAATGTATGTTGTCTTTGTATGCTGTCTGTTTTATGTTTTTATGGTTTAAAATTTTGTATATTGATTTTTAATGTTTTAATCTTTTGTAAACTATACAGAGAAGTTTGGCCATGGGGTAGTATAGAAATAATAATAATAATAATAATAATAATAATAATAATAATTCTACAGAACAAGAATGGGAATCACATCATTCACCCCAAACAACCTGGCTATCATATAACTACATAGGCTTAAAGAGGAAATAGCAGCTGGCTCCTTAGAAGGTCAAAGAGCTGAAGCAGAGAGTGGCTGCTAGGAAACATAGGAGAGACCTTCCAGTGAAGTCAGGAATAGTCAGGAACACACAAAAACAAAGAGGACAAGAAGGGACTTGCTTAATTCCACAGCAAACTTAGTAAAAGACTATCCTGACTCTACAATTGCTTATTTACATCTAACATCATTATGTTGGCATTCTCTCTGATTCTGCAGTTACTGACCTTTATTGCTCTACAGACCTTCACCCTAACCCTACAGTTGCTTTCCCACACTGTGGACATTCATCCGGAACCTGCCAGTACTTCTCTGTATTACACTATAGACATCCAGTCTGATCTTGCAGATTTCTTCTCCGCTGTGGACATTTATCCTGATCCTGCGGATATTATTTACTCGCATCACCTTGGTCCTGCAGCTACTTCCGTCAGTAACCTTTCATCCTGGGTCCTGCAGTCACTTACCAGTATTGCTCTAGAGATATTATGCATTATCCTGCAGCTACTTGCTGTAATTCCAAGGCCACAGCTCAGTCGCAGAGCATCTGTTTTGCATGCAGAAGGTCCCAGGTCCAGTCCCCAGCATCCCCAGGTAGGGCTGGAAAAACTCCCACCTGAAACTCTGGAGAGCTGATGCCAGTCAGTGTCAGCAATACTGGGCTTATGGGAACCAATGGTCTGATTCAGTATAAGGCGGCATCCTATGTTCCTAAGTGAGTCTGATCCTGCAGCTACTGACTTGAATGTTCATGTACTGTAAAATATATAATCCTGTAACTCAATGTCCCAAATACACTGGCATATAACCTCTTTGGCTTTTAACAAACCTAAGGCCAGAATGGCATTTCACAAAAGACCCATATGTTAGATATTTTAGTTAAGAGTCTTCCTTAATCAGGAATCATATTGCTAGCTTGCTGAACACATCTAAAGGCAAATAGGTTTGTATTTCATAAATGTCTAACTTGTTTCTTTCCTAAGAAATATGAAACACATACATTAGGAGGAAAGCTACAGACTTGTGTTTGAGGACCCATTGTTATGACAAAAGCCTTGTGACGCTAGCCATTGTCTTTGGGGATGCTGCGTGAAAATAACACCAACAGAAAATGAATTATGAATTACAGAGAGGTGGCTCTTCTTCCATATGGTTGCCAAGTAGCCATTGATTTCCTGTTTTACCCAATCAAACCACATTCTGGTAGGATCCCAAAAAACTGTTAATCAGGCCCCACCTAATACATTTTGCTGTCTGAGATTGAGCAGTAAATGCCCCCACCCTTGGCAAAGGGGAATAGCACTGAAGACCAGTCAAGCTATTTTGGCACTGGAGGCAGAAAGTCACACAAACTCTCCCCCTCTCTGGCAGTAAAAATGCAGTAATAATAAACAATGAACTATTTGCTGCCCTTTTATGATTCCCACAAATTGCCTGCCTGAGGCAGTTGCTTCATTCTACCCAATAGTAGGGCCAGCCCAAATAACATTGAGAGCCAGCCTAACACAACTGATTCACCTCACTAAGCTGTTCCCCAAACTGGATGTAAAACAGAAACTCAACACTCTGTACCTTGACAATTCCTAGGTTAAACAATGCAGGAATTACTGTTAGGTATGAACGAGGCCACTGTGGGCAGAGGAGGAATCATATTTGTTGTCCTGAGTCCTTGGAGTAAGGCTAGGCTGCAAATCTAAATAAGCAAACAAAACAAGCATACTCAGATCATGCAGCAGTAGAAGGAGAAGGCCTATTGTGCCTTCCTGCTGGTAAGCTACACAGTTCACCATCTTGTTTCTTCATGCCAAATGGCAAGGTGAAGAAGTAGATGCCCTCTGCTAATGCCACATATTAACGCATACAAGGTTGCATAATCTTGAACTACTAGACTGTTTGTCTGAAATGGTTGTGCCTCGGCCCTTTCATCTCTGTCCAGAACTCTGCTGCCCATATTATTCCCCACTCTCAATGCTCTGAACATGGGACACCCTCCTTTAAATCCATCAGTTTCTTGTCTGGATCCAGCACAAGCGCAGCCTTACTTCAAACCTCAGGGCAGGGCTGGCCTTAGGAGTGGGTGAGCCCAGGGTGCCATGCTGAAGGGGAAGCCAAGCTGAGCTCAGTGGCTGGTTTTTTTTAAAAAAAAAATTACTGTCTTCAGCGAGCTAGGATGGCAAAACACAAGTATCTGTAATATTTCTTTCAAGGGGTTTGTCTATACACCCTGTAAACCCTGTGGTGGCTGTTAAGTGGCGTTGCGTCATTTATACAACGCAGCTGCCAACTCACAGCCACCACAAGCTTTTCAGGCGAAACTGCCTGGGAAAAAAGTAGTCATCTTACTACAGCTTTACCTTTTCTTGTGAGGTAACCACCTTCCCACCGTCTGTCAGTGGTGACCTTGCTTCGCACCGAGGCTGGGGGGGTATTCTGGGGGGGTATTCTGGGGGCAGATCGAGGTCCACGATAAGTCAGGGGAATGTGCAGGAAGACCAGGCAGAGGGTGGGTCGGATGAGCTTAATGGCCACTGGCGCGGCCCAGAAACCTGCACCCCCTCCTTTTGTGGAGATTTGCCACTCCCACCCTGCAGCTGTGATCTGCGGAGTTTTCAATGAATGAGCAGCAAAGCAACGCTACCAAGACATGGCAGTTCCATGTGCAACAGTTGTCAGCTGGTGCAATTTGCATATGCAAAGTGCTTTACTCACTTGGGAAGGAAACAGCAGCAGCTACCTCCCTGTCCAGATCAGGGAGGGATGGGAGAACCAATGATTTTTGAACTCACCTAAATTCTCCAAAAATCAATTAGCTTTAAAGTATGTTTCTTTTTCAATTTCCACTTTGATGTTGTTTGCACTAGGTAAAACCCATGGAACAGAGCTTTACTCCGAGGCAATGTTACCAAGCACGTAGCACTTCAAACACTGTAAATATACTCTTAAGGACTATGTAAAAAATAATAATAAAACAAAGCTGTAAGCGGGATACCTTTTTTATTTATCAGTTTCCTTTTTTATTTTTAAAGCTAAAAATAATGGATGTCCTAAAATAAAAACGCTGACCAAAAGAATGGAACTGCTACTAAACAAAAAGTATTAGAAGTAAAACCTGCGATAGCTGTGCTGTGTTGCATGGCTCACTGCCGCTGCTCAGAATACGGCTTTTTGAACAGTGTCTTGTGCAAACCGTAGCACAGGGGCTGAGAAATCAAGGGTTTTGAACAGCGTTGTTCTCGGTGGACGTCATACTTGCACCTGGCCCCATAAATCCTCTGTGTGGCCCTGCAAAAGTGAAGATGGGGAGGTGTGTGGGTGTGCGCATCGGACACACTCTTCACTCAGGGTGCTAGTTAGCCTAGGGCTGGCCCTGCCTAAGGCGACTATAAATGACAGGTCAGAAATGCCCAGTCAAATCCAGTAGAGCACCACCAGTTGAAAACAAGGACAGTCAAAATAACAGCTCTGAGTGGACAAACGGAGCAGCCCCTTACCCGTCAGTTCCCCACCCACTCCCCCAAAGAAGCTGCCTGTAGACATCCCACGTCATGACCAGGACTCTGTGTGGGTCTCTCAGTAGATCGGCTTGGGGTTATACAAGTTGTTCTGCAAGAGGAATGCATGCTGGCCCTTTAGGCAGTTTGCTTCAAGTGAGGTTCCTGCTGCTAATGAGGTGGCAATATCAGAACTACTGGCACTGTCTTCCCTTTACTCCAGTAACCCTGTAACCCACAATCACCATCCCCAGGGCACACAATTCTGGGCGTAGCAATTCCTTAGTTCAGGCATTTTTGTCATTGCTAGGAATTTCCCCTTTTCTAAAATGTTCCTTCCATTTCTAGGTCACTGCACACGCAGTCTCCATTCATCAAATGCTGTCATGTGGCTTTAAGGCATTTCCAAAAAGCTCTCCTGATCCCCAACGTCTGTTAAGCTTGAAAAAGAGGCAAACTAGATGCGATGGTGGCAAACCGGTGTGTCAGAGACAGGTTGCCGGCCACTAATTTCCTTTAAAGCAGGGCTGGGCAACTTGTGGCCCTCTGGATGTTTTGACCTACAACTCCCATCCTTCCTCGCCATGGGCTAGGCTGGCTAGGGATGATGGGAGTTGTAGGCCCAAACATCTGGAGGGCACCAGGTTGGAGAAGGTGGATGTAAAAGATTAGAAGAAGCTCCAGAGTGGTGGAACCTCTGTCCTTCAACAGCAGATTGTCCGAAACCCCAGGCTTGATTCTGACCACTGGAGTTGGGTTCTCTGCAGACACTAGCTTTGCTGAATTGAGACTGCCAAATCCATTGTCCTGAAACAAACCAAAACTCTGAAACTTGGGGAGGGCAACAAAGAAGATACACATAATAAACCCATCCTTTTTGTGGCCTAGAAATCCTCTTTCCCCCATCTCTCCTGTAGAGCATCAGGCCACACAGGAGATGAAGGAATCCCAGCGCCTGCCCTTCCAGGGGCTCAGTTGAATCCCAGAGTGGGTTTCTACTTCTTTGTTTCTACTTCTTTGGGCACAGGTGGCACAGCCACCTCCTCCATGACAGGGTGGTGGATCTCAGAAAGTTGCATCTAGCCAGCAAGACTAGTTCTGCTGGGTTTTCCTTCCTTTTCCTGGAGGACTCAGGAATGGGAAGGTGGTGGACACATTCTTCCATGCGTCCAAGAATTTATTTCGAAGGATCAGTCGAGGTGATCTATCAAAATAATATTAAAAATCAAGTTTCTGAGGGGAAACTCGAAGACATCTTTGCCTGCTCTGCACTATAAGGATGATGATGATGATGATGATGATGATGATGATGATGATGATGATGGAAGCATGGAGAGAACAGTCAGAAATAAGCTATACGTTTCTAGTTTATCAAAAAGAACCAAAAGGGGAAAATAAAGGAGGAAAGAGAATATCAGGATGAAAGAAGAATGGAGAGAAGATCCTTTGGGCCACAGGAGATTTGACAGGACAACCATTCACATTATCTATGTATATAGAAATAAACATAAAAGTTCATTTTTATGTCACTTCATCACTCAAAAGATCACAAAAATTAGAATTCCAAAAACAAAAACCAGTAATAGCTTATAGAAGATTCAGATATCCATAATCTAGAGAAGACCTAGAAATAGTCAATCAGTGTGTGACCTCTGATTTCTGGAATACTTAATTAGTTGATTAGATTGATTTTTTAAAAAGTGCAAATCAACTAAAAAAGTGTACTGGATAAAGCAGGCAGCAGATTTTTAAAGAAATTTGTTTAATGCAAATGCACATGAACACTGGAGATGTCAAGCATCAATAAGCGGCATTCCCTCTTTCTTCTTACAGAGGAGGGATGTTTCTCACAACTCATGAAGGTGTGCTTCTTGGTTCAGAAATGGTTGCAATGTCCCTTAAGATGGTGTTTACCATCTCCAGTCTTATAGATCAATCAACTGAAACAAATATGATTGATATAATCAAAATGTCTTTAATCTGGTTGCAGCCCTACTAGATCATAAACTTATTTGGTTCTATATTTGATACCAGGTTTCTGATTTGCTGAAACACATATTAAAGTAATGGCTCGGTTGCACAGAACGACACATACACACATTTTTGAAGCAACAATCAAACCGGTACAATTTTCAGCAAGGTCTTAACATGATACTGCCACTGCAGAGAAGCAAAACCAGTGTTACGTAGTGTGTGTGTTTGCACTGGTGTGTGAAGCCATTTAAAAACAGTATCATTTATACATACTGGAAACAGGGATTTCAGGTGAAACTCCAGAAGAGACAAAAGAAAGTACTTCTTCAAAATTAATTTATGGAATTCATGTTTGCAACGTGCAGCGACAGCCGCTGGCTTGGATGGCTGTAAAAGTGGATTAGACAAATTCATGGAGGTCTGTCAACAGCAATTAGCCATGATAAATGAAACCTCCAGGTTTAGAATCAGTATGACTCTAAATACCAGTTGGTAGGGGGGCAATAGAAAAGAGGTACTCTTGCCTTCACATCCGGATGGTGTTTGTCTGGATGGGCCTTTGGCCTGATCTGGCAGAACTCCTCCTATGTTCAGATGTGTTGTAGCTGATGGTGCAAATTAGGCACCTGGTGTGAGCATGGCCCCTCCTGTTTTCCAAATGTTCTCACACACTAAGGCAGGCTTCCAAGTATTGAGAGGGACTCCCAAAAGCTGGATCTTTGGCCCAGGCGTCAATTGGGGAGGGAATCCCAAGGGAGTAATGCAAGGGGCCTAGGGCACTTCAGAGCCTCACAAGAAAGAAGCTGAATCAGCAGAAATGTTCAGGTAGAAGTTTCTTACAGATTTCAGCAGGGGGTGGTGAGTACACAGGTGCTTTGTGGAATGTGAGTTGGTTCTAAATAGTGAAGGAATGGGCAGGACAAGAGGACGCTCCAACTCATTGGGTGAAATCCAATTGTGTCCATCTGTTGAGGGAATGGCAGTCGGCAGCAGAGAGGATTCTCCCTCCTCATGCACCCCCTAAAATCTGCTCTGGAGGATTGGGGGATCCTCTGGAGTAGACTTTAGGAACACATGGAAAGCAACAGGGGCGGAGGGGGGGAGGAGGAGAAGACCGGAAAGGTGAGCAGAATCCCACTTACGTGACTCTAGACGTAGCCCATTGAGATCTACTCACTTGGGATTTTGATCTGCTTGGAAGTTCCCTTACCACATAAAGTTTGGGGTATACGGGCTGTTCTACCACAGTAATCAGCCAGAAGTGTGCTATGCTGACTTACTCCCTGCAATTTCTGTTCAGGATTGCCACCTTACTCTCTCAAGAGCACGAGCAGGCAGGCAGCACCTGGCCACGACCCACAAAATTCATGCCCATTAGTATTTTACTTGGATTCTGATAAAATATGATCCTTTGTGGGATCACAAAAATTCATATTCCAAGGAAGAGTAAGTAAATCAGCTCATTGACAGGCTGTACTAGGACAAGAGGGCGATGCAACCAAGCCTATTATGTTGATCCATTTAGCAGCTGCTAGGGGAGCATTACGAAGCAAAGGGTTACAGGAATACAGTGGGACACATAAGGCCAAGTTAGAAGGGAATCTAGAACAGATAAGCTTAGAGAGAGAGAGAGGAAGGCAGCCATAATACATCTGCGGTCAGATGACAAGAACAGATGGAGTCTGACGGTAACTCTGCATTATACAAGAGGGATGTACTTTCCCCCTTTAAAAATGTATCCATTCTAGCTACTGACAATTCACAGGAAACTGGCAAGAAGGTGAAAGCATTTTTAACTGTGGGTTGGCTCTGCCTCCAAACTGTAAGACACTCTGAAGAAATGAGAACTCACTCCCATAGCTGTAAATAGGATGCCTTTGCTCCCAGAACACAGCCCTTGACAGCCGTGTCCCTCCCTCCCCCCCCCCCCCCACAACACAGGAATTCATCACTCTCCTTTACGGGATATTCACCTGCCTAGTGTTTCAGAGTGCTTTTATTTTCTCTAGCCTCTGTACAATGAACCTGACTTCCTAAATTCACACGAGGAAAGGAAAATGCAGTTATTCACAACAAAACCCGGAAATTTAGGAACGGTTAACATACAGAATAGGGAACACGGCATTAATATGAGTGTCAAAGGTGTTCCTGTTGACACAATTGCTCCTGCGTGCCACTGACACTGATGGATGACCTTCTTGGCAAGCGGGACAGGGGGAGTTCTTCTCAATTGCTCAGCAGCTTTGCATGCCATTGGCCATGGTGTCCCCTGAACTGCCTCTGTAAATTAGGGGCACTGTTTTACAGCGGTTTGGCTTTTAATTATAGGGTCCATTCCAGAGAATAACACTGGGTGACTGCCTCAACACCCTGGCAGTTGAACTGTGGGGCACCACAAGACACAATTTTGTCCTCTATGTTATTGAATATCTATATGAAGTCATTGGGGTGGTCAATAAGAGATTTGGGGCAAGGTGTCACCAGTACACCCAGCTCTATTTCTCTGTGACATCTGAATCAAGAGAGGCTGTGCATACTCTGAACTGGTACCTGGATGCAGTTACAGCCTGGATGAGATCTAATAAACTGAACCTGAATCCTGGTAAAACAGAGACCGTATAGGATGGCGGTTCCCATGTCTGGGGAACATGCACCAACTACACTTATTCCAGGATAGGGATAGCCTAGCCATGGTAATCCATGCACTGCTTACCTCCTGATTAGATTACTGTTATGTGTGCTCTATTTGGGGCTGTCCTTGAACCTGATTCAGAAACTGCAGCTAGTGCAACTCAGTGGAGTGCCATATTTACACCTGTATTAAAAGAACTGCCGTGGCTGCTCATGAGCTACCAAGCCATGTTCCAGTTTTGTCTTGATAGCCCTGCAGTAATTGCCAGTTGCTTTTCCAGCTCAATTAAGAGGTGTTGCCTTTAGCCTTGAAAGCCCTATATGGCTTAGGACCTATCTATCTAAGGGACTACCTGTTACATTATGGACCTGTCATCAAGATTTGCAGGAGACCCCCCTGAGGGAACCATGACCGCACAGGCCTGCTTGTTGGGCACACATGAAAGAGCTTTCTCCTGGGTCTTTCCCAAACTCTGGAATATGCTTTCCCAAGGACTACACTTGGCCCCCACTCACTTGGCTTTCAGAAAGGTGTGAAGACACATCTTTTTTAAATTCAGCCTTTTAAATGTTTTACTCTAAAAGTTTTACTGTTTGTAATGTTCTTATTTTTTTATTGTTTTTATTGCTGTACAATGCCTCGATATTAAAGCTGTACATAAAGGATAATAATGTATTTATAATATTTCTTGGATACCTTATGAAAATATAAAATATAATAATAATGATGATGATAATGACAATGACACACTCATAATAAGGGAGAAGAAACAGAAGACACGGCTGGGGATGAGATGGGGCCGGGGCACATCATCATCATCAATTTATTGCTTACCCGCCTCTCCGTTTGGATCGAGGCGGGGAACAGTAGTAAATATAAAATATGATAAAATACATAAAACTGATTAAAAACATGGTGCACATTATTAAAATAGCAATAAAACATCCTAAAAACATCCTAATGGGTTGATCATGGTTTCCCAGCCATGCTCTGCACTGACTGGCAACATCTCTCTAGGGTTTCTGGCAGCAGCCTTTCCCAGCCCTACCGGGGAGACGCCATGGCCCTCCCCTTCCTAGGTGATGGCATTCTTCCCAATAGTGTACATAGAGAAAAAAATATGTATTAACACAGAGCTACACAGAGGTGAAGTACCACATGCAGATGAGCAGTGGTCTCCTGTGGGAGAGGTGACAATCCTAATTTTGAGTTTTGGTATGAGTGAATGTTATTTTCCTAAGGAATGATTCTTATAGAATCAAGAGTTGGAAGGGACCTCAGAGGTCATCTAGAACAATCCCCAATCAATACAGGATGCAACATCCCTGACAAATTCTGCTCAAACACCTCCAAGAAATGAGAGATCATCACCTCCCAAGGCAGTCTGTTCCACTGTTGAGCAGATATTACCATTAGGAAGTTTCTCTGAAAGTTAAGCTGAAATACGCTACCCTGCAATTTCCATCCATTGGTTCTAGTCCTGCCTTTGGGAGCAACACAGCAACACCTTCTGCATGACAGCCATTCAGATATCTGGAGACTGCCATGTCTCCCCTTAATGTTCTCTTCTCCAGGCTCAACAGACCCAAGTCTCCACCATTCCTCATAGGACCTAGTTTCCATACCCCTCCGCATTATAGTGGCCCTAGTATGAACCTTCTTCAGTTTGTCGATGTCCTTCTTAAAATATGGCCCCCAAAACTGGACACAATACTCCAGATGAAGCCTAAGCATTTAACATTCTATTTTTTTTTAAAGTCTTCCACATCACTAGAACAACTTCCTGTTCTATTATTATAAATTCTAATGTAAAGGCCCATGTTGCCATGGGCGCTAGTAGTCCTGTTGTTTTCCTGCCTCAGTCCCACTACAGAGGAGCACATGAATAACGCAAATGTGGCTCATGCATAGCGAATCCCCCCTCCGAAATTGCATGCGGCATGGCTCTGCCCCCTCCCTCGTGCCCTGACTAGCCATCTCCATCCCCTTCCCCCTCCCTGCTGGCAGTCTAGCCACGCATCTGCATCCAGGGACCACCTTCGAACCACACAGATTGCCCAAGAAGGGCTGTTCATCATCCTGCTGGCAGAGGGCCGTGCTTGGCTGTTTAGTACGGAGGTAATTGTTAATAAAGCTCAAGCTTTGAACTTTTTCAAACTTTCAAAATTTTCTGCATGTCTACATTGCCCAAGCTTCAATTTAAAACAAAAATGAGCAAAACTGGTCTGGTAGATTGTGAGTAAATAAGCCTAACATGACCATCTTCTTATATAAGGCTTCTTGGCTGCCTATCAGGGCAGGAGCCCAAGTATGAGAGCAGCAGAGCTGCCTACAAAAATCAGTGAACGCCAATCTGCTGATTGAATCAGAAATAAAATGTTGATTCCGATTCAGACAGGAGCACTGAGAACTATCATCTATCTTGATCTCAGGATGGGCTACCTGTATCGGCCAATCACAGTAGCTAAATGCTAAGTCATCAGGGCAAGTGGGCTGATTCCATTACTCAGCTTCTACCATTATTGGTGCTGCTACTACATTCTCTAGCAAAAGGAGGTAACACTGCCTCCCAAGGTTGTTTTTGGCCTGGGGTGGAGAAGAGCAGAAAACTGAAGCTACAGGTAGAGACTAAAGCTTTCTACTCTCTGTCATTACATTGCTGTTCCTCTGCTCTCTTCTTAGCTATCACTTTTCTTCACATAAACACTTAGAAATACAATGGTCTTTATTTAAAACTATATTCTAAGGCACTTACGTATTGCCAAGAGGGG
The DNA here is from genome assembly GCA_029215795.1 of Anniella stebbinsi. NCBI lineage: Eukaryota > Metazoa > Chordata > Lepidosauria > Squamata > Anniellidae > Anniella > Anniella stebbinsi. Next base: position 124,682,987 of record JARDYH010000003.1, on the reverse strand, counting down.
AACTGCACGGCTATTGATGCATCTGCACAACCGCATTTCATCTGGGGTCCTGGCTATAAAGTGTGCTGTGTTCTTTTGTCCCCTTCCCTCTTTGCCTTGCAAGCCTGGGCAATTTTAGCCATCCTACACGCCTTTACAAAACCGCAGCTATGTTTTTCTCCCTCTTGTAGCCTTCTCATTTTTACTACATCATTGACCCTGAAGCTGCTCCAAGGCACATCATCCAGGGATAACTTTTACTCTCCAGTTGGCTTGAAGAATGCCCTAGTTTAGGCATGCTGTTCAAGAGGAATGATAACCTGGCATAGCAGAAAGCAGCAGAGGAATGTGTCAAACCAGCCCTTAGCATGGATTTGGCAAAATAATTTTAAGATTAATTGAAACATGCTCAGACAATTCTTTCTAGACCCAATTCTCGATTTAGCATATCTAAGTTTAAAGCAGTTGATGGCAAAATTACAGTGGTATATATACTTTCATAACAATGTAGCATACTGTGGTCAGAACAAAAGTCACTTGGCTCCAGTATTCTGTATTTGATGGTGGACAGATCCAGGTACATAAAGGGACTCTTTTATAGCATAGTGCATCGATGTACTACTCCATTTTCTGTTTCTCATTTCCAGTCTTATGGTATTATGGATACTTTAAACATTTGGATGGATGCCCTTAGGAAACACACACACAAAACATAGTATATCTTGACTTCAGCAAAGCTTTTGACAAAGTGCCCCATGACATTCTGATTAACAAAATAGTGAAAAGTGGGCTAGATGGAACAACTATTAGGTGGATCCACAGTTTGCTACAAAATCGGACTCAAAGAGTGCTTATCAATGGTACCTTCTCACACTGGGGGAAGGTAACGAGCGGGGCACTGCAGTCCTGGGCCCAGTGCTCTTCAACATTTTTATTAATGATTTGGACAAGGAGGTGGGAATGCTTATCAAATTTGCAGACGACACAAAATTGGGTGGGATCGCTAATACCCTGGAAGACAGAAACAAACGTCAAAGTGATCTTGATAGACTGGAGTGCTGGGATGAAAACAACAGAATGAAATTTAATAGGGATAAATGCCAAGTTCTACACCTAGGAAAAAGAAGCCAAATGCACAGTTACAAGATGGTGAATACTTGGCTCAGCAATACTACAAGCGAGAAGGATCTTGGAATTGTTGTAGATCACAAGCTGAATATGAGCCAACAATATGATGTGGCTGCAAAAAAAAGCAAACAATATTTTGGGCTGCATTAATAGAAGTATAGCTTCCAAAACGTGCAAGGTACTGGTTCCCCTCTATTCAGCACTGGTTAGGCCTTATCTTGAGTATTGTGTCCAGTTCTGGGCACCACACTTCAAGAAAGACGCAGAGAAGCTGGAGCGTGTTCAGAGGAGGGCAACGAGGATGATCAGGGGTCTGGAAACAAAGCCCTATGAGGAGTGACTGAAAGAACTGGGCATGTTTAGCCTGGAGAAGAGAAGACTGAGGGGAGACATGATAGCACTCTTCAAATACTTGAAAGGTTGTCACACAGAAGAGGGCCAGGATCTCTTCTTGATCAACCAATGCAGGACACGGAATAATGGGCTCAAGTTACAGGAAGCCAGATTCCGGCTGGACATCAGGAAAAACTTCCTGACTGTTAGAGCAATATGACAATGGAACCAATTACCTAAGGAGGTCGTGGGCTCTCCCACACTAGGGGCATTCAAGAGGCAGCTGGACAACCATCTGTCAGATATGCTTTAAGGTGGATTCCTGTATTGAGCAGGGGGTTGGACTCGATGGCCTTATAGGCTCCTTCCAACTCTACTATTCTATGATTCTATAATAAATGCTATCCATTAGCGACAAGCATCCCTTTACCCCCACTACCGAATCACTAAAGCACTGAGACCATGATATTTGTATTGCATGAAGAGGGTATACAAATTAAGGCATTAACTCTTTTATACTGCTACATAATTTCCTCATATAATGTCCAAGTAGAATTATCATGGCAGGATTGTTCTGGGAGCAGAGAAGGTAAATGTTACTTAGTTCCTGCTGAACCAATGGAGGGGGGATTCACTGTGACCTCTCTCCGTCAGAGGCAGCCAGGGTGGAGTCAAACCGATTCTAATATTGTACCTCTAAGTGCATATGAAGGCCAAGAAATTAATCTCTAGGATAGCCGGGAAGGTAATGCTTCTAAGAGAGCAGCATCAGAGGAAGTGCAAAAGATAATCTCCAGGAAAATATGAAATACTGTATACATTTTTTAAATGACCCAATTTACCTAACAGAATTTACCTCCTAGAGTTTATCAAAATCATTGTTTCCTCTGTCTCACAGTAGACAATTCTTGTTGTTGCAATACTGACAGTATATATAGTTTCTGTGCTGCTCTGTTTCTGGGCTACACACACCTTTGTCCCTGTACCTATTTTCTATGTAGTTGTACCCCTATACAACAAAAACTCACTTTAAAAATGAATTTTACATTACACTGGAATTTTACATTACTCCTAAAATACACTGATTTATTTGAACTTGATAAGATAACTGGGTTCAATCTGACTCTAGTGTCCCAATACTGAAATGACTTTCCCCAAGCATTGGAAGGTTAATCAGCAGTCTTGAAAAACCTTCAGGTCTCCTTCAAATCCTCCAAGTTGTTCAACCTGTGGCCCTTCAAATGTGTTGGGTTATAGCTCCCATAATTTCTGACCACTGGCCGTGATAGCTGGGGCTGTTGCGAGTTGAAGTTGAACAACCTCTGGAGGGACATCTATTCCTTACCTCTGGCACAAAGATTAGCTCATGCCATCTTGCTTTACTGATTTTGCATCTCAATTTCTTGTTAAACATTGTGGCTCAGTTATAATTTGGTGCCATCTTAACACCTTCCAAATTATCCACACTAACAAAACATCCACTGTGATGGACATGGTATTAAGATTACTCCTCTAATCTACTGTATCAAGTGCGGTCATTTGGCTAATTTTTATTGCCGACAGAAAAGGAACAGCCCTAGACAGCTAACCTTTGGAACAAATACTCCAATAACGTGTCAAGAACCCAGATGATTAACTCCTGAATGCCTTTTTTCCCTGACACACAGAATGAGTCATCATAAGAGCAGATTAACTTTGCCTGTGGCGCACTGAAACTACAACGGGCCCTCTATTATCTACTTTTTAACTAGACTAATCGAGTGAATCATACGTTAGTCACCAATGATTGGCCCTTTAAATTACCACTAATTAGTCACATAGCCAGTTCATTTTGGAATCAGGAGTGTTTTATGAACTGCAAAAGAAAGCTCTGACCTGTACAACTGTTTTTTATACTGGACTTTATTGGAAAAAGTATAAAAACAGACATCCATAAAAAATTTGAAACAGCAAAATTATACCATGAAGCTCCCATTATGACAAATAAGATCTAAATTGCAGTCTGAATAAACACCATTTTCTATGCTTCTTTTTAAGCCTAAGGCAGGATGCATAGCAGTTATTAGAAGAACACAATGATGGATTTGCATCTAAATGCTGAGAGAAAACATGCAACATTTACAGCTCCGGCTGGTACAAACAACTTTTATTAGAGTCTTACGGCAAAGTATATCAGTAATCAGTAACCAAGCATTAACATTCTCACTGTCTCAAGAAAAGTAATCGGTTTTCTTCACGATGCATTGTGCATTGCAAACAATGTCCCTTTAAGGTTGTCTTCCTACAGGCCTACTGGAAAGTATCTTGGAAATGCTTGGGTGACCATAACTCACCTCTCCCTGCTATGTGCCTCTAATACACACATCTTCAACAGTAACCTGGATTCCAGCAATTCAAAACAAATGCATCAATGTGTTCTGTTTCAAATAAAGAGGGTAAAGCTTGCTTCAATTAGAAGGGAATGCTATGCTACGTATATTACTTCCTCAAAATCATTTTCTACAGTTGTCTTAGTGTTTTAAGCAGCAGCTATCATTTACCACTTTACCAATTATTTCAACATACAAAGTTCATTCTCTAACCACCCAAAGCATTATATACTTTAATAAAACCACACGTTCCATTCTACTTTCAGATTGAGAAGGTCCCCTTTTCTTCTAAAGAAATGACATGATCCAGCTATGTGAAGAATTATTAATGTTACTGTAAATTCATCTTTGGTTATAGAATAGATTTAAAGAAGGATTTATTACTTAAAGTCAGCTAGAAAAATGCCACAGAATTCTAAACAGCATTTTCGTACTAAAATATTGTTTTAAAATTGCATTGTTATGCTTTATAAATCTGTTTCCCTCCTTTTACTCTAAATGATTTTTATTAAAATTTACTTAACATTGAATTTTAACATAATCCACAGAATACGGGAAGAAATTCTGAAAGTAATAATAATGAATTCCAGAATACTCCTGTTCAAATGCTCTCCATTGCCTTGAATTCACTGAGTGCTTGTACTGGATTAACATGCTTCTTCTGAGAGGCTCTCTTGATTTTGGTCTGCGTTTCATCTTGTTTCTCTCGCTTGACTAGTGGTTTCTTCTCTGGAGCCTTCATTTTCCAAGACACTGCTGGAAGGTTCAGAGAAGCCATCCCTTGAGATTTCTGGTACTTGGTGGATGCCACATAGGAAGCTTTCACTGTTTGTACCACAGCATTCATCAAGTTCTTTGCCGCTTGAATCAGTGACATAGCACTATCCACCTAAAACCAGATTAGCAAGTGAGTATCCCATTAGTTTCAGACTAAGTGTCCATAATACATCCTACTAGGTAAAAAGAATGGAAAAGGCTTCAAATGATCTTTTATAGCAGATTCAAGAGTTGCAAAGTACATCTTTACATATTTCAGGACAGACATCAGTTTTATCTTTAGCACAGAAACTTCCTGTTCAAACTGTGTGTGCCTTTGGGACCTTAGGCCATTGTGTGGTAGGGAAGGCTGCACTGAAAAGGTTAACAAGCATTAGAAAATAAAAGCATGCTGGAACATAAATGAGGATGGGAATAGAGTAAAAACCTAGAGATTTGTTTTAGAACAAAAATGCAAAGACAACAAACATCAAATAAAATAACACACTGGCCAAGATTCAAAGAGCTACTTTAGGTGCCCTCGAGAACTTGGGGCATGTGTAGTGGAATTTGACTCCCCCCTCCCCCGCTGAACAGCAAATCCCTATGTCAAGTAACAAACTATTTTGGACATCCTCTTGCTTTCAAAAGATGTTCCATATGTGGTATTGCAGGGGAGGGGGGCTGCTGCCAAAGGGACACAAGTCCAAGTGTAGTTCATTGGATCCCAGCCTATTAAGATGGTCCGCCCTCGAAGGCTGATGGATCCTTCTGGATTCCAGAAAGCCTTGGAGGGTTCTATGGCTGGTATCGTCAACGATCCTGTAGAAGCCCTGGTCAGTAGATGGAATCAAGACCTAACTAGGGCTATCGACACGATCGCTCCCAAACGTCCTCTCCGACCTGCTTCTAATCGGGCGCCCTGGTATACAGAAGATCTCAGGGAGTTGAAGCGGAAAGGACAACGACTGGAGCGCTGATGGCGGAAAACTCGACTTATATCCGACAAGACATGACATAGAGAACATCTTCCTTCCTATGGGGTGGCAATACATGCAGCGAAGAAAGCTTTCTTCTCTGCGTGCATTGCATCTGCAAATTCACGTCCAGCAGAACTGTTCGGGGTGGTGAGGGGTCTAACCCAGGTACCTTCTCCCCTGAATCTGATTTTAGAGCCTTCAGCAGTTCGCTGTGATGCCTTTAACGATCATTTCTCAGATAAAATCTCTCGGATAAGAGCCGACTTAGATGCCATTGTTATAGCAGAGGCTGACAGTGGAGTGTCCAGCGACTCCGCGAGTAGGATTACACTTGATCAGTTTCAGTTGGTGAGTACCGAAGGTACTTGGATGTGTGAGGAGGACGACTTGCCCTCTCGATCCCTGCCCTTCTTGGCTGGTCGCCCAGGGAGGAGATGCAGTTAGATCATATTTACAACATATCATTAATGCATCTCTTAGGGAGGGGAGTTTTCCATCATGTTTAAAAGAGGCGGTGGTAAGGCCGCTTCTAAAAAAGCCCTCCCTGGATCCCCTGGACTTTAATAACTACAGGCCAGTATCAAATCTTCCATTTTTGGGCAAGGTGATCGAGAGGGCAGTTGCCTTCCAACTCCAGGCAGTCTTGGATGACACTGATTTTCTAGACCCATTTCAAACCGGCTTCAGGGCAGGATATGGAGTTGAGACCGCTTTGGTCGCCTTAGTGGATGATCTACGCCTTAGTATTGACAGGGGGAGTGTGTCCCTGCTGGTACTCCTGGACCTCTCAGCGGCTTTCGATACCATCGACCATGGTATCCTTCTGGAGCGCCAGGGGGAATTGGAAATCGGGGGCACTGTGCTTCAGTGGTTCCGATCCTATCTCTCGGGTAGGTTCCAGATGGTGATGCTTGGGGATAGCTGCTCTTCAAAAAAGGAGCTGCTATGTGGTGTACCACAAGGTGCCATCTTTTCCCCAATGCTGTTTAACATTTACATGAAACCGCTGGGAGAGATCATCCGGAGGCATGGGGCGGGGTGCTATCAATACGCTGATGACACCCAAATATATTTCTCTATGCCTTCGACAACATCGTCAGCTAAGGATAGTGTGTCTCCTCTGAATGAATGCTTGGAGGCGGTAATGGGCTGGATGAGGAAAAACAAACTGAAGCTGAATCCAGACAAGACGGAGGTGCTTGCTGTCAAAGGCCCCAACCTGGGTCTGGAGGTGTGTCAACCAGTTCTGGATGGGGTTACACCCCCCCTGAAAGATTGTGTTCGCAGCTTGGGGGTACTCCTGGATCCGTCGCTCCAAATGACAGCTCAGATTGATGCGACGGCCAGGAGTGCCTACTATCAGCTTCGGCTGATACGCCAGCTGCACCCCTTCCTAGAGTTGGAAGACCTAAAGACGGTAGTGCACACGCTGGTAACTTCGAGGCTCGACTTCTGCAATGCGCTGTACATAGGGCTACCTTTGTGCCTAGTCCGGAAACTTCAACTTGTTCAAAATATGGCAGCCAGGTTGGTCACCGGTACACCTAGGGGTGATCACATCACACCAGTTTTAAAATCGCTTCATTGGCTGCCAATCAGTTTCCGGGTGAAGTATAAAGTGTTGGTTATTACCTTTAAAGCCCTACATGGTTTGGGTCCAGGTTACCTGCGGGATCGCCTTCTCCCATACAATCCGCCCCGCACACTTAGGTCCTCTGGGAAGAACTTACTCAAGTCAGCCAGAACTAGGCTGACGAGTGTTACCCAAAGGACCTTCTCTTCCATCGCTCCAAGACTATGGAATGGTCTGCCGGAAGAGGTTAGACAAATTAGCAGTCTTCATGAATTTAAGAGAGTCATGAAGACTGCTCTCTTCCAACAGGCCTATCCAGATGAATTTTAAGATGTTTTTAATGATGTATTTTTTCTTGTTTTTTAAAAATTTTAACTGTTGTGATTTTTGTGTTTTATATTGCTGTTGTTCCCTGCCTCGATCCGGAGGGAGAGGCGGGTTAAAAATAATAATAATAATAATAATTATTAGATGTAGCATAGTATATTCACAGTGAAAAAAGGAACTGAAGTAGAGGTAGGTGTGTGTGTGTGTGTGTGTGAGAGAGAGAGAGAGAGAGAGAGAGAGAGAGAGAGAGAGAGAGAGAGATGGAGAGAGAGAGACTGGGTTCACACAACACACTAACCCACCATGGATTATCATGTTGTCTGAACACAGAGCTTTTTCTGCAGGGTGGGTTAACATGTTGTCTGAATGCAGTGTGTCCACTCTGCAGAAAAAGTTCTGTGTTCAAATAACACGATAACCCATGGCTCAACAACAACCCACACTGGGTGGGTTTGCAAGTTGTGTGAATCCTGCCAAAGAGGGAGAAGACACATATAGAAGTCTAGAGGAGCTCTCTTGGGCAGACGTACTTAGTGTTTAATAGGTTGCATTTAAACAAGTTTTCTCCTATACTTTGGAATCTCTCAGTCTAACAAATATTAAGAGGAAAAGCAGTTAAGGAAGAATTTTCCTAGGATGCACTAATGGTAACTCTGTAAAAAGAAGAAGAGCATAAACAGAACTTTAATGAATTTGGACAAATGAGAGCAAATGTTGCAATTCTATGTTGTTCTGTTCCCAGCCCCCTTCCTCCCGCTCACGCAGTGCCACAGGCATAAAACTGGGATAACTTAACAGACCATTTAGGAAAAAGACTCAGCTGCAGAACCTTTTCGCAATACAAAACCATACCAATGAAAGACTACAGCACAGCTCTTGCACACAGCATGCCTCAACTTGGCTTGTGATGTCTATTCCAGCCAGTCACCATATTAACTAACAAGTTTCTATTGTGTCAAACAGTTTTGTGTCAATAGTTGATGAGACCACTAAGCAGTACTTGCATTTATCTTGGACAAAGACTGTTCTATCTGCCAGCACTGATATATATTACATCACTGCTCTTTCAAGAGGACATGCAAATCCACAGGAAGTGGCAATATGTAGGTTGGCACAGATTTTTAGACAGCTGAGGATGTGAGGAATTTGAAAGTTTTCAGAATCTGAACTTAAACCAAGATTGATTTAGGGTTTTTAATGCCTGAAAATGAACAGCGAATTAAAACAAGCTACCCTTTCCTTTCTGCGAATTCTGTAGCACCACAAATTATAAATTAGTTGCTTTACAAAGAGAGTTGGAGTTAGAATCCACTGGACCCCATTTCTATTCAGACTCTGCACACCATGGAAAACACCTTCCTGTATTCACTGCATTTATATGCCCCTCCTGAAAGAACTGCACAAAAAGGTTATATGGAATTCCTGACACCTTTTGATATGTTTTTAACTTTCTAATTTCCCATTAGTTTCACTTAATAGAAAGGCTATTGCTGTTGCAAATTAGGTAATTGTTTAACTACCTGATGAGGGTAGACAATTTGTGACATATTTGCTTTTTAAATGTACATTAAGTTACATTCTACAGATTCTAGGTAGGAGATGAATAAAAATCTATGGTAGAAGACCACATAAATTAAACAGTAAAACTCCATGTTTCTGCGCTGTCAAGCTACCAGCTATGCCTCTAGTCAAAGCCAACAATCTTGTTGATGAGTGCCCAGAAATGCAGAGAACCATAGCAATACATGCTGTGTTTCCACAGTGCTCATCCACTGTCTTCCTGGTGGGAGATGAGCTAAAAGCTTGCTACTATGACAGAAATGAGAGGACTAAAGCTGTGTGTACTCAGACACTTTCATTCTTCAAAGTACAGTTGTAAAATTTGTCAGCTTTGGACAGTTCCACAACACAGCTTGGGACTGTCCTAGCCTGTGTATTAACAGGGATTAGAATAAATTAGCCTCTGAATGAAAAAAGGTATTGTACACCTATAAAACTTACAGAACACTGTGAGTATCTTGCAGGCACTCTGACCTAACAAAAGTATAGAAAAACCACGATAAAATTGTTCTTTTTGCTCAGAACTCCAATAAGAAGATTTTAAGATGAACCTTCCTAAAGTGAAAATTACATAAACTTCAGCAACAGGAGGCGAACAAACACGGTTTGTTTAAAAGTCAAGAGAAGTTAACAAAAAATGAAGTTTGTATAACTATTCGGTGTAAAAAGAAACATAACAGAAATGTGCCTACCCCAGACACAACGAGTTCTCCTCCAAGGTTTTGAACTTCTGCCTTCACTTTGCTACAGATGTTCAGCTGGTGGCAGTATAAAGCAATACGCTGCAGATAGGCTAGCAGATCCTGTTTGCAAGCAGAATCTGGGCACTGAGGACAGAAAGGAAACTGGTATTTAGTTCTGAAAAATGAGCGATCGGTGTGTTACAGACTCCCACTGAAACGATATACAAGCCAGCCTAAATATCTTAGTTATGAATGAATCCTCACATTTATTTAAGGCACATTTCCAACACATTGTGATGAAAACCTACTGTTAAGTATACTCTAAATGTCTTATTGTGCTAACAGCACTTTGTACGTATCAGGGCAAGTGTTCAAACCCTTTAAGTGTGGGTTTTACTGACAGGGTTAAAAGACAACATTTATTTGAAAAACAATGAAAACAAATTTACGGTAAACTGAAGTGTGGGATGAATGTGATACTTTCCACCAGCTAATTCCTTCTGCCCTCTCCCAACTGTCAACCGATCAAATTCCCACCACCTCAGCTTTCATTCCGAGTGCCCCTTACCTTAACACCCCATACTCTTAAGAGATCTCCACTCCTACCAGCATAAACCCCAACATGGTTCATTCCAATGGTTTGTGATGGAAGTGAAATGCAGCAAGCCTCAGACTCACAAGCTTCACCGTCCTCCTTTGGCACGGCTGTGAGGAGATCAGAAGCTTTTGCTTCCATTTTTAATTGACCACAGCTTGTTGTTTCATCCGAACCCAACTAACTGTTGTTAATCTTAACTATGGTTTCTCTGAAACAAATCAACTGCAAATCAACTTCATGGCTTATGAAGCTTATGTTTTTGAAACAAACCATTGTTACGATTAACCAGAGTTCTTCGGTTTGGATGAAATGACAAGCTGCATTTAATCAAAAACAGAAGCTAAAGCTTTTTCTTTCTGCTTTCACCAAAGGCGGGTGAAAGAGGAGAAAGTACACAAGCCTGAGGTGTGCTGAAGCTTGTTCCCATCATGACAAACCATTGTTTATTGTGATGCCTACTGTCTCGAAAAAAATATACGTGCTGATTTACCAATCGTATTAGTATATAGGCATATGATATGATATGCTGGTTGAGATAATTCAACCAGCACATCATTTAAAATGCCCACAGACTAGAGGGAGGGCTATATTTTTATGTTTCTATACCGCCTTTCCTTCATAGAGCTTAAGGTGGCAGTTGTCCATGATGGTTTTTCTGATTTTATCCTCAGAACATCCCTGTTAAGTCGATTACAATGGTCAAAGGTCACTCAGGGAGCTTCGTGGCTGAGTGGGGACCTCACATTACCCCCGTTACCCTGCTCAACACTTCAACCACACTGGCTTATTCTTCACACACATTTTGAATATCACACACATGAATATCACTTGTGGAACCTAGTGCCACCAGATACAGCTAATATTAAGAAATGTTTTTTGATTTAATTTCAAACAATTAGTCAAGATATTTAGTGGATACACATCTTCAGGCACTCTGCAATGTAGATTGGAAAATTGGAATAGAAGAGCAGGGAACGGAGTCTTGTCATTGTTCCATATATTGTTCACTTTTAGACTGCAGAAATTGATACCATCAAACATAGCCCACTGAAAGGCTGGAACTGCATTAAAAATTCACCAGATAGCAACGTTTCAATCTATAGGGCGAGCATCTCAAACGTGCACCTCAAACTTGCATGGCACTGACATGCTTCAAGTTTCACTAGTGGTAGAGTTTCTTACTTCAATAATATGGCTATAAAATATGTTAAGGACTCACTTTTAAGAGAACTAACTTTCTCTTAGTTTTGCTGCCATCGGAGGCACATTTAATGGGAACAAGGGGATGTGTTCTCAGGCTCTGGAACTCCCTGCAGAGACAGAGGCTGGACCGGCCCCCTCTTTCCTTTCCTTTTGACAGCAGGCAAAGATGCTTTTATTCAGGTAAGCCTTTGGCATGTAAGCTGGTCTGTTGGGTGCTATCTGTTGTGTTTTAATGGATCTGTTTTTATGTTTTAATTAATTTGTTTTTAATCTGTATTTTACTGTTAGCTGCCTTAAGTATCATTCTTGCCAGAAATGTGGAACATAAATAAAATAAATAAAAAAATAATAAAAAAAGAACTTCACAAAAGTTCAGTCCTGTATTAGGCTAGGCATCTTGATAAATAAATAAGAACAGAAATTAACAGACAGAGGAGAAGGAAGTGAGAATTTCAATCAGGAAGACATCAGAAACAAACTGTTAGCTCCAGGATCCTTGTATTTGTGAATCTAATGTTCAAGTTTAATTGAAGGCGTATGAAAAAACTGTTACGACTTACATGATCAGCAATGGTCCGTCCTAGCTTATCCATTCTTGACCCAGCTTCTGCAATTTTCTTTGCAGCACTAATCACATCAGAGGTATTTTTTAATGGTCCTTTACCTCTGCAAAAAAACAAGACAGCATTTGTCGGCTAGAACCAAACCCACAAACCAAATACACCTGTGCTTTACAATTATTTCCTGCTGTATGGACTCATTACAACTATGTTGACATTAAGCCAGATACCCAAACACACTGTTAAAGACAGATTCATGAGTTTTTAAAACACGCACACAACACCAGCAATAATGTTCTAAACTGATTTCCTCTCAATCTATTTGACATAATCTTGTCAGATATAAAGAGAGAAACTTATGAATAGTGTTCTTAATATAGTCCTGTATGATTCTAGACATTGACAGGAATCCAAAGAATAGTGCTAATTCTGCATGTTGTGTTTGTGTTTCTTGAACAGCAACAATCCCCCCTGCCCCAGAAAAGGAATCTGGCAACTCTGTGTCTCTGCATGCGCGCGCGCACACACACACACACACACTGTTCAAAGGCAAAAAGGAAGCCATTGTGTTGCCATGCAAAAGCTTTTGGGCACTTCTATAGTAGCATGGCTTAGATCCTAGCTATTCAACTATAATAAAGCAAATGTCACCTGCTTTCAATGGTCAGGCAATTATGTTTTCATAGGACCAATCAAATATTGCAATATGCAAAATAAACCTCTCTACTTAAATGTTAAGTGCCTCCACTTTGTTGTACTCAATTTTAAAATGAGATCTCATTTTGCATAAAATCTGAGAATACAGGGTAAAACTATTTCAGGTCTTGTGCACAATTTTTGAGAATTTCCTGGAAGGTGCATGCAAGTTGAATCTATTTTAACTATCAATTTAGGAAGTTGTATTTTAAATCTTTTACAAAAGGTGGGGTATCTAATAATTTAACGTTTGGGTTTATATTCAGTGACACATGCACTGGGCAATTCATTTATACAATTTATATGCCACCTTATAATGTAACTTTTCAGGGCAGTTTAAAAGAAAAGAGAATTAAACAATACAAATATCCTAAGATACAGTTAATGCAATGTTATAAAATTAAACAGACTACTTTAAAATAGAGCGGACACAAAAGACCTTGTAATAGCACTAAAGACCATTAAAAACAGAGGGCACAGAAAAAGAAATAAAAATTGATAGTTAAAATAGAATAAAACCACATTGTAATTTTAAAAGGTCTGAGGAAATTAAAAGGTATTTGCCTGGCACTGACAGAATATTCAAAGACATTCCGTAACTGAGGGGGGCAGTATTGAAAAGGCCCCTTTTCGTGTAGCTACTTGTTGTATTTTACATGGCCTCAAGAGTTTTAAAGGTCAAACCTAGCACTTGTGAGTTGGGCCTGGAAATGTAACAAATGAAGGTTACAAAAACAGTGACATGATATATTGATAAAGCTCAGTCTCAGAACTCTTGCAGCCATCTTCTCTACAGCTTCAGATTCCAGATTATTTTCAAATGCAGCCTCACACATAAACCATTGGGGGGAACCCCCCAAAACAACCCCCTAAACAAATGGGAAATGATCAGGTCAAGGATCACTGAAGCCAGGCTATCTGTGTCCAAATAGGGTTGTAAACTGGCATACCAGCCTAATCTGGTAAAAGGTGCTCTGAGACAAAGAGACCACTTGTGCCTCCAGCAACAAAGATGGATCAATGAGCACCCCAAAAATACAACATTGGTCCTTTAGGAGGAGCGCAACCACCTATAAAAACGGTTGAGCACCATCACCTGGGTGGAAATATCATCCACCCTTAGTACCTCCATTTTGTCTGGATTGAGCTACAATTTATTGGCCTTCATCCAGTCTATTACTATGATCAGGCCCTGATTTGGCTCCACCACTGCCTCCTCTAGGTTAAATGAAAAAGAGAAACAGACTTTGGTATCATCCATGTATCAATGACACCACACTCTAAATCCATTGATGACCTCACTCAGCAGTTTTGTGTACATGTTCAGTAGCATGGAGGCTAAGATAGAACCCTGCAGGACCCCAAAGCATAAGTGCCACAGAGTTGAGCAAAAATCCCCAAGGCCTATTTTCTGCAAACAGCTGTCCAGATATGGATGCAACCCCTGGGGAGCAGCGTCACCATTCCCAACTCAGACAGCCTCTCCAAAAGGATGCTATCCACAAAGGTAACGAAAGCCAAGAGAATCAATAGAGTTGGACTCTCAACTTTTCTCCCCTGGCAAAGGTCATCCCAAACAGTGACTAAAGCAGTTTTAGTCCTAAACTCAAGATTGAAACAGATAGTTACTGACAAGAAAGACTGGCTAAGAGGTTAAGAACAATACTAGTCAGGGTAGTATAGTATACCAATAGCATTTGGGAATTAGTGTCATGAATCAGAGCCTTTTTGAACAAGGGATATGAAATAAGGTTGCCCTTACAGTGTTTACTTAGAAGGTACGGCTATGAAGAATCCTTACCTGGTGAAGTCTGTCATTTCCATCATAATCATGCACATTTGTTTTGCCAGAACAATAATATCATTGCCACTGTCATCCCATTTGGACACTTCAGCATCCAATTTACTCTTTTCTTCCTGGAAGCTGGCGACTTGTTCAGCAATTTTTGCTTTTTGCTCTTGAGGGAGTTGAGCCATGATAGCCTGGAACAAAGAAGTATTCCATATATAAGTCTTTTCATTCATTGGCATAGAGACATTTCAGATTATTTTCACTAGCTAAAGTAATTCATAGAGGCAGGATTAAATTACATCCAAAGGGCTACCAGGAACATTTCTTGCCATCTTGATCCAAAGTTTGTGACTATATGAATGATCTACTAACGTTACATTTGGAAAAACCATTTGGAAAGCCAGCTGTGAATGGCTGACTGGATTGCTGAGTGAAAATTGCTAGTATGTGTGTGTGTATATAAGAAAATTCACTTTCTTTCCCGCTTTTCTTTTGTTTATAATAGTTTTCACAGCAAACTATGGATGGGCATCTCAAATTATTATAGAGTTCACTGAAAACTAAAAGTGTGACCCTTCAGGTAGATAGCCAAAGTGGACATTTTAAACACATGTTTATTGCTGTGAACCATTTCTCAAATATTAATCGAGGGTAGAAAGAATCTGAAGCAAGAGTACTATGTAATTACCAGATCATGATGTTCTGATTCAACCCTTTAACACACCTGCATTTGAATTTGGAAAGTTTAAACACATACAGCCTACACACAAAATTTAAGAACTTTTTCACTGTGAAAGCAAATTACAAAACAGAAAGACTATCTCAGGGCTTTAAGAAATAGGGCAGTCTGGGGCATTTGCTTTCAAGGGCATGTCTATCCCATATATTCCATGGGATTTGAACAGGAGTAACCAAAACTGTTTATCTTACTCTTGCACTTTGGCCAGCAATAAGTTGATCATCTTCCGTCTGAACACTTGTCCTGCTTCTGACATCAAAATCTTCTGTCTCAAAGTCTGAATCATCCAATTCTTCAGGAGTCTAAGAAAGCAATTTGAACACAAATCAAATCCAAGAACAATCCAAGGGAACAAACATCTCTATAGTCATTTACTTTGAACTTAAAAGCTTTCAAATTAAACATGAAATTTCATATTTTTCCAGCTTACAGATAAGCAGTTGGAAATGGCACACCATGTGTGCTTAAACGTACATTTTATGTTTATGTAAGGCACCCTTGTAGATAATTTGATGAAAACATTGAATATAAACGTTTAGGAAAATAAAGATACAATTCGTTTTTTTAAAAAAAGCTGTAGACTGTTGGTTTATGATATTACACTGAATGAAGTTGTTGAACCTTCCATTGTGTCCACTTGTTTCATTAAACTGATCCCTATAGGCCTCCTCAAGCTAAAATAAGAGCAATAAGCTCTTTTGCTAAAGACAACTAGAATAGGATCACAGCATATGTGAGAAATCTCACATTTAGAATATCGTAAACTTGTAGAGAACAAGCTCAAGAGTTTAAGTAATTTGATATTTTACTCTGGCTACTGCATATTTCTCTTTACAGTGATATCATCTGCCCTGAGACTTAAGGATGGAACTGGTAAACATTTGACTAAAGAAAAATGCAGCGGTGTCTATGCTTGGTATTACAGCTGAACCTACACACAATCTAGCATGATTCTGAAGACAGTCTCTGAAAGAGCTCAGAGTGTTACTAGATTTGATTACAGCAACAGTCAACCCAATATGATCTACTACTTTATTCATAGGTTCACAAAAATGCAATTTCTTTCATACAAATTCTTGTTTTCCAGGTACAATCAAGATGTTTGCAATGGAAGAGTGTTTGTCTGGATAATGACTTTGGTAACAAGTTATACTACCTAAATCTCAGATGACAAATGAGAAAAGCCTGCAACATTTTCCTTCCTACTCAAAGAAATAATAATTCTGTGCTATGTCTTGCATTAAGTACAGTCTTTGGAAACCAATAGCTGGTAAGTTTCCGTAAGCATATCAGTTGTCCCCATTTATGGAACAACCTCATGTAAAAAACATCTGGTATTTTCATATGTCATAGTGCCCTATGCAGATGGAATGGCTTCCCTACACGAGAGTAGCATTATGAGCTGCTGCATGTACAAGTTGTGCATTGTCAAAAAGCTTTTTGCTGTACCTAGTCAATACTTGTGTGTGTAATAAGTAGGTGTGCAATTATCACATATGATGGTCTATAAGCTGTTTTCCTAAAGAGAAATAACACTTGTGCAAATTAGCCCTTGTGGATTAATGACATTTTCTATTATCTGGCTGGAGATCAGGAACAGCAGTGGATGAAATCCATGAATTCCCAGCTCAGAAATGACCTTGCTTCGGTGAATGAAGGGACAAGAACAACCTGCACATCTGCAAAACTCCGCCAGTGTAACATGACAACTAGCTATCTGTGTGTCTGCCTGCATTACAGTTATGCACTTGGAAAAAACTTTAACACACATTTCATCCAGAAGAAAAGCTCAAGGTATTTGGAACCACAGCTCCCTCGCACTGGCAAACTCGTACTTTCCTTCCCTTGTCATTATCTTGAGCAAATATTTTTAGCCAATAAAAATATTTCTTCCATTCAAAAACACAAAGGGTGAGCACTCACAAGGGCCATGGGGGGAAGAGAGCCAGAGGGAGGGAAGTGTAAAAAGGCTGGTATGAAAGGGTTTTCATTTAGTCCCATTGGGGCAAGTGGATGAGCTAGTAGTGCTTCTAAATGACAAATGCCATGAAAAAAGAAACAGGAAGTAAGGTGACTGGAGGCTCAAGTAACCTGGAAGATAGGTGTGGCTGGCAACACTGCCCCACTTTTGGCTATGTCCATGCCCTCTGCTCTAATGCTGGTCCCCAATAGGTTTTGACCAAGGTGACGCAGACATCGACATTTCCCCAACTCTGCTTAGGGATGGGCAGAGCTGTGAATCTCTATCTTGCTAAGGTTCTCGGTTTTCCACTGCCAAGCTCATTTTGTCCTGGTTCAATACAACTCCTGTCACCTCCAGAAATCTATATACTTATGTGCACATTTTAAAAAGGTAAGCATTTTTGAGCGTATGTCTTATTGACTACAGCGTTGTTGCGCACATTTTAGAAATGACGCAGTCAGTTTTGTGCATTTTTCTTTGAGGGGTGGATCTGGCAAGTCGGTAAAAAACATCTTGACAAAGTTAATTTCTCACCCATCTGTACCTCTGCTCTAGATTATGATTTCCCTACTATCCCCATTCAGACAAGTCAATTTACTTCGCTGCTACTTTGTCATGGCCTGCAGTCCTCAGTGCAAGGTCTTGGTTCAAGGTGATGGTGATGGAACAGGTGACATGATACTGACCTCCTTTTCCCAGCCAATCCTCTCCCTCACTAGCACATGCACTACCTACAGATACATTTAGGTCAGGGATGGGGGCCCTCCAGCCTATGAGCCTTAACCTGGCCTGCAGAGACTCCCAATCTAGTCTGTGAAGCTTTCCTGGTCAGGCACAACCCCCTTTTCACTGCCATGTCCACTTGCCTGCTTTTGGAACGTTAATCCCTATTTTTCTCCTTAGTTGCACAAATAGCTACTTTTATTTCTCTCTCTCTCTCTTTCTCTCCGCAACCGCCTTTCATATTTTTACTGCTCACTTGAACACAATCTGATCTTCTTCTACATATTCCAGCTTATTCCCGCCTTGTGCATCTCTGGGTAACATCGGAGCAAGATGGATCCACATGGGAAACCGATACATCATGTTCCAATGACCTTGGGTGACCTTGAGTATTTCTGAAGCAATCTGTTCTCTAAGCATCTGAGCAGTGCTGATTGTGGAGCAGTCAGTTTGAGCACGGCTTGCAATCACTGAGCTTTTCTCGGCCCAATCAACAGAAACTAAACCTTGGGAAAGGTACTTTAAGGAAAAGGTTTTGTATGAGGGGGAAAAAAAGGAGGGGGGAAGGATCAACAACAGCTCAAGATCGCTAAGAATTTTGAAATAAATGCTTGAAAAGGAACTTGGAACGGGGGAGGTGAGTTCTAAGGAAAAAGAGGGAAGAGGGAAATTTTCACAGCCACTTAGCCGTGCTTAAAGATCATTCCAGTTCTTTGAAAGTAATATTTGAAAACAGTTGTAAGGGGCGAGGGGGAAGAGATGAGTTTCCTCAGCTTGCATTTTAACAATGCCGAGCTTTTCGTAGCTTGCATTTTTAAGAGTACTGAGCTGTGTTGCTGGAAACTGCTGCCTGTGCCTACCAATAGGTCTTACTTCTGAGTAGAAATGGACAGTATGGAACTCTGCTGCTGGAATCTAGTCCTTGGGGCTTTTGGCCCTACCCACCACTGGAATATGGCCTCTCTGAGCTCTTTCAAATGTGAATTTGGCCATACTCTAAAACATCAGTTTTAGGGTCTGGGAGCAGGAGAGAAGTGGATAATATTCTCTCACAGTTTGACTCATCTGGGTAAACTGCTTTCAACAGTGTGCAGGGCTTAAAATGAGAACACTTCTAGCAAGGGAGTAAATAAGTATGAAGCAGGCATTTGTAGAAGAATCTACTGCTAGTAAAACCTGGAGCAATTATATTGAATTATCAGCTTTGCTTCATGCTAATCCCCCTCCCCAATACTGACACGAGTCACAGGAAAAGTACATTCTTTATCTGAATGATAATTGTATTGACTGCGATCATCTTGCGGTGTGCGTGTGCAGAGAATTCACGACAAAGTTACATGACGGATCCTCATAATCCAGCTGAGAATGCATGACAATATCTGTTGTATAAAGTAAGTGTTACTGATGTGATGTCCCAGCAGGTCAGACTAATCTTATAGCTCCCTTTCATCCAGATCCCTATTTCAATGTTCAACACATTAGGAAAGCACTGAAATATTTGCCATCAATTATTATGTAGTCAATCAGTCTTAATATATAAAAGTTTTCTCAGCCTAGCTTTTATATGCTTATTATGTAATGGCTTAATTCAAAGTGCACAAGCAAATGCATAATGCTTCATATTCATATCTAATCACTGAAAGGTATTAGTTACAACTTCATATATTTGTGACACTTTGTTCTTATACTTGCGTCAAAAACTTTCTACCATTCCTCCAATTTGTATTTTCGATGAAAAGCAAAGCTTTCAATAATTAAGCCTTTTGACATAGGCCTAAGAAAATGAATGACACTTGCATTTGGTAAGTCTACTCATTCATTAACGTCTGAATTTATGCTGTTTAATCTCCACCAAATGCAAATAGGTTGTTTGTCTTTTGAATTTAATTCCTGGACGTTTACTCAGACTTGTTTTCCAGTTTAAGAAAGGTTGGGCACCTTTTGCTTTCCAACAACAAGACCCTATTAAAATTTGCTTTGTCATCTTACTTGGACAACTCGATTTTGTTCTATCAATCTTAAAGCTATTTATCTCACTCTTAAGTAATTTATCTCACTCTTAAGGCTGGATATTCCCTATGTCTGCTCTATACACATACCAAATGCATGACTGAAGGTTGTTACCTGGGAAGAGAGAACTTGCCCTCCAATCAAGGGTTGAGAAGGTTATTATAAGAGAAAGGTGGTTCTAAGATATGCTGTGCCAAAATCTTTATGGATTTATGGATCAAACAAGAACTAAAACCAGGGCCAGACTAATGCATCTCAACAAATCTTAGGTTCCTACCACCATGCTTCTTTAGGTGGTTGTCGGGGGTGTAGGAGAGGAAGTATGTAGATTGAAGGACCACCTGATGCCTGCTCCTGCACAACAACAGGGCCAACCACCAACTGTCATGTGGGAGATGAGAAGAATCCTGATGAGTTTTTATGTTTTATTTGTATAATTGTGACTACCGTATTTTGATGTTGCTTTAGTTGCCTTGGGAGGATTCTTAAAAAGCAGGCTATAAATGATTCATGAAATATAAAGGAACAGGTGAACACATTCTGTATCACCTGCAGCTTCTGAACACATGTCAATGGCAGCTACACATGTGTTAGTCATTTATGAAAACAAGGATGAATTAAAACCCTTTAGCTGACAGCTGGAACTTTTAAAAACTTTGACTTGTTCCATTATTGGTCTCCAATATGCCTTTAGCAATTGCAATAAGGTAATGGCATTTGATGTCATTTAATAAAGGCGTGGGTAATCAAAGTTGTTAAATAGCATACGAAGAAATGCATACTAACAGAGTCCAGTTATTCAATATATGAAGATGGAATATTCAGCAGTAGAAAAACATGAATTGGATTTACTGCAGTAGTTACAACAAGTTGTGTTTTGGAAAATGCCCATGTTATTGTAATGTATTTTGTGTTAATAAAAATGTATTTTAAAAGAACAGCAGATGCTATTTCAAGAAAATACAGGGTCACTCACTCTGATCATCAACACTGCTTTTCTGATGTCGCGAATGCCATCATATACCAATCGCGAAGCATCAATAAATTCATTTTCATCCATTGGCTGAGCAGGGTCAGAACTTAATGCTTCTACGGCTGCTTCTACTTGTTCAGTAAAACGTGGCATAACTGAAGAACAGGCAGGGTGGGGGACAGAAAAAACTTGCTGATAACTAGAATACAATAGACAAGGATTCTGCAGTGACCTTATACTGAAAAGCAGTTTAAATTCATATACATGATTGGTATAACATTCCCTCTAAATGCTCCCTTATTTTGATGGTATGAGCAAACACATTTGTTTGTTTTCCCTAAAATTATCCCCACAAAGAGGAAGCAGGAGACATACGATTGACACCTATAAAGGTTGAAAGTGAGGCTGCATTAATGCTAGCTTTTTACCACACTGATTGGAATTGTACACAGGAAAAAGTTGCCAATAACCTTGGTATGCAGGGAATACAGCCATAGTCAAATCCAAATTTAAGTTGTCAAATATATAGTTAAATAGTTTTAAACCAATGCATTTTAATTTTTTTCAATTGTGGCTGTTTTTAAATGTTGATGACCACACCGATTTGCATGAAAAATGTTAATCCCAAATGTGCTGTGTGTTACCAAGATAATCAATGCAGAAGAAGAACATTCCAGGGAAGAGTGAAACGGGTACTGTACCACCCGTCATTTGATGATGGTGCAATCAATGCTGCGTTCAATTCAATGGCAAATCTATTAGGTGTGTTCCTGTAACTCAAGTGAAATCCAATTTTGTAAATGGGGTAGAGATTCCTGGCTTTGTTAAAGAGCCCTCAACCCCTCACATGGCTGCACTGGATGGAAAGTCAGATTTAAATACACAGAAGTGGCAGTAGGCAGCCCTAATTCCTCCTTGCTTGTCTATATGCTTTGTGGGGCAAACACAGGTGTACCAGTGATAGCAGGTGGCTGTAGCAGGGGCACCAAGATAGGATCTGGCACCAGTTTTTAGGGCTTACACAATTCACCTGTGGAAATGAAGGAGGACAGTTCAATTTTTAGATAGTTTGGCTTAATGTTCCTTAGAGATGGTAGAACTAAATACTGCATGAATTAAAACCAGCTTAAAAAACAACATTTGAGAGCCAAAACAATTTTACCTACGTATTTTTTAAAAATGCAGTTAAGTTCTTTGACATCCTGTGTACTATATAGGGCTCTGTACAAATATGTGTCAGCAAGTTGTTTCAAGCTCAAGCTCATAACTAGCATGAACACAGCATGAGCTTACTAGGACTGAATGTAGCATTCTTATGGCAATAGCAATACATTCTTCTGAATGAGAATATCGATTTTATGATTAATTCATCTTAATTCAAGGTCAAATTGAAGCAAGGACTCACTATGGTTTTCTACAAAAATTAAGTAGTGAAACACACTTTTCTAATCAGCCTTTACATTATGCTAGTAAATGATGACATTTGATAGTTCAACAGTGCACCAGACTCATTTCAAGGCCAAAGACATACACTGGTGTGTTCAAATTCACGAACTGTTAATAGAATGAGGTCTCATTCCAGTTAGGTCTCATTCTATACTTTAGACAGCGGGAGCTATTCAGTTACAACATGTCTTTTCATACTTTAAACCAGTAACCTCCTAGTGATGGTATCCTCTGTATTTACAATGCACCACACAAAAGTATGTTATGGCTATAATAAATGCACACCTCAAACAGATATCCCATGTTTGTGCTGAGGCAGCTAATCCACTCCAGGACACGCATATAGTTTTTGTATGCCATAGGACTTACTAACACCAAGCGCTCTATCTGTTTGAGCAATAGAATGTTCCCATCCTCTCCTCCTTCCTGTGCCCCCAAATTCTGCTCTAGAGAGCCCTCAGTCCTTGAGAGCAGATTTTGGAGGGCACAAGAAGCTGCAGAGGGGAGGGAGAATCTGTATCCCTGGTGGATGCTATTCTATCTGCGGACAGACACAATTTGACTTCACCCCAAATCCTTTGCAGAGTTGCACTGAACATGTTAAAAATCCCAAACCAAAAGCCTATGAAATAGTTTATCCTACCAGTGTTTGACAGAAGCTTTGTTGCATCCAAAACCTTTTCTGTATACACCCCAGGTTCATAATTATCCATTTCAGAAGTGACAACATGAATTACTCTTGCTGCACGACCACGAATTGCTCCAGCAGTGCGATCTAAGCCATCAACATCTTTTTCTTGGAGAGCAATGACACATTTGTTTACATCTTCTAGAATATGATTCTCTGGTGGTAAAAAAGAAATTGAAAGTAAGATTTTGCCCTGATTATGTGTAAATCAGCCCCAGTATGTTACTTACACACACACACACACACACACACTATCTCTATCTTATTTGAAATATGAATAAAACTGAAATAGAATGAAATTGGTTAAGGCTATCAAAACCCAAAGTTCCTTACTATCACCCAATAAACACAAAATACAGCAGTTAAGCATTCCAATTAATTAAGAATCCCCTTTATCTCAATTTTTTTGACTAAAGATGAAGGTAAACATTCACTAGGGCAAAGTCTGTTTTATTATAGACTTGGGTAAGGTATATCAAAAGTATCAGTATTGGAACTGCATGTATTAATTGCTGCATGTATTAATTCAAGAACCTGAAGACCTTTTAAAGGCCCAGAAAGCTGATGCTCAACTTTCCATTGGCAATATTTTGTCCATGTTCCTCAGGAAGGTCTGACAATTTCACGCTTTGGGTTACTCAATTTTCCAGATACTTCAATCTGGTATTCAAGGTATTAAATATTAGCACTGAAGCGTTATGCTACTTTATGGAAAAGTGAGACTTATACTACAAGAATGCTTTCTCCATTTTGTCATTTATCCCTCATTCTAAATTCCCACACATGTTCCTAGTCTTGACATTACCCATAAACAGAAAATTAGAAATGTACAAATTGGCAGCTAGAACATCACAAACAGCATTTGCAAACTATCCCTGACTTCAAAATGGTGTTTTCTAGAGCAACTTTTAAGTAGTATTAGCTATGTAACATAAAGGAGATACAGCAAAGAAGGAATTATTATAATAATATAGGAAGGAAAAGCAAGAAGTTGGGAATGCAGAACAGTTAGCAAAGTGGATGCCTATATATATAAAGCTCACAGGCTGAATCTATTCAATGGGTCTAGGCCCATGTAGCCCCAAACTACATCCTGATAACAGGGGAGAACCTTTGGCAGGCTGATGTAGTCTGAGAACACTGCACTACCAACCCAAATTTATACAGCCTCTATACCAGTAGAGTTGACCGGTAAATCCCAATCAGTATGTGAAACTCAGTGCTGCCAGTTCCAGCTTCTCTCTTTGGGCTCTGTGGTTCCAGAATCCACATCCTAGAAAATTTCCCTCAAGTCCCCACAGGACAGAACTCTGCCCATCTCTAGGCAATGCAAGAGATTTTCCGTCAACCCCATATTCCCATTAGCTGCAAATATCCTCCCCTGCCCCTCAAAACTTTTAGGGGAAATACTTGGAAATGCTGCTGCCAAAATAACAGAACTCACTTTTGAGGGAGGGGAGGGATAGGAAAGAATATATATATGAGAAGGGGAGGGAAGGAATAGTCACTCTCCCCTCTTTAGTCCCAAAGAAATTAAGGCTGCAGTCCTATGCACATTAACTTAGCAGTAATGAAAGAGTTAATAAATAGTAACCACTACTGAAGTCAGTAGTAAACACACATATGGTTGTAAATTGCATATGCGGGAAAGTATCTGGCTGCTTCTCCTGGTAGAGTGGAAAGGCAAACTGCTCCAAATGCTGATGGCACAGTTGTTTGCTGTCTCCCTGTCTTCTCCTTCTGCAATGGAACAACAGTTCCTGTGCCCACATCTGAAAGGATGAGGGATAGGACAGAGGCAGGCCATGGGTTTGTTTTGCGGCCTGGGAAGTTCACATTGCCCTGCCCTGCTACCAATGGAATAAGCAATAAACCACTATCCTGAGATCCAGAGAAACAGCCTCAGTTTTATGTATTTATTGCACTTTTAAACAGCCAGGTTCCATTTAATTGTCATGGCTTATATAGTCATTGATAAAATCCATCTGTCATGAGAGAGAAAAGGAGATGGAACTGTATACCCATGTGACCTCAGACAGAAAAAAAAGGTTCTCCACCCCTGGCTAAAGTCTACGGTGACTCAACCAAGGTCTGTGGAATCCAGAGCAGAGGCTTAGAGTTCAACACACCACTAAAAAGGCACTACCACTGGTGCTTTTTATGTGGTCCAAGTCGTCTACCATCCTTATTATCATCTCTAATGTTCCTGAAATAGCTAAACACTTTTTAACAAGGATAGCTTGCAGCCAAGGCTGTGCCTTCTATGTAACAAATAAAATACATGACTCAAATCACTGGCTTTAAGGAAATAACATGTGAATTAAAGCATGTCATAAGCTAGATCTTCTTTTAATTTATCCAAAACAATGACAGCAAAAAACAAACAGATTTGTTTCCCAATCTACAGGAAAAGTAATTGTACGACAAACTCAACTTTATTGTTTAAAACTGATACCACTAAGAGAAACCATGATGATCCTCACCTCACTGTGGTGTGTGTACATAATAGAAGGCCAGCTACACTGTCATTTTTTACTTGTAATTGCTGCCTGCAATACCATCATCTGTTCCAATCCTGTTGCTCAACTATTTCCTTATACTCTTCATGCAAGTGATAATCAAATGCAGACTTATTCAGCAAACCTTGCAGCTTCACATTATTGAACTTGATTAATTGTATACAACTTATATGTCTCTTTGATCATTTTTATTTATATTCTGTCTACAGGATAGGTTAGATCTTCTATTTATGATCACAACCTGAAATAGTACAGCAGCCCAAAGCCAATTTTTATCATAATTTCCAGTGTTTCTGTTGCTCAAGCTTTTATAGCACTTGACCTGTGACCTTGAAAATGATCTTCAATGTAATTTTTGACATTTCTGACTATGCACATGTTCTTTGTCACCCTCCATACAATTGATTTAGCATGGGCACCTGCTTTTTATATGCTAAGGCCAGTAACTTGCTTTTTAAAGCACTTTCTAGATGTTGGCTGGCCTAATACAACACAAAAAGTAATTCCCAAATAGAATTGTAAACCTTGCTTGAGAACAGTTGATAGGAAAGCACTATTACAGGTGTGCCGCAGGGAGACGTATTTTTTTTATGGCAGTGCCATTGATCTTATAGTGCAAAATGTCTCTAAATTTGAATTAATTGTGAGCAGGGACAAAAAGTGTGAAGGCTGTATGGCTAAATGAGTTCCAGATTAAAAGCTTCTTTTATAGCCATAGTTGACAGGAAGGTATTGCCTGGGAGTTTTTGCCTCAACGGGTTCACTGACTTCAAATGACTGGATCATATTA
The DNA here is from genome assembly GCA_029215795.1 of Anniella stebbinsi. Taxonomy (NCBI): domain Eukaryota; kingdom Metazoa; phylum Chordata; class Lepidosauria; order Squamata; family Anniellidae; genus Anniella; species Anniella stebbinsi. Next base: position 124,656,599 of record JARDYH010000003.1, on the reverse strand, counting down.
GAAACTATTCCTTTATTTTTAAATCTCATCTTGTAAGACAAGCTTCCTCCCTGTGGTATCAATGTGAGTGAATCTACACCTACTGTATATTGATATTGATACCTTCACTGTCCATTTGTATTTACTTCATGCATCCAATGAAATACTCTTGTGTTCAAAAAGCTCAATACATAGTACATTTGTCTGTGTCTGTTACTGCAATGTTATCTTTCTTGTAGCAACAGACTAACAAAGCTATTCACAGACTTCCAAAAGATACTCCCAGTGCCACTGAAGTGTGATAAACAATAATGCTAAATATAAAAGTAGTCTTAGCAAACCAGTCCATTACCTGATACTGCCAGGAAGTCGTCAATGGAAGTGATGTCATCCACAGCATCTGTCAGGACACGTACTTGCTTTTCCCATTGTTCTTTAAACATCTCCATATTTTCTTGAGCTAGCTTGCTTTGCGGCTTGGCAGCCAAAGCCAAAGCTGCATTAATTACCTGCAACACAAGGCAAAATTTTCACATTGTATTGGTGAATTTACAGATTTTTATGTATTTTACATTAGCTATATTCTCTGAAACTGACAAGGGACTTCATCAGCAATGTCTTTCTGGGGTGGGGTTGATGGGACCTGAGGCCAAGATGATTTGGTTAGTGCTTCAAGAGAGTTGATTATTTATTTTTTAAAATTTATTTAAAATGTTTCTTGGCCACCTTTCAGGGCAGAAGCCCTCCCAAAGCGGCTTACAGCAATAAAATACATAAAAACAGTTAAAATATTAAAAGCGCTAAAAACATAAACACAGTAAAATAGCAATAAAACAATAAAAGCCAACAATAAAACCAGCATCAACAACAAAGGGAATAATATCAACAATAGCAGTCATATCAAGAAAAGGCCATGGTAAAATATGCTTTCAAGGCCTTCTTAAAAGCCTTCAGTGATGGAGCATGGCAGACGTCCGATGGCAACTTGCTCCAAATGTGTGGGGTCACTTCAGAGAAGTAATGATAGATGCAGTGTTTCCAGCCTTATGAACTAATACAGCCAGTAAATGTGTTGATGTTTTACATCAAGATACTACAGTGATATTTCTATACTTAACCGAAAAATAATCTATGCCAGAGCGTTTTTCTTAGCTGGCAAAATAGCATACGGATTAAAAAAAATATTTTCATGTTCCCCATAAAATTGGAATATAGAATGTATGTATCAAAGTTTGTAATTTACCTGAGGGCAAAGCGCTTCAAGCTGGCTTGCTGACATGTGAACTAATTTCACACCTTCTTCATTATTTGAGATAGAACAGGCCAAATTGGCAACCTGCAGATATGAAGGAAAGGCACTTTAGGAAGGTAGCTTGTTTATGTAACCTTGCTTCTGGAATCAAAAGCAACCTTGTAAGTCTGTTGTGTCTAGTCACTTTTCATAAGGAAATCATTAGAGTTCACATACCTTTTACAATTAGTGATAACCACTCCCAAAGCAATCAATCACGACGTCAAAACACTTGGGAGTTAGGAGCATGCTTAAAGCTCACATTTATTATAACCAGTGGTAGCCTAAAGTGAATGGTCAAGGGCTTTTTATTCTCTGACATATACATTACTTTTAACTAATGTACACAGTAAAAACATTTTTTAAAAAGAAATTGTTCTCCTTCTGATAAAGATATTGTTAACCCTCCTTTATTCAGTATCATCACAACATTAACCATGTATGAGCTGGTTCAATTGGGTATTCTGAACAGAACATATACATTAGCTGAAGTTGTATTAAGAGTTCAAGCCTATAGTTTCACTCAACCATTTGGCCTCTTAAAAAACATAATCTGGTGTAGAAACATCCTCCACTTATGTGCAAGCAGTTTATGTGCATCCAAGATACATACAGAACAGAATGCATTGCTGCCAACTGGTGCAGAAAAAGACGACAACTGCCTGTTTCTAGAGATTTGCTTGGAGCCTTGTGCTGCTATCTAGAGACATGTCCTTCCATTTGCTTTCTGGGAGGGTAATGAAAAGGTCACACAAAGCTATGTTATTTTTAAGTGAGAATGTTCTATATTTTGGAACTTGTTCTCAGAGGAGGGATTCTAAAATGGTTTATAGTATTAGCTGACAGGTGAATGACAGCTTGTTATTTAAAGCCTACATTTGCGTACAGAAATATGTAAAACTAGTACAAAAAGACAAGAACACTGTGTTCCATCCCATCGAGAGCAGCACAAATTTACCTCCTTTTTAGCAGCCATCTCCCAAAGGAAGTCAAAACTCTGGTCGGTAAACCAGGTGACCTCTTAAAGGTTTATCTTGTCTATAAACATCCCTGGACCAATTAAGGGAAAAACAATTAAAAGCATTTTAATGTATTTGTCCAAGAACCGGAGACTCTTTACTGTCATGGGAGTAAAGTTAAAAAGGGCTTTGCTTCTCTCTTTGATGTTTTTGCTGCCAGGACTTGTGGCTCCAGCTATGCCTGGCCTGAACTATAAAGACTTCTCACTACTTTGAGGCATCTTTTGCCATGGTCTCAATTATACCTTTATATATCTTTATCTATACTTTCATAAGCATCATACTGACAGATTGGGTATTTCTCTCAGGTCTAGAGCCAGAGAAGAGACTCAGTTAGCTAAGTAGTTAACAGATTTTTAAAAAGCACGTGGGCTTTTTGTTAGATTCATCTTAAGTTTATTATAAAGCCAGATATAGTGTGTAATACCTTTGGAATATTAATCACCAGAAATTATCCTATTAGGAGTATTCCTGCAGACATCTCTTATCAACCCCCTGAAGAAGGCCTTAAAAAACAACATAGGCCGAAACGTGTTGGGCTTGGAATTAAAGTATCATAGCATTCTGAGAACCTGCTTCTCTCCTTTTTTGCCCTGAGTTGGATGCTCTCCTCCTTTTGGTTTTACATGTTAAACACAACTTACTCTATTTGCATTTTTCAAGTTTAAGAACGTACTGGCTATTTTCTTAGCCAAAATATGAAATGCCTGGCCAATTCTATTAGCAATAGTGTAGCCCAGACTCATGATCCCTGCACACTGCTTCTCCTCCCTATCCAATTACAAATGTAGTTTATATACAAGGTGAGTACAGAATGTCAAGCAGCCATGAAGACTGTGGCATAGTTAAAACTTTAAAATGGATAATGAAGCAAGACACTGTTGCATCTCAATATATGTATATATGCCAATGAGAGCCACAACTGAAAAAGAAAGAGTGGGCAAGATAACACAATATGGACGGCTCACCATAGATTATTTAAATCATGATGAGCCGTGGCATATGCCAGGCAACATTTTGAATATGCAATTCCCAGTAGAGGTTGCTGTGTCATGCAAACTTTATTTGAGTGTTAAACAACCCTCATATAACCCTACCATAAACCAAGGGTTATGCATGGGTTGTTTAACCCTCAAATATGCCTTGGTGGCCAGGTTCACATGACACAACTTTTGAATGGAGGTTGCATATTCAAAATGTTGACTTCACATGCCATGGCTCATCACGGGTTAAACAATCCCCAATGAGTCTGCCATGTTGTGCAAATCAGGTCAGTGAAGAGCTATTCTCTCCCAAGGACAGGCCTGGGAGAAAGGAGGCAAGAGTTTAATTCCAACTTGTGAAATCACTGTGCTCTCAGAATACTTATCAAACTTTAAGGCTCCCATGTGCCCATCTTAAAAAGAGGCTTTCATGCAGTGGAGTTCTATGGATGTTATAAGACTAATAAAATAACCTGCCATATCTGCCTGCCATTGCCCAGGAAGCATGGCACGAGTGTAAAGATATTCCACATGATTAAGTCTAGAGAGGGATGCTGACTGGTCTAGAAGGAGCAGGAAAAACACTGCTTCTAACTGGTCTGCTAAACAGATCTCCCATCAGGAAACAGGAAGCCATCACACAGGTCTCTTGTGTCATGGGTGACCTCCCATTTTCTAATGGAAGCAGCAGCCAGGAGCCCAGACTATGATTCTTGAATTTGGGGGTGGGTGGGGGGCAGAGGGGGCCACCATCAACAGATTCCTCAATCAGGAAGACTGTCCCCCGGCTATGCTGCTGGAATTGGATGACACCATGTGTGTGCGTGCACACACATGTCCCCTCTGGCCACTTAGCACTTGATTAAAGAAAATCCAGCCTTCTGACCGGAAGCTGACTATCCTTGCTACGTATTGCTTGGCTTTGGAACAGTAAACTTTGAACATTTGTAGTGAGGGACAAAGATTACCAAATTTGTACGATTTGAGATTGACTAAAAAAGCCAAAACACATACTTCATCTACAATTCTATGAGATAGGTAGGAACACTGACAGCAACCAAGGACTATCATGCTTTTCGAAGCATGGAAGTGACTTGATATGCCCTTAACTATAATTCAGTTAATTCAAAAGGAATGCTTCTTATAGCAGAGGCAGAACAAATTAATTTTTAATGCAGATAAAATAAAGCTCTTTTTGCCAACTTTGAAACCTATCTCCAAGAACCTGTCCATTACATATTAAGAGGCATGGATGACCTCAGGCTGCCTACTGATGCTGCCAGCATTTGGATGAACAGGTTTCTATTTATCCTCAAGTGACAATCCTGCCAGATATAATAGTAACAAATGCATTCATACAACTACTTCCCCTACAACACTTTGCCACAATTTGAGCTAACGTGCTGGTAACAGAAATGTAAGAGCTGGGTAGTCTTCTAGAAGGCTGTCCATTCTAAATGTGGATCAAGTCTTTACATTTTGCTTTGAAATTCATTAACAATGACACTGGAGTAAGAAATTAGGTTGATGTCTCAAGTGAGGCATTCTTAAATCTGTAAAGAGTTTACTTGCAGAAAGCAAGTATAGGGTTCAGGTTTTTTGAGCAAGCATGTGATCTTTTTGGTTTGTTGTTCCAATCTTCAGCACTTCACAATTGCTGCTTAAATCACCTTTCTTCCAATGGATCATTAAAATAAACTGTGGAAGAGTGCTACTGAGGGCTCACCATTACTCACAACTGTGTTGATATTTGCAAGACATAATGCTATATAAAATGCTTCAGATGCCAGACTATGGTAGCTGATCAGTTAAGACCAATCTACTTAGTTAATTTCAAGACTATATTATTGGGGGGGGGGAAGTGTGGGGAAAGGGCAGATTATCAAAAAGAAGTTTTAGATTAGTAACTAAAATTGTTTTTCAAGAGTTAGGCTTCTAATTAGCACCTTTAAATATAAATATCTTGAACAAGATAAACAAGGTAGATAGGTAACACAAATATATGCCCACACATGAGGCTGCAATAATTGTTTTTTTTTTAAAATTAACTGAGAATCTCAAGTTGTTTTGAACGGATTTGCAATAATTTCTGAGGTTAACAGATACTTGTCAACTCAGTAGATATCTAAACATTCCACTCTGCAATTACAGGAAGTTTTTAGCTGCATGCTAATATGCCACACATTTTGTATGATAGAATTCTATGGTGTTTCTATTATTCAGTTACACTACTGACTTCTCAACCACACATGTTACTGACCTCTGTTGAAAAAGCATTGTGAGAGCAGATGTTGGATGCTAGTTTTGTCTGTGGTGACTAGTTGGTGATAGTTCATTTAAAAATGCAAGACATCACTTGATACTACAATGAGTGATAAATATGCATGTGCTAACCAGTCTTTAGAGCCTGAGAAAGTTCTAGCTTTAAAATTATAGCTTCCTTGGGCAAGAATTCCATATTGGTATAAAGCCCTTTTACACTTGTGTTAAAAGCGGCATTTGAAATCATACATTACTGGAAACAACATGCAGAAATTGAAATTGTGATATTCTGGCTTCTATGTTTCATTCTTCAATAATAAAATTGCCTTTTTCCATTGCTATGAAACAAGTGACAATTCTACAGCCATTTCAAATGTAATTGTTCTGGTCCACAAACACAAACCTGCGGAACTTTCCATTATATGGTGCTAACTGGGTGTTTTATGATCATTATTTATGCTGTCATGTTTTCAAACTTCTCTTCACAACTTGTCAACAAGAACAACTATTTAAAATTTACAGTGAAACCAACTGGAAAGGACTTCTATGTACTGAATGCTTTTCCAAGGACATAACCATAAGTAAAACCAGATTTTCAGAAATCAACTATTGGAACTATCAGCCTAGAAAACACAAGCAAGCTTCCAGAAACAGAAGGTAGCTTTACATTACTTATTTGAATTTTCTTTTTTTCAAGATTAGAAAGCTGCACCAAAATGATGAATAGAAGTTAAACATTAGGCAATTGCACTTTGTTCATATCTCTTTAGAAGTGGATGGAAAGAAACGGAACTACAGAGCAGAAGAACAAATTGCATAAGCAACATATACTATTGGATGAAGGAAAAGCAACCTAGTTGCTTGAAATTATCTATCTATGTAACATTTTAGTCTTCTGCACTGGATACTTAACACTTGCTTTGTCACCGGTGACAAATAGGCTTACATACTACAGCTTCTTTTCTAAGCAAACGCTTCATTTGCTGTTTTTTCCTGCATGCATCAAGCAACTATTTTGACTGCTAGTGCCATGAAAACTGCTGCAGACGTGCCAGACATTGATGTTGTACAATAGGGAAGATTTTTAAAAAAGTGTCACATATCTATGAAATTCTATAAAAATTAAGAGATTACTTTGTGTTTCTTTGTTTCCCCAAAGACTCTTCTAATTTATTTTTCTATTTTGAACAGTAACATAAAATCATGGAAATTGGGGGGGGGGGGGGGGAGAGAGAGAGAGAGAGAGAGAGAGAGAGAGAGAATGAACAAACCAACTTGGGGTCATACAGTGAAACTAGCAGGTTTAGGATAAACAATACTTTACGCAATGTGTAACTTACTTCTCACATGGTAGCACACTATCCAAATTTTATTTTCACACTACCTCAATCAGCTTGTTGGCATGCTCACGGAAAACCTGTGCATATTCCTTAACTTCTTTCTCATTCCCATTCTTGGCAGCTTCAATCAAAACTAGAAGTGGCACATTTGTTTCCAGAAAGGAATCTGAAACGTGGTCCATAACAGCTTTGCGGAGCTAAGAATAGAGATCAAACCAATGTTAGTCTTTCATCAAGGTAAACTGCTTTTTTTTCTTATCTTTGTATTAACAATTTACTTTGCCAGTGATCCTTCTAGTAAAAACAAATAATAGCCCTTCATTTCAAAGCAAATAGATATTGCTGCATGGAGACTATTCTGAAGCCACCTCCTTCAAATTAAGTCAGTCTATAAATACTTTGTAATCAAATTATAAATATCCGCGCCTCAAAATAATTATTGTAATGGTTGCTCCAAAGTAATTGGGAAATCGTATTTCCCAAAAATCCGGGAATTGTACTTGCTCATACAATTAAATAGTTGTAAAACAGACCTAGGCCAAACACAGACCTTGTCCACATGTATCAACCAACCATGGATTAATTAATTAACTCATTGTTGGTTGAGGTTTGCAGGACCAAGCAAAAAAGCACACTGCCTCATGCCTGCTTGCTGCGTCCACTGTGCATCTGTTTATAACTCAACAACAAAACATGGGTTAACACTCTGGGTTGTTTCTGCCCCAACAACCCAGAGTTTTGTGTTCACATGTCACACAGTTTTCTAAACTGGATGGAAAAGCAGAAGTAGTGAGTGTGCAGGAGGCAAAGCACTCACTCCTGTACGGCCCCAACAACCCATGGGTTTTTATGTGTGAACCAAGCAGTGATGTAGTGCAGCCAGGGCTCACAGGGATGCAGCACCGGCACTTTATTAGCAGGGATGCTGACATCATCAGCCACCCTGCTCAGAATTCCCTGTTCCCTCTGAGTTTAGCTGCAATCCTTATAGTAGCTGGGGTGAAAAGAATTTTCCCAGCAACAACAAATTGTTCCTTGTGGTAATGTAAAGTATTTTGGGGTGGCTTTGTCCTGAATGAGAATTTAAGACCCAGTAACTTTACAAAATACATGTTCCTTGCAGATGCAAACTCCTAGAACTGGCTTGATGATATGTATCAATTACAACTGCTTGCAATTATGGACTCTCCTTGGGGTGTGGGTACTGGGACAGTCATGTTGAGTGCTTGCACCTCAAAATTTATCATAACACCATTGGAATTGGATCACTGAATGCCTTTTGTTACCTATTAGCACTTGGAAAACACATTCAAATATCAATCCTGGCAGACTTTCCAGGATAATGTATTTATAACAAAATCCTACAGATACAGATCAACCCACATAATCTGGTTGATAGTTAACTTTCTTTGCAATTAGCAATACATCCCATCACAAGAAATAATCATATATTTAGAAACAATGCATGCTTTTCTACATCCATCAATGATCAGGGATGTCCACCTGAGGGCTCTCAGGTGGCTGGATCTGACTTCCAAAACTATTTTACTTGTCTCTTAGCAGCTCTACCAAGCTTAAATTCAAGGGTTAGTAGAAAGTTCTATCAAGTTTCACTTCTCAGCAAAAGAAAAGTTATCAAAAGCTGGGAGATACATTTGCTACATCTGAAATGTGAATGTAATGCTGCAGCCATCCCAGAGTCCACTTGTCCAATTACTACTGGGTGATGCGGAGTATGGTCACCTGTGAAAGGGAGCATACCAGTTGACCATCCCTTATCTGTTTAATGAGATTAGATGGCTACAAAAGCAGTTTTGAGCTGCTGCCTTGATATGCTGAACTTCCCTTGCAGCCAAGGGACAAAGAAGCAAGAGTTCCTTCACTATTACACTCTTGGTATTCTCTCTTCCCAACGAGACCATCCCTGTAGGCAGTGGCTTGGTCAGGTTGGCCTTTGATGCTGGGGAGAGGGATAAGAAAGAGGAACAGTAATTCTCCCCACCCTCCAAATAGAATGTGTAACAGTCTGCATGAGCATTTTATACATATTTAATACTGTACCTGTCTACGCAAATCCCTTGTCTTTTTTGTCATTTTGTCTATTGCCGAGTTTAGAGCATCACTTCTTTCTTTGCGTCCAGCCTAAAACAATGAGATCAAACAAAGTCAGATCAACATATTGTGCACACTGTAATGACTCTGATTCAAAGCCTGTAAACACTTGGACTTTTCCCTTGACTTCAGTGTTTGGGCAAACTGTAGTCAGTAGAGAATGCCTTGTGTATAAGCTCAGTTCCCTTGCAGCCAGTGAGCCCCTGTGTAAGATTGAATATTTATATCAATTTATCTAGACTTCATTTCAGACTGTATTTTCTTGATTTATAGTATTTTAAACCACCCAATAACTGAAGTTCATTAAAAATATAAAATACAAGCATAAAACAAAAAACAAACAAACAAAAACAGCCCCAAACAAAGCCAGGCTAAAACCAGCATCAAAGAAGAAAACAATCTCAACACATAAACCAAATTAAAACCAAGGGTGGAATATAATATTAAAAGCACTAAAACAGTTCTTAAAATGCCTGGGAGAATAAAAAGGTCTTCACCTGGTGCTGGAAATGTAGGTGTTAGGTGAACCTCTCTGGGGAAAGTGTTCCACAACCAGGGTGACCCCAACAAAAAGGCCCTCTCCTTAGTAATTACATGCCTCACCTCATTTGGTGGGGGCACCCAGAGGAAGGTCTCCGAAGACTATTTTAGGGTCTGGGCAGGTACATATGGGAGGAGACAATGCTTGTGGTAACCGGGCCCTAAACCATTTAGGGCTTTAAAAGTTACCAGCACTTTGAATTGTGCCTGGGATCAGAATTCTATAGCCATTTGTATCAAATGTGTTTTTTTGCTTCTCTAATCAGCAAACTACACTGGGTTTCAAAAGATTCACTACTTGCTTATTCTTACAAGAAGAACCAGGGCTGACTCCAGGTTTGAAGGGCCTCTTGGCAAAGTGCACTCTGTTGGGCCCCCTTCTCCATCAGGGGGCCCTGGCAGGTTTACTTAGTGGCAGTGGGCAGTTTTGGAGAAGAGTAAGGTTCTGATAATTGCCAGGTAGCTGGATCTAATGGCTATTTTAATTTACCACAATGCCCTGGGGTCATTTTGTGGGAAATTAAAATGGTAGCTAGAGGGCCAAGCTGGTGGGGGAGGGGGGGAGGATGGCAGATAGCAGTAGGTTCTGCCAGGATGCTGAGACCGATGCCATGGTCCAAGAAAGCCTGGTGTTGATGTCTGTCTTGCCTAAAGAATGAATGCATTTACCTACAATAGAGTGCTTGAAAGAAGTTAATTTTGTAGCAGAATACCTTAAATCTAACTCAAACTATAGTTAATCAGGATTACCTGCTGCAGCACAGCTTCAAAAGGAAAAGGCAATGTAGGAAGCCTTCATAATGAAGCAGTAAAGCTTAGGTAAAGCAAAGCTGTAGAACCAGTTGTAAATGTGCAGTGCAATACTATGCATGATTATGTTCAAATGGTCAGCAGGGACTCTTCTTCAAGTACCTTTGGTATATTACGTGTCAACAAGAGAAAGAGCCACCCTGACTATGGAATGCCCTCCTCATTGAAGTGCAGTTGGGCCAGCACTGCAGTTGTTTCAGCATCAGCTCAAAACCCTTTGTTTACCCAGGCATTTTAATTGGTTAATCTTGATGTATTTGGTGTCTTTATTTGGAGAGCAGTTTAACAATATTTCAGTAAATAAAATCTGTCTGTCCCTCAAACATGCCTGCCCCTGCTCTCTCTCACACACAAACATAATGAAGGAGCATTCCAAATAAGCAGAAAATTGGAGAGTGGGTATAGTTGCAGCTATAGAGGTTCCCCCACCTCTAGTAGTCTACTTGGTTATGTGCCGGACACAGAGGAAGTGTGTCTATGCCAGACACATGTGCTTAAAATACAGAACCATAGTCCTCAACTGCAGCTAGAGGTCTCAAGATGCATGCACGGGGCTATGGACATTGGGAGTGAGTAAATTAGGGAAGCTGAGGCTGCTAGATGCAATGATCTTGCTGCCCCAGTGCCTCCTGAAAGGGCTTACTTGCTCTGACTGCCTTTGTGCTTTCCTGTAGAATGGTTTACTGAATGCTAAGATCGATAATTGTGTTTTGACATACATGGATCTCATCATCTAAAGACAACTTTCAGAAGCAGGATTCAAACCACTGTCCTGGTTCCAAATATGAGAGACTTTACAATGAAGCTTATTGTATCAGGTCTGGATTTAGTAGCATGCCTCATTGTTGTATTTTTTCCTTAGTGACCATGCCTCTTAAACATTGTATCCTACACTTCACAGTTGCCAAATGGCAATTGCTGCAACTGCAGGTGTCTATCCAAGTAAGTTTTCACTTATAAAGGTGGCAATGTATTTGAACTGGGGTTTTTACTTGTGTCTATCCACTCCTGAGTTGTACTCAAACTAGCTATACAATAATGACAAAATATGTTCTTGGCAGAGAGGAAAATTCTTTATCCCTCTGCCTCTCACTATATATGCTGGTTTGGTTACTGCCAGCAACACGGTGCCTGCTAAGGAAAGCACCAACCAGCAGGCTACCACATGTTTGTCTAGGTAAGAATATGATTGGGTGGGAATGTTGCACTGTTGTTGAAGGAGGTAAATGGAGACCCCACTGCTATTTCTGTATTGTATGTTGCTTTAAAGCTTGCTATCAAGTTTTAAGGATGCTGGCTGAGCCTAACCTGGACTACCCAGATAAACTATCTTGAAACTGCTGCCCACTGCTTAGAACTGGAAGCCTGCAGTCAAAGATCTGACTCATTATTTCGAAACAATTATGATTTGAACTTCTACTTCTGCAACTCCTAGCCATGTACAACATTCACCTATCATTCTCTCTGCCAGTATCCCTTTCCCCTCTCAGGCCTTTTCTTTCCCTCATTCTCTGAAGTATTTCCTCTTTCAGTCTCCCTTTGACCTGCTGCCTTCTCGGGCCCCTGCCTCAACTTTTTATGACCTATCTTTCCTAGGCACTTGAATAGCTCCACCAATGCCGGCCATTGTTCTGTCTCTCCACTGCTACTCAGCAATAAATATATGCAGATAAATCGTTACAGGAGGCTTCACCACCATCACCAACTTCTCTGGGCATCACAGTTGTACTTGGGTGAGGAGGCAGAGCCACCATGCCCAAATTCACTCTCAATGGCCCAGTGTTTTAATTCAGCTTCATCAAAACAAGCCAAATTACAGCCTAATTGCAAAAAGAAGAGCTTCAAGTTAACAAATTGCATATTCTCAGACTATTTTGCATTTTGCTATATGCAATTCTAGGATGGAAGTACTGGTGGTACAAAGGAAAAACATGTGGCAGAGGTACTCTAGAGATTAGTATTTCAAGCAGGCAATGACATTTATGTTCACCTGTGGAGCCATCTTTTAGTAAGCATGGGAGGTGGCCAGCCTCCTTTTTAATTCTGAAACTGCAAAAATGGCTGGGCAGCAACAGAGTGATCTTCACTCCTCCCTATCTGCTAGGTTGGGAGAAATACTGGGGATGGCTTGGCAGCTGCATGGCCAAGGCACCCAGAGAGCCTTAGCCACTCAGGGTCAAAGCAGCAAACCACACAATCCACCTTTTACTGATCTAGAGCAGAAAAGGACAGAGAGGTATTTTAGCTGCTCTTGGCAGTGCTCTCTGGGTGCTACAGCCTAGCATATGCTGAAGCTAACATTCTTCACCCCTCTTTCTCACAGGAAAGGGTTTTTTTAACCTTCTGCTGGGTGGTCCCCACTCTCCAAGCATCAGCTGAAGCCAGAATGACATCCTTTTGCCTTTCTTTAGCACACCTAAACTTCCAAACCCACATCAACAGAAAGTTCCAGATGTCTTATATTGCACAGGAGCTTGCATTTCATCAAGAATTTTGCAGATGTGGAAGATAGGAGGGGAAAAAATGCTCTGGAGAAACCCAGCCATGGGGGAACTGATTTTAGAAATCTTTCAAAAGGTTGCATCACCACTTAAACCTTATATTCTGAGCATCATGTTAACAGGCAGTACAATAAACCAAATGGAAAAAAGCAATTGAATGTGTTACAGGTTCATTGATTTTATATGTTTCAAATTGTACTGTTAATGATAGAACAAGCCTCAAAATATCTGGATAGTACTAGGATACGTCCAGTCGGTATTTGTTTAATTGAAAATTGTATCTGAATGTTGCAGTTGCCCATTTCTGTTCGATACCTCTTAGATAATTGTATCTAAAATAGAGGCAGCAATGGATTTGAAATCTGGACTTCTCATCCTGGGGCAAGCAGGAATAGCAAGAAGAAGAGAGGAAATGAGTCCCACAACTCTATACTGCCTTGACTGAACAGAATTTGACTTTTTAAAACTAGGTTACTCCTAGTTGCAACCATGAACTACAACCATTTCCAATGCCTGGCATCATTCAGTATGAAGCTTAAATAAGAATTCCTCTGATTTACTCTTCAGTTGAACTTTAAAAACTAAAAAAGGCCACAAATAACCAAATATTTAAATGGCTAATTGACCTGCACTAACATCATCCACACCAAGAAATCAAATATTTATGGACTCACACAACTTTCACCTTGGCTAAGTGGGGCGGGGAAAGAGTAAGGATTATTTTTCTGTAAATAAAAATTGATCAGGAAGATGTTTGTACATATCCTCATTGATTCTATTTCAAGTTTTCCCAAGAACTATTTTTATCCAGTCTCACCTCTGTTCTTCTGGTTCTCTTCATTAACAAATTTCCAGGTGAACCATTAGTTTGTTTTATTGGAACAGAACCCACGTGTGTTTGCTTGTTTGCAAATCTTAATTTAACTGAGTACTTTTTGGAAACATTAGATATTTCTATAGTGATATATATTTTTAAAAGTAGATTTAAAGTGCAATTGGTTAAAGATTTTGCATTTGGTTAAATTTCTCTCAAGTATTGTTGAACAAAACCTTGTTTTCCAATATTAGCAATAAATATTCAGATCACTTTTGAAGTGCTAGTCCTATGTGACTTTCCTTGACAGGTTTTTATTAATTAGCATCATGTCACACACATATCCCTACACCTTTTAGGCAGGAGAATACCAGCAAGGCCACCATGACACAAAAATAATCACTGTAACAAATTCAGCTATACAGCTCAGGGTTGCATTAATTAGCACGTAACCTGCAAGAAACTCCTGCAAAGTCATTCCAATCTCTTGAAAGCAGGATGAAGAATTCCTACAGTTAGGTTTTTCCTCTTAGTGGTAGTCTAATCTCACAATTCACAGTATGCAGCACAGTGCCTTAAACTGCAAAGCTTCTGGAAAATCCAAACAAAAAGGAACGTCACAGAGTGACGTCAGCCTATATACAGTTGTGTGGTCGCAGCACATAAGCAAATGCGTTCCTGTACCGTATCGCTGAAAGCTTTTCAGCAAATGCATTCAAGCGACTACAGAAGCTTCTCTCAGCAATAAGCGACCCATCTGCCATCAACAAGTTAAGACAAAAAAAGCCATAGCTTTGGAAAGCATTTTCAATTAAACAGCTGCATAGTATAAAAACGGAGAACTCCAATTCAGCACTGATTCAGGAATTAGCAGACCTGTCACTGGAAATCAAGGAAATGAATTCAAAAGGAATATATAAGAAAGGAACATATGAGAAAGGGGATGTGAAGTCATTTTTACTCTAGTATCAGAGGACAGTAGAAGAAAGTAAATTATTCAAAGGTTGTCAACATTAGAGCTTTTTACAGACTCACTGTGTTGAGTCTAAAACTACGACTGAATGCAACCTCCAACGTACTCAAAAGAATGGGTAAGTTTATACATTCCGATTTGTTGAACTACGTGTAGTCAATCTTGCTTTAGAAATGCACATGTAAGCAACTATAGATTTTTTTTAAATAAAAAGGCAACTGGGAAGTGCTCATCAGTAATTTCAATAATTTAGACGAATATTCATACCAAGGATTTGTTTTAAATGTAAAGACCAGAAACATTTTAATGCATGTCATTATATGCAGCAATCTTTCTCCTTTTTGTTGTAATAAGAATATCCTATTTTGTTGTTTCCCTGAATTATATTCTGCAGGCTTACATTTCAAGTGGCCATTAGGGGCTCCTATGCTGGCAGCAGTATATGCAATGAGTATTGTTTTTAAAATGCTGCCTGCCTTGGGCACAGCTTGTCCGCCAAAATGCCGTTGTGAGAAGCTGCTCTTTTACTGTGACTCTCAGGGGTTTCACTCAGTGCCAAACACCACTGACAAGGGCTGTCTAGGTTTGTCATTGAGGCACAATTTTATTATGGAACTTGAAGGGGATCAGTTTGCAAGCTTCAGTCAACTTACTTGGCTTCATTTAGACCATAATCAAATTGATACAGTAAGAGAAGATGGTTTTCAAGGACTGTATAAACTCAAGGAAATAATTTTAAGTTCAAACAAAATCTCTCATTTGCCAAACACAACTTTTAGCCAACTGCTTAACCTGCAACATTTGGACCTCTCTTTCAATCAGTTATCTGCTTTACATCCAGAGTTGTTCTATGGCCTTCGCAAACTGCAAACCTTGAGTTTACGTTCCAATTCCCTGAGGACTATCCCAGTCCGTCTATTTTCAGACTGTCGTAGTTTGGATTTTTTGGATTTGAGCACAAATCGCTTGCGAAGTTTGGCACGCAATGGATTTGCAGGATTAATCAAACTGAGGGAACTTCACCTAGAGCACAACCAGCTGACAAAGATTAACTTTGCTCATTTCCTACGGCTAAGCAATCTACACATGCTCTTCTTGCAGGGGAATAAAATTAGCAACTTGACATGCGGGATGGAATGGACCTGGGGCACTTTAGAAAAGCTAGATTTGTCTGGAAATGAGATCAAAGCCATTGATATGACAGTTTTTGAAACAATGCCTAATCTTAAAGTACTCCTAATGGATAACAACAAGCTAACCACCCTGGAGTCCAAGGTTTTATATTCACTTAAAACCCTAACTACAGTGGGCCTCTCCAGCAACCCCTGGGAATGCAGCCCCAAAATATGTGCATTAGCCACATGGCTGAGTGGTTTCCAAGGTCGGTGGGAGCACTCCATACTTTGTCATAGCCCAAACCACACCCAGGGAGAGGATATTCTAGATGCAGTTTATGGTTTTCAGCTTTGCTGGAATTTATCAACTGTTGTTACATCCATTACTACAAGTTACAGAGCTCCAACGACTGAATACACAAAAAGAATAAGCTCCTCAAATTTCCATGTGGGAGACAAAGAAATTTCAACTACTACGGGCATACCCATTACCACAGAAGAGCAGTTGCCTGAGCCAAACAATACCATCTTTACCCAGCAGGTAATTACAGGAACAATGGCTTTATTATTTTCTTTCTTTTTTATCATTTTTGTAGTGTTCATCTCCAGGAAATGCTGCCCTCCCACATTAAGAAAAATTAGGCAGTGCTCAATGATTCAAAGCCACAGGCAGCTACGATCTCAAACACGGCTACATATGTCAAACATGTCAGACCAAGGACCATATAATGAATATGAACCCACCCATGAAGGACCCTTCATCATCATTAATGGTTATGGACAGTGCAAGTGTCACCAACTACCCTATAAAGAATGTGAAGTGTAATATCTACAGGTAATCAAAAAACAAAAGCAGATAAACTTCTTTGAAATTGCAGGGATCCTACTCATGTTCTAATTTTTTTTTTTAACTAATGTTGAGAAAGCCTAGATTTTTCTAGGCTATTTGTTTTGAGTGATGCAGTAGTTAAGGGTGGGGTTTTTTTTGCTTTGTTTTTTTAATGAACCCATCATATTGTCAGTGTTAAAGCAGCAGTGTTTGCATTAAATTTGCACTCCTGATGTTTGGAAGTCTAAATATGCTCAACCCAAAATATGTAAACTGCTTCATGTTATGTAATTACATGTGAAATTTTTTTACTCTCAAGCCTCCAGATTTGATTTAGAAAAATAGTCTGGATGAAAATATGTTAGGTATATATTTAAAGGACCTAGTGAAGGGAAGACATTTTACCAATTCATGCATTGTAGCTATGATTCCCAACATTCTACCCGACTCAATTTTCTCTAAAGTAGAGATTTAAACAGAAAAGTTGTCATTTTTAAAAAAAACCCAAACGATTCTAAAGTAGAAAGGTGAAGAAGAGGGGATTTTCCAGTGTACTGAAGCATGGAAAAAGATTAAGTATTATTTTCTTTAACTCCATGTTGAGAGTTCATCTTATCTAAATGTGTTTCAGATTCAGAATATAGCTGTTGACACTTGCAGGATTACATTCATTGCTTTGAAATATCAAACTTTACAGACATTCAGTAGCATGCAGTCTGGTCTTTTAAGGTATTAGATACATCTCAACTTTTATTAAAAGTGTCTTAAGTTTAAGGGGATGCACTTCCGACTACGAACCAATATATACTATAAAGCAATGAACACTGAAGGTTTTTTTTAAAAATAAAGCAAAAACACAGAGAACTCCTTTTTGCTCGTCAGCCCCAACTGTTCATTCAAACCAGAAAACTACAGGTTTCTTTGGAAACCAGACTATCCTTTGCAAGACAAGCTCTCAGCTTCTATTATAGAATCCCAACCCTGGATGATTTATGTACCAATCCTAACCTTATTTAGTCAGAAGTGAATCCCATTTATTTTGATAGGACTTTTAATTAAATATGGTCATGATATACCCTGGGAAGGATAAGAACATTTTATACTCAGAAAAAAATATATCAGAGCTGGTTTAATAAAAACATATTTTTGGAACATTTTAATTGACAGAGAATATTTAAGATTTAAACAAAACCACTCTGAAAAACAAAGAATCTGTTTCTGGATAAAAATTCTATCTTTGAATTGTGTTATGAATTATGTTATGGAATTGAATTCAATGTGCATTTATATCATTTAAATATAATACCATTGGGGTGGGAGTGTATTTAATGCAATTACTCAAAAACCATGAACACATAACCAAAGCTATAAAGTTAGGAAGAAAATGTATATATGTAGATCTAAAATATCTGCCAAGTTCAGCAGCAGCAACATTTACAAGTATATGGAGAGGGGAAAAGAAACATTGGTGCTTGAATCCGTTAAATCAGTATATATATATACATACATATATTAATAGCGTGTTGTACTATGCTGAGAAGTTTTTAAGCTAATCACTAGCTTGAAAACCCATTTTTACATGCGTAGTCTCTCTTAGTGAAGTACTTGGCTAAATATCACAGTGCTTTAACATAAAGTGAGTAGTTAGAAGATCTGAGACTTTAAAGCCAATGAGTCAAAACCCAGTACCATAAGCCTCAGCTTTTTATATTGGGCACTATTTCAACTTCATATGAGGGTTACTATATATTTTTCTAGTTCTATTAAGCCACTGACTGTTTACTATTAGGGTGAAAACAGATGGATTCATATCCACAAATCTCTCATGTGGTAAGCCATTATTATTTAGCCATATACAGTATATTCTATGCATCCGGGTAAAGGGAAATTCTCTCTGCATTTGAACACTGCATCCACCGCGAATCTCAGTTTCATTGAGATTAATGTTTCACACTCTAAACCTCTGTGAACTGCCTATGTTTCAGCTCCCCTTCTCCACTCCATGTGCAGACAGATCATTGCATGGCTTGCCAAGACTTAGTTGCAAGTGTGTACGGAGGTGGACAAAACACATGGAATGCTTTAACTGGTAGCAAAAAAGGTTTGCTACAAAAGAGGCCCACATTTTCCCAGTATACCGAGTAGTAGTGTTTAAATTATGTAGCATACTTTAAAATGGAACCACTGATCCCAGTATATTTCCTCAGCACCACACATAACCAGTAATGAACTCTATAAATCCTACTAGCATACTGTAAGATGTCCCCGATTGAATGTAGTCCAACATTATCTCATAAGTTTATTACCTAAATGCTATATGGAAGATATGACAACTGGCTGGACATACCCTGGCCAAAATATTTGATCATCACCAACCCTTCCTCTTTAGGTAGTTTCTCTTGCTGATGCAGGGTTTTTGCAGGCAGTGCCAATAGTATTTTTCTGCTACTCCAACGAATACCACCTCACGCATAAGAGCAGCAGGAAAGGAAGTTGTGTGGAATAAAGGTGCTCACTCCTGATTAAGCAGGCAAGGGACTTTGTGGAAATCTGGATATAGGTCAGCATGCTTTACCTGTTCTTTTAAAAGTTCTCACTTGGAAAGTATAACTTACTCATCCTTCTACCATGTCAACCTACCATGTCACTTTGAGTTGGTACCTGCAGACATCTAGGCAAGGACAATCCAATGTTATTTCCATACTTCTGCAAGCTTAGAGAACATAAATTTGAGCCTCTTACATCTACATTACCACTGAAATGTCTACATAACATTTGGCTGCATTAACCAAAAGTTATGTAGGCTACTCCGTATGAATTCCCAGTTATTCAAAGCAGATACTAATAATGAGAATTAAATTCAACAAGAGGAATCATATGGCCTGTATGATAAATCACTGGCAGCCGCCAAAATAGATCAGTCTTTCACTAACTGTGAGCTGTACTCAGCAAACCCACACACCAGTTATGGTCGCTATATTTCTAACTTCCATTTTCCTTTGTGTCTCTACAAGAGAGGATATTTTCTTGAGTGGCAAACTGACTGCTATAGAAGTCACATTCCATCCAGGATTAACAGAGATACCAAGAGTATTATTTATCTAATAAAAGGAACATTATGAGGAGAAGTTCAAACATTCATGTTCAAGTTGATGAATATCGTAGACAGGTTATTTCTATTACTTGACAGCAATTAAAATACTGTTAATACACATCAAATGCTGCATAGTCAAATGATGGGAGATCATGTGATGTATGCATATGTGAATCAACCCCCAAACTGTCATAACTCAGTGTCTCATACAGCTATAAGTCTACTCCCCACTTCCTGACCCCAAAGCAGTGTTTTCACTGGCATATACAGCTGTAAGTCTACTCCCCACTTCCTGACCCCAAAGCAGTGTTTTCACTGGCATATACAGCTGTAAGTCTACTCCCCACTTCCTGACCCCAAAGCAGTGTTTTCACTGGCTTATATTTCCTAACTATGCTGAAAAGAAGATTTTTAGTTTTCACTCAGTAATTCCTAACAGCAAGATGCCATCTTTAAGACCTCCCACAGTTGATATTGTAAGGTTACTATTAATACAATTCCCAGAGGAAAAAAGACAGACCCACTTTTTATTCATGAAACTACTCAACAAATCCTTAAGCAAGTTAATTTTTCAGAAAGCTAAGGTTCCTGCAAGCAAGTTTCAGAATTAGAATTTGTTTGTTGCATGTGGGAAGAACCAAACCATGAGGTTAGCCATGTTCAGTATCACAATTCTTTGCACTCCAAGAGTCAATAGATGGAGTTTACTTCACAATCATCATCTTGGTCTAACTGGAAGCAATGTTGAATACTTTGGAATCCATATTTTTATGTTGCAGTAGTTACTTGTTTGGGGAGGGGAATAATTGTACAAGGGTATATCCATTTAAATGAGACTTCATTATCCAATACAACGCAAATTGTGCCACCTAATAAGAACAAGATGGTGGCCATATCCATGATGTACATTTCAAGAGTCTCTGCTATGTTTCCAGTTCAACATTTCTGTTATTACATTTCCCCCCCTAGAACTCTTTGACAATGCTGAGAATATTAACAGACATTCCAAATGACTTGTGTTAGCAATGTTTCAAGATGCATTTTCTGTTGGAGGAGAAAAATTCATAATGCAGTAAGTGCAGTGTACAAAAAAACATTAAAAAGTGTGTATACTGTAAAAAAAAATAGAACTTGCCTCTTTTTTGGTGCCCTTTCAAAATAAATAAAAAAACTCCTGTCTGACCTTTATGGTGACAAGATCCAACAAAACAGTAGCCCTTCAGGACAAGCTCTATTAAACGTGCTCCTGCAATACAGGTTGCCTAGAAAGATCTCATTTAAATAACCAAGTCATTTTACTACAGTCATATCAATATGGTACCTTCCATTACATTTCAGTGAAATGCTACTGTTTAGCAAGTTCTCAATGTTGACAGTATAGTTGTTTTATTACCAACACAGCTGATCTACTTAAGACAGATTGGGTAAGTGGAGAATCACTATATGACAATGGTCTCCAGGTTTTCCCAAGGATTTCACAAAAAAGAACTCTAGTAGGCTTTCAAATATTGAATTTCAAGCATATAAATACTAACTTACAATTTGAGCCAAAATGTGCAGGGGCAGAACATTTATGAACAATTTCTATGATGCATTTTCTTATTCTGCATATTCTGTTATGGAGGGGAGTTACTTATCAATATTTGTCATCAAGATGGAAGCAACCTCCTGTTTCTAGTTGCTAAGAATACTCTTCAAGACAATATCATAATGTATGGCAAGTATTCCGTTAAACCAAAGCATTTTGCAGGCTGTATTCTATCAAGTTACATCTAGACTCTTTTTCTTTGTTTCGTGCTATGCCAGTAGGCTCAAATGGGCATTACTCTGCATAGGTCCATCACATCAGTTCTTATATTGATGTTACCTGTTCATAGTTCGTCATGATTTGTTAAAATTAACATACAGGTAACAGCATGCATTTTATTGTGTATGAATTTCAGGCGTGATCCTTTTGAACAAAAGTAAACAACCTAACCCAGTACAAATAATCACATTATCTAGAGCAATCTAGGAAGTAACTGATGTGGGTCACTTGCAATTCACAAGCCACCTCCCATCTATTCTCCCAGTTTTGATGCACTGTCTGCAGTAAAGTTCTTAGAAAACCCAGATTTCATCTGAATCAAGTAGACTTCGAGGCCATATAGATTTGGAAAAGAAGTTACACCGCCATGCTGATTCTTGCTGCCAAGCAAGTTGCCTGCAACAGCAGCCCTAGTAAACTGCTGAAGAAAAAAAATCTCAATCTGTACTGAAGCGTAAAAAAACTGAATATACTCCAGTAAAAGAGGTGAAAAGTATTTCTGTGAATTCTAGCACTTATGAAAAAGGTCAAGAAAATGTACTGAGGATTTTACTGAGACATCAGAATATGTAGCAGATTGTGAAGTCTCAAATTCCATCTCCCAAGAACAATTTTGCATTAAGTGAAATTCTTCTCACTCCGGTGCCTCGGCCGATAATGAAAACATACCAATATGCAATACTTAAGACCATCTCTTATCAAGTGCTGTAGACAATTGCTTGTATTCCTGAGAAATATTGAACAATTAAACAAAAACAAAAGATCACAATGAGAAAGCACTTTAGTGATAAGAAGCAATTATTGCATTTTGGTGGCTAAAAAAGGGAAACAGCATTTTGCTAATATTTTGATATTAAAGACTTGACATGCATAAAAGGTGCTTATCTGGGACACCTAAATCCTTTTACACCTAAGTCACAGTACTCAATTGGACAAGTTTGCCAAACGAGTTTAGGGTGGTAGCCCAAGATGATTTATGAACAAGATAGTAGGGCTGTTTGCATGTAGCAGTGGCAAATCATGGATTACTTAACACATTATTTGCCTGTGTTCTACAACCTTTTTGTATATTCAATTCCTGATCGGGGGTTACTACAGGATCCGAACTGGGACACTAGAAGTTAATAATGGGTTAAACAACCCATAGTTAATCTGAACTACTAATGGTAGGTTAACTATGGGTTGTTTAACCAACAATTCACCTAGAGTGTCTGGGTTCGAACATCATGTAGCAGCCCCTAACTGGCCTAATCAGGGGTTGAATATTTTAAAAACTTGTGGAATGCACCTGGCATTAACTCACAATTTGTTGTTGTTACATGTGAACTAGATCACTACGTACAAAACAACCTAAGTTGTAAAAACTGAATGTTTGGGAAAGGACTATGTGTTGTTCATCTATTGATGATACTATTTATAGTCCCTTTATTCCCTAAGAGGATCTTTTGGAGCAAATATTCCCAATGTGTAAATTTTATTAGCCTTTCATGAATCTGGTTTAAACTGGTAATGATTGCTGGAGTTCAGCCAGCTTGACATTACTGGCTTCCATTTTTAAAACGTAAATTTAGATTTTGGAAGCCAGCTAGCAAAATAGTCAGTCCTATTGGTCATGCACCTCTTTTTATCACCACGACAAGATTTAGCTCTTTCTCTTTTCTGTCCTGCCTAGTTAATGGCTACGATCTGGTTCACACATAACAACAACCCATGGATCATTGTGCCCAAACAGGAAAAAGAGAGAGAGAGAGAGAGAGAGAGAGAGAGCTATCACCGGCATGCCCATCACTTCCACTTTTACTCAGCAATGCATGCTCAGAACCCAGCAGTTACCACATGGTTTATTGTTGGGTTAACCACTGGGTTGCTCAACTCCTAAACAACCCATTGGTCTGGGTTCACACGCTCAACAACCTATGAATGAGCTGAGCATAGGTCATTGAGTAAAAGCAGACGTGGTTGGCACACTGCATGCTTTCTCCTGCTCCTCCCCAACAGCCCATTGTTTGTTTAAGCACCCTTAAATTTCTGAATAGGCTCTAAGTCAGTAATGTCCCAATCTTTTCAGAATGGAGACCCACCATAAGCCCAAACATGCATTTCAGGTCCATGGGTGGTGGTGGTATCTTAACCTATATACAAGCGTATGGTAGTTATGATAGGTAAGGCCAGAACCCTGTAGTGGGTCCTGACTCACCAGCTGAAAACAGATGTTCTAAGGGGATTTCACAGTTCCAAGCCAGACTAAATACTGAGAAATAAGAAGTAATTATCCCCCTGTAACAATTAAAAATTTGAACTAGTGTGGCAATGGGAAACCTCACTAATAATGGCTTTGTATGTTATCCTAACAAGTCCTACCTCTTGTTGCCAATATATTATGCAAAGCACAATTGGTGGGTCTATGTCATCAGGCAGAGATGGGGAATGTATGGCCCTCTAGATGTTTTTGGACTGCAACTCTCATCATCCCTCACTATTGGCCACATTGGCTGGGGGAAATGGGAGTTGCAATCCAACATCATCTGGAGGGCCACATGTTTCCTGCCCCTGTGCCAAGGTTAGGGTGACTCCTTTTTCTCAGTTGGACAGTCTTGCCCTATTAATGAAAAAATCTTCACTTCTCTATTTTGGATTTTTGCTACTGAGAAAATTCCTTTTATTTTAACGTGTGTTTAGTGTCATCTGCTTCAGAAATAGACTATGAAACTACGTAAAGCATGTACATGTCTTGGACAGAGAGGAGACAAACATTTGCTTTTTAGGTAGATTTTGAAATTTGAATTCCAAATGGTTCGGTTTCCTTAATACAAGCCTATTACCAGTTGTAACTTAAAACAGGACTTAGAAGAAGGTAGATTAGGATCTATTGGTAGACTTTGGGTAATTTGAAGTAGATAAGAAAGGGTTTCTGACTTCCAATTGTTTAGCAACCACTAAAAGCCCACTCCTCCAAAAAATTGCTAAAAAAGAATGCTTGGGGAAAAACCATACGTGGACTTTTGGATGACAGAACAATTGAGCTTGGTTCTGGTACTGATCACATATTCTTGGGCTGAGCATTTGCCCCAAAGGCACCCTTAATACTTTTCCTTAATACTTTTTTTGCTTGTATCCATTTGTCTGAGCCACCATTCTTCACCTAGCTTTGGTTGGTGGACCTCAGGTGGACCTCTAGGAAAAAACAGAATAGATCCCACAAGTCTGAAGCATGCCTACACCTGCCTTAAAATGCCTCTGGACTTGAACTTTCTGTGCCTACCCAAATGCTTTAACTCTCCATTATGCTTCATTAGGGTGAGAAGAAAGCAGCCAGCAAATCTCAATACATTTCTTGGCTGGGCAGACACAGCTGGTTTTGCTGGAATCAAGTCACATTGCTCTCTGGCAGAGAGAGAAAAGAAGCATAGCTAGAGATCACTTAGTTACTCAGAGGTAGTTCTTACCATATGTAATTATTTTCATTTTATTGTATTGTATTCATGTCCTACCTTTCCTCCAAGGAGCTCAAAACGACAAATATAGCTCCCCTCCCCATATTTATTCCCAAAACAACACTGTGAAAATGTTGGGCTGGGGGCACGGGAGAAGCACGAGAGAGAGAGAGACAGAGAGAGAGAGAGATGCGCAAGTTCACCCAGTGAACTCCATGGCTGAGTGGGGATTTGAATGCATTTTCCCTGGTCCTGCTTTAGAAATATAGTGTACTGGCAGAAAATCTTAAAACAGTGGCCTGGTTCAAATATAGCACCAAATTACAGTCAAGCATTATATGCACAAACCTTCAGCTTGTCTGCTTTCCCCATCCTCCTCCAGCACAGCTGTGAGGAGATTAGAAGCTTTTTCTTCTCTTTTTAATTCCAGATGAATTTTAAGATGTTTTTAATGATGTCTTTTTTCTTGTTTTTTTAAATTTTAACTGTTTGTGATTCTTGTGTTTTATATTGTTGTTGTTCCCCGCCTCGATCCGGAGGGAGAGGCGGGTTATAAATAATAATAATAATAATAATAATAATAATAAACTGGAATTTATTGTTATGTAGGGTCTGTAGACAAACTGGGTCTGTAGACCTCTCTTCTGCATTCTCTGCAATTAGGGAAGGGACACTTGTCTTGGGAAAGCTACTAATAGTATTTGAGCAACCCTGGACAGGGATGGATGTCGAAGAAAGAAAAATAATTTGCAAGAGTAAAGAATATGATTATTTTTGTAATAGCATGTTGAACTGCAGAATTTTGTCCCTTTAGTTTGGCACCAATTTCCTGCTTGCAAACATGATACCTATTCAATGCATTACAGTGCTGGAAAGTTTGCCTTTACATGTACTTCAAGTCAGCAGATGAAGCTGAAGTAAAACCAAAGTTTGCGACTGCTGAAGAAAAATAGTCAAGGAGTTAATTTTCTACCAACAACACAATTCTGCCTCAATTTCAAAATTACTATTAAAAAGTTCTAAAATAAGCAAAAACTGTGAAATAAAATGAAGCATTATCTCATGATCTAGCACTTCTAAAACAACTTGTGGTGGTGAAGAGGGAGTGTGGGGTTAACTCTCCCTGTGCAACCTCTTTCTCAGCTCAATCATGTTCCAAACAGCTGCTTGGTTGGATGCTGGGAGCCTGACTGAGCTGTGGAAAAGGGCACTACACCGATGGATATATATGCCATTTACACATGCATGGCCCTTGAGCTGCCACCCAGCCCATCGAGAAAAAAAAGGGGAGATCATCTATGGCCTGAGATGACTATTGGGACAGACCCTTTCCCACTTTCCCTGGGGCTACTAAAGATGTGTGTGCCCAAAGAGAATGCAGAAGAAGAGAAGCCCAGGCAGGGCTGCTCATGCCATCTGCTCCTGAAGAGACAGACCCTTGTTTTGCATTTTTGGTAACGTTTGTTTGTTTCAATATTTAAAAAATTGAAAGCTGCTCTGGGCGGCTTGGCAAAAAGGCGGTATAGAAATAGCTGTATTGATTACAGATGCCCAATGTCACTTTAAGATAAAACTTTCGTAGAAGCATAAAATGAATATTGCCTTAACACAAATGCCTTTATTCATCAGCTGTCCAACATGCAACTCTCAGGTTTGTTAATGTTTGACAATTTTGGATGATTTTTGCTGTGGAGGTGGGCATTATTTTGACATTTCATTTCAGGATTTCTTATTATTCCAAATAATATTCTTTTGGTTTAAATATATAAAGTATACATGTTTGATAATACCCTCAAAGAACTCTAAAAGTTATCAAATTAAGATTTCCCTTTGCAGAAACCATGTTGGTTCTTGTGGCATGTTCTTCTATATCAAGGGTGCAAGGTTTTTCAACATCCTTCTCAAGCTGTTATGTTACACAGATACAAGGTGGTGTCTTGTAGGATACAGGAATTTCAGAACTTAATTATGAAAACTAAGTCTCATGCTGCAAGTATGCACAGTAGGTCACTATGTCAAGACAACATGAAACGAGATTCAATAGAAAGAAGCATAACATTTGTTAATGAGTTAGATATAAGTTTTTGAGGTGACATTCTTTTAATTGCTGCTTCACTTCTAGTATCTCTTACCTCTTACAAAAACAAAAGTTATTTCTAGG
Source organism: Anniella stebbinsi (assembly GCA_029215795.1). Lineage (NCBI taxonomy): Eukaryota > Metazoa > Chordata > Lepidosauria > Squamata > Anniellidae > Anniella > Anniella stebbinsi. The sequence goes on along the minus strand of JARDYH010000003.1, from coordinate 124,629,535 downwards.
AAACCCCAATGTAGAACTCTGGTTTTAAACATCATCAACCCTATTCGAATGTGGTACTCTACACTGTGCAAGGTCATATAGCCATAGTATGACTACCTTCTCAGTGGTGTGAAGTGCTGGAAAAAGTAGTTTAAGTTATGGATCTATAAGAGGAAAATTATTTTTAGATTTGCTTTCTCATTTCCAAATATCTGCTTTATGTTTAATAATTTCTAAGTATTATAGAAGAACTATGTGTTGGTTAATCTGGAATATCCACTTAAAATGTATTACCTCTATGTGTAATGGTAGAAAATCAGTTACAGCTATACAGTTACAGCCATTTGAAAGGCTAACTTAGTATCACTTCCATCATGCACGTGAAATCATCTGACTTGCTAGACAATCAGATTACAATAGGTTTGATTGAGAAGCTTTTATGAATGCAAGAAACAGTTCAACACTTTTTGCAAGCCTTAGGATCTAAGGCTGGAATATCCCCTAAGCCCTACCCCTTCCTTGTTTGACAAGTCATTGGTACACTTGACATGCTGCTCCTGCATTTCTCCATACCTGCCAACCCTTGACAAAAAAAGGGGTAATTATTGCCATTTGAAGAAAGAGTTGCCCTGAGCTTAAGCCCTACCACTACCACTACCACTCAACTCCTCTTTCAACCCCTGTTCACCATCTGTAAAAAGGGGAAAAGAGACCCAACGAAAGATCATTTAATGAAGATGTAACCCTGTCTGCGATATTAAGTCAAAAGTGCAATATAACTAGCAATAGTGTTTTCTCACACACCAGATACTCCAATAGACATAGTGCTTGCAAACAAGTTTCTCCCTCCCAGTTTTTTTCCTTCCTCCTTCATGTTTCTCTTTCCTCCTCTTCCTCCTTAAAAATCTCTCAGTTCTTTCTTCACATGGAACAACTTTCCTTGCCTGCTTTCCCCACCTTTCTTTTAGTTTCCTATTCCTACTCCAGTATAGTCTCCAATGACAAAAGGAGGGGACAGGGTATTCCTTTGATTTCTGCTGCCTTGTCCTGCTCATATTGAGTTTGGACAGATCCCGTCTGACTCTGGATATGAAGACTAGGGATGTGCATTGACCCCCCGGATCGGATCGGATAGCGGATCGGAATCGGACCTGGGGGGTCGGATCGGATCGGATCGGAGGCTGGTCGGATCGGATCGGACCAGATGTCCGATCCGGATCGGACGCCATTTTGAATGCTTTTTCTCATAGCCAAGTATTGTTTTACAAAAACGCCTATAACTTTTTCATTTTTAAAGATAGAAGGATGAAACTTGGGCACATTGTAGACTGGTTAGGGATAGTTATCTGTGAGAAATTTCAGAAAGATTGGTGCATGCGTTTTGTGGCAATTAATTTTTTAATAAATACCCAGGAATGCTTATAACTTTGTCATTTTTAAAGTTACAAACATGAAACTTTGCCACATTGTAGGAGGTACCTTGGGACCTATGTGTGTGAAATTTCAGAAACATAGGTGCTTGCCTTGTGTGGCAATTAATTTTAGAAAAATGGGTAGTAGTGGGGTAAATACAGTTACGCCTCCCATTTTTTTATTTTTAAAGATACAAACAGGAAACCTGGGCACATTACAGGTACCACTTGCCTTGATATGTGAGTGAAATTTCAGAAACATTGGAGCTTGCCTTGTGTGGCAATTAAGTTTTGAAACAATGAGGAAAGAAACACCTATAACTTTGTCATTTTTAAAGTTACACACATGAAACTTTGCCACATTGTAGGTGGTACCTTGGGACCTATGTGTGTGAAATTTCAGAAACATAGGTGCTTGCCTTGTGTGGCAATTAATTTTAGAAAAATGGGTAGTAGTGGGGTAAATACAGTTATGCCTCCCATTTTTTTATTTTTTAAGATACAAACAGGAAACTTGGGCACATTACAGGGAACACTTCACTTGATATGTGTGTAAAATTTCAGAAACATTGGTGCTTGCCTGGTGTGGCAATTAATTTTTGAAACAATGAGGGATTCATTGGACAGCACTTGCCCATAGGGATTCATTGGAGAGTACTTGTCCATAGGGAATCATTGGAAAGCACTTTCCCATAGGGAATCATTGCATTGCACTTTCCCACTGAGAAATGCAGTTATGCCTCCCACATTTTTATTTTTGAAGATACAAACAGGAAACTTGGGCACATTGTAGACTGGTTAGGGATAGTTATCTGTGAGAAATTTCAGAAAGATTGGTGCATGCATTTTGTGGCAATTAATTTTTTAATAAATACGCAGGAATGCCTATAACTTTGTCATTTTTAAAGTTACACACATGAAACTTTGCCACATTGTAGGTGGTACCTTGGGACCTATGTGTGTGAAATTTCAAAAACGTAGGTGCTTGCCTTGTATGGCAATTAATTTTAGAAAAATGGGTAGTAGTGGGGTAAATACAGTTACGCCTCCCATTTTTTTATTTTTTAAGATACAAACAGGAAACGTGGGCACATTACAGGGAACACTTCACTTGATATGTGTGTAAAATTTCAGAAACATTGGAGCTTGCCTTGTGTGGCAATTAATTTTTGAAGCAATGAGGAAAGAAACGCCTATAACCTTTTTATTTTAAAAGTTAGAAGTCTGAACATTGCTCACTTTGTAGATGGGTTAGGGGTAGATATGTGTCAGAAATTTCAGAATGATAGGTCCAGGCATTTGATGGCTATGGAATTTTTAGATAAAATGTTTCAAAAAATTTTCCACAGAGGCCCGGTCTTCCCCTCTTCCCCCTCCCGCTTCCCGCGAAGAAAAGGAAACACTCTCTCGTCTCGATCCCTTTGATCCTGTTGCTAGTATCCATTACAGGGCTCGTGTCTGCTTTCACTTTTTACTCAAGCAGAACGGCTGAGCCTAGCTGAGTTTTGCAGCCATGCGTGCAAGGAAGGATCTCTCTCATCTCGATCCCTTTGATCCTGTTGCTAGTATCCATTACAGGGCTCGTGTCTGCTTTCACTTTTTACTCAAGCAGAACGGCTGAACCTAGCTCAGTTTTGCAGCCATGCGTGCAAGGAAGGATCACTCTCTCTCGATCTCTTTGATCCTTTGTTCCTCCCCTTCTCCTCCCCCTCGCCGGCGTTGTGTGTGCGCCCCGCCGGTGCCCTCGCGTGCGGGCCGGTTCCTGGGCAGCAGAGGCTCTGCCTGGCTGCTGTGAGGCTCCTGAAGGGCTTGCCTAATGCGGGCTGTTGTGCTCCGCTGGGCCGCGGGGGTAGGTTGATGATGAAGAGGATGATGGGGAGGGCGTTCAATGGCCCCTCCGCTCACCAACTGACAGCGCGTGCTCCGCTCCAGACACCCGGCCTTGGCAGCCAGGAGGATACGCTGCCAAGCCCGCCGCTGCCGCCCGCCCGCGCGTGCACACACACCACCCGTCCATTATCATTTGGGCAGCCCTAATTAAGGAGCGCTCAAAAAATGGCAAAACCCCCTCTCCTTTTTTCTTAATTCCTTGCAGCTCCCACGATTTAACCCTTTCCTATCAGCTACAATTAATTAATAGTAGGATGACCAGTACCAGGAGACTGGTGTGTACAAATGTTTTTTTTTTTTAGGCTTGAGATCATAAAGAGGCAAATATTCTACCTACCGTATTGGAAGCAGTATGTATTATTACTTTTTAAAAAAATGTAATTAGTAGGATGACCATATGAAAAGGAATACAGGGCTTTAACAGTGGAATAGAAAAGGGAATTTCAGCAGGTGTCATTTGTATCCATGCGGCACCTGGTGAAATTCCCTCTTCATCACAAAAGTTAAAATTGCAGGAGCTCTGCTCTCTTTTGTATCTGGTCACTCTAGTATAGCTCCTGCAGCTTTAACTGTCATATGGTCACCCTTGTTTCCCAACATACTGCTTCCAATACGGTAGGTAGAATATTTGCCTCTTTATGATCTCAAGCCTAAAAAAAAAAAACATTTGTACACACCAGTCTCCTGGTACTGGTCATCCTACTATTAATTAATTGTAGCTGATAGGAAAGGGTTAAATCGTGGGAGCTGCAAGGAATTAAGAAAAAAGGAGAGGGGGTTTTGCCATTTTTTGAGCGCTCCTTAATTAGGGCTGCCCAAATGATAATGGACGGGTGGTGTGTGTGCGCGCGCGGGCGGCGGCGGCGGGCTTGGCAGCGTATCCTCCTGGCTGCCGAGGCCGGGTGTCTGGAGCGGAGCACGCGCTGTCAGTTGGTGAGCGGAGGGGCCATTGAACGCCCTCCCCATCATCCTCTTCATCATCAACCTACCCCCGCGGCCCAGCGGAGCACAACAGCCCGCATTAGGCAAGCCCTTCAGGAGCCTCACAGCAGCCAGGCAGAGCCTCTGCTGCCCAGGAACCGGCCCGCACGCGAGGGCACCGGCGGGGCGCACACACAACGCCGGCGAGGGGGAGGAGAAGGGGAGGAACAAAGGATCAAAGAGATTGAGAGAGAGTGATCCTTCCTTGCACGCATGGCTGCAAAACTGAGCTAGGTTCAGCCGTTCTGCTTGAGTAAAAAGTGAAAGCAGACACGAGCCCTGTAATGGATACTAGCAACAGGATCAAAGGGATCGAGATGAGAGAGATCCTTCCTTGCACGCATGGCTGCAAAACTCAGCTAGGCTCAGCCGTTCTGCTTGAGTAAAAAGTGAAAGCAGACACGAGCCCTGTAATGGATACTAGCAACAGGATCAAAGGGATCGAGATGAGAGAGATCCTTCCTTGCACGCATGGCTGCAAAACTCAGCTAGGCTCAGCCGTTCTGCTTGAGTAAAAAGTGAAAGCAGACACGAGCCCTGTAATGGATACTAGCAACAGGATCAAAGGGATCGAGACGAGAGAGTGTTTCCTTTTCTTCGCGGGAAGCGGGAGGGGGAAGAGGGGAAGACCGGGCCTCTGTGGAAAATTTTTTGAAACATTTTACCTAAAAATTCCATAGCCATCAAATGCCTGGACCTATCATTCTGAAATTTCTGACACATATCTACCCCTAACCCATCTACAAAGTGAGCAATGTTCAGACTTCTAACTTTTAAAATAAAAAGGTTATAGGCGTTTCTTTCCTCATTGTTTCAAAAATTAATTGCCACACAAGGCAAGCTCCAATGTTTCTGAAATTTTACACACATATCAAGTGAAGTGTTCCCTGTAATGTGCCCACGTTTCCTGTTTGTATCTTAAAAAATAAAAAAATGGGAGGCGTAACTGTATTTACCCCACTACTACCCATTTTTCTAAAATTAATTGCCATACAAGGCAAGCACCTACGTTTTTGAAATTTCACACACATAGGTCCCAAGGTACCACCTACAATGTGGCAAAGTTTCATGTGTGTAACTTTAAAAATGACAAAGTTATAGGCATTCCTGCGTATTTATTAAAAAATTAATTGCCACAAAATGCATGCACCAATCTTTCTGAAATTTCTCACAGATAACTATCCCTAACCAGTCTACAATGTGCCCAAGTTTCCTGTTTGTATCTTCAAAAATAAAAATGTGGGAGGCATAACTGCACTTCTCAGTGGGAAAGTGCAATGCAATGATTCCCTATGGGAAAGTGCTTTCCAATGATTCCCTATGGACAAGTACTCTCCAATGAATCCCTATGGGCAAGTGCTGTCCAATGAATCCCTCATTGTTTCAAAAATTAATTGCCACACCAGGCAAGCACCAATGTTTCTGAAATTTTACACACATATCAAGTGAAGTGTTCCCTGTAATGTGCCCAAGTTTCCTGTTTGTATCTTCAAAACTAAAAAAATGGGAGGCATAACTGTATTTACCCCACTACTACCCATTTTTCTAAAATTAATTGCCACACAAGGCAAGCACCTATGTTTCTGAAATTTCACACACATAGGTCCCAAGGTACCACCTACAATGTGGCAAAGTTTCATGTGTGTAACTTTAAAAATGACAAAGTTATAGGTGTTTCTTTCCTCATTGTTTCAAAACTTAATTGCCACACAAGGCAAGCTCCAATGTTTCTGAAATTTCACTCACATATCAAGGCAAGTGGTACCTGTAATGTGCCCAGGTTTCCTGTTTGTATCTTTAAAAATAAAAAAATGGGAGGCGTAACTGTATTTACCCCACTACTACCCATTTTTCTAAAATTAATTGCCACACAAGGCAAGCACCTATGTTTCTGAAATTTCACACACATAGGTCCCAAGGTACCTCCTACAATGTGGCAAAGTTTCATGTTTGTAACTTTAAAAATGACAAAGTTATAAGCATTCCTGGGTATTTATTAAAAAATTAATTGCCACAAAACGCATGCACCAATCTTTCTGAAATTTCTCACAGATAACTATCCCTAACCAGTCTACAATGTGCCCAAGTTTCATCCTTTTATCTTTAAAAATGAAAAAGTTATAGGCGTTTTTGTAAAACAATACTTGGCTATGGGAAAAAGCATTCAAAATGGCGTCCGATCCGGATCGGACCTCGTCGGATCGGATCGGAGGTTGGTCGGATCGGATCGGATTTTCCCGATTTTGGGTCGGATCGGATTCGGATCGTGGATCGGATCCGATCCGATGCACACCCCTAATGAAGACTAATCACAGACTGCCAGCTATTGAAGCAAAATAATTTTGTTTCAGCAAACTGTCTACACACGCATGGCTTGCAATACAATCTGAGCAGCAGTTTACTAATTCCAACCCACACTCCCATTTTACAAACAAGAGCAAAAGTAATCTGGAGCAGCCACACACAAACAGAGCTGCACCTATATCTATTGTTTGGTCTAGTAAACATCTGACCACTTCCCCCCAATTTTTTTTTCTAATTAGAAAGCTTCTTCCCATCAGGACCAAAGTTCATTTCAAACATGCTCTTCCCACAGACTTAAAACATCATGCATCCTGGATCAATTTAGAGAAAGAACTGTAAACTTGACATAAACTGTTTCAGATACCCAGTCTCCGAAGGAAGTCAACAAAAGATGCTCGCTAACCCAGTCATGGCCAAACTGCAAGTCAGAGTGTGTGTGTGTGGGGGGGGGGCAGGGGGAAGAAATAAATGATGTTCTAGAAAGGAAGTGGACCGAAGGACAGGTAAAACCCCAAGACACTTTTCCCCAGGCAGCAGATAGTTGACACTGCAATCAACCAAACTATTCATGCCTGCTATTCCTCTATTATCCTTTCTCAGGTCTTGAAAGGAACTTCTGCATCCTTTATTTGTCACTAAAATGACAAATATCTCAGAAATATTATCTGGCTATACAATTATTTGGTATTCTACTTCTGTATATTATATCAATTGCATTCAACTAAGCAGGTGAATTTTGTTTTTTATCTCAACATTCTATTCTAAATACAAATACTGAAACTAGAGATCAAGGCTGGGTTCACACAACATGCTAAGCCACGCAGTGTGGATTGTTGTTGAACCGTGGGTTATTGTGGTGTCTGAACGCACAGGGTGGGTTACTGTGTTGTTGGAACGCAGCATGTTTTCTCCAGGGTTGCTTGTTAACCATCCTGAACAACCCAGCAAGGAGCCATGGTTTCTCAAGGCGGCTTGTTCGAGAAAAATAAACCACACTGCATGGTTAACAATTCTCTACACTATCAATTCTCTACACTAGGAGGAAAAATAGAAATGTACCTTTTGCAAATCAATTTCATGAATTGATGCTATATCCAAGTCATTTTTAGCAACATTTTAATTAAATCAGATGCACCTTTAATTTTGAAGTCATTTGTGAACAATGCATATTGTGATTCTTTTCAGCCATTTTTATAATTATTGTACATTCATATGCATGCATCAATTAATGTCTGATGAATTTGTTAACCAATCCAATGGAACATTTCAAGCTTTGATAAGGTACTTTACTTGTTTCTCCAGAGCATCTCATTATACAACACAGCTGCACTTGTCTAGACACCTGACAAGATATTGGCATTTGTCCACAACGCACATTGCGTGGCAGTTGGGAAGGGGGCTGCCACTTAAATACCCCAAAATCCATGAAGAAAATCACCCTGTACAAAAAATACCATGTTATTGGCAGAACTAAAGAGCTGAAAGGAGCCCCTGTGTTGCCTTAAACAAATGTGGCATTAGCTTTTATAAACAAGAGCCAACTACACAAGTTGACATTCCACCACTTAAGAGCCACGTTTAAGAGCCATTTCATTCCTTCTTTTCATACCAAACCATGATCACACAATTCTAGATCATGAAAAATCAATTTAGAACTAGAAATCCTTCCACTGCAAGAGACTAGGGCTAAATAACTCTCAAATTCCACTACTCCCTACCTCCAAATCAAAGAGTATGGAGTATTTTAGAAGTTAGTAAAAAGTTATGCTAATGCAGCAAAAGAGTACCGCAGGAAGAATAAGTTACAAACGGCCTAATCTTATTTTCAGTTATTATTTGTAAAGAGAATTTATTTCAATTCAAACCATATCATGTCACTGCTTCTCTTAGCACTCAAAGCTTCAATTAAAAAAAAACACACACACAAACACAACACACACACTTTGGTTACTCACATTTCCCATGTATTCTGAAAGCAGATCCTGCAAGGCTTGTCGCACTGCATTACACTCTGCAACTATGCGTTCCCGCCGGTCATCACGTGTACAGGATGAGTCAGCCATCAGGGCTGCACCACTAATGATGCTCTCCAGGCGCTCTTCCAGGGAAGGCCTAAAACGCTCTTCACTGAAGTTCAAAGGATCCACAATAATTTGTTTCTGTTAAAAATAAGGTTTTGAACCCTTGATAAGTGACCTGCTGCTCTGGATTGATTTGATGAACATATCTTAGAATTGCTAGGGAGTAAAAATCATACTTTGACAAGCACAAGACTGGAATATTTATATCAAACGTATTAGCCAGAATTAAACCAGTTTCATCTTTCCAATCTATAGAGGTCTAAAATAGCAATGGAGTCCTAATCTATATAGTCCCTATTCAGACAACACGCTAAGGCACAGTGGTTCAGCATTTTGAGCTAAACATCAGGACTTTGTGTGTAGCATGAGCCATAATTTAAGAGTGTTGTGTGAACACTCCTAATCATGGTTGCTACATAACCATGGTTTAAACACGCTCACTAACCTGCAAAAGGGTTGGGGCCTAACAATGGCTTAGGCCTACTGTTTTATTATTTTCCTTAGACTGAAGGACATCAGTACATCATATACTCAATTCCTTCAGGCACATCAGACTTCTTAAACTGAATATGCATCAGTACAGTTTACACCAAGTTAAAGCTGCATCAGTGACTTCGATCTTTTCAGAGAGCCATTTTACCACGTTAAAAACTGACTTCAGACAAAATTATGTGGTTTGTCAATTCCAGAACATTTTAGATTTGTAATGGGGGTACATTGTTTTCTTTTAAGCACCTAAGAAATAATAAACCTGCAGAATGAATATTATTGAAGTAAGTTAATTTTTATCTGACTTTCCTATAGAAAAGACAGTACAATTTTGTATCTCGCACCTTCACAGGCATATACGTCACAGGCTGCTTCATGGTAGGGCCAGCCCTGATATTTGTGATGGTAACACTCCTCCTGTGTTTGACTGGATTGCTGAATAGGTAGCAGGGCTTTATGTTGGAAAAATAACTTCCGAGTTGTGGGATACAGAAACTCATTACGTATTTAGTCCAAAGGTGCAAATCTGGAAACCTGGCAGTAACATGCTGCCAAAGCCTTCATATATCAACCTTCAACTGCTTTTTTTGCTTCTCATTTGCCCCAGCTTCCCACACCTTCTGCATGAACTGAAATATGGATGAATGTTTGAAGATGTGTACACACATGGAACAAACCAACAAGTAATAGAACTAAGACGTTTACCTCAGGTCATGCAAAAATTCTGGCTCATGAAGCTCAAAGTGAAAGCCCATACCACAAGCTATGGATCTTTTCGCCGTTGAGCAAAAAATTAAACTTGAGTTATGCTAATTACATATTTGCAAAGAGATATTATTTACTGGGATAGATAAGGATGCAAGATAGCTAATTTTGTCTACAGTTACTATGATGATTGCAGCTTCATGTTTAATAAGAAGTACATCCCACTGTGTTAAATGGTGCTTATTCCTATGTAGTAGCGTACGATGGTAGACGATGTGTGATTATGATATGCCCTTAAAGAGTTCCATGTTAAGCTGAATATCCAAAACCTATTGCTACTGTATTTATAGGCATACTTATTATCCAAACCTTTAATCTAAAACTGAGCTTCCTCTGTTTCTGTATGTTAATACTGAGGTTTACATACTTTTCAAAATTTAATACATTTATATACCGCTCATCATAGCTATCTATTTATCTATCTAATCTAATCTAATCTAATCTACAAGCAGCACATGGGAGCATCCATTGTTGTCTGTTCACTGAAGGGGGCCTTCCATGAACAGAGCAACAATACTGGATACCGCTCACAGTTTCTAAGCATCTATAATAAATCCTTTCTTACACATATTACAAGGTTAATAAGTTTCCATTTTCAGCCCTTAATTTTCCTACATTGCAAAAGGTAATGTAGATATCTTAAAGTAAAAAGTTGCAGCTCCATCTCTAATGCTAGCTATACTTGTAATTGTTTTATTAATATGAAGGCATATTACTTTTAGATGTACAAGTAATTTAAAAAATACAACTTTGTGTGCAGTGAAGCAAATTTAGATTTGTTAACTATGCATTATTATACAACCCCTCTAGGGTCCTACATATTCCACAACAAGTTTACCTGTATCCCCTGTCTGTGGCTAGTGGAGGGTAGAAAAAGAGATGCAGAAGTGAGGAACTGAGTAGGCAAGGAGCATTAGGATTGGGAAGAGGGCCCAGAAGGTATGAAAAGTGGCAGAGATAGCCATGACAAGATGAATGTGTAGGGAGGAGGAGACTAGACAGCAGGCTGAAAAAAGAAGAGCTTAGATTGTAAGCTCCTTAGAACTGTCCTTTTCCTTATCTTTCTATGCTGAACTACCACACATGTTGATAGGGCTATACAATAATCTGTTTCAGAAAGAGAAAGTGGAAGAGGCAAATGCCTGAAGAAATGAACACAGAAGAAACAGGAGGAAAGAGGTAAATGACCAAGGGAAAGGAGGTGCTGTAGAGGAAGCCTCATATAGGGTTCATAGTCAGAAGAGGCTGTGTGCTACTGACAGGAACATGGGGAAAGAGATAGGAGTGCTGGGCAGGTTATGATGGAGAGTAGGTAAGTGTGCACAACTTTTGCTAGCCTTGGTAGTCAGAAAAGGCCTGTGCATGTCATGACCCTGCCCGCATAGGCTGGAAAGGGTCTATTTGGAATCACCGAAATGTAAAGCATGAGTTTCAGCTCCAGTGAAACTGCTGAGCGTGGGTGAGCTCTTGGTCCTCTCAAAGTTGGGAAAAGGGTTGGGAGCTTAACCCTGTTGCACTACACCTCAGGAGTGTTTCTGAAAGGAGTAAAAAGCCTTATGGTTCCCAAGTATCTTCACAGTTCAGGACTGCATCTGGGAACCCCAGTCTTTCTCAAGTCTTGGCAGGAACTCTAAACACTCTTGTGAGAGGCGAGCACATTTATGGGCATATTTTATTAAGTGGATTAAGGAAAAGGATTCTAATAGGCAAATCTGAAATGCAAAAAGCTGAGAAAATGAACAGGTGATGAACGAAGCAGCCAATGAGAAAGCTAGATGAAAGGAGCATAGAGCTGGGAAAGCAAGAGAAAAATTGTAAAGAAATATTCATGCAGGACGTGGGACAAGGAGAGCTAATAGCAAGAAAGGAGCAGACAGGCTGCCTTTTGCATATTAATTTCAACCGGACAAATCTTTGGTTGTAGATCTACAGTTTTCCTGTAATGTCACCATGGTGCAAAATTAAAAATGTGTGTTTATTTTCTATGAAGCCATGTGCTAGATGTTATTGCAAAATAGTTATCTAAATATAGCAAATGCAACGTAATGAGATAAAGAAAATGTCTTGCCTAAAGCAAAGTATCAATATGGCCATCTACAAGTCTTCAGATGTTTGAATCATATAATCATTTGTGTTTTCATGGAATTTCAAGACTCTCAACAGAAACATACGTTTTGTTACTACGAACCAGGTCTGAGCAAACCCTGCGTACACCAAGTACATGGTTACTCATCACCCTTTAAGAGGTCTATATTTTTCTAGACTTCTGACCATCAGCAGATTGCAAAATTCAGTACTTACATCAAAATTGTTAAGTGCATAAGCCAACTCTCCGCCACCACTCTGCTGCTGAACAGAGTCCTCAGAAGCAGTTGCTTGGGCTGCATTAGAGATTCCTGTTACTGCCTGCTGCAATTGCTTGTAGATCAAGTCCCTGTTGGCTTTGTAAGCAGCTACATCTGGATGCTGAAGACATGCTTGAGAAGCAGTGTAAAGTATAGGAATGTTTTTCTGAAGAATTCCTCTGGCTGCAGCCATCTGATCACGATGGCCGATATCTTTTAATTCCTGCAGAGAACATTTCCAAACAGGAATATGCTTTGTTTAGAGATAAAAAATATGATGTCATTTAGCATTTAGACTCTCCCATAACTAAAACTTTTCTTTTTGTGTTGCTGCCTTTGAACAAAAAGTATAGTGTAGCATTCATTAGGAGGTACACAAAACTACATGGCCTCCAAACCATAGTACAGCTGCAACTGTAGTCCTGAATGCTCAACTTTCATTACAGAGTTATTAGACATTCTCAAACCATCTGAACTGCAGAGAGAAAGATTATGAATAAAAGCATGACACACTGTTCCAGAAGCTTCTAGTAGTCAGGCACTTGTGTCTTACTTCACTACATATTACTTTAAATCCTGTTGTCTCTTCTGCTTTGTACAGATTCAGGATGGCCTTTCCCAGACCATGACACTTCCCCACTGAAGGTTAACATTATGCCAAAAGCCCACTGGAGAAAATTATTTGGTTGAAGTACACTTATGCAAATGTTTGTGGGTGGCATAGATCCCAATTTGTCTGAGCAGCTCACCGTGCCCACTGTAGTGTAGGAAAAGAATACTCATGGTGGATAAGCAGCACTTTCTGCAAGCAGAATGCTATGAAAATACAGAAATTTCTGTTTATGGAAGTTGCAACTCCACATTACATGCATACCCCTAGAGATGTGAAGGCTTGGAAAAATTCAGAAAAAAACCTGTTTTTTCCTGTTTCCCTCCACCGAAGGCTTTTTTGTCCCCCTCACCCCAAATTTGAAAAAATGAAAAAAAGAAGAAAAAACAGATTATGGAATGTTTTATTTTAGCATGATGCATAAAATGTTTAAGACAAGGTGTTTATATGTTTGCTTCTCCAAAAGATTTCTAAAAACTATGTACAGTATCAGTTTATTACAATTTTTGTGTACCGAGGACAACCAAGTCCTAGGTTGCAAACTGAGACTACAGCTCTCAATACAAGAGCAAGATGCATTTCTACCTCTAGGGGTACTGCCATTGAAGCAGAGACTGAAACTGATAGTGATAGCGATAGCTGTAGCTCAGAAAATGAGTCTGATTAAATTTCATACATATTCATTGAATCTTGGTCCCCCTTTTTTCTCAGTTCTTTTTATGGGAATGTGTGCTTTATGTCTGCTTGACACTGTGGAGGACTAGCAGAGACATAAATAATTTTCTTTGTAACTAATGTTGATGATTTCTTCTGTTTGTTTTTTTAATTATTTTTGCCTGCTCCTCATAAACTGGCAAAACCAAAAAGGTTCCTTAAAGTTCAGGGGCTTGTAGCTACATTTTGTGTGTTTTTCTTTTTTTTAAAAGGTAAAAATTTAAAAAGTAAATTCAATTTGTAATAATTGTTTGAATACACTATACTTTTAATAAGCCAAATGTGATAATTTTATGCCAAACCAACTTGTACATAAGTACATTTTTTGTTCCTAAAGTAACAAAATGACTTTCAATCTGTAAAAAGTGCTAATATTGCATTTTTTTCAATTTTTCCAAAAATTTCCGTTTCCTCCCGAAACCTCCCGGAAAAAAACTGTTTTTCCCCTATGGCTTCAAAATTACTGGAAATTTCACATCTCTACCCTTCTCCCGTGTTAAATTGATTACACGTGAAGAGCACTTGTATGAGTTGCTGCACTTTTCAAGTTGTACTCATCTCAAATGACTAGCTCATTCTGATCATGCTATTTTCTCTATCATATCCATCTTCTACTATTATCTCACTAAAGAAAAAGGTGCATTTATTAATGTGCACTTCACCCACATTTTTAAATAGTTGACAACTGATGCTTTCTTTAAAGTACAAGACTCCTGTTACCTATGCACATCATATTTTATGCATCCTCTGCACAAAGTGGTCAGTATTACAATTTTAGCATTTCTACGGGAAAAGTTTATGTATTATAATTTTGTCAAATATTCTAACAGTATATAAACAGGTGGCCACATCTTTGAAAACATACGTATTGTTACAGTACCTGCTGTCTCTTGCCTGCCATTATATTAAGCTTATCCACCTCCGCTTTTAGAGCTTTATACTGTATTCCTAGGTCTTGTTCAGTACCAGCATTTCTTAGCTTTAGGATGCCTTCTTCTACCTAGAAGATTAAAGTAGGTATTAAACTGTACAGACCATACAACAGGTTACAATTTAATATGGCTCCTGGAGAAGCAGTGGCCCTTATTTCTAAGAGCACTGCACTGAATTAATACAAATGTGCTGTTGCGTCTCACCAACAAATAACAACCAGACATGCATATCAGTTTGGTGCCCAAATACTGATTGGAAATACCAGCTTTCAATAACCCGTTAACCTGCTTTAATGGCATATAGCTCTAGAATGATTTTATGTAGCAAGATCATTAACACATCAAGTCCAAAATAAAGATTAACAGAATTGTTCTGGGAGAAGAGCTCAGCTGGCAATAAATCTATCAGCCAAGAAACACATCAATGATGGGAACATTTCACAAGAAACAACACAGAGCAGAGTCCAGCTTCCTATTTTTAGGAAGCCCACAAGCATGACATGAAGGAAATAGCCCTCCCTTACTAAGCATCCTCCCTCTCACACACAAAACATTAGAAACAGATGAGTCACAACTTACAACTTTAAGTTGAACAAGCAGTTTGTATACATCCGCCATATCAGCCAAAATAAGAAGCCGGGTAACTGCTGACAGGAGGGCACGGGCTGCTCTCACCATGTTCCCTCTTTTCACGGAAGAACATGGGTCATCAGCAAATTCTCCAGAAGCACTCTTCATCAAGTCTCCTTTGTATACAAAGTTAGTAAGGAAGTAGTCAGATTCCTTCAGTTTTCAGTAAGTTTGTTATTTACATTTGAAGACAACATTACAAACAAGTAGGGTAAGGCTAACTACATAGCACTTATGTTACAAAATGGCAAGAATACTAGATTATTTCACTTTAGTGGTCTCTAAGGTAATATCTGTTATAGAATTATATTGTCAAAAAGAAATGGCACCCTATTAAAATTAATCCAACATTATGAAATTGAAGGAAATATGCCTTCGATATTTCCAGGACAGAACATACAACATTTATTTCACTTAAAAGACAGTTTGAGATCAGCCAATTCTGTACAATGCTTTAGAAACTAGAGGGGTCAAGATTATCATCCCCTTCTGGGTGGCAGGAAGTCTGATTGGCTCTGCCTTCCACAGAGGTGGAGATAACCCTTTCCTGCCTGCTCTACTCCCTCACTGACCGAGAATAATGTAGTTAGGATCTCAGTTTACAAACGGGTATTATTACTTTTAGAAGCATTATTTTTGTAAACTTCAGATACTGAAGTCCAAAGCAGAATTCTACAAAGCTCACTGTGTGACCATAGCTTAGTCACTACCTCTCAGCTTAACCTACCTGGAAGGACTATTGTGAGGGTACGCTGGGGTTAGGATAACTACATATAGTTCCGTGGAGGAAGGATAGGATTAAAATACAATATATACATAAACAGAATCAGTGAAATTACTTTTTAAATGTTCGCTTTTCCATAACCAAGGAAGTAGCAACATGCTAGAGAGCACTGAGAGCTGAGCTTAGAGAGCTTTTACCCCCAAACTGGCTTTTAAATACATCTGTTGGTGGACAGACTACAAATTTTTGCAGACTACTAATTTTTGTGAACCACCTCACTAGGCGGGGAAAGGTGACAGTCACAACAATTAAGGCCCCAATGATAAGGTCACACAATATACCTTGTTTGCGAACATCTTCCACAGCAGCCACCAGCTCTTCTTTAAGAAACTGGCTCTCCTTTGCAATTTTGTCCCCTTTCTCCAAGAAATTCTCTGTTGCTTGTTCAACTGATGCAGCTAGAACATGTGCCTTTTTAGACCGACCTCTTTTTTTGTTGGAAGGACCCTTATTACTGGTATTGACCAGTGTCGTAACCTGGAAATAAGCATCATATGACACACATTTTTCAGTTGATAAGTTCTGACATCTTTATATGGTGAAACATCCCTGTTAATATAGTTCTAGTCTATGTAATTGCTAGGACAAATATCATAGTTCAAGTAACTCTTGTAAGTTTCAGCTTAAAGCTTAGTTTTAGAAGTCAGTATTAAAAACTGGGAACGTTCAACATATTCCTTATTTTATGTATCCTAGTTTTGGTCCTGATTAGAACTTCAAGTTTCATAAAGGTAGAGACTTTTATTCACCAACAAAATCCATAAAAGTTTGAAACACTGTAGAATAACTATGGAATTTATAGCTGAAATTCTAACTGCCAAGTAAACATTGTAGTCTTTCTGGAGCAGGAAATGAGGACTTTCATGGGATTCTGTTCTGCAGTTTACACACAATTCTTGTATTTGTTCTTCACTCTTCCATTTTCCAGTCTGTCTTAACTTTTGCACCGCTTCTTCCTAGTCCCTCACGGTACAGCAAGGGTGGCAACTTGCAGTCCAACAACATCTGGAGGGCCACAACTCCCCTCACCATTAGCTATGCTGGCTAGGATTGATGGGATTTGCAATCCCAACAACATCTGAAGAGCCATAAGCCCCTTCCCCCCCATACAGGTTGTAACCTACTTGTTAAAGTCCAATGTTCTTTGATCTTTCCTCATCAGTCTATTTTTTTATAGCAGCAATTCATTTTAACATTGCTTCCCTTTAAAACTGCTAAAGTCTTCTAGCATGCTTTTCCAAAGCAAATTCTTCTCCTGCTGCTGCATTCCAATTCTCATGATTACTTTCCATATTATGGAAACAAGTCGCTGTTTTGTACACACAGTGCATTATGATTAATGCTATATGGGATTTTTCTTTTGTGTTTGTATTCCCACCCTTCCTTTAAGGAGCTCAGGGGTGGCATTCATGGGATTATCCCATTTTATCCTAACAATTCTGTGAAATAGGTTAGGCTGAGAGAGTTACTTGCCTAAGGCCACCCAGCAGGGTGGACAATTTAAAGTTTTCTATTTATATTTTAACTATTTCCTCAACAGAAATGCAAAAGAAAGTTAGAGTGCATTTCTGTGCAAAGAAAGAACCCTGGGGAAATGCTTAATCTTTTTAGGAAGAACCCCGGGTAAATGCCTGATTTTTCTTAGTATTATATGTATGGCACAATGGCTCATGTACAATATAAAATCTGTTGGTTTTCAACTGAAGGAAGCCTTTGTACTACCTAAAAGGATACATTTTAAAACGCAATGATTTTTTAAAAATAAAAATAGTACTTTGGAAAACATTTTGATATATTCATTGATAACTTACTCTTGGCCAATTACTTGTATAAAGCTGCATTAGGATAGGGATTAGAAACTACATACATGCTCTTACTTTTAATCTTTTGTTACATGCAAGAACACTGAGCAAGATGATTTACTCACAAGTAAGTGCTCAGAATGTTTCAGAAGGAAGAGATAATTAAGGAGCATGAGAGTTTTTCTGTGAAGCAAGTATCTGGGTTTTGTAGGTACATACGCATGATCTGAAAACCAAGTAAACTGCACATCTTTGTCCTCTAAGCCTTCATGAATTACCATGGTGAAATGCAGGTTGGCATCTCGTGGTGCTCAATCACAACGCCAAAGGCAACTTGCCAGCCCCTAACTCCCATTATTAAGCCAATACACTATATGACCTGTTGTGTCATATTTAGAAACACTAGATTTCAGTATCTTCTCCCATTTCATCTTTGCACAGAAACATATTCTTTGAATTGAAGCCTGTAAGTTAAGTTCAGTGCAGATATAACATTTTGCACTCTTTTAACCACGGATGGAGATCAGCTGTGCCTATTCAGATGCTCTCCTATAACTACAATTGGTGGCACATTTGCATTAACTTGGATGCTAACCATAACTAGCTTTAAAGAAAAACTTGAAACTATACTTAGGAGGTTTACTCTCTGGTTGAAAGCTAGCTGTGGTTAGCATCTGAAATCTGCATCTAAGCATATGAGCATTCAGCTCAATATAGATGTTAATACCAACCACAGTTAGTGCTGAAAGAAGAAAAGAAGGGGAGCGGAGGAAGAGATGTATGCACCAAGGAGCGTATATGATGCTCATGATCTCTCAAACGTAGGTAAGAGATTAAAAAGCATTATAGACTGAGCCTTCACAAGTTACACTTAAATTTGACTGAAATCAGTTTGATTAGCTATAATCCACTTAAGTTCCATTACTTTAAATGGCACTTAAGTACAACTAAGTTGTTTTGGATCAAGGTAATGTCTTTCAGGCTGGTTCATGTACTTGATAGATGGTCACTGATTCATGTACTCGATAGATGGTCACTGATTCAGTTTTAGGAGATAAGTATACTTCACTAAATTTACCAAGTTTCTATTAGGATCAGGCTTCGTTTTAAACTTGAGATATTTTTGAACAAACAACTTGCTGTAGTTGAAATTTTAATGATTTTTAAAGTTACTGATTTTATCTACACAATAGCACCAAGTAAACTTCATTGATGAACAAGGAATTGAACCTGCATTTCCTACATCCAAACCCAACATTCTAGAAGACGTTATGAAAAATAGTATTAAACCATATTTAGCAGTTTTTTAAAGGGTGGTTCTTACAATTCTTGTGTTATTTTTTTTACATTTCCATACAAAAGAAAATTAAGGAAAAGTGTGGACAGTATTCAAAACAACTTCTGAATTTGCTATAGTGCTTATTATATTCTTGATAAGTCCAATGTAGGCCCAACTGACTAGCGACTGCTATTAGTTTCCCCAATGCAACATGGTGGAGCCAAAACAATAAAAAGCGAAGGACTATCACATATAACTTTCATTACCTGTGTGACAAGAGGTTCTAGCAGCCTTTCAACTGCAAGTGTCCTTATCTCCAGGCTTTTTGGATCCCATTTGAAGTTAACATTTCCTGCATTAATCGCAGTCATTTCTGGGGAGAGAGAAGTATCTGGTAATTTCACTCTTATCACAATTCTCTATGCAGCACAAACCTATGACTGTTTACCCAGAAGACTATTATTCCAAACTAGTGAACAGACCAGCTTTAGACAGGTTGGACTTGCCATTAGGTTGATATAGAGAAGACTTCAAGCAAACCTGCATAGCTGTTGAACACTATGTGCCTGCCCTGCCTGAGTGAAGGCATGCCTGTTGGCACCCCTAGGCACAGCCTCTGCGATGGTCCTCCACCCCTATAGCCCCCTGAGGGAGGGGTCTGTCCACTTAGAGCTGCCCTACACCAAAAAGAAGGGGGCAGGCCTATAACTCAGCCTACTAATCTTCTTTGCTTCAAATTGTGCTTGTTCATTTCCCTCACCCCCCATACTTTAACATGGTTTTTTTTATTTTCAGTATTTGGGACTTGATTTTTTTTTAAAAAAAACGTGTCTAAAACATGACTGTCGTATGGCTAAAATCTGCTCGCTGCATGATACTAGAGCTGTTCCAAAAAGGTAGAGAAAAATTATGCTTGCCCCGTTTTTCAAAGAAGGAGTTAGATTAATAGCTTCATTTTTTTTTCTAATTCAGTATTCATCCTTTAGTCCTAACCTGCAAAACGGGATCTACTTTTTTTTCTCCCTTTCCTTCCTCTTTTCTTCTCTTAAGTTAAATGCCTCTAAAAAAGAGAGGTAAATAAGGTAATGTGTCTCACTGGTGCAATGCAGTAGTTGAAGAACACTGAGTTCAGTAACTCAGGAATAAAGTACACAATCTAAATGGATTGCATAGGTTAATCTATGGGGAATAAATGGGTGGACGATCCTAATTGAAAAGCAGAATTGTCTAGACAACAGCAAGTCCAGGATGGATGGATTTAAATCAAGGCAATGATTTAAATCAGAAAGAAAAAATATCTATTTAAATCACTTGATTTAAATCAAGCTACCCCCATTGAAACTTTCATATATTTCCTAAACTATGGTGCAAATCTTACTACTAAGCCATCTGAATTTGCAACTAAATACAACATTACCAAAGTTAATCTCGCTAGTAACTGTAGGTTAACTCACAAACAACCAAAGTGTCTGGGTTTTCATGTCACGAAGCAACCTATGATCAAGATGATTGGAAGTTTCATATCCAAATTGGAAGAAGCGTGGCATGTAACCTGAAAAATTATGGGTTAATTAATTAACTCACAATTTGCCACTGTTACATGTAAACAGGCCCACAATCTCACTATATGTATTTTATATGCTTTCCTTTATACCTATAGAGAGAATGTTTTTAAAATATTCCCATGTTGGCCCTATTCTCATGGAATGGTGGCAAATTGTGGGTTAATTAATCCACGATTTGTCAGGTCGTGTGTTGCTGCTTTACATAATCAACCTCTAATGAGTGTAACGTGTGAACGGAGACACTAAGGGTTATTTGTGGGTCAAACAACCCCAAGTAAACTTAAGAACTAATTGTAGGTTAAATTTGGGTTGTTTATCTGTCAAATAACGCATAGTGTCTGGGTTTGCACATCCTGCAACAACCTCCAATTGGAGGTTGATTATGCAAAGTGGCAATGACTCATGTGCAGCACATGACCCGGGAAATTGATTAATCATGATTTGTCACTGTTACATAGGGTCTTTACGCCCAGCACGCATGACAGTTTGAGGTTATTAGCACAATCCTATGCATGCCTCCTCAGAAATATCTTCCAATGAGTTCAATGGGGCTTACTCTGAGGTAATGGAGTATAGGATTGCAGCCTTATAATGAAAATACACTGGACAATTTTGCCATCTTTTTCTTTGAGGTGTTGCTCCTTTCTGCTTCATAGTGGGCTGGTTCACATGATCAAACAACCCATCATGGCTTATTTAATCTAATCAAGTAAGAACTTATATATTTAACTCTTGATAATACTGTTTTTATACTCAGAGATGTTCTTTCAGATATATTATGTAAATTACAGTTATTTTTTATGTATAATATGGACAGGCACAAAAGCCTTTAAAATGTACCTTCACAAGAGTTTTTAAATATGCTCAAAATATACTATGTAAACAGTTTTTAACATACCTACATATGGGCATAGGCCTTTCAAGGCAATGTTCCCAATTATTCTTTATACAGTTATAAATTACGCTTTGTGTTATCCCTAGACAGTAAGAGTAATGTACTGTATTCTTGATATTGCAGCCCCCTGAAGAAGGCCTTTCAAATAAAATCTCACAGGCCGAAACATGTTGGGCATCTATTAATAAAAATATCTCAGCAATTGTGGCTTAAACAACCCTCACATAACTTATGGTGTACTTTAAGGTCATGCAAGGGTTAGACGCCTCTTGCACAGCCCACCCATCAGGTTCAGATGACATGACAAGCCACCATTGCAGCTTGAATATTCAAAACCCCCCTGGCACGTTCCTCAACTGTGATTGTGTGAATCAAGCCTCTGTCTTGGTCCAGCCTTGCCCTCTCCAACAAAAGCAACTAACAAAAACAAAATGTCAATGAATAATGGGTTAAAGTAAGGGTTGATAGCTACTGAGTTGAAATCATCCAATTTAATTTGTAAAAACCGGTTAAAAATATTTTTAGCATGGATTTTTAACCATCGAGTTATATTTTCTTTCTGTCTTAATGAACTCCTCTGCTTTGATTGGCCCAACTCCATCACAACATAAACACAGACAAGCAATCCCATCTAGACTGTGTCTTTGCACATGTGACTATAGAAAACTGAAAACAGTTTCAGGAAAACTGAAAGCCCGGAGCTTTCAAGAAGCAAGAGCTGTTAGGCTGGACAGAATCATTTTCCTGAGATGAAAAATTATGTCCATGTTTGATTAGTAGGTAACTTCATTTTTATTTTTATAAGACTCTTAAGTGTAGGTTTAGCATATTCATGATGAGATTTAATTGTAGATATGTTGTTTTTTACGTTCCAGGGAAATTTAGTATTTTATTTATGGTTTAAATAAAAAAAGTCTGATTTAAATTTTAAAAAATCATTGATTTTTATAAGCTTGACCAAGTCCCTTCCAAAACTTTTTATATGCTCCAATAACAGAAACACAACAGGAGCATCCTAAATGAATTTTCATGTACATCTGGCATAATGTCAAGGAGCTATGGACATACCGGTAGTTAGAGTATGGTGAACCTTCAGACAAAAAATTCATGCTGGAACATCATGCAAAAGAGGGCAGGGCTTGGCAACAAAATTGGTGTAGTTGTGCAAAGTGGCAGAACTATATAAGCCACAACAGTTGTATTCACATCAAATGAGGGAGGCGTTTTGACAAAAACTATAAAGTAAGTACTTGGCAAGCACTCCAGTCCCCATCTGTAATAGCAAGAGAAACCTGCTACCTATAAGTAAGCAAGGATTTTGTTCTCTAACCACAAACTGTCTGGAAATTTGTTGTATTTCCAATGCTTGAAGAAGGGTATTCCCAACCCTCCTTTTAGGCCCATTTAACCATCTAGTTCAGTGATAGCGAACCTATGACACGCGTGTCAGCACTGACATGCGTAGCCATTTCTGATGACACGCGGCCGCTGAGGCGGCTGGGTGGCGGGGGGTCACGCGGCGGTGGCAGCGAGACCGGGTGGCGGTGGCGGAGCCCGGGAAGTGGACACCCCTGCAGGTAAGCACGAAGGGGGGCACTTACCTGCTGAGGCGGCCGCTTCCCGGGCTCCTCCGCCGCCTTCGCCGCCGCTGCCGGGCTCGTAAGGCCAGAGCCCGCGCGGAAGAGGCGGGCGCGGGTGTCCGGGCTCCTCAGGGGTCATCGCCATCGCGATTGAGCCCCAGGAGGCCAGAGGCCGCACGGAAGAGACGGGAGAGGGCCGGCTACGTCACTTCCGGATCTGGCCCTCTCCCGCCTCTTCCGCACGGGCGGCGACGGAGGACCCCGTGCGGGCGGCGGAGGAACCCGGCGGTAGGTCCAGGCTCGTTTTTTTGGGGGGGTGGCTTGGTGGGGGGGTTATTTTGGGGGGGGGGGACCGGGATTTTGATTTTTTAAATCTGGTCACCCTACCGCATGCCGAGAAGGATGTTTCATCCTCGAGTAGCCGAGGATGAAACATTTGCTGCTCCTGAGGATGAAACATTTGCGACTAGAGTCTTAGAGTTTATGTGTATGTTTTTTATGTTATTTAAACTATAAATATCACGAAATAATGTTTTTTCCTCAAAGTGACACACCACCCGAGTTATGCTCAGTTTTTTGGCGAAGTTTGACACACCAAGCTCAAAAGGTTGCCCATCACTGATCTAGTTCTACATTGCAAGGCACAGTCATATGCACTCAAAAATAGACAGCACCAAGATTACAGCCCTCGTCCATACTAAATTATGTAATCCAGAACAAATGATGCAAAAAGCTGACTGCAATATCACTGCTTAAATACTTTCTACGCTACACATCTTTGATCTATGAGAGCAAGCAAACCCTATCTTTCCACCATGATCAGTGCAGAGATCCTCTTGCAAAGCTAGACAGAGTGGGAGAGGGGAGGAGAGACAGTCTTTGAAAGCAAACTCCTGGATCTGTTTTTATAGTTGCTTATAAAGTTCATAGTAGCTTTTAGATGTATGTTTCTGTGTATGTTGCATGATTTTGTGGTTTTAAATTTTGTATATTGTTTATAATTGTTTTAATCTTATGTAAAGCACCCAGAGAGCTTTGGCAATGGGGTGGTATAGAAATGTTAATGTTTAATAATAATAATAATAATGCTGTACTAACTGCATTGAATTCATGTTTGAGACATGTAAAACCATGAGATAGCAGAGTCAGCTAAGTTTTATTCTACAATAATGTACATCACCATGGCTGCATCCCTACCCTCCAATACTCCCTTACCTCTATATCTCTTTATTTGTTCCTGCCAATATGACATCACCTATAAATCCTGTCCCTGAGATACCTTTCTTTCCTTTGGCCCCTCTTTTCCTCAATTGTCTTCTCTGCCCTTCTTTTCTGGTCATTGCCTCCTCCAACAACCCTTCCCTTGCATTTTTCTCTCTTGTTCAGCCACCATGTCTCTGGACTCCTTATCGGATTGTTCCTAGTTGATCAGGTAATAAACTAAGCATCATTTGCATACATTTAAGTAGAGGAAAATGCATCAGCAACCCAGAAGTTGCTTCACAAATTTCTCAGTGAGATAAGTCTATGGTATCAGGCTAAGAAAAATGCAACTGTGTTTAACAGGAATAGCTATGCAGTGATGTCATCATTCCACTCAAGAGCTTCAAACTTTTGTTCTTCTATGCCACTTCCATTCCAGCCTCAGTGAATACAGAAAAACAAACTTTGATACTGAACAGAGCAATGCATCACTTTTGGCAGGAAGCCTAGATGACAATTAAACGACTGCATTAATGGAAGTACTGTACTTGTCTGGTAGACTACATACCAGACAGTAATCATCCTATCCAAAGAACCTGGATTACACAACACGCACACAGAGCAGAGTCCTCAATAAATAATCAAAAACATAATGGCAACACTCCTTTAATTTTGTTTTGTTAAACACTGCTTACTGAAAGGACTATACATTAAGCCAAGGGCACTGGATGGAATAAATGGTGAATGATTCCACCCTGAAACAGTTATGGGAGGGGGGAGAAGAGGGAAGACCAGTTATTCCTGCAAAGCACATATGCAAGTACACCCTAAAATTACATTGCCTACTGATTTTATCCACCTATGACAGCACTTTATAGTTACCCATCCCTCTTGTTTGCCCTGACAGGAAGAGTGAAAGCTTAAGACTGCATTTTTGGGCAAGTATGATGGTGATGGTGGTGGAGGGGGGGAATCTCCAAGTGGGTGAACTGCACTAGGACCTAAGTTAGCTATACTAATATTTAAGGATGCAACCATGCATACCAGAACAAATGTCATGTAAAATCAGTGGGATTTATTCACAGGTTAATATGTTGCTTAGAATCAGGGTGAGTCACTCACAATATCAGGACTACAGACCCCCCACCCACCCTAGAGGTCAGGAGCAACTGCAGTGGTTCATTGGACACTTCCCCAAAAGCAAATACTGAACAAAAATAGCAGCTGCTAAAAAGAGAGTCCATTTGCACTAGCACCTTTCTGCTAGACCTATTGCACCAAGCAACTCTATAATCCAGCCTTCCTCAAGCTGATGCTCTTCAGATGTGTTAGACAACGAACTCCCAGCACCCCTCCCTATTAGCCATGCTGACTGGGGGGTGCCGGAAGTTCTAGTACAACATATCTGAAGGGCACCAGGCTTGGGAAGGCTGCTAGAATCTAAGGCCCACCCTGATGTCCTCCCGATATTTTGGACTTCAACTCCCATCAGTCCCAGCAAGCATGGGCAATGGTAAGGAAATATGGGAGTTGTAGTCCTAAATAACTAAAGAGTAGTCCTAAATATCTGAAGAGTAGTCCTAAGTATATGAAGAACACCAGTATTGGAAAGACCGATCTAAGGGGCCTTTCTGACAATGCTAACGTCTGCGTCCATGCCCTTCCAGAAAGTCTTCCATTGACTCTAAAGCAGGTGTACTTGACTCTAAAAAGCAGGTGTACTCAAATCTATCAGGCCGCACCTAAAGGAAAGATACCAAACTCCTTCATAAAATACAAGATACGTACAGATGCAAGAAAAATCCTCTTTGCAAGATCAAGAAAGCAGTAGGAGAAGGATGGACAGGTTTAGATATCCAAAAGAAATACAGCAAGACAGGATGGATAAAGACAGCATTGGAAAAATCCAGAGCACCTGGCTGACCAAGAGTCAAGTAATTTTTTTTAAAAAATTGAACCCTAGAGAGAAGAATTAAGACAGAGAAAGAATAGAAAGGAGGCTAGAGTCAAGGTTGACACAGTGCAATCCCAGCTCACATCCAAGAACCTCAACCCTACAGACACTTCACAGAAGTTGGGAAGTTCTCTTGTTTCAAGCCTAAGAAAGGGAGGTGGATTAAAAGAGAAAGTGAGGCTTCTACTATCATCCTTAACCCAAACCTCCTGAAGCATCTGCACAAGACTGAGAGCTTATGAAGCTGTGAAATATAAGCCAACCTTGCACAGAATCCATTATAAATTTGAGATGGGGAATCATAATCCAGAAGGCTCAGGATGAGGCATCTCCTGGGCTGGAAATATCCCAAGTGGTTTGCAGGTTACACAGCAATCCTCAATATTTAAAGGATACACAACACATCTGAGGATGGCACATTGGAATTTGAAATATTGTCAGCCCTAACATCCAATTGATGGTTCATGTACTGCTCTACTTGGCATAAAATATCTTCCACTTAAAACATTTCAATTAACTTTGTGCTGGGTAATTTTCACTTCTCGCTTTAGAAATTGGGGATAGGAGGTATGTGCCATCATGTTTTAATAATTAGAAACTGTTACCTATTAAACATAGACCTCCGCAACACTCAATGTAACATTCAAATATAAGAATCTTGATACATTTATATTTGGATCCTATACTTGGCAGAGTTCATTACTGCCTAAATATAATCGAACCACGAAGAAAAGAACAATGTATCCTGTAAAAGAAGTATGACAGAATCAATGGTGGATCTTGCTTCCAAAAACTCATTCACCAGGCCCAATTCGGAACCTAACCAAATCGTGCCTATTATTTTTAGAGATATGTCGTGGAGAGCATCTGGGTAGTATTGAGCATAAATTGTTTACTCTGAACATGGGTACAGCAGGAACAAACATTCAGAACAAAGAAACGGAAATGATTTCTATGATCAGGTGCTTGGGTACTAAGAATGGCTTCTCTGCTTTCAATGATTAGGAAGACAGAGAGACTTCTTGAACAAGAAATGAAAGTGTATAAAATTATGCATAGTGTTGAAAAAGTATATAGGGAGATATGTTCTCCTCGTCTCATAATACTAGAAACCACAGCCACCCAATGAAGTAGAATGATGGGAGTTTCAGAACAGATAAACGTAAGTACCTATCAACAGGATGTCTGGTAATGCATTTTGGGGGTCCAAAATTGATACTGCTGCCTACTTTGGATGGGAGCTGAGTAACTTCCACACAGAAGCAGCATTACCACCTACTTTGGTAAGAACATCTGGAGGGGACGGGAGAGGAGGGGGGAAAACGGAGACAAAAAGAGAGAAACAACCGCACACACTTACTTTCCTTTGGGTCTAGGTAAAAGTCACAGCCAGCAGAATTTCAAACAAGAACAACAATGGAACTTCCACATCCAGCTGACCACCATCATATTAAAGCTTATAGACAACACAGCAAAAAATATAAAAATACCAAATCACCACTCTCGCACTAGCCAGCACCGCCATAGCACAAAAATATAGATCCGAGGCACGGATCATAAATTTAACATGGGATACCAACAAATTCAGAACACATCTGTGGGTACAAAGGCAACTTATGATTTGAAGGTGGCTGGGGGTGGGGAATCCCTTGTAAAAATCATGATGATCTATGCCATCAATCCATGCTGTTGCACTATAGCTGCGTTGGCAAGTGCTAAGTCATTAATTTTTTCTTCTTCTGTGCAATCTATAGGCACCATCTTAAGATTTAATTTGATGGGTGTTGGGGAGGGGGAATCCCATGTAAACATCATGCATGTTCATGATTATCTATTTTTTATTTTGTGACTGGCCATACCCCTGCGGCAGTCATGTGGTACCCACAGCACTTTGTCTAAGTTACAAGTGCATCACAGACCCAAAAAAGGCTGGGGAACCCCTCATTTAGTATATGTTATATTTTTGGTGTGATTAATGGAGTACATTACATAAGCAGTATTAACACTACTTCCACGTGCTTCAAAATCCCATGACATTCCACTACCTCCTATATGATGCATCCTATAGTTGAGACACAATATGGTTCCTTCCCATGAAAGTTTATAATCTCTCGTGGTGCTAGTGATGATGCCATGAAAATTAGCCATATCATCTTGATGAAACACTGCTTATCCTCTTAGGAGTCACTGAACCAGTGAAAGATCCAGCCACACCACAAAGCTGCTCTCTATTCCCCCCAGTACTATATGAATCTAACTCAGGATACTCCTGAGATAGACTGAACGTTTCATGGAAGTCCTATAAATATTGGTCCCTTCGTTGACTCAATGAAGCTCAATAAAAGTGAATTTACTCAAAATTGTGTATTTCCCTATTTTACAACCGCCTCCACTTCCCTTCCCTTCCCCTCTTGTCTCTCCTGTGTTGAATCATAGATTATAAACTCTCTGGGGAGAGACCTGTCCTCTTGTACTCTGTCAAGTGCCATGCACATTGATGGCACAATAATACTCTTCACTATCAGAAGAGGAAAATAATTAGATTTCAATTATACCAACTATCTAGAATTGCATTTACTGTTCCTGCTATGCAAGCCAGGAGAGAACATTATAGTACTGAAATTAGCTGTCATGTTGAGAGTGCTTCCTTGTCTAGTGTTTTAGAAGCATTCATTTCTCAGAAAACCTCTATTCATGACCAGCTCATGGGTTCAAAACACAAGGACCAGTTCATGCGTCATGGTGGCAAATCATGGACAAATTAACCCATAATCTGCTGGAGTACATGCCACACACACACAGCCTCTATTTTCAGTAAATAACCTCTGATTGGGCCAATTGGACCCGATGGGCTGTTTAGTGACTAAAGAACTCAGCAGTTAAGCCAACAACAAATCATGCATTAACTGCATATTAAGCTCACAATTTCTGACTGGGATGATCAGAGGTTGTTTCCTGAAAGCGAGAGTGTCACATGTACAGTGTGCATTCCAGCAAATCCTGGGTTAAATGACCCATGATTTGCGAACATGACATACAAACTGCGTCAAAATGAAACAAGACAAGGTCCATCAAGAGGTGCAAAACATGGGAAGCACACAATCCACAGATACAAGAAATAATTACACTTTTAAAAGCAAGTACACATTGAGATATACTCTTCTTCAGGGATGTAGTTGTATACACAAAAATACTACATATGACAAACAGAATTAATTCATAAATGATACTCTTCACTAAAAGCATACCAAATGTTTGTAAGAAATCGTGTTTAGTAACATCTTTTTTAAAAAAATGTATTCGTATTCTTATTCAAATTGTTTCACAGGAATAGTATATCACACAGTAAGATACAAAATTTAGGGGCTTTTAAAATATTTTAATTATTATTTTTTGTAATTTAATTGCAATTGTAAATAAAAGGCATCCTTGGAATTCAACTGTGAATCTTGACCTTGTTGTTATATTAAACGGTACTCCAATGTCACCGCATTGGTTATCTGACAGAGTTTTGGAGGATGCAATATTAAATGTGCACAAATAGCAGCTGGAATCCCAAGCTATACCTGCACATATACCGAATTGGTTCTGTGTGACTTCTACACGTTAAGTCCACAACTTTCACCTGGCCTTAGTTGCCAAGCCAAAAATTGTGGTTCCCTCCAATTGCCAGTTTTTGTGTCTTTGTAGGGCAGCAGCTAAGGAACCCAAGCAAAGCAGTCTTCCTTTCCCATGTGAAATAGGGCCATGGATGTTGCCCTTTTGGTCACTCAGCGAAGGAGCTCTAGATACCTTGGCAGCCAAGGAAACTCCCCTCTCAATAATCCTTTCTTACTTCAGAACAAAAAAGTGCCTCATCTACATATGAGAGCCTAGTAGAAGGGGGAGGGATTGCGGGCTTACCTGCTTCCGCGATCCTCCCCCAGGTTCTATATGGCTGTGCAACATCCCAGAAGGGAAGAAGGACGTCGAAGGCGCCATTTTATTTTGGAAGAGGGGCCGGTTGTGCATGCAAAAAAGTAAGTAACCCCCCCCCCCCGGCCAAACTCCACGCCATCCCAGGGAGGCAAAATGCTGCCCCCACCCCACCCCATGGGCACAGAACCACCCTGTGCAGCTCTGTGCCTGTTTGAGGACTTGGGAGCCGGGACCATGGACAGGTTTCAGTTATCCCAGGGAAAGTTTCTGGTTGTCCCCAGTTGCCCCCGGGATCCCCTGTGCGTCATTTGGATGCACAGGGATGACCTAGACACGACCCAGGGATAATTGTATGGTGTAAACATGGCCAAGGTGGCTAGGTTTTGATTTCTTCTTTCCTGGTTTGGTCCTATGGTACCAAGGCGTTTTGATCACCTCAGCAATGCAGTACCCAAGCCACTCCCAGCTTTCCTCCCAATAACTGAGTGGAAGGGGGCAGAGAATTGTCTTGCAACTGTTGGGAAGCTGGTCCTCCCTGCAGCTCAAGGTGGAGCAGAAGGCTTACCTCATCACTTCTGCCAGACAGCAGTGGCTTACTCAGCATAGCGAGCAAAACTGTGGAAGCCTCCTTCCACAATTCCCTCCTCCCAACTACAACATGGCTTGCTGTATCAGAGGCTGCCTGGCATTCAGAGGAGCTGTGATGCAACAGGGCATGCATGGAAGCTCTTCGCATAGTCCTTTGGATTCCAAATGATACACTTAGGAAAGAGAACTGTACACATTTGGTAGTTCTGTTAGCAGTTTGAGACATTAATCTGTATGAAATATAATCAAATTAGTTATGGAAATATTTTTAGTACCTGACCTCTACCTAAATTTTGAATGCTTCAAGTCACCAAGAAGTTTAACAAGGTGGCTTTGTACCTAACCTACCTCAAATCATTCTTATAGACAAGAAAATATGGTTCCCATCTTGTTCTCAGGACAAGGATAGTGAGACTTACTCCAAGCAAATATGCATAGATTAGCCTGTAAATAAGTTGACATGCCGCTCGTTCCTTCCTATAGAAAACTAATATAACATATGCTACTCGCAGCACAGATGCTTACTGCTCAACAATGGAAATCATACTGGCTATTAAAAAGAGACAGATTGGATTTATAAAATTATAGGATGTTTTGATAACAGATAAATTAACACAACAAATATGAATTAAACCAAGATAAAAATATTTTTATGGCAGATTGATGGCCAATATTTTATATATGAAGAATGATAAAGGTAATTTCCCCCTATATATACCACAAAATTTACAATTAGCAGTTTATAACGGCCACCTGATACGCAAATCTATGTCAATATTAGATTTATCTAGAAAAATGCCTGGCGACAAATTGACGAGTTTGCTGTTCTTGTTGGCTATATTTTAAAAATAAAACATAGGGTTAGAAAACCATTAAGTTATCGAAACAGCATTTACTCAGGTGGCACTTTTGCTGCTTTAAGAGCGAACCTCCTCCGTCAGAAGTCACGCCAAACTTCCCTTCCCCCAGACAGAGCGAACTCCCAAAAGGACTTCTGCAGAAGTTTATACTAACTCTGTGGGGCCAGAAGAGTAGGCAAAGAAGTCCCCCGCACCCTCCCTCGCCATTCAGTTTGCTTTCTGCTACTGTTGGGAGAAGAAGGTGCGGCTGACCTACTCTTCTCCTCTAGCAGGCCATTTACGCATTCGGCCATGAAACCCACACCCCCTAAAACAGTGCCCTGAGCAGTTTCAAGCGCCACAAAACACTACCAACCCACCCAGCCCCCTTGTCAGTTTCAAAAGCCCGAGCGCTTGGGAGCAAAAGAGGAACGAGACATGAAAGGAAGGAGAGACCGAGTGAAGTGGGAGTAAGAGGAGCCCTGCCTTTTTCTCCCCCCCCTCTTTTTTTTTTTAATCACCGGCCCAAGCAACTCCTGGGGAGAGGAAGGGGGAAGAGATCCTCTCTTTCTCGGCTCTACGCTCCCATAGAGAGAAGCTCACAAATGCCTGGAATGAGGACACCGCCCAGAGCAGGGAAAGGGGAGGAGGGGGAGGGGAGGCGATGGAGGCCTCGAACGCTGGAGGCGGAGTGGAAAGAGGAGGAGGAAGAGGATAATCTCCACAGGGCGGTTCCGGGACCCACTTAGCGGGGCTGGGAGGGGGAGGAGGAGGGGGTGAGAAAAGAAAGACGGGGTGCGGGAAGGGACGAGCACGAAGGCTGCCGCCTTCGTCCCCTTCACGCAGCCGACTAGTTTGAGGAGGCCCCGTGGCCACTTTCTAAAGTTCGTAACTCGGCCGCAGAAGGCCAAGGCAGGCCCGGAGTCGCGACACCTCAACCGCCTCTTCAGCGGAAAGTTACCTGCGGCCGCTGCTGCGCTTCCGCTGTGGTGGCGGTTATTACCACAGAATCCCCTGGCTGCTGCTGCTGCTGTTTCCGCCGCTTTGTCTACCGGTGGTCGGTCACTTTTTTGCTCCTCAGTGCCGCCGCGCCCTGTCCCGAGCCAGAGAGTCTGAGAACAAGACGAGGAAACAGACTCTTCCGGGCACCTCCCCCTGCAGCCCTTCCTAGCTCTTCCCGGCACCGCCCCCTGCTCACTGCTAGCTCTTCCCGGCACCGCCCCCTGCTCGCTGCCAGCTCTTCCCGGCACCGCCCCCTGCCCGCTTGCCCCGGCTTTTGCGCGGCTCACCGGCGGCTCTTCCGAGCACCGCCCTCTGACCGCCGGCGGCTCTTCCCAGCACCGCCTTCCGCCCGCCTGTCAGCCACAACAACGGGCCTAGAGGAAAGGACGGACGCTTCCGTCGCTTGTTGGTGGGACTTTCACTTCTGTCTGCGGCACCGGCGGCGACGTGGGGGAAGGAAAACCGGGGGAGGAGAAGTAGCCGCTGCAACAGCCGCAGGGTGTGAGGAGGGGGGCGCGGGCGCAGGGTAAGGGAAGGGAGTGAATCAGGCAAAGAGTTTCAGGTGAGAGTTGACTGAGATTGCGTTTACACGTCCAAAAGGAAACTAGCAATTCGGTTTCTTTTGCAAAGGGTTAAAAAAAGGGTGTGTGTGTGCTTTAACTATTGCTCACCTGCCCTTCCCCATTTTTCCATATAAGGCTGGACGCTCGCTGCTATTCATTGAAAGTGTATTCATTTCCCGTCCTCGTTGGCATGATCTAATTATGGCTGCAAGAGACACCTTAGGAAAGACTGGCGTGGCCCTCCTTGACAAGACTGACGTCAGCAAAGAGTTTTGCCACAGATGAGGAAACCCTTTAATGGTTTATTTTTCATTGAACATACTTACGCCTCATGATTCTTCCTTAAGAAAGACCTAAAGGCAACGTGTAATCTGGCCAAAAAGCAACAGTTAAATACAACTGAGCAAACAGACTAAGCGTAATAGCTAAAAAGGAAAGGAACACCAGGAAAGAAGCCAAAGGCAAAGGGGTAAAACCGGAGGATGAAATTTAATATATATATATATATATATATATATATATACTACCAATGCGTTTTGGGCAAACAAGTCAGTTCAATATTACAACACCTCTGCTAGCATAGGAGGTTTTTACTCACATGAGAGGTGTTGTAATAATAAAAATGATTTAGGCTCCATTTGTGATAAAATCCTTCAGGCAATCACGGGGTGGTGGGGTGGATTCTTGAAAGGCTAAACCATCCCAAGGGAGCTTCTCCAGACGCAGCATAAGCTGGTAACTCAGGGGTCATGACTGATGCCCAGAAGATCACAGGAAGGGTAGAATCTCAGGGACAGGAATTCCATGCACTGCCAAACTCTCTGCCACCTGAGTCTGGAAGAGAGAGAGAGAGAGATCACACACCATCAAACTCAGCCTGCCCAACGCTGAGCTGACAAGGTAAGTGTGATCACAGGGAAGGTAAACCCCCAGGCACAGGAATCCCATGCTACTGCAAGCACTTCCAAACTCCCTGCCACTTGAGTCTGGCCACAAACACCCAATCCACAGCAAATGCAAGTTCAAGTCTATGAAAAGCGTCACAGTACTTTTCATGGCACAGTGCTTTCAAAGTCCCAAACGGAGATGGAATCCAAAATAGGAGGGGTTTCAGGCCTTGCGTCGAAAAATGAACCCTAGCAAAAGCTCTTCAGCTTTTGCTCCAGCTGATATAGGGAGACATGGGCCTCTTTCAAACCACTTTACAGACAGGTTCTCTGATCTGTAACCCATGCCTAGGGTGGCACTGCCCAGCCTGGCCCCCACCTTTGTGAAAACACTGTATCAGTTCCCAGAGAACTAGCAGCTTCAAGGCCAGGGAGTGAGCAAGCTACTCCCTTGGGAACTTCTGACAGAGAATTGCTTGCACAGACATTTCAACACTATTCCTAATAAACCTACCTATGTTCAACAAGGCCTCCGGCCTTGTTGAAGACCTACACATGACAGTGGGTAACAAAATAAACATATGACAAAATTAATAAATAAATCAGCAACAAGATTGTGGTGGCAAACTAACCACTTATGCCTGTGTAAACAGATGAGTCTTAACATGGTGCCAAAAAAGTTGGTGACAGTAATACCTCTTAGGAGAAGGCACCACTACAGAAAAGGCCCTATCTCATGTCATCACCTGATGTACTTCCCCTAATGATGGAACAAGATAACCTCCCTCTTTTTCTATCGTTAGGTGTAGACTGATACAGGGAGAGGCATTCCTTCGGATACCTGGGCCCCAAGACATGTATGGACATA
Organism: Anniella stebbinsi; assembly: GCA_029215795.1. Taxonomy (NCBI): domain Eukaryota; kingdom Metazoa; phylum Chordata; class Lepidosauria; order Squamata; family Anniellidae; genus Anniella; species Anniella stebbinsi. Next base: position 124,594,676 of record JARDYH010000003.1, on the reverse strand, counting down.
CCTGCAATATCTAATGCTATACTCAATGGGAAAGATCTACATTCTCTCTGGGGAACATTATACTTGTTATGAAATTGGAATACTGGTGCTGACACAATTTAATTGCTATTCATCTTAAAACTGCAAATGTTTATATTGTAATAATTTTACCCTCTGCAGGATTTCCCAGATCTTCATTAACCATTCACACCTAGAACATAAGAAGAGCCATGCTGGATCAGACCATGCATAATTTTGTACACCTCTACTGTTTAAACCTAGAGGGTTAAAAACACTAATAGTGCATGCCCTTCCCCAATCCTTTGAGTAAAATCGGTATTGCATTCTGCAATAGTGGTTTTGAGTATAGAACGTGGTAATAGTTAATCAAAGTGAATAAAGATTTGTTGCCTCTTTTGTGAATGGGCCTCTAAGAAACTGCTAAATCACAAGGAACAATATCAAATAGTTAGAAAAATATTCAGAGGGCCAATAAAATAATGTAAAATATTACAGTTGTTTGGAACAAATGAATGTTCATAATGCAACATGCAAGTTTTTGAGTTGCACAGAACTCTTCCTCTAGTAATGAAGCTGTATGCTGAACAGCATAAAAGATGGAGAGTAGTGATTTCTGCTATGACTTTTTGTTTTCAAAAGAAGTTTTATTGCTTCTTTGCAGATTGCCTCAGTGTAACACAAGACTTTTAGTACATTGGAAAACTCTAATATAATCTAATTAAGGCTGCACTCCTATGCATATTCAAGTACAATTGACTTTAGGGAGACTTACTTCTGAGTAAATATGCACAGAAGCAGGCTGCGTGTCTGCAAAATCTCCCCCTTCCCACATTCCCATCTTAAGACTTAAACAATCTGCAGACACAGCCAGCCTGATCAAGATTCTGTGCAAGTCAAAAGCTTGCACACTGTGTCAATTTGCTTTAAAGGAGCATTTCATTTTTCAGGTTTAATCCATACCCACACACATCCATGCACGGCTCTGCATTCATTTTAGAAAGAGAATCTATAAGTTTAAAGAGGTATTCTGTGACAGATTTGTCCTTGCCTAGGAATATTATGAGATTGGAATTTTTGTATTCAGCTTGATTATGGATCAGCAGATAACACATCCCAGGAACAAAGTGTCACCATGGAATTTGTAAGTTTACAAAATTCCTGGTATTAACACACAAAAAATTTAGATAGAAGACTCTGAGATAACTTTTGTCCTTTTATCTTTTACTTCAATCTGAAGCTATTTTTACATTATTCACATTTGATGTAAGAGCACTGAACAAATACAAAATGCATCTATAACACATTTCAAAAGCATTCTAGGATTATTGCCTTTTTTTAAAAAAAATAACAAAGTTTAAAGCATCTTACCCAATGGTATTTCTGAGCTGGGAGCAAAACAGAGCAGAGAAGTCAATGAGGACCAGTGCCATTGTCCTCCTGAGGACAGATGTTGCATCCTGTGAGAACTGATGTTTGGTTCTGGAGTTCCTGTGCTCTGGCTCTAATATTTATCTGCTTACATGATTCAGCTGACAACAATAAGGTATTATTATTTTTCCAAAGTTCCCAGCTATGATTATGGGAAGTGTTATATTTATTTCATATCTTGTCAGCTTCTCTGAGCACATTTCCTTAAGTTCCCCAAACAGGATGTTACCTGCGTCTCTTGTGTAGGTCCTGTTTATGGCTTATGGAAACCTTGCTTTTCCTGAGTTTAGCTGGGAAAATATTCTACCTTGCTTTTCTCATGTCAGCAAGCTTAAAAGGTCAGTAAAAAGTCACAACATGTCAGCACAAATGCTTCTGTTAGAATCAAACTGCTTCAAACTTAATTCAGTTATCAAAAACCTTGCCAATTTAAAAGACAAGAGTTAAGGCTACTTCATATTGGCTCAAATTCCAAAAAATCAGTAATGAGAAGCTAAGGTTGATGCCTTAACAGATGTGCCCTGTAATCAGTGATGATGCTGTACAATGGCACAAATAGTGCTTGCATATAACTTACCTTCCATGCACCCACACCTTTCCTTGGTCTTTCAGTCCCAAATCCAGATGTGGATGGAGTGTCTGCGACCAGCAAAGATGCATCATGTTGTCCTGGTCCTGTTTTGCGTTATGAAGGATTGGGGTACAAAATATTAAATAATAAGCATGTGGGTTTGGGAACAAGACTCTTTCAGGGAGTTGCATTCAAGCTGTAGTTCATCACTCCCTTTAATAGCAAATTAAAGTGGTGAGTCAGTGCCAACAGGATTGAAGCTCAAATGAGGCTACTGAGAAAGAAGAGTGAGGTATCAGCATGCTTGTGGGAACCCTGAAGTTTGCAGAAGTAATGCTGAGTGCTGGTTGGAAAAGAAAAATGGAAAACTGTGGGGAGGGTGGAATGGAGTATCCTGGAGATAGACATGGCTGGCTGGAATCCTAAACAGGAGAACTTCTGTTAGGAGATGAGGATACACTGCAACATTTTGTTGTAGGTCACACATGGAATAATACTGAAGTGTTTCCACCAAAGCAAATGGGGCTACTGTTAGCAAGTAGGTTGTGGATTATGACACGGGATAGTCCACAGATGCTGAAAGAGTGATTAGTATGTGGAGCCTCCCCACACCTTACCAGTAACATAGCTACCAATGTAGCATGTGAGAGATGCTATTTGGTGATGGAGGCAGGCAAAGGGAAAGAGGCAGGCAAAGGGAAAGAGGCAAGCACTCTGCTTCATGCATACATGTCAGTATGTTATGGAAATGTTTTTGAGGTTAAAAAAACAACATTTTAAAATAGATATTCTTAAAACAGGTGTCACCGAAACACCTGTTCAGAGTCTCTCTTTGGCAAGTAAGTTTTGTACCTTGACATTTTTGACAGGTTCTTCTTTTTAAAAGACAAAAGAAAGAGTCTTGACTTCAAACAGATTTTCTTAATAAAATTGCCGGAGACAAAAACACCAAGGGTTGGGGTGGGGGAGTGAAGTCTCCTAAAATATAAAATAGCTGTCACCCTGTGGGAATGCGAATGAGGAAGACTTCAGAAAATGATGCGTGCTTTTGGAAATGTCTCATTGACTAACACAGCATGAGAACCTGAGTCAGAAAGGAAATGCTGTTTTTTATTTTTTATTATTTTGGGGAAAAAAGATGCATAGTTAATGCAGCCAAAGCAGGCTTGAGTTGAGAAATCTTTGAATAGAAACTCACCCTCTGCTCTGCAATGCTTTTTGTGAAGGAAGACTGGCTCTTTGAGTAGGAAACTGACCTTCCCTTATTCAGTAGACACAGATTTTGTGTGTGAGTGCATGTGCGGTGCTTTTAAGATGGCCTTCCCTTATTCAGTAGACACAGATTTCGTGTGTGTGAGCACGTGCGGTGCTTTTAAGATGGCCTTCCCTTATTCAGTAGACACAGATTTTGTGTGTGTGCGCACGTGCGGTGCTTTTAAGAATTGAATTGTTTTGATAGGAAAAACAATAGCAAGTGGACTGAATGAATCCACACCGCTTTGATGGCTTTTTAAAATCAGATAAGGTGGTATATAAATTATAATAAATAACAAAATAGTAAAAATGTTTGGTTTCATAATTCTGAAACACTTGCACACGCATCACCCAAATCCACTGCTCAGCCCCTTTGTTTGTCTGATCAGATCAGTCCATTGGGGAAATCCAAAATGAAGGGAGCAGGTTGGGTTGTCCTGTGTAATGCAGCCAGAACATGCCAAAGCAAGCAAGCTTCCATTCACATTCTCTGTTCCTCAAGCAAAAGAGGCAGGCAGTCTCATAAACAGCCATTCCAGACTGTGAAGAGGTGGATGCATGTATTTCAAGAGATATGCAACTCAGGCTGCTACGATGCTATGTTTCATTTCACCATCTGTCTGATTGAGTGCAAGCTGACTCTACCCTTGGGCAACTAGTGCTTTAAGGCAGGGTGAGCTTACTTCAGCCTTGTGTGATTTTACATATTATTTTACTAGGACCCTTGTGGTGTACCAACCTGTAGGAAAGCATGACTCAGGATCTTTGAAAGAGTAAACAATATATTACTTATGCCTTAACTGTTAAGAGGTCCTGAGTATACACTCCTGCTTTAAAAGCCTGAGTGTCTGAGGTTCATCTAATCCAGTATTCTTAGCACGAATTGCAGCAAGTTGCAAATACTCTGTGGACCACTGGAAATTGGCCAGTGGTTCACTACTTGGCTGTGGTTGATCTTCTGGTCACTCCTGCTCTAAGACATATTGGGAAAGGCTGCTGCTTCCTTTCCTTAACCCAAGCTCCAGCTTCCATCAGATGGGATCTGCATCACTTTGATCAATACAGCTTGCTTCCAAAACCCCCTTTCTATAAATATAGTGAGGAGCATGCTACAAGCTGTACTCACTTGGCAGGAGCGATGCTCGCTCGGTATCCAAGCATTCTTTCACATCAAATAGCAGTCTCTTACTCAACGTCACTCCAAGCACATTAAAAAAAAACACAAACAAAAGCGCTTTTCGTTTGAATCACATGTCTAGATGGGGGCATCACTTAATCAGTTATGCATTATATAAACAGGCCATACAGTGAAATCACGTGTGTAGAAAGTTTGTAAAATGATCTACCACGAAGGCAGTGGTGGCGGCCACAACAGTCCATACATCTGTAGAAGTCATCTCCGCATCAGGCCTCAGTTAATTTTAATTTTTAGGGAGGAAAATAGTCTCAATGCCCTAAGCTGCCCTCTGCTGGTTGCTATTTTGTGTGGTTAAAAAAGCTCCATGAAGCCCATTGTCATTTTTGAGCAAAGGATGTAGGAGCTGATTTTTTGGGGTACATTATGTAGATATGTATACATAGGTGATAAGACGCAAAACTGGATATGTTTCTAATTAGTTCAACCTCTGTCTATTCCCTTGTCAGAAATGCAGAACATTTCCCTGTCCTGAAACGCATTATTGTTGATACCAGACAAGGTTGGCATGAGGGAGGCTTTGGTTGGAACTACGTATTAGAATTGATACAGGGCTGCCACCGAAAACACTGGTCCTGGATCGAGTTCTTCCCCCCTCTCCCTTGTAAGAATTAGGTGTATATTTATATTTACCCAGCGGAAGCTGGTGGCACCAATGTAAGTGGGGCGGTGGATCCACCCTGGGTTTCAGTCAGAACCAAGCACTTTGGATAGCTCCTTTAGCATTCTGACTGGTTCTCCCTGAAACCTGAGTGGATTTACTGCCCCACTGACATTGGATCTACCAGCCTCCATTGTATTTACCTGTTATCAAAATGTGCATTTCCCAACTCCAGCCAGTAACAGTGCCATCAGGACAGGACTTGGGCAGACGTCTAGGGCCCCACTCAGCAGAATGAGCAGGAGGGCCCCCAAATGCAACAGGGCTGGCTCAACACATTTTGGAGAACGGGAAGTCAGACATATTATCATCTAGAAGAGGGGGGCATTAAATCTAAAGTGTAAAATTACCTAACTGCACCACCGCCTGTCAGCAGCAGATAATAATGTAGATAAGCCAGGGGTAGGGAAATTCACTTCTTACTGGCATGTTATAGGGAGAGGGCTTGACATGGAGCTACCATTTTTGGTGGGAGCACCGTGTCTCAGGAAGATGACGCTAGTTGATTCCCAGCAGGCCCTCAAGGTCCTTTGCTGTGTTTCATCAGGTGTACAGTCGTGTGCTGAACAGAGGATGATCAAAGATGCTGGTGGGAAATGTGTGTCCCTCGAGTCATTGTTGGACTGCAACTCCCATGAGCTCTAACATGGCCAATAGAAAGACAATGGGACTTATCTCTCCTTACCCGTGATCTGAGAACAGTCTTATATTCCAAGACTCTTAAGAGAAAAATGGCATGAAATCCCAAGGCAAAGAAGGCGTATGAAGAAGTAAGTGCACAGAAGTTTTACTGAATGACAAGCATGTCCAAAATCCCAATCCATTTCAGGCCACACAGCTGGAGAATATCTTGAAAAATAGTAAAGACCTCACTAATATTATTACAATCAGAACACACTGTTATAAACATCAGTATTTATTGTTTAATTAATACGATCATTACAAAGCTTCAGCAGTTGTTACAACAACCAAAATAAAATCTGAACATTAAAAAACTTAATCCAAATGTAAAAGAAAACAAACATTAAGTCATCTGCACATTTTTACAGTCAGTTATACGTTAATGTCAATTTAGTTTGCGGTTTCAGCGCAACTATGGCCCATCTTGCTGCACTCTATACATGGCACATTTCTCTTGATTAGACAGATAATAAAATTATGTTTACTAAATCACCTCAACTGGCTAGGCCTTATAACAATTTCTCAGTGAATTTCTCCCTAAAAATTTATGAATATTATTACACAATGGAGGTTACAATGGCAAATATATTATCAGTTTCCCAAGCTCCACAGACACATAAAGATTGTTATAATGGAATTTTCTGGTATTGCCCCTCAAAAAATTGAGATGGCATAATTTGGAATCTCAATGCAAAACAAACAAATAAACAAGCGTTAGGCAGCAATGTGGAGATTAAATTGTGGAAAGAGCTCTCAAGGGCATGATCAGTCTTAATGAGGCAGAGATGTGGTGAAATGAAAAGTCAAAACTGACTCCATATCTTAATTAGAAAAGTTATCCCTCAACCCATTTATAGTGTGTGTGTGTGTGTATGTATATACACACACACACACACAAACACTCACACACCTGGTCTGGACTCCAATGCCTTAAAGTTTAGTGCTTGATGTCAAATCCTGTACAAGCCGGGCCTGTACTCGGCTCCACTTGAACCAAAGTGGAACCAGACTGCTGGCACTAAACATAAGAAAGGTGGCAGAGTAGCGTTTAAACTGAACCCTGGAGGAAAGCCGACAGAAGTTGGGAAGCATCCCGTTTGGATTGAATCATCCCTAAGGAATGCAGATGAAAATGTTTCTGATTGCTCAAACGGCGATGGGGAGGAAACATGCCATGAGCATATAGTGGGCATTATAGAAACCTGGTGGAATTGAGCCAGCCAGTGAGATATGGTCATCTCTGCATATAAACTCTGTAGGAAGAACAAGAAGGGCGTACTGAAGATGTTGGTCTGTACAACAAAGGCCCAATCTACATGGATACAGTTTCAGAAGCATTTTCTAGTTATATCCGGATTTTCATGAAACCGCTTTGGTCCAAATGGAACCGTCATACTTCGGGGTTGTGTGAGCAGAGTCTAACACCATCAACTGCATAGGTGCTGCCCAGCAAACGAGAGAAGCTTGTCCCCCACCACTTTCAATGCTCCCCTACTCAGGGAAAGTTAATGGGAGAGATGAATTATGTCCTGTAGTTTATCCCATACCTCTGCCATTGCATCCACCACGAGTGTGAATTAGCCATTTTGAAGCCCTGCATCCCACAATCCTGGTCACTGTAAGGGTGGAGAATGAGTTATTACCCCAGTACAACTCAATTATGACTATTGTGATAATGCAGCACTGCACAGTTGGGCGATTACAAAACTGTGAATCAGCAATATTAAAGCCCTGCTCCCCGCAGGAGTTCCTACCCTAGTATGACTCAATTGTGACAATTGCGCTGTGGAGTAGCAATGCTGAAGCCTCCTTTCTATACAGAAATGCAACAGTGCAACTGAGAAATAGTGCAAAGTAAAAATAAACAGGAAAGGCGAACGGCAAAATAGCACTATTGCATAATAGTGCTAAGTGGGAAAAGAAGCCTGTGCCCAAAGAGGCTATTGCTAATGGGGAAAAAAAGAAATGGGGGGCAGGGAAGGGATTGCCCCACCCCTTGACCAGGTTACAACCACACCCCTCGGCACACCCAGTATACAGTATTTAATATGGGGGGAATGGGGTACACTGTCATAGAACTCCGCAGGAGCTGCATTTAAGAAAAGACGACACACTAAAAGGACTTTTTGAGAGGGAAGCTGCAAGGTTGCTGCGGAGTGGCAACAATGTCATGCATCATGAATGATCTTGATGTTCTCTCGTTTCACACTAAATCACCTGTGTAGATTGGGCCAAAGAGTGCATCGTGTTAAACAGACTAGGAAACCTAAAAAAGGCAGACCCATCCAGAGAAGCACCGTGGGTGACAATATTGGTCTCCAAAACTAATTTAGTACTAGGAAAATGCTTTCATTTCCTATACCAGAATGCTCAGGGTGATCTTGAGATGGAAAATGAAATCAGGGAGTCCTCCAAATGAGGAAGTGTTGAAATAATGGGTGACTTCTATTACCCCCACATTGACTGGATAAATGCATGTTCCTAAACAAATGTGTCCTAGAACAGTTGATCATGGTGGATCAGAGGGGAGGTATCCCTGGATTTAATCCTAAATGGTGTCACCCAAGACCTAGTATGAGATGTGAGTGTTGTTGAACCAATTGAAACAGTGGCCATAGTGCAATCAGATTTTATATATATATATATTGGGAAATTGCCAAGGAAGTTCAACACGGTCACATTTGACTTCAAAATAGGAAGCTTCTCTAAAATGAGAGAACTGGTAAAAAGGAAATTAAAAGGGGGAGTCAAGAAGGTTAAATCACTTCAAAATGGTTGGGGGATACTCAAAACCACAATAATAGAAGCTCAGTTAGAATGTGTACCACAGATTAGGAAAGATAGCACCAAGTTGAAGAGGTCACCGGGATGGTTAATGAGCAGTGTCAAGGAAATCCCAAGGGGGAATACAGTGTACAATTGTGATCACAGCACCTAAAAAAGAAATTGTAGAGTTGGAAAAAGTGCAGAAAAGGGCAACTAACACGATCAAGGGGCTGGAGCAGCTCCTGTATGAGTAAGGTTACAACATATGGGATTGTTTAGCTTAGAAAAAATGCAAGTAAGGGAAGACATGACTGAGATCAACAAAGTTATGCATACCTCCATTATCAGAGGCAGTATGCCTATGTACACCAGTTGCTGAGGAACATGGGCAGGATGCTGCTGCTTGTGGGTTTCCTGTGGGCAGTTGGTTGACCACTGTGAACAAAATGCTGGATTAGATGGACCTTGGATGGATCCCAGCATGTCTCTTCTTATATTCTAAATGCCTGTACTTTAAGATCAAACTGGGTTATTTCTAGAGTTAGCTTAATTTTTGTTCCAGGTAACATTTTCTTGCCAAATGTATTATCATCCATTTTGAGGAGTTTACAGCCATAAAGGTGAATGACAGAAGAATAGGGAATTCCACAGACATAAGTTCCACCTCCCTTCTTTCCTGCTGCTGGTGTACCTACCAAATGGGGCACTAGAGAGAGAGAGAGAGGGAGGGAGGGAGGGAGGGAGACCCTTCACATACTGTCTTCAAATGTTTCTTCCTTATTTCTCCCCTTATCTAGAAACTCACTTCTCTTTGAAAATAGACCCATTGCACAACCATCCAACTCAATAGGAGTTTTAACTCTGGTTTCACTCGAGAGTAGAAAGAGCAATGAAGTCATTATGTATACACTTGGCTGAGACATAAGTTATTAAGATTGCATAGACTGTTCATTTGTCTGTTCATAAGCAGAATTTTTAACAGGAGTATAGAGATGACAGATCTTAATGGCTCTGGGTATTCAGCTTGCATCCGATCATTAATATCTTCAGTGTCAGCTGCACTTGGGGATCCAGTCACTCTTATTTTTGATCAGTAACATATTCTCAATAAATCTCAGTTTTAACTTCAATAGTTTTCATTAAATTATTTAGGGTGCAACCCTATACTTCAGTTATTCCATCTGAGGGGCTCTAGGATTTTGTGGAGGACCTCACTCCAGTGCTAGAATGCCAGCTAAACTATTACCATGACAGATATGCCGGCAGAAAACCTCAGATACAGCAGTGGAATGATTGATATGGGGTGAAGTAATGGGTGGAGCATGGATTGCCATGAAGAGAAAGGTCTAAAGGTCTGTGGAGCCATCTACAAATATTTTTTCAAGTAAAGGAAACCTCCTCAATCTCCTGGAATCCTGTTTGCATGTGTTCACAAAAAGTATTTATCACTACATGCTAGGTGATAACATGGCAGCTGTGTTTTTATTTTTGCATGTGAGCATACTTAGAATTTCAGAATGTGTGTGTGTGTGTGTGATTATTTGGTGCTTGGATCTCACTGACTCACTCACATGGGGACATCAAGGGCACTTCCCAATGACAGAAGCAACCCAGTTCCCAGCAACAACCTAAAAACCATAATTTCTTGCCTGAGTGTCAAATAGCTAAGGTCCCCTCTACAAGGATTCGCTTTTGTGTCCGGTTAGGCGATTATGCGCATAATCGCTGAAGCGCATTTACACCTAATACCTCTGCACGAGAGGCGGTGAGAGGCGGCGAAGCGCATTACCGGATGACCAAAATGCACTTTACAAGTAGTTAATGCACATAAGCGCTTGTTCACATAGTCAAAATGCGCTTTAACGTCAGGAGCAAAATAAAACTCGCGATTTAACGCGCATTCGATAATGCGCATAATCGGAGAGAAAACGCGCCTCTACGCCCGATTTGCGCTCCGTTCTTGTAGAGGTAAATTTTTTAAAGCGCCTTGAAATAGCTTTAAACCTCTCTTGTAGAGGCAGCCTATGGTATTTCCAATCCCCACAGCAAGCTGAAATTTGACATACATATATCTCAAGACTAGAAAAAAAAAGACATTTGTACTTGGAGGACCAGCCTTGTCTTTCTCTCTCCAAGGAGTGGGAAAGAAGTTATGGAGGGGTTGATCTTGATCAGAAACATGGCTGGCAGTGAAAACATTAAGCACCCTGTCCTTGACCTATTTACAGCCCCCTTCCCTGGCGACAATACTCAGACCCAATGGGGATTTGTGTGTAATGTGTAGTCTGTCCCTGTATGAGTGAGGAAAAGCGAGGGAGGCACAGACAACGACTGAATGGAAGGGGCCGAGGAATGGAGGGCTACATATTCAGAATGTAAGAACATAGGATGCTGCCCTATACTGAGTCAGACCAATGGTTGTCCAGAGTTTCAAGCAGGATTCTTTCCTTGCCCTGCCTGGAGATGTTGAGATTGAATCTGGGTCTTTCTGTTCATGAAGCAAGTACTCCACCACAGAGCTGCAGGCTTTCCGCCATCTGAATCAGCACGAGTTCCTACAGAAGGACATTTCCCAAACCCTAGGAACCACCGTTGTGAGGATCTGAGAAGAAAGAAAAGGCAAAGGAGGTTGCCACGTTGTACTTCTGTTCCTGCCACAACCAGTCCGGAGCACCCCCTGCCAGAGTCTGAGGGTGCCTCTACAAGAGCGATTTAAAGCACTTTCAAGGCACATTACAGATTTTACCTCTACAAGAGCAGAGTGCAAATTGGGGATTGAGGCGCTTTTTACCTCCAATTATTTGCATTATCGAATGCATGTTAAATAGTGACTTAAAATTTACCGCGGCAGTTAAAGCACCTTATGGCCATGTAAACATGCGATTCTCCGCATGTAAACAACTTTAAAGTGTGTTTCATACAGCCCGTAATGTGCTTCACTGCCTCTTGTGAATATGTATTAGGAGTAAATGTGCTTATCCGTAAATCCGCATAATCAGGCAACCGGGCGGCAAAGCAAAATCTTGTAGAGGGGACCTCAGTCCAAAGGCCTGCTTCAATCTTCCTCCCAGTGGTTTAGTGGAGTCAGGGCTGGCAGGGACACAACACTGGCACCTTTATTACTAGGGACACTGACATCATCTGTCACCCTCTCCCTCATAACTTCCTCTTCTCTCTGACCTTATCTTTAGTTCTCGCAGTGGCTGGATGGTGGTGGTCATGGGGATGACAAATTTTCCCAAGGAAAATATATTGTTCCCTGTTGTGATGCAAAGTATTTTGCAGTGGCTTGGTCTTGAAAGGGCAATTAAGCTCCATTAACTTTACAAAAGAGCTGCTCCTGGTGGGGCTAAAACTGTTAGAACTGGTTTGTTGATATGGATCAATGCAGCTCCCTGCAATGTTTGGACTCCCTTGGGGACGTGATTATGGGGACTGTCATGATGAGTGCCTACCCTTCAAAATTCACCAGAACACCACACTGCTCCCTCCTTGGATTTGACTTGGGGGTAGGCAGTCTCCACCTGTCCACATATAGACACTCAACCCGCAGCTCCCTCTATGCACAATGCTGAGCCTCTGTATGGGGAACATGAGTTCATCCACTCTCCCGTCCATGGGAACCCCCAGAGTCAGAAACACAATTGGCTGTGAGAGAGGCCATATCTTAGTCAGTGTAAGATGTCATCATTGGTATGACAGTATAAGCTGTCATAAACTGATGAGTGTTTTAGAAATGTCCCAAGAGTGGCAAGTTCTAGTTTCACACCAGAAATTGCCTCATCCTGCATATGCAACACCCACACTCTGATTCTGCAGACTTCATGGCTCTCCAACTTGCGACTTTTAGGGAGACCTGGGGACTGTCTGTATGCAGGGAAAGCCCCATAGTAGTTGTGGATCTGCTTTGCATTGGTTAGATGATGCAGGTGCAGCTTTGCAGCCACCGCGAGACTTCCCTGTGATGCTGTGTTTTGAAAAAGTCTGGGATTTACCCTGACTTTCAAATGGAGCAATATCAACATCTGAGGCGGATCCTGGTTGAAGGCAATCAGCGATTGGTCGCCTTCCACCAGGAAGAGGGCAGAGGTGGCTCTGGGACTTGGATGGCTGCCCAGAAATCCCGCACTCCTTCCTCAGCGTTGGGATTACCAGACGCCACCCAAGAGAGGGAAAATGTGGAGTTGAGGAGGGAGGCAGTGCCAACCCGGCACCGTGAAGGCTGACCCCTGGAGTTACGAGCCACCCTTGCTTGTAATGCATTTGGTGTTGCTCTTTCATAGAAACACAACTGGGAAGGGCCCAAAGGTCACCTGATCTGGGGCCGCAAGACAGGAACCAGATGAAATGGAGCAGGAAGTGAACTCCTTTGTACCTAGCGAGGGGGCAGATGGGAGCTAAGTGACGAACTGAGCTCTCTCTCTCAAGGGCAAAAGTCCAAGCTGAGCAGAGCTGCACAGAGGAGACAAGGGCGGAAGGTGAGTGAATAATTATCCTTACCTTGGTGCAGATGTGGAAGGGGAGATGCATACACACTGTCCTTGCCCCTCCCTTCCCCAGGTCACTCAGTGTTCTGCTTTTCATTCAGGCTGGGCTTCATTTTCCCACCTGTTTCCTCCTCCTCCTCCTCCTCCTCCCCCTCCCTGATTCTCTCCTCCCATCTTACCTCTTTCCTCCTATAAAATTCCAGAACTCTTTCCCCCATCCTCCTCTACGAAATGAACTTGCGGCCTAGGGTGGCCACGTGTGCCACTTTACAGAGGACAGCCCTCTCTTTGAAGAGTGGTCAGGGGATAGTCCTCCATTTGAAGGGCTGAGTGGATCAAGTCCAGAATAAAGAGAAAGAGACATCAGCAAAGGGAGGCCTTGAGGTTCCCCATCCAGAGTTGGCACCTGGACAGCAGGCCCAAGCAGGGCACACACCTGGTCACTCTCTTCCTCACCACGGTGAGATTCATTGTGTTGCTGTTTAAACGGCAGTCATTCCTTCAAAATTTACATCTATATGTATAAATTGGCATATACAAATGTTATGCAAATATCTGTCCTTTTTGGTGTGTGTGTGTGTAATACATTCCTTTTTTGTAGTGGGACAAAGAATGAGTGCCCCCCCTATAGTTCCCATGCTGGATCTGGGGTGGCTGGCGTTTCCCTGCCATTGTTTTCTACAGAACTCAAAACTCAGTGGCTGAATTCGGACAACACAATAGTCAATGGTGGGGTAATAATCAACTTTACAGTTGTTCATCTAGGGGGTACTCCCCACACAACATGGTAATAAATAATAAACTGTGGTGTGGATTAGGATCAGCGCTGAGTTGACTATGGCAGCATTCGGACGACACGATAGTCAATACAACTGACGATTGTCCCCCCCCCCCCAGTTGATTATTGTGTCGTCCGAATTCAGCCAGCGAGTCCGAGAGGATTGGGGCCAAATTGGGGCCATGGGGGAAATCCACGGCTTGCAAAATTACATAAAACGAAGAGGCCACCTCCTCCACCCAGCAAGCACAGAGCACGCTCAGTAGCCACAAATGTTGACAGTTGTAAAAGAGAGTAACAGAAAATGGTGGGGGAGGGACTGGGACACCCTGCTTGTGCTCCTTACGGCAGAAGAGTCCCCATACTTTTTGGACCCGTGGGCACAGTTGGGAAGTTGAGGGACTGCTGTGGAGACCACCACAAAATGGCTCCCATGGTGGATGTGGCTAGTCACATAATGACTGCCATGGGGGTGGGGGGACCTGGCTAGTCAAAAGTGAGCCAAAGAGGTGGTGGTGGGAAGAGAAATTAGGCTAGAGGCTGGGAGGGAGGGAGAGGGAAACAGCAAGGCAAAATGGTAGAAGGGAGAGAAAGAGGAAGGCTAGAGGCTAGAAGAGGCAGTTAGCCAAGAGGTGGGAGAACAAAAGGGGAAACTACAGGCTGAGTGGGAGGGGAAACAGCAAGGCGAAGGGGTGGAGAAAGAGCAAGACTAGAAGCAGTGGACTAAAGAGGTGAGGGGAAAGAAAGAGCAAGGCTAGAGGCTGGCAGGGACAGGGAAATAGCAAGGCAGAAGGGACAGAAAGAGTAAGGCTAGGAGGGAGGGAGACAAAGGAGACGGCGAGGGACAGAAAAGGGAGAGAAAGGGGGCTGCAGGGAGAAAAATAACAAGGCCAGAGACTGGGAGTGAAGAGAGAGAGAGAGCACGAAGGGGAAAGGTCTGTGTGGGTTGAAAATTGGACAGGGCCAGAAAGGAACACTTTCCTCCTCTGCCTGCCTGCAAACCGCTGATCCGCAGCAGATGCAGGAACAGGATTCTGCCACCCTAATTTTTTCAAGGTTTTTATTAAAAAATAATTGTTGAAGAGGGCAGGGAGTGGGAAGCTTCAAGGGCACTACGGGAGGTCCCAGCGGGCACCACATTGGGGACCCCTGTCTTACAGCTCATAGTAACCCAGAGGAGGAATAGGAACATTCCTGCTAGCAGGTGAGGATACACTGCAGCATTTTGTTGCAGGTCTCTCTTGTAACATTGGACAGATTCTCCTTGACATTCTGGTCATATGTTTGGCCACGATAGTCCTGTACCGGTAATGTGACATTATAGTGTGTTTCTGCCATTCTTTTGGTACTGCCACAATTGTGAAGGATCGTCTCCAATTACAGCCTTGATGCCACCTTTGGATTAATGCCTACTTAGGAGTCCTGCTGTGTGCTCTTTTCCCATTATAATTTTATCCATTGCTATTTTATTTCAGATTGCAGCACTGTACCTTACTGTCTTACTGGTTCATAAATATGTATTAAGAAAACAGTATAAAATTATGACTTCACTGCCAAAGGAAAGGAGGAGGGGAAAGAATGATACTCAGGCCTGGGTTTGCAAAAGTACGTTATACACCCGTCAGCCATTTCTCCTGACTTCCCCGGTCAGTTTGAGGAGTCAACCTGCATCCTGCAAGAAAGTATAGATCCGCACATGGGCAAAGCTTACTAGTGCCCTCTCCCCTCTGGAAAGGTTTGCACATGTGCAGAGAGTCATTTAAATGGCATGTGTACTTTGCGAACCTAATGAGCACCGTGTGAAGGCAGAGGGAGGGCATGGAAAACTAGCAAGCAGCGTCTCCATTTTTAATTGTGGGGAGTGAGTAGCAATGTCAGGCGTCAGTTGGCCCAATACGGCAAGCACATTGTAATTTGTGTGCAATCGGTGAGTGCGTGATGATGGCTGTGGTGGGGTAGGGAATGTTTGGGCTGAAGTAAATCTGCCTGCAAGGAACCCATACCATCTGTCCGGGAAGTATTGCTTCTTCTTGATTCCAGATTTCTGGGGACTGGCTGTGGTTTTACAGAATGGATGAGGTAGGGAACGTTAGATATATTTAGAGATGATTGGTGGACATGTAGTTGATATTGCAGGGAATGTATGAGATGGAAATTGAATGGGTTTGTTTCCTCTTTGTATCTGTTCTCTCTCTCTCTCTCTCTCTCTCTCTCTCTGTGTGTGTGTGTGTGTAAGCACAGCTGATTCACTGGCCCTATTCACATGATCACTGGGTGAGGGTGCGTAGTGGAACTTAGGAGCAGGGAGCGGTAGGAAAACCACAACACATGCAACCCTCACAGGACCAGCAACCATGTTTACTTACCCCTCTCCACTCTATAGTTCCCTCATTGTCCTCCCGCCACAGGCACTTAACCCTGCATTTGCCAGGTGGCAGGAATCACATTATGCGGGCCACTCCAACCACACAAATTTGGCCGTGCTGGCTAGAGCATTGCCGGAAGTTGC
Organism: Anniella stebbinsi; assembly: GCA_029215795.1. Taxonomy (NCBI): domain Eukaryota; kingdom Metazoa; phylum Chordata; class Lepidosauria; order Squamata; family Anniellidae; genus Anniella; species Anniella stebbinsi. Next base: position 124,578,346 of record JARDYH010000003.1, on the reverse strand, counting down.
GGATGCTCTACGTGGTCATCTCTATGGTCAATTGCATTTTTCCATGGAGTGTGCGGAACCCCCATCACACAACACAGTAAGCCCCCTGGGACCTGTTACCCCCACTGCAGAGGTTGGGGTATTGATTGATTTATTGATCGTGGGTGGGGATTTCACCCTCACATGACACACTAAGCCACTGTAGATCACTCTCCAACACGACCCATTAAATGTGAACCCAGCCCATCTTTGAATTGGCCCTCAGGAAGGTGAGTGTTCATGGTCTACCTCCTACATGAGTAAGCCCCCAGCTGTGGGCTTACTACAGTCAGCAGGGGACAGCCATTGAAATTTCCCACAATGACCCACAGTGATGCTATGTCATGCACTCCAGAGAACTATGGGAAATTGAAATGTCTGTTAGCCATTGTTGCTAAGTAAGTTCACGGCCAGGGTCGCAGGGTAGGCATCAGTGCTAGCTGGCCTGGTGGAATGCTGGGCCCCAGCAGCCTGGAGGGAGCCAAGTGTTGATGCTGGGCCTGGGAGGATGGCATTAGTGCTTAAGCAAAACCTGTCAGAGTTCTGTACCCTCTGCCTTAGAAGCTTGCTAGAAATATTCTTTGGACACCGAAGTTAAGTTGTAGAACCTTTCAAATAACTGAAGGGTTATCGCACAGGAGAGGGCAAAGACTTCTTCCTCCTGCTCCAGAGAGCAGGACTACCTCTAATGGGCTTAAATTATAAGTACTTTGACTGAACATTAGGAGAAACTTCATAAGTATCAGTCTTGTAGCGGTGCTAGGGCTGAGCTCCAGAGATCCAGTCAAGGGCAATTCCAAAAGCAAGGTCTGTAGGCAGTCCAAAGTCAAACACAAGGAGATCCAGAGAAGAGCTGGGTTAGCAGAGAAATACAAGTCAGGAAACTGGTGCTCAGATGCTGTGCCTGCCCCTAGTGCTCAGAACTGAATGCTTTAAAGCCTAAGCCTTCAGAGACCCACTAAAACTCAGCAGCAGGGCACTAATGCCACCTGAGGAAAGGTCTGTTTATGAGCAGGGCCTTGCTCACAAGTATACCTTTACTCACAAGGAGTCCCTATTCCTCAGGCAGGCACTTCTGCATATGGCACCTGGGTGAGCCTTAACCTTAAGATGCATGTGCTCCCTGGGGCTAGGTGGCTTCTTGGCATCTTCCTCAGAGTCTGAGAGGCAGCTAATTGTGTCTTCAGGGTTAGGATAGATGGCTGTCCCTCCCATGAGCCCTCTGGCCTACCTCAAGGCCCCTGATGCAGGCAGTTCTTTGTGGTGTTTTGCACCTTGGATAGCTCTTTGAGAGTTCTCCCAGACTGAAACTTGGAGCAGATTCACCACCCCATTGATGTTGGAGCCACCGGTCTCTGCTGGATAAGAGCAGCAGGGAGCCCATTTCCTGGATGGGTGGCAGGCTCTGCCTCCTTGGAGGTCCTCAAGCAGAGGCTGGACCACTGTCTCTTGGGGATGCTCCAGCTCTGGCTGTTGTGCACTGAGCAGAAGCCTGGGCTTAGATGGCCCTACTCAGCTCTCCCCAACGCTATAATTCTGCAATGTTATGAGTTGAAGCATGTGCCAGTAATCTATAAATATAGATGTATAGTCGCCCAGCATGCTTCGTTGTGTTGTCTAGCATGTTCCTTTGTTTGATGTATCATCTGTTGTTCACAGGGCTCCAAGCATCATTCTGTTTTGTTTTCTAGAGTTTTGTTAATCATCTCGTCTCTCACACTATGATCTACTGTTGCTACTATAGTCAGGATAAACAGAGTAGTGGAGTTGCAGTACAAAGGAGAGACACTCTCTCTCTGGGGGGGGGGGGTCTTCACGACGTCACTTTGGCGCCTGTTTCTCCGAATATGCTCTTTTTCCTACATTCGATTTTACATCTAATAGCGGCAGACAAGAGCCATGAAGGCGAATTACGGGCTCCATACAATGTGCTTTACAATTGTTTATATATGCAGAGTTTGGCAGCAGAGTCGGATCAGGGGTCTATGGTTGAACGAGGAAAATTTGATGAAAGCACCGCCCTGTCTCCTGATGGTACCTCCCCCAGAGTTTCATGCCATTCGTTAACCCCACCCACTTGACTTTCTCACCGTTGCCTGTCCAATTACGATCGTGCATTACTTCGCATGTGGGCATGATTTCTAAACATTGGATGTGCCTACAATTAGAGTTTTTTAGCAGGGCAGCATTGGCTTTGGGACCAAATGTAAAACCATAAAAGCATCATTTTTCTTGGTACTGGATGGCCATGGCGAACTCCCGCCCGCGGAGCATCCGCCTACGCTATTCCTCCCACCAAGAATCCGACACTGGACACTCCCACCCTGCCATGCTTGAGGCAGCTGCCCCTTATCTCCTGCGCCCTAGTAACCTTGGCCGTCTTTGAAATGTGCTGCTTCAAGGGCAAATTTCTGTGTTGCCTTTTCCGTTACAATGTTGCATTTCGCACTGATGTCCCAGTTCCATAGAAACTGCCCATTATTCTGTCTGTCTCCGGACCCCGAGATGGCAGCTCGCAATGTTTCTGGGCTGCCCCATGCTGAGCGGGCTAGAGGGCAACCTTGCCATCCCAGCAGGTCTCTGTGTTGCAGAGGTGGGTGACTGGGCAGGCGGGAGTGTCCAGTGGGCAGGCGTATCCTTCAGTGTCAAATGAGGAGACTCGAGCGGATAGTCTGACGTGCCCACCCTCTAGTACCCCTCCGCCATCTGGCAGTGCCAACCGGCAGGCCGCACCCCCCAATGTGTGGGCAGCGGCTGTGACGTGGCGTCTGTGGACTGACATACCTTCCCATGCGACTGTTGCCATTTGCCTTTTGGTCACCCCTGTCTTGCCCCCCCCCCCCCCGCGGCGTGCCTTTCGGATTACTCTGACCACGCTTTGCAATGGGCTTGTGCCCACATGTAACCATTTCTAGAATAAAGACATTGCAGTGGTTTCTCAGTACTAAACAGTCATTTTGGTGCAATACAGACAAAGACACACACAACTTCCCGGTAAAGCAATGACAGAAGGGAGGGGGGGAGGTAGCAGGAGTAGATATGAAGCCCGATCCCTGATCCTGCGCCACATTTCCTGGGGAGCTAGTCCCCCCACCTGCTCAATGCGCCTTTCACCCAAATAACAGTGTGCAAGATGACAGCTCAATGGCAGGACCCCGCTTGCACTGCACAGAGACCAGTTTCCCTGCCTTTTTCCAGCCAGGATCCCAGGAGCGGGGGGTGGGGGGAGGGATACCTTAGCGGACCTCAAATTATATCCAAAATGAGCAACGCACATCCTTATTCTAACCCCCTTGCTTCCTGTAGAACCAGCTCCATGTGAGTAGCCACGCATCTTGACGAAAGAAAGATTCCAGTGGGGATTTAAAATAAACTTTACTTTAAGTACCGGTAACTTAAGGTCAGCCATTACTGAACAGTCCATGAGTCAAGGGAAGGAGAAGAAGGAAGTAGGAGGGAGGAGACAGGAAATTACAGAGCATGCACTGGGTCAATCCCCTCCCACCTTGTCCACAACTGGGAGGGGTAGCCAGAGAAGGGGCAGGCATTCACTCATGACATCACAAGCCATGCCCACCAAAGTATGCCCCCCCGATTAGCATTAATCCGAATGGTCAGTGGAGGGTTACACGACGGTAATGCGATTAAGTTTCGGAGAAAAATGTAAAGCCGCGGTAAATCGACACTTTGGAAACATGCATTAACGGAGGCTATAAATCGCATAGACGTCTAATTTGCGCCCCTCTCGTCTGTCCTAAATGCCATCAGAGTGAAGACAAGGAGGTGCAAATCACCTGTCTAGAGGTTCTCTCTCTCTCTCTTTTTCTCTCTCTCTCACACCCACACACACCTGTAGGTCACTGAAGGGAAACTGGAGAAGAAACAGCTGAGACCTGACTTCTCCAGGCACGGATCTGGAGCAAGAAGATTTTCAAAAGCCAGGTGAAAGACTATACAGTCAAACATTCTTCCGTAACTGATACGAGAGCCTTTGGGTTGTCAGGCCTGGGCCATGGGCAGCAGTCTGAGGTGAGCAAGGAATCAGAAGCCACAGGGCAAACCAGATAGCAGGCTCAAGGAGCAAAGCAGGTGAGGACCAAAGAGAAAACCTAAGTTAGGGTGGTCCTGTGTCCTCCTTTCCAGAGGACAATCTTCTATCTGAAGGGCTGCCAGAAGGCAGTCCTCAATTTGAAGGTGTCCTCTGCTTGAGGGGCTGTCAGGTTAAAGATAAAGAACCACAAGAAGGGGGAGTGAGCTTCGGGGCCTTGAAGTTGCCCATCAACTGCACCTGGACAGCAGTTTGAGCAAGGTATAGGCCAGATCTACACCAAGCAGGATATAGCAGTTTGAAAGCAGTATGAAAGTGGTATATAAAAGGCAAGAGCCACACTACTGTTTTATAGCAGTATTGAAGTGCACTTACAACAGTTGGAGTCCATTGACAAAAACCATATACCGCTATATCCTGCTTGGTGTGGCTCCTGCCTTTTATGTACCTCTTTCATACCACGTTCATGCCACTATATCCTGCTTGGTGTAGATCTGGCCACAACATGGTGAGATGTACTATATTTCTATTTAGATTATATTTATTTCTAAATTTGCAGTTATACATATAGAACCTGCAAATTTTATGCAAGTCTGTGTCCTCTTTTCTTTCTTTTTTTGGTGATGCATCGCCTCATTTTTTTTGCTGATTCATAAGTTCCCATCCTAGCCAAGACTAAAGATAGAGGCTGCATTCGGACAACACATTAAGCAACTGAGGTGGTGGTGGGGAACAATAGTCAGTTGTGTTGCTTATTGTGTTGTGTGGAGGGTAACACGCCACTCACAAACTACTGACGGTATGCTATTCGGCCCAAATAAGCAACTGAGAGAAACAACTAGCTTGCAAGTTGTTTAGCTCGAGGCCAGTTGTTTAAAATGTTGTGTGGAGGGGTGAGTGTGTTAATGGTGTGTGGTGAATGGATTTTAAGCCCATAGAGGCAGGTGGCAAGAGCAACCAAAGCGGCGGCTGCCACTCTGCTACAACTGGTGCAACTTGCAGAGGCTGCTGGGATAGAACTGGGAGGACTGAGGGAGGAGGGAAGGTGGGGAGAGGGGCGGGAGCTGTGTCAGTCAAATGCTGGGTTGACTATTAGTCCACTCAATGCCAGCCCCAACCATCCACAGTTGTGTAGAAATATGTTGTGTGGGGAATACCCACAAAATAACCAACTGTGAGTTGGCTACTCAACCCACCATTGACTAATGTGTTGTCAATGCCAGAGAAACACACCAGACCTTGTTGCTCAAGCAAGGCTCGGGTGGAACAGCAGCATCCAATGGCCAGCCTGGGTAAGCGGAGTCAGGGCCAAAACAGACATTACTTTCAGTTTTGGCCCTCAGTACAGTTCCACCAAGTTCTTCACTGAAAGGGCTGCCTCTTGCAGCTGAATGATTCACTGCACAGAGTAGCTTCATGGACCTCCAGCAATTCCTAACAAGGGTGCAATCCTATACTAAAGAAATACCACCTGTGGTGCTATAGTATATGATGTATTCCCTGCTACACTGATGCATCCAGGGTCAGGGACTGTCTGTTCCAACTGCTGACTATTGGTTGTTACTCTGTGTGTGTGTGTCTGCCCTTATTCTTCACAGGCTCCCACACGTACTGGACCTTCTCCCACACCCTGTTCCGGGCAGGCCTTGAAGGGAGCCCTAAGACCGGAAACTGTTGCGAGGCTGGAGGGTTGCTAATCTATATGTTCTAGGCAGGCTCCTGCACCCTTTCTAACTCCATGACAGACAGTCATGCAACAGGTGAAGGTGTCCTTACGGTGGAGATAGAGGGATACTGCATCTGCTGTCCTGCTGTCTGTCAAGCCACTGTCCAAGGCCCAGGAGCCCTGCTAGGTTGGATGTGTGTCTTTCCTGTTCAGGATCTACTCCATCCCAGCTGCCATACAATTAAAGCATTGACTTTGCCACATGTGTCGATTTTGTGTTCCCCTTCCCTCCCTTTAGTATGACCTGGCATCAGATGGTGTCGAGATGGGACTCTAGGGGGGGGGGGGGGAGGATGCATGATGCTACCAGGGCTTATGGCCAGCGGACCCTCTACTGTCCACTGACTCCAATGCCCTGTATGGTGAGTGGGCGAGGGAACACCTGTGGAACGGGCTCTGATGCCATGGTGTAGGAGGCAGTCAGTTGGGAGTCTGGAGCGGGGGGTGGGGTAGAGGTGGGTGCGGAGGAAGACGAGTGGGGGGAACTGGTCATGTGTGTTGCCAGATGAAAGGACTGGGCAGCCCTGGCCCATGTTTTGCCTAAAGTTCTGTGGCAGCTTCGGGAGGTTCGTTCGCCCGGTGTGCTTTTAGCCAAACTCACACCCTGGTTGGGGTCTTTGTAAACAGCAAAAGCTTTATTTCTGTACAGAAAGGGGAACAATCCCTGCTTAACAGCCAGAATCGTTCCAATCAGCACTTACACAGGCATAACATTTATACCCTTCAAAGACAAAGAAATCATCTGTTATTGGTTACAAAGGAAGAACTTATTCATAATTGGTTATAAGCATCATGTGAGCTTACAAATAGAACCGTGTGCAAAGCTACATGAGTTAGTCTTCTAACTGCGCAAGCGTGATTGCAAAGCAGGGGGAGGTGACTAATTAAAATATTGCATCCCCACCTCTAGGTGTGTCATCTAACGTGCTAATTAGTTTCAGGGCATCTGAAGTTCAGCACCCTCAGCTGTCTCTGGTTCCCTCCCCCCTTGCTCTCGGAGGAAATAATTCCTAGGGGCTCTTATCAGCTTCTCCAACCTTGACTGGCTCCTAGTGATTGATGGCTTGTTTTTACACGTATCACATGCAGGAGCTAAGCTATTGGCTCATGCTGCGCATCCCACGATTCCGTTTCCTTCCATTATTAAAACAAACCATCCCTCCTTCGTTTCATTATTCACTGAAATTACATTTGCTTTATTATTCATCTGTTTACAGTACATTTCACTTCCATTATTCACATTAGGTTTTAATGGGGGGCGCTATATGGTCTTTCTTTTGCCTTTTTTTCTTTGCCACCACAAAACATTTTAGTGGTTACATTATCTGATCAGTAGGCGTCTCATCAAGATGTTGGCTTTGGCCCATATAGGTCACTCCAGTGCATAGCTGGTGGCACACAGCTGGTAACAGTTTGCCTCTAGCAGAGTCTTTCTGCAGCTCTTCACCATTTTAAGCTTCCAGTATTGTTTGGGTTCTTTCATTTGGAGGATGGGGTTCCTCAAAAATGCCCAAAGGAAATCCGCAGAAGGATTTTACCTGCTGTATCCCGCACATCTTCAATTAAAATCAATTAAAATCACTTCTTGAAGAAGAGAGTTCTCCAAATATTTAGCAGTGATCTGCAAATGGGGTGTCTGCATTAGTTTGACATATAATTAATCCTGAAATAAACTGTATAACAAAGAGGAACAAAGAAAAACTTTAAAGCCAACCTAAAAGGGCCCAGGGGAGAATCATAAACACTTCTGCCACCATAGAAGCTGTTAACTTTCACCTCTGGTTCGCGCAGTTCTTATATAATAAATCACCATAGCCTTAGGGAGAAAACATTTTTTTATATAAAACAAAAATGCCCCCAGCGAACGTATAGCAGAAGTAGAAGCCTTCCCGTCTATGAGTCACTGACTCCAAACACTGGAACAACTTCAGCTTTTATTAATGAATAAGGCTTTGCATTTCAAGTGTGCTTTCTATCAGGAGGAATCCCAGAGCGCAGGCAGCACTGCATAAGTCGAGAATCGCGGGATGAGACACAGCAGTGACTGTGGAAAGTGATCTTTCTTTGCCAAGCCAAGAGCTCAGAGAAAGTCCTAACTTTCACAGCCACAGTACTTCCATGTTCTTGGCCTCGTCAGCCTTCACACATAGAATAAGGCAGCCTTAGTTCAGCACATCTGGAGGGCACCTTGTTAGGGCATAAGGTGTGTGTGTGTGTGTGTGTTTGAAAAGCTCATGCAAAATAAATTTCCATCAGGTTGTATTGTCTGCCGTGATGGTTCAAGAGTGCATAGGAAGATAGGAAGCTGCTTTATCCTGAGTCAGACCACTGGTCCATCTTGTATAAATTTTGTATATCGGTGTTTTTAATGTTCAATGTTTTTAATTTTTGTAAACCGCCCAGAGAGCTTCGGCTATGGGGCGGTATATAAATGGAATAAAATAAATAAATAAACAAATTGATACTGACTGGCACTGGCTTTCCAGATTTTCAGGTAGGGATTTTTCCATCCCTACCTGGGGATGCTGGGGACTGATCCTGGGACGTTCTGTATGCAGAGCGGGTGCTCTACTACTGAACTTGAGCCTCTCCCTGCAACAGCCCTTCCCAGTGTTGGCAGTCACAGCTGCTGTCCATTCTCAAACTCCTTGAAGCAGCATGCTGTCTCTCAGACAGCATGGGACGTCAATCAGAGTGTACTATTTGAACTGGAAGTCTGTCCATTTCAGTGGCTTGTGAAAACTGTACATTTATTATAGATTCCGCCCCCGGTTGCAGAACCAGCGGATAGCAGTTACATATTTTTAAGTTAGGTACAGGCCTACCAGATTAAGTAACTGAAAAATAACGAAGAGAGCACATGGGAAAATTTTTGGAAAATGTTGCAAAAATATCAAGGGTCTCCAGACTTTTGGGGTCAATGGGCACATTGGAATTTTGAGGGTGTGTTATGGGTGCTCTCACAAAATGGTTTCCATGGGGGTGGTGCTTATTCATAAAAGGGCCACCATGGTGGGCATGGCTGGTCACCAAACTCTAATTTCCCAGAAGACAGCGAGATGAGAAGACAAATCGCTTGCTTAAGAACCTAAATACTAGGCAGAGGTTGGTGGTGGTGGTGGGGGCCTGAGCTCTAAAACACAAACCCGCTCTTTTGAGCTCAAATAAAGATGATGCTGGAAGGCAGAACTTTACTTGACAGAATGCTAACCTCCCAGTTTAATTTTAAAAAAGCTTAAATAAAATAAAAATCACAATGGGCAGGTTGCCAACAGATGTGTCTGCAGGCACATTGGTGTACATGGGCACCACACTGGAGACTCCAGTAATACATTTGGAAATTTTGAGGGCCCAGGAATGGTAAAAGGACACCATTACTTCCTGGCCTCCTCCCAAATCTTCACTGGCAAGAGACTGAAGAAACAGTGTCTTTGAATTTACCATTGTTCTCTCTTTAAATAGACAGGCACCCTTCAGGATACTTTAAAAAAAAACCTACTTGAGTGAATGGAGTGCCATGAAGTATAATGAAAAATGGAACCTGCCGAAGATGCTTTTACAAGCGTCAGGGCTGCCTTTAGTCCTGGTGATAAGCTAGACAGAAGAATCCCAGTTTTAAACTGCCCTCCCCCTTATTTTACCACCACTTATTTCACCACTTTCAACGAGCTCGAAGGTTTTGTTTCGTGCAGCTGCCACAACATCATGATAAATTCATCTCGTCCCTGTTTCTGAGATACATTAGCATATGGTGGGGTGGGTGCGAGGGAGAAGTAGGCAGCCTTGGGAGACTCCTGTTACTGGCTTTGCTCCCCTCACCCTGCATGTTCCGCATCTCTCTAGTGAGATGGTAGGCAGCTTGATGAAGAGGCCTTGTTCACATGCACCACTCCCATCTCTGTGAGTTTCTTAAGGCTAAACTTGGATGCTCCACCAAAACACACAGCTGCCACCGAAAATGGCAACCATACATCTCACGACCAAGTCGACATGTACCACTTAGTGCTTTTAAGCCACTCCCCTGCCCTTCACGTGCTGCATGCATGAAAGATGGAAATGCAGTTTTAACAATGCTAGCAGCACATCTCTGGTACCAATGAGAAGTTCCCTTGATACGCAAAAAAAAGGAGATTTTTGTCAATTCCATGGCAGGGAAATAAACCCCTCAGAGCCTCCCCCTACTGCCAGTTCCAAGGCTGCTCAGGATTTCGCATGGCTACTACTTTCCTAATCAACAACATATATGTTAATTGCATTCACCCAATTGACATCACACATAGTTTGGCCCAAAGAGAGAGGAACTCTGACAGAATATGTGAAAGAAGCCCGGAGAGAGAGAAGAGAGACAGAGACAGAGAGGCAGAGCAAGCTGGAGCCCATATTAGACATGTGGGGCAATTGTGTGTATCTTAAACGTGCTTGTCCCAGGGTGCCTCTACAAGAGGCATTTAAAGCTCTTTCAAGTTGCATTAAAAAAATTACCTCTACAAGAGCGGAGCGCAAATCGGGGGTTGAGGCGCGTTTTCTCTCCGATTATGCGCATTATTGAATGCGTGTTAAATAGCAAGTTTTAATTCTCTGCGGCCGTTAAAGCGCATTTTGACCATGTAAACAAGCGATTCTCCGCATTTCAGTCACTTTAAAGCACGTTTCATACTGCCGGTTATGCGCTTCACCGCATGTTGTTTACAGGATTTAGGCGTAAACGCGATTGTGAGAAGATGCGCATAATCGGGCAACCAGGTGCCAAACCGAATCATTCTAGAGGGGACCCCATTCACATACAAAGCAACTAGTGGTGTTAATCATCTATCTATCTATCTATCTATCTATCTATCTATCTATCTATCTATCTATCATCTATCTATCTATCCTATCATCTATCTATCTATCTATCTATCATCTATCTATCATCTATCTATCTATCTATCTATCTATCTATCTATCTATCTATCTTTATCCTATCATCTATCTATCTATCTATCTATCTATCTATCTATCTATCTATCTCTATCTAAGCTATCTATCTATCATCCATCTCTATCTATCTATCTATCTATCTATCTATCTATCTATCCATCCATCCACATGCTTGCCCAGACAGAGCTGAGGAAACCTGCACGGAAGAGGCACTCAGAGACAGACCTGCAAGTCCAGAGTCCTCAGGCAGAAAGGGGCTCCTTGAGAGGAATAGCCGTCTAGTAGGGGGGGCTGCATGTCCTACTTTACAGAGGACAGTCCTCTATTTGAAAGACTAAAGGGCTGCTTTCTACCACAGGAGCCTGCCTGAGCCTTTGTCACCTTTGTCCTCCAGATCACTGTGCCATCTGAAGTTGGATGGATGACAACTGGAGAGGGAGCCGTTCCAGTCATGGCCTCCCACTTATGAAATGCCCCTAAGGAGAACAAGCAGGGCAGGGGCCTAGAAACTGCCCATCAGCAGTTGGCACCTGGGCATGTGCTAAAGAGATCACCTGCTGAGATGCATCGTATTTGTATTTCAAGTATAGTAACTTCTAACTGTGCGCCTCTGCATAAACGGGCACATGCGCATTGGATTCAAATCTGTATCCTCTTTTGTTCTCTGTCAGCAGCCACCTGATTGTATCCCACCTTGATAGCTTTGCTGAAGGGCTGCTTAAACAAAAATGAATGTTAACTCGAGTTCCTACAAATGCCTCAGTGTGGCTAGAAATCTGGGATCAGGCAGCCATTTCACATCAAGCCCATTTACTGCGAGGAACCGAAATGCCACAGCTGCAGCAGCAAAGTGGGATAGAACAAAGAGCCTTTGGCATCATAGGCATGAATATCAGTGTAGACATCGGTCCCACAGGGCAGCTATTGCTGACTAGAAAATAAGAAGGACCACAGTCATTCTGGTAACCAAATGGGCATAAGTTGCTCCAAGGGGTTGGCCGGTTCAGGTAGCTTGCTGGTAATTTGCTTCAGAGCTTTTTGTTCTTTTTACAATTTAAGCTGTTGGAATATGGCGGGAGCTCTATTCAGCCTCAACATAATAAATGTATTTCCTGTCAACCTCCTGCTGCATTATTTGTGAGTAATCGTTTTCTGTATTGAAACCATTTTTAAAGGAGAATATGAAATGTAAGACGCACAAACCTTATATGTATTTCCAAAAAAATGTTGCATCTATTATTATTGCAAAGAACACTCACGACTTCTGAGGAAGGAAGGAAGGAAGGAGAGTAATATGTGTGTGAGTATATGTGTGTGTGTGGGGGGGGGTAGGGGGTAGGCAGACCATATGGAAAAGAGAGCATGGCTCCTGTATCTTTAACAGTTGTATAGAAAAGGGAATTTCAGCAGGTGTCATTTGTATATATGCAGAACCTGGTGAAATTTCCTCATCATCACAGAGTTAAAGCTGCAGAAGCCTTGCTCTCTTTTGTATATGATCAAGAGGACAGGGCTCCTGCAGCTTTAACTGTTGTGATGAAGAGGGAATTTCACCAGGTGCTGCATCCTGACATTTGGTCACCCTAGAATTAAGCCATGCCAAGTTGGAAGCAGATTGGGTCATGCCTTGATTTTTAGGATTTATTTTTAAAGTTTGACTTTTAAAAATTCCTAAATGTCAAGGCATGAACCAATCTGCTTCCAACTTGGCATGGCTAAAACCCCACTTAAGAGGTACCATGGTGCCATGTTTCAACATTTGGTCAATATCCTGCCCTTCAAAGAACCAATGTTTTTTTTTCTTAAAATGTATTTATACAAAAGATACTGTTCATTCCCCACAATCCCTCCACAATACATCATCTCATCAAAGCGACAGAGGAGCAGAAGAGGTTTAGTTTGGCTGTCTTGAACTCCTTTCAGATGAGATTAGTTTGCAATCCTATACCACTTGGGAGTAAGCCCTAGTGAATTCAGTGGCACTGGCTTCAGAGAAGACAAGTATAGGAATCAAGCTTCTCCAGCCTGGTTCTCTCCAGATATGTTGCACTGTAACTCCCATGTTATGTGTTATCAGAAAGACAAAAATAATTTCATCATTAATTTTAAAATAATTCTTATGCATGAAAGAATGAGGTGGTGCTCTGCCTTTGATCTCACACAGCTGAACAAGAGAAATCCTATGCCATGTGTTGAAAACTAATGTTAACATCTGAAGGGCTATCTGAATTAGGTATTCAAGATTTATTCATTGTTGCTTCATTTGGTTTAGACAGATTATTTAAAGTGATGCAGCTCTTTTGTAGTTCCTTGATTGATTGCATATCTTAATGCTGGAAAACATCATACTTTAGAACAGATGTGGGCAGGAAATAGATCCATCCTGATGTTTTGGACATCAACTCGTAGCATTTCTGATCACTGCCCATGCTGATAGGAGCTTTTATGAGTTGAATTCCAAAACTTCTGGAGATCTACATTCTGCCTACCCTTATTCTAGAACAGCATTCCCCAACCTGGTTCCCATCAGATGTGTTGGGTTGCAACTCTCAACATGAGGAGATGCTCTAAAAAATGAGAATTAAGTGGCCCTAAGTTGTTCATCATCATTTTCCACAACTCCCGCAGTCACCTATGCATATCATATTGCATACCCAGATGTTTGAGATGACAAGTCCCTGCATTCCTGACTATGGGACATACTGACTTGCAATGATGGGAGTTGTAGTCAAACACCTTTGGAGGGCACCAGGTTGGGGAAGGGCTGCTCTATACAACAAAAGAGAAGTAGGTGGCCCTAAACTGTTTGTCATCAGTTTTCCACAACCCCACAGTCACCTCTGCCTATCATATTCTCCATCCTGTCCTCATGGTTTATATGCTTTGGGAGAATGAGAATTTCACTTGCACTTTCTGCCTCCTTAGGGAGGATGTGGCATTAAGGTTTGTGAGTCTTAACTTCCAATTTCCCTGCTTTTTGGTGCTTGGTTGGAAACTGTAGAGCCTTAACGTTGTTTTTGTAAACCGTAGGTTTTTTGTTTAATGAATATATAGTCCATGCAACTTGCTGCTTGGTATAACAGGCATACGTATGTGCAGAAAGCATGCATTTGCACAACCCCCTTAGAACGGAAACACCCCCACTGTACACAACTGTTTGTCTAGCAGATCTACTTAGAATGGATGATATTTTGATCAGCTTTATTCTCTGGGTGGGAAATAAATAGGCTGTGCAAATCTACCAAGGGAACACATTGTCTACTGCAGTTAATCCCGTTTGTAGATAAGCAGACAAAGCCTCCTTGGCTTCAGCACTGAGATCTGCCTTTCTTTTTTTCTTTTTTTTTAAATCGTACTTTAGATAAATGTAAATCCATAAGTACAAATCACTTTGTTGGTAATGTAGTCATCCCAATAGATTACAAATCCCACCAGTTTCTTCCTCCAGGGAAATAGAAAACCTAACAATACTGCAGGCATATTCCTTTCTTGTATTTCTCTGAAGCAGAAGTGGTAGACTAGAGGATTCAGGGCTGGTGCTGCAATGAAGCATTCTGACGCGGGCACATCAGGAGGCATGGAATAGGAAGAACGGTGAATTGCGCCACTCTTTCCACCCAGAAGGCACGTTGCTCTCCCTCCCCCACTCCCGCCACCACCGGCTGCTCCTACCTTCTGCCCCAGCGGTGAGGCTCCTGGAAGACGCAGCTGAAATATTGTGAGAGGACTTGCGATATTTTGTCTGAGTCTCAGAGACTCTGAAACTCAGATGAAGTATGTCGAGACCTCTGGCCAAGGGAGGGAGGGAGAGGGGAGGAGCCATTGCTGCTTGGCGGGCAGGCAGGCGGGTGGGTTGGCTGGCAAGCAAGCAAATGGGGGGGAGGGAGGGGGAGCCGCCGCCACCACCACTGCTGCCACCAAGAAATGGGGTGGCCACAAAGATGCACTTGAGGCAGCAACTGAAATTGGGCCGGTCCTGAGAGGGTTGCTTTTTTAAAAAAGAAAAGTAATGAAAACCCAACATTCAGGGAAGGAGCCTAGAATATCAGGGGAAGAGATCCTGGCCCTCTCAATACTGTCCTCGCTCTACCTGGACCTACCACTACCGCAACTGCTAGGAGTTCCACTGGAAAGATGCAAATCTGTCGCATGGACCTGTCCCCTTCTGGAAACTAGTGCTTCTGGGATTCCTTTAGGTAGGCTGACCATATGAAAAGGAGGACAGGGCTCATATAACTTTAACAGTTGTAGAGAAAAGGGAATTTCAGCCAGTGTCATTTGTATGCAATTAGTTCCTGGTGATATTCCCTCTTCATCACAACTGTTAAAGTTGCAGGGGCCCTGCCTTCTTTTGTATATGGTCACTCTAGTATAGTGCCTGCACCTTTAACTGTTGTGGTGAAGAGGGAATTTCACCAGGAACTAATTGCATACAAATGACCCTGGCTGAAATCCCCTTTTCTCTACAACTGTTAAAGTTAGATGAGCCCTGTCCTCCTTTTCAGATGGTCAGCCTACTTTAGGAAGCATAAGTTCCTGTTGCCCTTGTGGTGGGTCCCGCAAGGGCAACAGAAGCAGTGGAGACACACTTGGGACTTAAGAGCAAAGCATTGGTTCTGCACCTCCATTTCAATCACCGTGCATAATTCCGCATTCCACAGCCAGAGGATGCTTAAGAAATGCTTTTTCGTGTACTGGGGAAGGGGTTACCCTTACAAACACCAAATCACCAGGGGAGAACCAATTCTCAGAAGTGCCTAAATTTATTAGGACCCATCGTGTTTCGGAAAACACCGTTTCTTTCCTTGGGGGCATTTTAAAAGCACTAATAAAAATGCGTAAATGTACATGCAGACATACAAAACAAAACAGAGAACTTCAAACATTTTATAAACTATAAAATATTCTGTACCGAAGGATTTTTCTTATAAGAACAAGCAACATCTACCACCTATAAGGAACGTTTATATTAACGAGTGAATTACTGGAAACTATGGAGAGTTTTAAACGCCTCTTGAAGACATATCCCTGACTTGTAATCACAGTGCTACGTTTTATAGTTCATGTACTATTTTAAGGGACAATTCTATGGCCCCTAGACAACACCTGCAGGGCCATAGAATATTTTGGAATACTGGACCCATGCTCCCCTCCTCCTTGCAGCTGATGTGGAGAGAACTGCGTCGGCTGCCTCTCTGAGGGTGGGGTGGGGAGGGGAGAGGATTTGAGAGGATGCCTTAAGCAGTATCCCAAAGCCTCTCCAGCCTCCTTCCCTCCCCGTCCGCAGTGCCCCAGCTAGATGGGCAAAACCAAAACAAAACACCCATCTAGCAAAAATGCAAAGCAGGAGGAGCGCAGAAGTGATGATTGTGCCTACTCTTCCTCCCACTTTTCACTGAATGCCCGAATCCTCTGAATTCCGAGCCTTGGGATAGGATTGCGCCCTAAATGCATTTATGATTTTATACTGTTTTTATATTGGTTTTTACATTGTATTTTATGCGTTTTGTATGCAAACTGTGTAGAGAACTTAGGATACCATGCAGTGTACAAGTAGTTTAAATAAATAAATAAATAAATAAATAAATAAATAAATAAATAAAAAACCTACTTGTATAATCTGTTCCATGAAGGATAAAATTCTCATCTTGTTGTAAACCACGATGGCACAGATTTTTAACATTTTATAACATGGTCGAGTCTACTGGGTTTTACCTTCTTCTGTTTTGAAAAGTATGTTTATATGTGAGTTTATGTATTTCTGTTTGTGCATTTAGAATACCCCTGTGAAGGAAATTGGTTGCTTCCAGCAAAAAACATTGTCCCTAGTTCTCCCAGAAAGAGTGTACCAGAAATTCTGCCAGCATAAAATTTCAAGAACAATGTCCTGGCAGCGGTACTGCAATGCTGTTCCACAAACGACACGAGCAGGCACATTTAGGATGGCAGAGAAAGAGCCTCTCACCTGAACTCCATCACATAAAAATAAAAGGCTCAGAATCCGCTAGGATCAAAGGGAGAATAGTCCTCTACCAAAAACTGAAATCACATGTGCTAGCCAATTGGGTGCGCACACACACACACACACCAGTAACTGTACCATTAGAGCAGTTCCCATTAGCCTTAATTACAAAGGGTACCTTGTCCCAGGCAAATCTTTAATTGCAAGAATTCTGCAGTCAGCTTCACGTGGTCTGGAATAAAGCCCAACTGATCCAAAATGTCAGGATGACCTGAATGACATCATCCAAAATGGGCTGGTGGTCAGGTGTTGTTGTTGACCAGCTATTCGCGGAAACAAATGGCTCAGACTGAGGAACCAGCTCTAAGGCCTGGCCTGTGGGGTCAGCTGCCAATACTTAGGCTGAGCTGGCTGACGCTGCAATCTAGATGGCGACCTTGCTCCATGGAGCTTCATCGCCTGGCTCACAGGGGGAATTGGTGCTCTGGTAGAACAGAGCCTGGGTCACGCCCCCACTGGAGCCCACTGAGCCGAACATCATGGAGGAGCTGCCTGTGTCTAGGGATCTTGAGGAATGTTTGAAGATCCTGCTTTAAAAATAAATAAAGAAAAACCTGTCTCTCTCCAACTCACAGGGGAGAGCAACTGGAGCCCTAGGCGAACCATGCAATCGGCACCCCCACCCACACACCACAAGGGCAGATCTAGGCTGAGGTTCTTGGTAAATTGGGAAACGTTTTGCCTCTATTTTCCGTTTAATGACGAGGCAACCCCCCCTCCAGCATCCTCAGAAGCAGAAATATCATTTACATTAGAAATGTGCTCCAAATGTTTTTTTAAAAAATTATTCTTATTAAGCACTGTACCAGCGCAGAGGGTCTGATAAAAACAACAAAGGAGACGAACACAGCCCTGGAAGAAGGGTCCTGGATGCATCGTTGGGGCAACATGGCCAACAAGTTG
Source organism: Anniella stebbinsi (assembly GCA_029215795.1). Lineage (NCBI taxonomy): Eukaryota > Metazoa > Chordata > Lepidosauria > Squamata > Anniellidae > Anniella > Anniella stebbinsi. Next base: position 124,560,709 of record JARDYH010000003.1, on the reverse strand, counting down.
CCTCCAGCCCGTAGGCTCAGCCCTCCAAGGGCAAAGGAAGCGGCTGCTCTGGGGGAGGCCTCGCACTCCCTGCTTCCAACTGGGAACGGCAGCGCCTGAGGGGAAGGCTGTGGCTCAACTCTACAGCAACTGCTTTCCATGCAGAAGGTCCCAGGTTCAATCCCTGGCATCTGCAGGTAGGGCTGGAAAAACTCCTGCCTAAAACCCCGGGGAGACGCTGACAGTCAGTGTCAACAATACTGGGCTAGATGGACCAAGGGTTTGACTCGGCTTCTTATGTTCCAATGTTCCTATGAGGACCTGGTCCTGACGGCAGGCAGCCGGCCGGCCTGATTTAGCCTCACCATCCCCAGTTGGTCTTTCGCTCACCTCAACAGCCTCAGTCATGTTCCCTCTGTACGCGCATGGGAATTGAAATAATGACATCTTTGTCGTTGTTTTTAAAATGTGTATTCCCCCCCTCAAATTGGGTGCCCCACTTAACTTGGTGCCCTAGGCGACTGTCCAGCTCGCCTGTAGGAGTGGGCCGATCCTGGGCAGGGGGAGTGTTGCACATGTGAACCCTCCTCACGCTGCCAGTGAACATGGGCAACCCAAAGCGGCATGTAGGCAAAAGCTCCTGCTTGCCAGGCTGTGGTGTTTGGCGGGAGGGGAAACAAGATTACAGGCTTTTTATATTTGACAGCCCTAATCTTATCTGAAGACCCCAGTTCCTGGAGTGACCGTGCCAATGTTAAGAGAGCTTCTGGCTTGGAGCCTGCCCAGCTCTTTTGATATGCCTAGATGCAGCCTTTCCTTGAGCTGTGTACAAAGGACTGGTTTTCTGGATGATATATTCAAAGAGGCGAGGGGAGGAGGGCGAAGGAACACAAAATAAAGGCACAGTTCTGAAGCGTCAGCGGTGTAATAAAATGTCCTTTAGTGAGTACTAATGAGCCTAGCCATACACAGCTGGAGGCAAGTGTTAAATAAGGACAGATCTATATACAGCCAAAGAAATCTCACATGAAACAAACCTGTGCTTTCTTTCAAGCCGACACAAATGCTGCCAAGCCACTGTAAGTGAGATCTTTCGGCCAGGATGCTAATTATATTTCTCAGCATTTTTAATAACCGCCACTGCAAGTGTAGGCCCCAGGAAGTAAGTCCAATTGAACACAAAGGGGGGACATCTGAGGAGACATGTGTAGGATTGCACCGAAGTATCATTGGAGGACCAACCCTGGCCCCAGCAGATCCTGGGGGGCTGCATTCATAAGAGCCGAGCTTCTGCCCTTGCGTTCTGCTTGCGGACATCCCAGGGACCAGTGGTGCAGCCTGGGCTGAATCTTGGGGTGAAAGTCCATCTTCTCCTCTCAAAGCCCACCCAGAGAGCAGCGGGTGATGAAGGCATCAGGGCAGCAGAAACAAAGTCCGTTTTATCCCTGGAGTCATGATGGTGCTATGATTTAAGTGTGTTTAAAATGCAAAACTGAACATGCTCAGAGTTCGTTTTTTTTTAAAAAAATCAAGCAGTTCTGTTGGTCTAGCATAGCAGAAATGTAGAAGCAGCTATGTAACATGGAACAGTGGTTGTCAGGTAAGTCCTGTGGGCCGGTGCAGCGGCTCACCATTGCCCCGGATCAGGCCAACATGGCCCAAAGCACTTTGGACCTGATTCGATCTGTTCCGGTCCGCCTCAGCCTGATCTGGTCCCAATCTGGGTTCAGACCAAGGCAGGCTGAATTGGCCCACTGCAATTTGGATTTGGGGTTCAGGCCCAAAGCAGTGCATAGCCTTAGTTTTATACATTAGTAGGCTGACCATATGAAAAGGAGGACAGGGCTCCTGTAACTTTAACAGTTGTAGAGAAAAGGGAATTTCAGCCAGTGTCAGTTGTATGCAATTAGTTTCTGGTGAAATTCCCTCTTTATCACAATTGTTAAAGTTGCAGGGGCCCTGCCTTCTTTTGTATATGGTCACTCTAGTATAGTGCCTACAACTTTAATTGTTGTGATGAAGAGGGAATTTCACCAGGAACTAATTGCATACAAATGACACTGGCTGAAATTCCCTTTTCTCTACAACTGTTAAAGTTACAGGAGCCCTGTCCTCCTTTCCATATGGTCAGCCTATCCATTAGGGGTGTGGAAATGTCTAACAAAGGTATACAAATACCCACCGCTAGACCCAGTGGGCACTGGGCAGGATGGTGACCATTCTCTGTTTCTGTCTGGCTATCGGCATTCACTGAATTAAGTTATTACCTTACATGGATTTGTCCCCATGTATACCAATGATCGTGAGCGGGATAAGGCCTCAAGACTCCATGTGCTCGCTTGTTATGTGTCAGCACACCCTCCCTGTCTGAAACGCCTGCCACCCGAGCTCTAGCTAGCCCTCTCAGGTGCAACGTGAGAGGCCCCCTGGGCCACGCTGAAACTGCCCAAGCATTTCCATGCTGTTCCTTCCATGGCAGCCCTTGCTGGCAGAGTGCCTGCCTGTGCTCCGAGCAAAGCTGCCTGGAGGTCATCCTTGTCAGCTCTCTCGTTTATGAAAATGTCTTTGTAGACCCCTCTGGAAATGTATACCAAGCAGTATCTTTTCCTGACAGTTCGCCAGATGAAAAGGGGAGGCAGGCAGGGGCAAAGTAGGCCTGGCCTCAGAGTCAAGCCAAGTGGAGCCTGGACAACCTTAGCATGCAGTGATGTGCCAACGATACCGCCACAAGTCAAAACCAAAACCATTGTGTCAGGATTTTGTGGCCAGTGAATTTAAGCCACATGCAAGTTGTGTGACTCTCAGGTGGAGGGTCAGTAGGGGGACACAGATTTGCATAACATTTGCATATGCCAATTTATGTGTATAAATGATTAGAAATGGTTATAATTTAAATAAGAAACACAATACATGTCACCATGGTGAAGAAGACAGTGGCTAGGTGACCTCCTGTGTGCCTGCTCAGTCTCTGCTGTCCAGGTGATACCTGTTGATATTGATGGGCAACTTCAAGGCCCCTCCTTGCTCTCTACCTCCTGATGGTTCTTTATCTTCCAACTTATCCCTCCGCTGCAAGGTTATCTAATGAGAGTAGAGATACCTTTCTCTGGGTAAATGAAACAGCGAAGGACAAAAGTTGCTCAGCACCCCATGAATTATTTCCCAAGTGGAAAGTGAGCAGGAGAGCGAGAGATAAATTAATTCTCTTTGCTGAACAGAATGCAACAAAATATTTTTTTTTTAAAAAATCCCAGTAATTCCGAAAATGGCATTTACTGCTTCGACTGAAACGTTTTGATGTTTCTCAATAAAAACAACAGCAAAAGGGGGATGAAATGCTTTGCATTTATGCAACGGGTTTCACAGTGACCACCTCAAAGCGTAGAGATGATTGGCTCTGTGTTTGCTTTGTGTTCAGACCGCCTCCCAAAGAGCTCGAGCTTGGGTCTTCGGGGGAGTGAATTTGTAATTGAAGTGATGACTTCATGCAAAAGGTTGCAGCCAATATGCCAGTTCTCTTCAGATCAAGTGAAAAGAGGCGAATGCTCTGTGGCTCTTTCCCTCTCTTCCCAGGAACATCTAGTTTTAAACAACATGTGATGTGGCCTAAAGGTGTGGTGCATCCCTCTCTATCTTGGCTGCTGAGAGCTAAGGACTTGAGGCCAAAGTAGAACAGTGCCATGACAGCAGGTTGAATTCGGGAAAAATGTGACCTCATTGGGGGTGTGAAATAGAATGTTGTGTGGGGAGCAGGGAGGGTGATCCCGAAAAGGAGAAATGAGTGACTGGGTAAGCTGACCTCGCGTGCTGGGCATAGGCGTGCGCAGCAGATTTCATTATTTATTTATTTATTTTATTTCTAACCCGCCTCTCCATCCAGATCGAGGCGGGGAACAACAATAAATACAAATATAAAAATCATAAAATAGATAAACCATCAAAACAGATAAAAACTAATACATTATTAAAAACATCTTAAAATTCAACCGGATAAGCCCGCCAGAAGAGAGCAGTTTTCACAGCTCTCTTAAATTCATGAAGACTGCTAATTTGTCGAATCTCCTCCAGCAGGCCATTCCACAGTCTGGGAGCGGCAGAAGAGAAGGTCCTCTGGGTAACACTCGTCAGCCTAGTTCTGGCTGACTGGAGTAAATTCTTCCCAGATGACCTGAGTGTGTGTGGGTGCACCCAGGGATTTTATTTTTAAAGGTGAACATTTACTGAATACTTGGTCGTAAAGGACATTCTTTCTATTCATTTATTTATTAAACACTGTAGACACTGATCCCCTACTCTGCGTTCGGCTTGCAGGTGAGGGGGTGGAATGAGATTCTCCCGAAGGCCCAGTATTGGTGGGGCCTTTTCATTCCTGCTGCCAGGAACAGTGATGCTCTTTTGGAGGCAGCGGTTTTTCGGTGTGGCCGCAGAGTAGCCAGAGGCAGCCAGAGGCGGCCAGAGGGCTGTTCCCACTGCCTCTGGATCCCCCTCTGGATCCCTACTCAATAGCCACAATTCAGCACTTATTACTTGAGACTAGGCACACCCGGCACATCCCTTTTGCATGCCTATGGTGCTGGGGGTGTGGGATGAGAGAGAGAGAGAGAGAGAGAGAGAGAGAGAGAGAGAGAGAAAGGGAGATAGTTGGGGGGTGTTCCTGAGAGAGAGAGAGAGAGAGAGAGAGAGAGAGAGGCTCTTTCTACACCATAGGGGAGTAGCGGGCCTAGCGTGAGCGATTTCGGAAGTAGCCACTTCCGGGATCGGTGTGCTCAATCCACATCATGGATGCGACATCCCAGGTCATCCAATGTCGCACCCAGCATTTTGTTTTTGTTTTTTTCATTGAGGAAGCGCGCTCCTGCGCTCTAGCAAACAAGTAAGTTAAAAAAAACAACAACCCGCGATGTGCAATTGGTCCCTCTCCCCCCCTGCCATCCTGGAGATGGCGATTTCGCTTCCCCTCTCTCCTAATGGCCTGTGCGGTGCAGCTCCATAGCCATCATTGCAGCAGCGTTTACTTGCGAGTAAGTGTGGCTGTATCGGGGGGGGGCACATTCTTCCATGGTCCCGGGAACTTCCTGGGATTGCTGAAGAATTGGGATTTTTCTGGTTCCTGAGAACCAGGAAAAATCCCGTGCCCCCCCGCTAATCCCTGTGCGTCACGCAGACTCACAGGGAGCAGCCGGGGTCCATCCCAGGCATTTTGCCTGGTGTGGAAAGGGCCAGAGAGAGAGAGAAACTGTAGTAGTTTTGTGTTTTGAGGTTCAGACTCCACCTTTGCTTTGTGTTCAGATCCTTGGGCAAGTTACTTGCCTTTGAATCTCACTTCACCTGTTTGGCTTTCTGTGAAATGGGTCTTTTGTAACTGGCTGTGCCCACCATGGCAGGCATTTTGTGAATGGGCAATTCCCATGGTAGCCATTTTGCGACAGCACGCATGATAGGGTGACCAGATCGCCCTGGATTTCCCGGTCCTGACCGGGAAAACTGGGGCAATCCGGGCCGACAGGGGGACTGGGGGGGCAAACCGGGGAAAGGATCAGCTCTCCTCCCGCCCTAAAATGCCCATGCTGCTCCCTTGCCTCTGCAAGAAACAAGTGCTCAGCATTAGGGAGCGTCAACAAATTCCTTGTCTGGTGGCTAAAGCTAACTGCTTTAGCCACCAGACAAGGAATTCGTTGACACTCCCTAATGCTGAGCACTTCTTTCCTGCCCGCTGCTCCAGCCTCAGCAAGAAAGAAGTGCTCAGCGTTAGGGAGCGGCAACAAATTCCTTGTCTGGTGGCTAACTGCTTTAGCCACCAGACAAGGAATTTGTTGATGCTCCCTAATGCTGAGCACTTGTTTCCTGCGGAGGCCGAGGAGCAGCGCGGGCATTTTAAAGCAGGCTCTTCCTCCTCCTTTGCGTGCTGCTGCTGTTCCTCAGGTACCTCCAGGGAGCCCAGGAGCAGGGTAAGAAGGGTGAGTGGGCTGCAGGGGGTCACGCGGCAGTGGAGGAGATCGGCAGTGGCAGCGGAGGACCGGGTAGGTCTGGGCTGGTATTTTTGGGGGGGCGGGTAGCTTGGTTGGGTGTGTGTGTTTCTGGTGAGGGGTGGCAGGGGTGTCTGTTGGCCACATGGCAGGCGGCCTTTTTAATTTTTTTATTTTATGTGGGGGGGGGCTGCTTTGGTGGGGTGGCCATTTTGGACCTGGATTTTGCTTTCCAAAATCTGGTCACCCTACTGGAGGGCCTCATGCTGTTCACCCCTGCTATACATGGAATGGATGAGGGACTCCATCTTGTAATTCACCTCAAGTAGCAAAATGTATTAGTAGGGTGACCAGATAAAATCCAGGTCAGGGCTCATGTAACTTTAACAGTTGTAGAGAAAAGGGAATTTCAGCCATTGTCATTTGTATGCAATTAGTTTCTGGTGAAATTCCCTCTTCATCACAACTGTTAAAGTTGCAGGGGCCCTGCCTTCTTTTGTATATGATCACTCTAGTATAGTGCCTGCACCTTTAACTGTTGTGATGAAGAGGGAATTTCACCAGGAACTAATTGCATACAAATAACACTGGCTGAAATCCCCTTTTCTCTACAACTGTTAAAGTTACATGAGCCCTGACCTGGATTTTATCTGGTCAGCCTAGTATTAGGCCATCCCAGATGTTTTCCTGCCTGCATTCAATGTGAGCTGCTCCTGCTCACATTTGCCCCTGATCTTTCCCTGTTCTTTTGATGATTCCCTTTATGTTTCTGCTCATCCTCTCCCCATCTCTGTTTCTAATCTTGGATTCTAAGCTTTTCCCTCCGACTTTGCCTCTTTGCATTAGCCAGCTACTCTTACACGTGGATCTCCCTATCCACTGAAATGCATCTTTTCACTCTGGCTTCCTTGAAAAGTTTGGTTTTACTGCTGAATTTCTTTCATGAGCTTTGCTTATTTCTGGCTTGTTAATCTCCATTTTTTCATTGAACGTCTTTCCTTTTGTATTTTTCATATTTCGCAAAGCTTTGGGGCGGGCCCCATTTATTGAAAATTGTGTGTAGCCCTAGAATATTATAGGCAATTTTTAAAAAGCATAATTAGTATGATTGTAGTCATGTGTTAGCAAGAGGGTAACATTGTTTTCTAAAGATTATCCAAAGGCAACAGCAGGGTACCTTTATAAGAAGCAACTAAACATCAGAGTGGCAACCAAACTATGAAATTCAAAATAACTCTTCTTAATAGGGGAGCAATTAGTTTTCCATGGGGAAGCTGTGGTACAACTTTGGCCTTCTCTAAAACTGAATCCAGCCCTGGAATTCAGCCAAGAGATCTGCCACTCTTGCCCTTTCTCTCTTGTCCTATAATGAGCAGTTTCCAACCTATTTGGGCCATTGGGCACATTTGGAATTTTGAGAAATTGTCATGACCAGAGTTTGAGGATCAAAATCCCGGACCCCCCCCGCCACCCCACCCACCCACCCAAAACAACCCCCCATCACGCGCCCCCCCGCCCCGCGCCGCCCCCCGCCCCGTGCCGCCCCCCCCGCCCGCATGCCTCGCGCAGCCGCCCGCCCCGCGCCGCCGCCCGCGCCACGCCGCCCCCCCACCCGCGCCACACTGCCCGCCCCGCGCTCCTTACCGGCTGGGGCATCTGCTTCCCTCTGGTGCTCGGAATCTACTGAGAAACAGGCTTCCTGGCCTGTCTCTCAGTAGTGTGCCGGGTGATGACGTCATCACCCGGCGCGCTACTGAGGGACAGGCCGCGAAGCCTGTTTCTCAGTAGATTCCGAGCCCCAGAGGGAAGCGGACATCCCAGCAGGTAAATGCCTCGCACCGCCGCCAACCCCGCGCAGGCCTCCCGCCCCACCTGCACCATGCCGCCCCCCCCCGCCGCCCCCCCCGCGCCCCCCCCCACCCGCACCGCCCCCCGCGCCGCCCCCACCCGCGCTGCCCCCCGCGTTGCGCTGCCCCCCCCGTGCTGCCCCCCAGCACCATGCCGCCCCCCCGCCGCGCCGCCCCCCCGCCCCGCGCCACCCCTACACCCGTGCCGCCCGCCCCCGCGCCGCCCGCCTTGCACTCCTTACCAGCTGGGGCGTCCGCTTCCCTCCGGTGCTTGGAATCTACTGAGAAAGCCTGTCCCTCAGTAGTGCACCGAGTGATGACGTCATCACCCGGCGCGCTACTGAGGGACAGGCCGCGAAGCCTGTTTCTCAGTAGATTCCGAGCACCGGAGGGAAGCGGACGCCCCAGCAGGTAAGTGCCTTGCACCGCCAGCCTCCCGCCACCGCCGCGTGACCCCCGCCACCCCGGTTTGCCCCCGCCGTCCCCCGGTTGGCCCGGATCGGCCCAGGGCCATCTGGTCACCCTTTTGGGGGGCTAAATTTCCAGATTTGGCCCCCCAAAACAGTTTTTCCGCCCGGATGCGGATTTGCTCCCCATTTCCCGGGCATGTCCGGACAAATCCAGGCAGATGGTCACCCTACCCTGTTCTCCTTTTCATATGGTCAGCCTAGGAATGTGGCTCTGGGAACTGTCATGATAAGCGCCTGCACTTCAAGTGCTTACACCACAACTGGGCAGAGGTTTCGACTAGAAGGTCTTTTGAGCCCTTTGGGCTATATAATTTTTAAAATAACATTAAACATGCACTAGATCCTATGAACAAATCCTTGGACACACCAGAAGCAGCCCTTGGCCAAGAGCAGCTGTCACAGCCCAGCTAAGGTTGTTACCAAGTGCTCTGATAAAAAGAGCAGAGATGGAAATGTTTGTTATACCATTGAGAATTCCACTGCATATTGTACAGCAATCCTCTGTCTCTCTTGGATTACTAAGAGTGTAATCCTAGATACTTCTACTCAAGAGTAAGCCAGACCGAGTTCAGTGGCAGCCTGTAGGCAGTATACATAGGCTAAAGTGTTTTTATTGGTGTTTTATTGGTATTTTAATGCTGTATTGGTTTTATGTGCTTTTAATTAGTTTGTGTATTTTGTATTTGTTGTTGTTCCCCGCCTCGATCCGGAGGGAGAGGCGAGTAATAATAATAGTAATAATAATAACGATTTATTTCTTACCCGCCTCTCCGTCTAGATCGAGGCGGGGAACAACAACATGATAAAATACATAAAACTAATTAAAACATGACAAATATTATTAAAACTGCATTAAAACATCCTAAAAACATTCTAAAACGCCTATATGCACCAGTTGCTGGGGAACATGGGTGGGAGGGTGCTATTGCCCCGTGTCCTCCTTGTGGGTCCCTGGTCGTCACTTGGTTGGCCACTGTGTGAACAGAGCGCTGGACTAGATGGACCCTTGGTCTGATCAAGCAGGGCTCTTCTTACGTTCTTATATGGACAGGTAAAAGAGCCACCACAGAACGGATTAGATTTAGCTGCATAGACAGAGATATACGTTCAGTGTCTCCCCCCACTCCCCTCGCACCAGCTGCTCCATTTTTCCTGCTACCTCAAAGGATGAAAGGAGCTATCTGGTAAATTATTAAATACTTTTATAAAAAATAATTGACCTTGCTTCTTAGATCTGAATTATTGTTTCACTGAGCCCCGTCTCACCCATGTGAAAGAGAGCCTGCCCTCACAAATCCGTTTCAACTTCAGTCTGTAGAGTTCACTGACTGAAGGTATGAGTGTCAATGGCTACAATGAACTCGAGATGGATTAAGGTTTGACTGATTACATAATTTATTTCTTTAGATTAAGGGCTGGGGCTGGCTGGAGGAAACTAAGGCCAGCAATTCCTGAAAAGCTTTGTAGATTTCACATTTCTTATCATTCATCTGTAGGCTGACCAGATAAAATCCAGGTCAGGGCTCATGTAACTTTAACAGTTGTAGAGAAAAGGGGATTTCAGCCAGGGTCATTTGTATGCAATTAATTCCTGGTGAAATTCCCTCTTCATCACAACAGTTAAAGGTGCATGCACTATACTAGAGTGACCATGTACAAAAGAAGGCAGCTCTCCTGCAACTTTAACTGTTGTGATGAAGAGGGAATTTCACCAGGAACTAATTGCATACAAATGACACTGGCTGAAATTCCCTTTTCTCTACAACTGTTAAAGTTACATGAGCCCTGACCTGGATTTTATCTGGTCAGCATACCATCATGGGGGAACCCTGCACCCGTGTAAATGTAAGTGTGTAGGGGGTCTCCTTCTCACTAATGCCAAAGGCACTGCTGCTAGGGGGCATGGCCAGTGGGCATGTTCCTGCTGCTACCCCACTAGCACATTCATGCAAAGTATGATGGGGTTTGTTTGAACAGCCCCAATATATGTTCTTGGATGCCACTGGAAGCCCCCCCCCATGAATGTAAAGGACAGAGTACCACAACTCCACGTCACTGTCAGACTTCTATTCCTGGCCATTTCTTAGACAGAAAGCACGTTTTGTGCTTTTTAGGGGGAGAGAGAGAAATAAATGTGTCTCTGTTAGGGATGTATGTGAATTTCATTTTTGGTTGTAAATAATTTGAACCTGCCCCACTCACATTCCCAAACGCGAGCATTTTTTTCAGGAAAAGTTTACAATTTCCCGAACTTGTGATTGTATTAGAAAATGTTTTTTTTTTTTTTAAAATGTGCATTTTAAAATACTTATTCCGCCCCCCCCATTCACACTTTCATACTTTAGTCAATGGTGGGAAAGTGCACACATTTGAAAAATGCACATGGAAATGCTCACTTCCCCTATTTGAATGAAAAGTGAAACAGGTCACAAACAAGACTGGGAGTGAGACGAACAGGGCTACGAAGTGGTGAACTTTGGCTTGTTCACCTCCTCTTACTCTGGCCCAGACAATGGAGATGGTGAGAAGGAGGAGGAGCAGATGCCATGGCCTGCTTGCTCTCAAGCGCTCTGCCGGCCAAGCAAGCAAGTGGTAGCAGTGATGAGAAACTGGATGAAAAGCAGTAGCAGCAGGTAGGGCTGTGCACGGATCTGGATCTGCATTCTGAATCCGGAGCAGATCGGGTTGATCACGGCCTTCCGGATCTGGATCCGAACCGGATTGGATCAGGCCTGGATCAGGCCAGATCGGATCCATGATCCAGATCCGAGTTGGATTGGGCTCGATCCGGACCTGACAGATCGGGATCTGGATTGGATCGGGGGGGTCTGTGCACAGTCCTAGCAGCAGGTGACAATGGCGATGAGAAGGTAGACTCACTGAGGGAGGGATCCCATTGAGGGAGTTATGTCCAAGGGCTTTCAAAAACCTGAAGCTGGCACTAGGGGAGGCCCAATACATGTATGAACTGGGCCAAGGAACAGATCCACATGCATAAATAGCTTCATGCACATGCGGCGGGTGTAAATGTAGGCCCGTATTTAGATGCGTATTGCTGCCTGCCTTACAATGCTTCTCAGGCTCTATTGTACTAGCCCGGGGGGGGGGGCATGTGGCCCTCCAGATGTTTTGTCTTGGACTTCCCATCAGTCCTAGTCAGCATAGCCAATGGAGAGGGATGATGGGAGTTGTAGGCTAAAATATCTAGAAGACCACAAGTTGCCCATTCCTGTACTAGCTGGACGAGTCTTTTGATGCAAATGGAGATGTGTATCCTCAGTAGGGATTACCAGTGGTGATTATAATTAATACCTCTTGTCATGGTTGGATTGGGGCTAGGGCAGCCATGTATCCTTCTTTATAGAGGACCGTCCTCTTTTTGAAGGCATCCTCAATTTGAAGGGCTGTCTAGTCTAAGTCCGGTTTCGAGATGCGCATAAGGAAGGAGAGCAAGGGCTTTGAAGTTGCCCATCAACAGTGCCTGGACAGCAGGATGAGCAGACGCACAGTTTGTATGGTCATGATCTTCCTTACTATGGCTTGGCGTATTGCATTTTAATTTAAAGTAAAGTAATTATTTCTAAATTTTCATCTCTCTCTCTCTAAATTAGCACCTGCAAATGTTCTGCAAATGTGTGTCTTCTTTTATCGTCTCTTGAGATGATGCATTTCCTCGGTTTTGGCGATGTGTAAGTGGCTACCCTAATTTCGGCCAACATGTCGTAAGGTTCGACTACCTAGCCACTGGCAGCGGGAGTAAGAGTCCTCTGTAAAGTGTACCTCTTGCGAAGAAAGATTCCCAATCCTCTGAAGATTCTGCCAGTGTGCAACATTAGGCTCAGCAGTCAGGCTCTTGGGAGCAATTCACACCAGCAATGTGCAATTTCCTAAGAAAATGGCAGTTTGGAGAGGTTGACTCAGTCTGGAGGCCCCCACATGTGTTTCTAGGGACTTTTAATGACTTTTTGTTCCAGGCAAATTGTTCAGTTCTCCTGTTGGCTGGTTTAATGTCCTGAAGTTGCTGTTTACAAAAAGCAAATGTTTTACTGTTAGCTAATCCGGCTTGTTTGCAAAAGCCCTTAAGGCTAATTTTAATTGCCAGTAAATGATTCTTAACTATATAAATTAGAGCAAGTCGAGTCTGAGAGCATTTCTGAGATTTTGCACCATAACGAGGAGTTAGGAAATGAATTAGCCCCAAATTGAAAAGGGGAAGGTTTCAATCTGAAATCAAGCAAATTTGAGACATCATCAAGTAAAGATAATCACTCTGCGGAATAACAATGAGGATCTCGCTTATCGCGTGTGCACGGAGAATTTTTAATATGCCATTAGCAGATCTGACTGCTTTGGATTTTGGGAGACAACCCAATAAGAAAGTTAATGAAGAAAAGGGAAATCAGCCAGACCTTAAATGCCTCAGGACTATAGCTGCTAACAGGAGCCAAAACTTTGTGTTTTAAGGCTTTAGGATTGCCAAGTCTTCATTCAGAGACAGTGCCTGTCCCTTTAAAGCAGGCTTCCCTAACCCGGGTCCCTCTAGATTAGGGTGACCAGATAAAACCCAGGTCAGGGCTCATGTAACTTTAACAGTTGTAGAGAAAAGGGAATTTCAGCCAGTGTCATTTGTATGCAATTAGTTCCTGGTGAAATTCCCTCTTCATCACAACTGTTAAAGTGGCAGGGGCCCTGCCTTCTTTTGTATATGGTCACTCTAGTATAGTGCCTGCAACTTTAACTGTTGTGATGAAGAGGGAATTTCACTAGGAACTAATTGCATACAAATGAAATGACACTGGCTGAAATTCCCTTTTCTCTACAACTGTTAAAGTTACATAAGCTCTGACCTGGATTTTATCTGGTCACCCTACTCTAGATATCATTGGACAACAATTCCCATCACCCCTGACTATTGACTATGTTGGCTAGAGCTGATGTGACTTGGAGTCCAACAACATCTGGAGTGCCACTGGCTCCTGCTTTAAATGTTCTGAACCAGAAAAGAAGAAGATTATACAATGTATTTTGATGGTTTACATTTTTTTGTGACAACTTCGGTCTTAGGGCAGTATAGAAATATAATAAATGAAATGAAGACAATGCAACCACTGTACTTAGAGCTTTTAAAGCGGGGCAGGGGAAACTTTTTTCAATCTGGCAAATTTGTCAGGGGCTGCATTCCAGCTATGGGTGGAGCCAAATGGGACTCTTACAGATCTGAAATCTACTCAGAAGCAAGCAAGTAGGACTGGATCCTGGATCACTCAGCATCTTCCCCCACCCTCCTTGCCATGGCAGGGAAAAACTCTTTTATCTCATCAGCAGCAGATTGGTGATATGAGCTATTCCGTGCCAGGAGAATGTGTGACGCCTGAGGAAAAAGGCCGGATGGGGAACCTCCCACAGCTTGCACCTGGTCTGTGGGTTAGAGATTCCCCGTGTCTGTTTTAAAGGCACAAACACCATCTCTAAGCATCACCACCTGGGAAACTTATGGGATGCATGCGTAAATCTTTCACCTGCTATGATTGGTCCTGGGTGTGGTCTTAAAGCAAAGGATCTTAGAATTGCTTCAAACTTTACGCTTTCCTTAAAACAAGGTAATATTTATGTAGGAAATTGCATCTATGGTGAAGCTAGGCTGACCATATGAAAAGGAGGACAGGGCTCATGTAACTTTAACAGTTGTAGAGAAAAGGGAATTTCAGCCGGTGTCATTTGCATGCAATTAGTTCCTGGTGAAATTCCCTCTTCATCACAACTGTTAAAGTTGCAGGCACTATACTAGAGTGACCATATACAAAAGAAGGCAGGGCCCCTGCAACTTTAACTGTTGTGATGAAGAGGGAATTTCACCAGGGACTAATTGCATACAAATGACACTGGCTGAAATTCCCTTTTCTCTACAACAGTTAAAGTTACATGAGCCTTGTCCTCTTTTTCATATGCTCAGCCTAGGTGAAGCATAAGGAATGACACAAGTGTGTTTCTTGGCACAAGGATTCAGACTGAGCAGCTGCTGCAGGGGAGAACACTTGTCACGTCCCACATTACACATTCTGGCATGCACACTTTTTTTGGCCAACACAGAAAAATCTCCACATAGGGAAACTGTAATGTGTGAAGAGAGCCCTTTATGCGGGAAATGAATAATCCCTCGGAAGTGTCTATTCAGTCGGAGACACTGAGTACACCGTTGAGTTTCAGTTCTGCGCATGCCTGGATGCTCCTCCTTTATGGAGGTTGCCAATCTATCATGTCACGGGATGTCTGGTAGATTTGCCTGTCATTGGCAGAAGATACAGCACATCTGAGCGATAAGCTGTGGACATCCCTTTGAATGCTTCTCTGCTTGCTTTGCCTCTCTTGTGTTGCCCCTGCAAACGAATCAGCTGCTTGGTCTGAAGTGTCCAGCCTCAGCAGTTTGGAAAAAGGCGTATGTGTGGCGGTGTCGAAAGGGAGACAGCTGAGTTCCCCCAACAAGCAACCGGGAGACGGAGGACAAAGTATAACAGGGTAGGCAACATGGTGCCCTCCAGATGGTTTGGACTACAACTGCCATTATCCCCAGATAGCATGACCAGTGGTCAGGGATTGTGGGAGGCATAGTTCTTCTGGAGGACATCATGTGGCCTACCCCTGGTCTACTTGATTAGAAGTTCTATGAGAGGCCAGGTACCAAAATAAGCTCTGAAGCAGAAGAGAGTCTGCAGAAGCACAGTCAGTTCACAGGCAGCCAATGTGTGCCAGCATGTTCCTCCACAGCCCTTATATCTCCATATCAGCTGTCCTGCCTGCCCCAGGCTCCACCCCCCCTCTGAGGAATGGAAACTTAAAGGAAAGGTTGCTGAACTAATTGGCAGTGAAGGGCTGAATTTCCCCTCATTGGGACCCCCAATGGGCTGGATGACCTAAGTGGGCATGGCCACGCCCTCTGCCATGATTCACCTGCCCTCTGCCATTTTGCCTTTCTCCAGGCCACTGAGAGGAAATGAAGTTCCTGGGGGTTGTAGGGCTTCTTTTCTGACTAAACATGCATAGGATTGTGCCTTTAATATTATATTTCATTTGCATTTTGTTTTATACATTTTATGTTAGGTTATTTTAAATGTTAACCTTGTAAACTGCCTGGAGGAGGCTTTGTCTTGAAAGGTGGGACATTTTAAATACATAAATAAACAAACAAATAAACACTGATTTCCCCCCCCCCCCCCTCCAATTGTTGTTTTGCCTAGAAAGATGCCAATTTACACTTGCCATTCTCATCTTGAGCCTTCGGCAGCTCCTTCCCCAAGCCTCTGTATTGCAGGGCTATCATGGAATCGGTGCTCCTCCAGTTGTTGTTGGATTTCAACTCATATCAGTCCCAGCCAGCATAGCCAATGGTTTGTAACAAGTTATATTTAATTTTTGTGAACCGTGGTATAAAAATGCAATAAATAAATAAATATCTCCAAGTGTGTCTACCTGTGAGGTGAAAAATTAAAAAACAACAGCCTCCTAATACATGCAATTTAGATGCATGCTTTGGCTTTTGGGTGGTATAGAAATGTACACTGAAATGTAAACACTGAATGGTATGTGTTGTTGGTGGAACTGGGGTAGTTTGGGCTCTAGGACTGCAGCTGAAGTGTGGGCGGGGACCCAAGTGTGGTATTTGGGGTAATAGACATAATTTGACTAGATTTACAAAGAAGTGTCTTGGCATTTTAAGACTTGGTAAGCCCTCCTTTACAAAGGATTGACCAGTCTAGCATCAGCTGCTGTGTGCAACAGAGAGCTTTGGCTTTTGGGTGGTATAGAAATGTATCATCATCATTGATAGGCTGACCAGATAAAATCTAGGTCAGGGCTCATGTAACTTTAACAGTTGTAGAGAAAAGGGAATTTCAGCCAGTGTCATTTGTATGCAATTAGTTCCTGGTGATATTCCCTCTTCATCACAACTGTTAAAGCTGCAGGGGCCCTGCCTTCTTTTGTGTCTGGTCATGCTAGGCAAGGCTCCTGCAGCATTAACTGTTGTGATGAAGAGGGAATTTCATTGGGTGCATACAAATGTAGGCTGACCATATGAAAAGGAGGACAGGGCTCATGCAACTTTAACAGTTGTAGAGAAAAGGGAATTTCAGCCAGTGTCATTTGTATGCAATTAGTTCCTGGTGGAATTCCCTCCTCATCACAACAGGTAAAGTTGCAGGGGCCCTGCCTTCTTTTGTATATGGTCACTCTAGTATAGTGCCTACAACTTTAACTGTTGTGATGAAGAGGGAATATTACCAGGAACTAATTGCATACAAATGACACTGGCTGAAATTCCCTTTTCTCTACAACTGTCAAAATTACATGAGCCCTGACCTGGATTTTATCTGGTCAGCCTACAATATGGTGGGATTCAGGGAGCACTTTTTCAATGTGGGTCTTACCACTGCATCCTTCAAGCAGGTTGGCACCCTGCCTTGGTGAAGGGAGGCATTGACCACTCCACTTACCCACTCAGCCAACCCCCCTCTGGCTGCTCTTATAAACCAGGGAGGGTCTATGTTTTTGTCTTTCTCGGTAGTATCATTATTTGTCAATTGTTTTTGGCATCCATTGTAAAATCAGTGAATTTCAAAGTAAATAATAATGATATACAAAATTCTGTCAGTTATCAGCTAATACAGACTCTAAATCAACCAAAGAACTACTAATTACATATTAAGCTCTCCTGCCACCCGCCTGCCCAGCTCTGTCCTCTGCTGGGTCTGGTTAGTCCTGCTCCGCAGCAGACTCATCCCTTCTGAATTGTAGAGCTGTCCGGGGCATGAGCAAGCGGCAAGGCCAGGGCGGGTACGCCCTGGCCTGCGCCCACTGCACTACAAGGCTGTCCGTCCACCCACCCACTCATCCAACGCTCCTGTGCCTCACCTCTGGCCACTGATTAGAAGGGAACCTCCACTCCCCTTAATGAAGCTGTGGGATCAGCCGAACAGAGCGAACGCCTCTGGCTGCTGGGGCCGTGGGCCGTGGCTGCTCCGGCATCACTCCTGTAAATTGCTGGAGTGGCAGTGGGAGGAGGGCTTAATTGGTAATCGCTTGAGCTGCCGCTCTGGCAGCACCCGGATGGCCATCCAGAATCACTGGCTTATAATTTATGGCCTGTTGCGCCTGGCCCACCTCCCCAGGCGAAGCGAGACCGAGCCAGTGTAGGAGCTGCCCGACCACCACACAGGCGCTTCTGATTTGTCCAGCCGGACTCAGCGCGGCCCTCCTCGCTCCGCCTCCCTCCCTCCAACGACGGCACCTCGGCCCTCCCCACGAGCGCCACTTCCCAGCACGTCTAACACAAGGGGACTTTTCCCTGACAGTGGTGCTGCTGTTTGCGCCCTCAGACAGTGCGCTGGAAGCTTCCTTCATTTTTCCCTGTAATGTTCACATGTGGCACCTCGCTCCAGTCCTTCTCACGGCACCCCGGCTGAGGATGCCTCTTCCTGCCTTTCCTCGATGGACACATCAATACAAATCCCATGTAAAGAGTTTTAGCTGGTCCGCCCTTGCTGGGGGGCCCAATTTTTTTTTTCACCAGGGCCCGAATCGGCTCTTGGGGGCCCTGTCTGCGCCCCCCACTGCTGAAGCCCCTCACCTGCATGCCCACTTGCTAAAGCTGCCCGCCCACTTGCACCCTTGCCTGCCCGCCCAAGCAATCCTCCTGTTTCCCTTTTCACCCTCTCACCAAAGCACCTTGCTCACTCGCTCGCTCGCTCGCTCGCTCACTCGCTCGCTCACTCACTTGCCCGCCTGCCATTCACCCTGTACTACATTTTTCTTTAACCTGGTGTTGGCTGCTGCGGCCAATGCTCCATCTCCTCCTCCTCCTCCAGCCTGGGCAGATTGGCTAGCAAAGCTCCACAGCACCCAGCCAGACAAGCGCAGGCCCCATGTGTGATCTTTACAGCTTTTTTCACCCCTTACAGTAGCAGCAATCTTAACCAAACAGATGCTGCCTTTGGGGGGGGGGGGGTCCTCGACCAATGAGGTCAGAACAGTGACAAAAAGACCGCCCTGTGCCCTCATCGGTCACGTCCTCTCGAAAGGCAGCATTTGATTGATCCCGATTGCTGCTACTCGAAATGTAAGTAAAGATATGGGGTGCCATGGGGCCTGCAGGCTTGGCCTGGCGATTCCTTCCACCAGCAGTGATGGCCAGGAGGGCAAGGAGGAGGATGCTGGCAGCCGTGGCAAACTCAGAATCAGATGGGCCTTTCATAGAGCTTGGGGGCGTTCGGCTGACTACTGACGCCGGGCCGGCGGGGCAGAATCCTCCATTCCCACTACCCTCTCGTACTTTTGAGATGCGTTTATGGATTATTTGTGTCTTCCTTTGAAGCTTTTGGTTTTGACTATTGCCAGGGAAAAGACGGCCAGTCCCAATCAGAGGTAGCAAATCCTATTGTTTTGACTTTACAGATGGTGTGAATTGTGAGCACAGCATGTATGTAATCACAAAAGCCGACTGGAATAACGGAGCATTAGGAATGGTTTCAAAGCTTGCCTAATTTCTGCGCCTCCTTAAGCTGGTTGACACGCTAGCTTTGGAGTGAGAAAGTCTCCCCCAAAGTCTTAAAATAAACAAGCTGATCTCCCCCCAAAAACATAAATAAAAAAATGGCAAAAAAGAGGATAGATTAATCCTACTTCAAAACATAAACAAGACCTAAGTAAATAATATCACGCTCTGCTTGGAGGGACTTTGCTAATGAGAGGAATAAACCTTGTTCCTCTTAAGGACTACTTATCCTAAAATATGTGAAATTTGGAAGCAAACTGGGAGCAAGGACATTTGTTAGCACTGGCTCTCAAAGAGAAATATCTTGGCTCCGCTTCAGCCCGTTTCATCGCTTATTATTTAAGCACAACCTCTCATTAGCATGTGTCATTACAAGGCAAACTATCAAACAGAAAGTAAACAGAGAAATCTCCACGGAAATCGTGCGGCTGGCAAAAACAAAAGTTTGTGAGTGTGTTTAAATGTGTAGGTAGGCAAGGAAACTTTCAGTCTGTTAAGGATGGCTACCCAGATACCCTAGGGATTATTATTATTATTATTATTATTATTTATTTATTTATTTATTTATTGCATGTATACTAGCTGAAGCTCTCTGGGCAGTTTGCAAACATTAAACAAGTTGAACATTTAAAAACCAATATATAAAATTTTAAACCATAAAAGCCTAAAAACAAACTACATATCATTTAAACAATCCAGGGATGTCAAAGTTGGGAGCTAGTTACGGGAGTTGTGCTGGAGCCTATCTACATTACTGCTTTAAAACGGTTTATAACAGTTTTAAACCGGTTAATGCTGATTATTAACCGATTTAAAACTGTTATAAATCATTTTAAAGCAGTAGATAGGCTCCTAGTAACTGCAACCGAAAGCAGCAGCTCTGTGTCTCCTCCTTATGCTTCCATAATGCAAAGGAAGGGCACTTGCGGCCCTCCAGAGGTTTTGGCCTGCAAACTGTTTGATACTGAATTTTACCGTTTTTGTACTGTAACCCACCTTGAGGCGACCACGGTCTTGAAAAGAGGGCTAAAAAAAAAAATCTTCTAAAAATTAAAATAGAATAAATAAGACTTTCAAACTGTACGTTCCTAAAAATAAATGTTCAAAGCCTGTTTTATTCCATCAACCTTTTGCTGGCTTTGGAAGTTGGGGATGTTAGTGTCTTCTGCTTGCCTTTAAATATCAATTGTGTTGTATTGTTTTGCTTTGTTTTAAACCTTTTAATGACATTCTGTATAATTTTATCTCTTGTAAGAGGCACGTGACTATAAATTAGAATTTATAAACAACAACAAAAAGGAAGGAATGAAGGAATGCTCTCTGTTTTATATCGGTTAAGAAACATACAAAAACAGGTGTGGAACTTTTGCTTCTCATTAGTACTCCTGTCTTGACAACCGAGGATTTAGATAACGCTGTCAGGTTCGCAGAGCTCAGTTGAAACATGTAAGCCTAGGCTGTTCTGGTGGCTTTAGATGAAAGTTCAAATTTATACATCTGTTTCTAGCCATGCAGATGGTATAGGGAAAGCATTCAGATGAGTGAACGCTAATTGAGGCAGCGGAGTACCTTACAAAACATTATGGGAGGGACGAATATGGGACTTTCACACCGTTAGATTGACCAGAAGGTCCACAGGTTGAGCACAGACAGATGGAGGGAGAGGATATTCCCCTCCTGACAATGGCATTGCCGTGATGTTGAGAGCAGATTTACCATTATGGCTAATTGTCCTGATCTCTGATCTGTCTAGCCTAGACCTGCCAAACATAAATCGATGAAGCAAACTCTTGCTGAGCTTGAATGGAGGGAAAGAATTAGTTGCTCCCACATCTCAGAAAGAAAACACAGAAAGAGAAGAAATGTGGATTCCACTGGGGCCACAACATTTTCAATTACAAAACTGATCTGAAATTTGGTTAACGATAAAACTGCCAGCTTTCTGACCATGCTTCTGTGCAGATATTCGGTCTACCAGTATGAGAGCTGGAGAGTGCGTGCCATCCCCTGCTACCTGGATTGGACAGGTGACACAGAATCAGTTTCACCAGGTTTGCAGAAGTGCCGGCCCACAGGGAAAACAACAACTAGCAGCTTCAGGTAATGGTGGCTGGAGTCAAAGCCAAAGTTGCAGGATTGCATAGCATGCTTGCTCCCTATGCTTTCAGTGCCGTGCCATCCCATCCCGTGCCATCCCATCCCATCCCATCCCTCCCTCTCTCTTTCTCCCCCTCCCTCTCCCCACCCAAATCATTCTAAGTCATGGTCACACAACATGCCAAGTCTTAATGTTTAGCTCAAGATGTTTAGCGTGTCGTCTGAACTGGGTAAATGGGTTAAAGCCAGTGTTAGTCCTAATTGGAGTTGAACAATTGAAATTAATGGAACTTTGGTTAGTCATGACTAATTTATGTCCATGCATTTCAATGGGTCTGTTCTAAGTAGCACTAACATTGGCTTTAACCCAATAACTTAGCCATTTAAAAAACAGTTTGACAACAATAGGAAATACAACAAAGGAGTCGTAAAGTACTAAAACAGCAGAGAATAGTGATAAAAGAAAATGCAAGCAGCCATAAAAAATAATTTAACGGCAGCAAATAAAAGCACTTAAAAAAAAAAAGAGAAATGATTTATGACCCAAAAGTCTTCTGAAAGAAAGGTTTTGGCCATCCTACAGAAGGCCATTAAAGAGTGGGCAAAATGAGCCTCCTTTGAGTGGGGCTTCCAGAGCCTGGGCACACCCATGGAAAAGGCCCTCTCCCTGGTCACAACCAGATGTATTTCTGGGGATTTTGGGATACATGGGACTTCCTCTGTCAATTATTTATTTATTTATTTTATTACATTTGTATACCGCCCCATAGCCGAAGCTGTCTGGGCGGTTTACATAAGATTAAAACAATTAAAAAAAATATATAAAAATTAAAACAGCAAAAACATACAGCACCCACACAATATACATATACATTTTAAACCACTATAATAACTTTAAAAAGCTATAAGCCTAAAAACAAAACAAACCCAGGCTCATCAGATATAGCTAAGTGCCTGAGAGAAGAGGAAAGTCTTGACCCGGCGCCGAAAAGATAACAATGTTGGCGCCAGGCGGGCCTCGTCGGGGAGATCGTTCCACAATTGGGGGCTACCACAGAGAAGGCCGTCTCCCTTGTTGCTGACCTCTGAGCTTCCCTCAGAGTAGGCCCTTAGATGTTGAACGTAGTGTTCAGGTAGGTTCATGTCGGGAAAGGCGTTCTGTCAGGTATTGTGGTCCCAAGCCATGTAAGGCTTTATAGGTTAAAACCAGCACCTTGAATCGGGCTCTGAAACATACAGGCAGCCAATGCAAGCGGGCCAGAGTAGGTCTTATATTTTCGAACCTTCTGGTCCCAGTTATCAATCTGGCCACTGCATTTTGCACAAGCTGCAGCTTCCAAACCATCTTCAAAGGCAGTCTCACGTAGAGTGCATTGCAGTAATCTAACTTGGAGGTTACCAGAGCATGGACAAGTGAAACCAGGTTATCCCTGTCCAGATAGGGGCATAGCTGGGCCACCAACTGAAGTTGGTAGAAGGCACTCCGTGCCACTGAGACCACCTGAGCCTCAAGTGACAGAGATGGCTCTAGGAGAACCTCCAAACTACGAACCTGCTCCTTCAGGGGGAGTGCAACCCCATCCAGAACAGGTTGAAGACCCTCCATCTGATCAGCAGAACCACCCACTAACAGCGTCTCAGTCTTGTCTGGACTGAGCTTCAGTTTATTAGCCCTAAACTTCACCTTCTCAGCCATTGGCTAAGAAAATCGAACAAAGGTAAACCATATATGGAGAGTCATCATAGTAAGTGAGGGGGTGGGGGAGGAAACAACGCAGCATTGAAACACACCCTCTCACATAAATCAAGTTACATTGACTTAAGACATGTAAAATAGGCATTATTTACCATGGAGATTCAGCTCTTCGGCGTGGATTTAAAGGAACGTCATGTGCATCAAGAGGCTTCGGGACGCACTTCAAGCGATAGGAGGTGCCTTGAGCACAATGTGTAGATCCCCCCAGAGTCACACTCCCCCTGTCTTTCTCCCAACATAGGTCATCATAAAGGGCAACCAAGGCTGTTTCCGTACCAAAGCCAGGCCTGAAACCCGACTGAAATGGATCCAGACAATCAGTCTCATCCAAGAGTGCCTGGAGCTGGCTTGCAATCACCCGCTCAAGGACCTTGCCCAGGAATGGAACATTTTCAGGGTCCAAGGAAGATTCTTCAGGAGTGGTCTCACTGTCTCCTCTTTCAGGAGTCCTGGGACCACTCCCTCTTGCAAAGAGGCATTAATCACTTCCCTGGCCCAGCCAGTTGTTCCATCCCTGCTAGCTTTTATTAGCCAAGAGGGGCAAGGATCCAATACAGAGGTGGTTGCACAAACTTGTCCAAGCACCTTGTCAACGTCCTCGAGCTGTACCAACTGAAACTCATCCAAGAAAACAGAACAAGCCTGTGGTCTGGATACCTCATTTGATTCACCTGCTATAACACTGGAGTCTAAGTCCTGGCGGATGCCAAAGATTTTATTTTGGAAGTGCCTAGCAAACATATTACAGTAGGCTGACCAGATAAAATCCAGGTCAGGGCTCATGTAACTTTAACAGTTGTAGAGAAAAGGGAATTTCAGCCAGTGTCATTTGTATACAATTAGTTCCTGGTGAAACTCCCTCTTCATCACAACTGTTAAAGTTGCAGGGGCCCTGCCTTCTTTTGTATATGGTCATTCTAGTATAGTGCCTGCAACTTTAACTGTTGTGATGAAGAGGGAATTTCACCAGGAACTAATTGCATACAAATGACATTGGCTGAAATTCCCATTTCTCTACAACTGTTAAAATTACATGAGCCCTGACCTGGATTTTATCTGGTCACCCTATATTACAGTGGGCCTCAGATGGTTTTACCATGTCCTTGGGCCAAGCATGTAAAAGCCTTCGGACAACTCTGAAAAGCTCCACTGGGCGGCAGGTTGATGATTGAATAGTGGCAGCAAAGTATTGGTTTTTTGCTGCCATCACTGCCCCTGAATACAGCTTACCATAGGCACTTACCAGTGTTTCATTGCATCCATCTGCACCCAAGCCATCTCCTGTTTCATCACTCTCAGCTCTGGGGTATACCACAGAGCCGTACGAGCTCTACACAGGAGAGGGCGCTCAGGAGCAATCGTGTCAACTACCCATATCATTTATGCATTCCACAGATCAACCAGGGTTTCAACAGGAGAGCCAGCCCTATCAGCCGGAAAACTCCCCAGAGCCCTCTGGAAACCATCTGGATCCATTAGCTTCTGGGGGCGGGCCATCTTAATGGGTCCCCCACCCTTGCAGAGGAGAAAAGCTGCTGTAAGTCTAAACTTCAGCAGGTGATCTGACCATGACAACGGAACGGATGTTAAGTCCCCCACTTCAGTTCACCATCTCCATGTCCAGTTGAAAAAAACAGGTCTAGAGTATGCCCTGTTATATGTGTTGGGCCGATGGCATGTTGGGATAGTCCCATGGTTATCATGGAGACCATGAAATCATGAGCTGCCCCAGATAAAGTGTCCTCTGCATGAATGTTGACATCCCCCAGAACCAAGAGTCTGGGGGATCTCAGCAGTACCCTCAAGACCACCTCTGACAGCTCAGCTAGGGAATCTGTTGAGCAGCAGGGTGGGCGGGACACCAACAGAATTCCTAATCTGTCCTGTTGGCCCAACACAAGGTGCAAACTCTTTCGACCAGTAGTCACATGGACAGGGAGCTTACAGAGGGGCATGGAATTCCTATAGACCACAGCAACCCCCCCTCCCTGGCCTTCAAGTCTACCCTGATGTTGAATTAAGTACCCCAGTGGGCACAGCTGGGCGAGACTGACTCCTCCCTGCTCACCCACCCAGGTCTCAGTTATACATGCCAGATCGGCTGCCTCATCCACAATTAAGTCATGGTTGAGGGAAGTCTTATTATGCATCGATCTGGCATTTAAAAGCAGCACCTGGAGGCTCGAGGGCTGGCTGATAGGGCAACCAACAAGCCTGTGGGTGTGAGGGGGACCGGAATAAGTCACCTTAATAGGTGGGCAGGTTAATATGGAAGAAGGTGGTCCTTCAGATATCCTGGTCCCAAACCATGATAGGCTTTAAAAGGCTTTAAAATTCACCAGTTTCATGATCTCAGTATCCTGCAGTGATCTGGACACGGACAATGCAGAGGAACTAGCGGTGCCAACAGTAGAGGCCATAAGCCTGAGATGATGGAAGACCCCTGAGCCTGAGACCTTGAGCCTAGCTGCAGCATTGGGTCAGCACATCCATCTCCAAAAAACTCATGGAGCCAGTGCACTAATGCAGGCAGCATGCCCAGCAGGGTCTCTTGGAGAGATGGAGGAGTGCTAGGCTACAGGCCAGAGACCTGTTCCTTTAAGGCTTTCCACTTTGTAGGAAGGAGTGTAGTTTGAGAAGGGGCTTTTGAACTGAAGAGTGTAATCACACGCGGGGTTTGATGCACACCTGCTGTGATCCACTTTTTTCAGAGCTGGACTCTCCCATCTGTTCTCAGATCTTTTGGAGCAGGTTGTTCACTAGGAGCTCTTCAAGGTGCTGCAACATCTGACCTGTCTTGCTGCCTTGAGCCCCATGTTTAGATTAGAATATGACAATAAAGCAGTTGCACGTTCCCTAGATGTGGTGCCTGGCTGCAGCATTCTGGACCAATTGTAATTTCTCAGCACTCTTCAAAGGCAGCCCTATGTAGAGTGCATTACGGTAATCCAGATGTGATGTAACTAAGGCACCCTGGGTAAGTCTGTGGCCTCCAAGAACAGGTATAGCTGGCATACCAGCCTAAGCTGGGCAAAGGCACGTCTGGCCACCGTCTCCCCTTCAACTGCCAAAAACCTCTCAGAACCCCATGGACCATTCCCAGCTCAATTACCATAAACCTTCTCCATCGGTACAGCTAACCGTAGCAATAAATATCATCTGAATTTTAACAAAAACAGCCCCTGCCCCATAACTGTTATAGGGCCTGTTCAGACAACATGCTAAGCCATGGTCAGGCCACTAACCCTTTTGCAGCAAATTATTAGTGAGCATGTTTAAACCATGGTTATGTAGTCACCGTGGTTAGGAATGGTTCACACAACACACTAAGCCATAATCTTTTCGGCGCCAGGTCAAGACTTTCCTCTTCTCTCAGGCATTTGGCAATATCTGAGGAGCCTGGGTTTGTTTTGTTTTGTTTTTGTTTTGTTTTTGTAGCTTTTTTGAAGTGTTGTAGTGGTTTTTAAATGTACGGATTGTGTGTATGTTGTATGTTTTTGCTGTTTTAATTTTTGTATATTGTTTTTAATTGTTTTTAATCCTATGTAAACCGCCCAGACAGCTTTGGCTATGGGGCGGTATACAAATGTAATAAATAAATAAATAAATATTTCAGTCAGAATGCTTAACCATCATGGCTTAGCATGTTGTTTGAACAGGGTCACTAAGGCCCCCTCTAGATGGATTCCGTTTGACGCCTGGTTAGCCGATTATGTGCATAATCGCTGAAGCGCTTTATCGTAAATGCTATATGCAGGAGGTAATTGAGCACTCAAGTGGTGACCTACCGGTTGTTTCAAATGCGCTTTACAAGTAGTTAATGCGGATAATCACTTGTTCACATAGTCAAAATGCGCTTTAATGGCCGGAGCAAAATAAAACTCGCTATTTAACGTGCATTCGATAATGCGCATAATCAGAGAGAAAACGAGCCTCTACGCCCGATTTGTGCTCCATTCTTGTCGAGGTAAATTTTTTAATGCACCTTGAAAGAGCTTTAAAAGCCTCTTGTAGAGGCAGCCTAAGTCCTGTTTTGCACGGCATGCTAAGCCATAATGTTTAGCTGAACATGCTTAATTTCTGTTGCTGAGCATGTCGACTGAACGGAGTCACAGCATGGTTAGAGTGTTGGACTGGAAATCAGACCATCCTGGTTCTAGTCCCCACTCTGCCATGGAAGCTCAGCTGGGTGACTTTGGGCCAATCACAGACTCTCAGCCCAACCTACCTCACCGGATTGTTGTTGTGAGAATAAAATGGAGAGGAGGAGCATTGTGTATGCTGCCTTGGGTTCCTTGGAGGAAAAGAGGCAGGATATAAATGCAATCAATAATAATAATAAAATAATACATAATTTTTTTTTTTTAAGAACTAGGGATGCATGAATACATCTTTGTGGACATAGACATTCACTTTGCTCATTGGTTTCTCCACTAGCTCCTCCCTCCATTGTTTCTGCTGCTCATCCTTTCTGCCTGCCATTCTAGAAGAGCCCTGCACCTTCATCGCCCAACACCGACTTGAAAAATGACAGCAGCACCTCTGCAAAATGGTGCCGTGATGGTTTTACTCATGATCCCTCCAACTGGAAAACAAAACAAGCCCTGTTTTGTTTGCTCATTTTCGCGTCCCTCCCCCTTGTTTAATTGTGTTTGCGCCTTCAGAAGACGAATCCTTTAAGTGCTGGCTGTGCTATAAAAAGGTTTGTTTTTCACGCTGAAGCAGGAAATTCGGTTCCCCGTATCCAATAATCCCGTGAAAGTAAAACGTCAACGTCAGGCTCCTGTGCAGTACAGCTGGGGACAAATGGATTCTGGTTGAGCTCTTTGCTGGGGTTGCTTCTGCTTTCAGCCGCTTGCTTGGATGCACCGGATGACTGACAGCTTACATGGGAGTGCTGCAATACACTCCAGCCGGAGCAAGGTGGTGTATGAATATTTCAGGAGTGACATTTGCAAAGATGTACATTTCTGCAAGGTAGTGATCATGTTGCCTCCATAATGTTAGCACAGCATAAAGTGTTGTCTGGCGGGCTCTTTGGACAGAAAGTAGTCCAGTGGCAGAAGCTCTTAGGCCTTTTCTACACCATAGGGGTGTAGAGGGAGGGAGGGAGGGCGATCCCGGAAGTACCTAATACACAGCCGTCAGAACTTGCGGTGCATCATGGGATATGGCTGGAGGACTGAGGGAGGGAGGAGCAGCCCAGAAGGACGCCAGGACTTTCAGCCGTGTGACGGGGGAGGGGCAACATGTAATGTGGCAAGTTAGGGTGACCAGATAAAATCAGGTCAGGGCTCATGTAACTTTAACAGCTGTAGAGAAAAGGGAATTTCAGCCAGTGTCATTTGTATGCAATTAGTTCCTGGTGATATTCCCTCTTCATCCCAACAGTTAAAGGTGCAGACACTATACTAGAGTGACCAT
The DNA here is from genome assembly GCA_029215795.1 of Anniella stebbinsi. Taxonomy (NCBI): domain Eukaryota; kingdom Metazoa; phylum Chordata; class Lepidosauria; order Squamata; family Anniellidae; genus Anniella; species Anniella stebbinsi. Next base: position 124,532,624 of record JARDYH010000003.1, on the reverse strand, counting down.
ATACAAAAGAAGGCAGGGCCCCTGCAACTTTAACAGTTGTGATGAAGAGGGAATTTCACCAGGAACTAATTGCATACAAATGACACTGGCTGAAATTCCCTTTTCTCTACAACTGTTAAAGTTACATGAGCCCTGACCTGGATTTTATCTGGTCCGCCTATGGCAAGTACCAGAAACAATGCACGGTGAGTGTGTTATTAACCCCTCCGTTGCCTAAAGTGTCATCCGAACTAAGCCCCTGACTCAACTCCTGCTTCTTGGCACATCTCTGACAACTGCCTATGAGAGTCTTCCATTGTCAAGTAATATTTGCCACCAGGTTGTCTTTACAAACGTACCACTGTGGCACTTCCCCACTTCCTTCTGTTCAGCAAGTGAAGAACACATTCTGGGGGGGGGGGAGGGAACACGTTCTAGACAGTTGCAACCACGCCAAGCAGGAGTCTTGTCTCACCTTAAAGACTAGAACAGATTTATTGTGGCTGCAAAAGCTTATGCCACAACAAAATCTGTTAGCTTTTAGGTGAGGAAGAGTTGTTCTTGAACTGCTTTGTGGAAATCAGGCAAGTTTTTTTTTAACTGTTGCCATGGCTGCTGTCTTAACAATGTTAGCATTCTTAGAGTTAAACACGCTCATCAGCTTCCTCCTTCCTCCTCACCTATCATTTGTGTTCTAAATCTTTTTGTCCCTCTTCTGGCATAGAAAAGGGGGTGGCAAAGATTATTGTCAGAAGTGCAGCGGGAAGAGGCCTCTCCAATCTGCCAGTCTGTCTGAAATACAAAGTACGTTCCAATTCTGAATAGTTCCTTCCTTCTTGATTCTTTGTACAATAATGGCTGGGGGGGGGGGTAAAGAGAGAGCTGGAACAGCTGTTTTGAGTGGGAAGGGCTAAATGTGATGATGTGGGTTAAAGGATAACTGTCTTGACTTTTGACAATATCTAAAGGAAGCGGAGGAGGTGACACAATCAAGTCCAGGGAAAGAGGGTGCAAAGGGTGATGAAGTGTTGACATGCCTTGTTTTACCAAAGGTTTCTGGGAGGAAAAACATGCCTGTTTCTCCCTGAAAGCAGCTGGCGACACAAATCTGTTGCTTTCATCCAAGAAGATGTTCATGGATGAGATTTAACTTAGACAGGAGGGCCTAATATAACGAGAAGTGATAGTTGCCAAATGAAAACTATGTTGATTGTTGCTTTGGAATGAAAATGGCATTTAAAGATGTCGGTTTTGTATTTTTTTTATTATCATTGACTTATATTTATATCCCACAATTTTTCCTCTTGCAAGGAACCCAAGGCAGCTAACATGTTCCTCTTCTTCTCCATTTTACCCTCATAACAGCCCTGTGAAGTAGGTGAGACCTTCATAGTCTAGTGAGGACTAGGGCCTTTATCACACTTACTATTTCCCCCCTGGGTTGCTTCTGCGGCTTCCCCTTCCATTTCGTATTCGAGTCTAGCGTTTTGAATCACACGTGGTCAGTATTGCTGCGATACCTGTTGAACTTTGCCTGTTTTGGACTTTGCCCGTTGAGGGATAAATTGAAACAGAAACTAAAACCTGCGACCTCAGGGCAAGAGAGCAGCAGGACGGGGAACGACATCATGCGAAACCAGCGCTGAAGAAGTGGAGCAAAGCTGAGCTGGGTGTGCTTAAAACCACCCATGTGATAACGGCCTAGAACCCGGATCTCCCAGTGCTTAAAACCGCCTGTGTGATAACGGCCTAGAACCCGGAACTCCCGAGTCTCAGTCCAATATTCTAAGCTTTTGTCCCTCTTCACCACACGGGCTCTCACTTCTACACTTATTTTTGGAACAAATAATCGAACGATGGGTGGTGGTGGGGAAACATCTCATGATTTTAAGGATCCTACTTGATTCTGTGATATTGGAACATCTGGGGATTGGCAGGCAAGAATAGGCCATGAATGGAAATTCAGTTGTCAGGGTCATGTAGTTAGGCTCCCTGCCGCTTCAGTAGCAGTATTCTCTAGGCAGGGCTCCTGTGCTAAAAGGGCATAGCTAAAAGTTCTGGGGTTGCTGCTTTCTCCATCACTGTATTTCCATGCTAGGGGAAGTGTCTACCCAGCTGTGCCCTGTTCAAGGCTCAGGAGCTCTGCCAGAAAAAGAGGCGGCAGCTCTGGCCCAGGCTTAAACCACCCATGGCGATCGCCCATCTGTCATCCTAAACTCACCTCTAGTGAGGGTGATTGCACAGGTTTCCTTAGTCAGTGGCTGGTGGGGAAGGACTGTAGCTCCGTGGCGGAGCGCCTGCTCTGCATGCAGATGTTCCAGGTTAATTCCCTGGCACCCCCAATAAAAAGGGATCTCAGGTAGAAAGTCTAGGAAAGGTTTTGGGCCTGAGGCCTTGAACACGATGACAGGGCTAGATAAGGCAGCTGCCTATGCTCATATATCCGATTGTCAGGAGCTGTTTCCGTAATATGCTTTGCTGCAGCTTGAATCCGCGGCTACGTGTCCCTCCCTCAGGGGGTATTTGTAAACAGCACGAATTCCCTCCTTCATGACAGGCTTTCAGATATTTGCAATCCAACGCCACTGTCTTTCCTTGTAATTGCTTCGTTTCCTTCCCCCCCCACCTATAGATGCCCAGTTCTTTCATCTAGAACTAACAAATGCCATATGTTCCAAAGCTTCATCTTATTACTCTCCCCCTCCTGAATTCTCTGGCATGTTAAAAATGCAGTGACCAATATGGACATCGCCTTCTGCCTAATCAGCAACGGGCAGAGCTGTGTTGTTAGTCATCACGCTTTCCGTAAAATGTCTTTGATGATGATGATGATGATATAATTAGCCATAATAGGACACATTTATTTTGAAATGCACGAAATCAAGGATGGGCAGAAGGTAGATTAGGATCTCTTAGAAGATCTCTGGGTGATTTGCAGTAGATCAGCAAAGGTTTCTGACCCCCAGTGGTTTAACAATTGTGATAGAGGAACAGCGTTTAACTCAAGAAATCGGGGGGGGGGGGGGGGATAGGAGATTTTTATGCAAAAGGACCTCTGTGTGAACTCCTCTTCTGGTTCTGAAAACAAATTCCTGGGCTGAGCATGTGCTCTGTGGCACCCAGTTCTGCAAATCTATGGCCCTTTCTATGCCATAGGGGTGTAGAGGGAGGGAGGGAATGCGATCCTGGAAGTACCTAATACACCCCATCGGCGCACAGGGAGGGGGAGGGGGCGATCCCGGAAGTACCTAAAACACACCATCGGTGCACAGGGACCAGCCGGGGGCCATCCCAGACAAACAGCCTGGTGTGAGCCACTATTTTGCAGCTGCCTGCAGTAAGTGGACCTCAGGATTCTAGTGAAAAACAGAATTGACCGTGTAAGCCAAAAGTCTGCCCAATCTTACACGAAGTCACTACAGCTGATCCTCTATCTACTGCAGGGTTGTGGAATCTCCTGTTTGCATGGCTAATCCAGCCCACAGAGTTTCCCCATCCAGCCGTCAGAGGTCCCCACCCACCCCTGCCAAGCTCCTTATCTCCCAGGCCCGACCCCTCTCCCCGCATTAGAGAAAGGCAGACTTTCTCTATTATTATTATTATTATTATTATTAATTATTATTATTATTATTTCCATTTATATACCGCCCCATAGCCGAAGCTCTCTGGGCGGTTTACAAAAATTAAAATTATTGAAGTTTAAAAACACCGATATACAAAATTTAAAACCATAAAAAGCATAAAAACAAGTTATAATTACAATATCCTTTAAAAACAACAATTCGGGGTCAAAGCACAACAACAACAACACAAAATCCTCATCATACGCTGTTAAATGCCTGGGAGAAGAGGAAAGTCTTGACCTGGCGCCGAAAAGATAACAATGTTGGCGCCAGGCGAGCCTCATCGGGGAGATCATTCCATAATCTATTCTATTGTGGGGAAAGGAAGCCTCACTCTTACCACTGATCACTGAAAAAAATCCCTATGATGTCAGGAGGTGGGGCTTGGGGGGGCTTAAAGAGGGAGGGGGTCTGCCTCCTGATGTCATTTGTCCCCAGGGGGATAAGCTCAAAAGCAATCTAGCTCCCTGGGTTGTGCCACTTGATACCAATCTAGGAATGCCTCTGTGGACATGTAGGAAAACTCACCCTAACAAGATGAGGGGAAACATTTGGACCACATCATATTTCTACAAAGCCAGAAAATGTAGATGGATCAGTGCTGCCCCATATGACTCCTCTTAACATAAGGAAAGATTGGAAGAGTTGGGAATGTTGAGCCTGGAGAAGAGAAGATTAAGACGGAGCAGACGTCTCCTCTGTTGCTCTTGAGAGCAAAACTAGAACCAATGGGTGGAAATTCAAAGGAAGCAGATTCAAGCTAGGAGAAACTTTCTAATGGCAACAGCTGTTCAACAATGCAACAGACTGGCTTGGGAGATAGTGGGCTCTCCTTCTCTGGAGGTATTTAAGAAGGGTCTTGACAGCGATCTGTTCAGGGATGTTGCAGTTGAAAGATTCCTGCATTGAGCAGGGGTTGGACTGGATGAGCTTTAAGGACCCTTCCATCCCTAACATTCTTTGAGTCTATGATTGCTGATTCAACCAGCCCTCTGGATCACCAAGAGCGCTGGCTTGAAGTGCAATGTATCTCATTTACAGTGCCCCAAGGGTACTGAGTAGCACTCCTCAATATTTAAATGGCACATGACTGCAATTAGAAACACTATATAATTTCATCTTTTCTTGTCTCATCAATCCAAAATTACTCTAATGACCTGAGGCATGCATGTGAATGTGTGTAGGATATATATACGGATAGGTCATTTTATACATCATGGGGAAAGTGAAGTCTTGTGTGAGAATTGCACATTAGCATAATGATGATGATGATGATGATGCACCATCAGTACACATGGTGCCTTACAACAATGGTAGGCAGAAGACAGATCAGGATCTACCAGTAGATCTCTGGGTGATTTGAGGTAGATTAGGAACTAGTTTCTTACACCAATGGTTTAACAATAGTGACAACAAAAAGCCTTGTTTTCTCCTAAATTCAGCTGCTTAAATCAAGAAAATCTGGGGGGGGGGAATAGGGGCAGATTTGTGTGTGAACATAATGCTCCAGTTCTGGCACTGAAAATGTATTCCTTCTAGTCTGTGCATCAGCTGAAAGGCAGCTTGTTCTGCAATGCTATGCCTGAGAACCTGCCTGGCTCCAGTTGGTGGACCTGAGGGAGTCCAGTGAAAAATAAAGTAGGTTCTGCAAGCCTTAATGCAGGGCTAGGCAACCTTTTGGGACCCATGGGAACAATGCACCATTTGAGAAACTGTCCTGGGCACCACCACTACAGATAGAAGCAGCAGCCTGCAATCACCTGCCATCTTCAATGCCTAAGAATGTCTCTGAGCTCCATGTGTGGCCCAGAGCCATTCATGGGAAAAGAAGATGGGAGCAGCCATGATTTTGCTTTGAAGTGATCCCAGTTGCTAGTAAGAAGCATTGTTATTTAAACAAAAAAGGAGGAGGGGCTAGGGCACCTCAGCCGGTGCCAAGAAAGGTGTCTGAGGGTGCCCTGGTGCCATATTGTCTATGCCTGATCTAAATCCTGCCTACTCCTGCACATGAAGGAGGCCTTTCCCTCATCTGCAGCATACAGTCTATAATAGACAATGGCCTGGTTCACACAATATGAGGGTTGTTAATAAGCCATAGTGGCTTGTTAACCACCCCTGCACATGCCGGCTTATTTCCTTAATTACCTCACTAGACATGGGTTGTTGCGATGTCTGAATCTGGCAAGGTTGGCTTGTGAGGGTGGTTAATGAACTACCCTGAACCCATGGGCTGTTGTAGAGTTGTGAGGTGGTTTGTTAACAACCCAACAAGCTACCTTTGTTGGGTTCGGACAAGGTGAGAAGCTGCTGCTGGGGCGTCAATCGGCCACCTGGTACCTGCATGTGCTGCAAATAAATGGCTTAAATAAATAAGCTTCTGTGCGCTGCAGTGACTGTGCGATCCAGGTCATTGGGGAAATCAACAGGGGGAGGAAGGAAGGAAGAGACAAGGGGAGAAAGGGATGGGATTAATGCAGAGCAAATGTAGATGCAGGGTGGAGGATCTGTGGCCCTCCAGATGTTGCTGGACTCCAACTCCCATCAACCCCAGAGAGCTTGGCCAATGGTCAGGGTCAATGAGAGTTGTATTCCAACAACCACTGCTTCCCCCACCCTTGTACTAAGCCAAGGGCTATGCAGAAAAGTTGGCTTTTGAGGAGAGATTTGACAGAAGAGAGAAGGGGAGGGGAGAGAGAGAGATGGCACCCATGTCCATCTTCAGGGAGGACGTTTCACACAAAGGGGGCAGTAATGGAGAAAGGCCAATTTGTTCCATTGCTTTTTCTTGAAAGTAAATTCTGTTGTTGTCTGATCTGATGCTGAATTCTTCTATTCATTGAATGAGCCTGTGCTGGGTTGAAGGTTGTTAAACATAGAATGGTGGTGTCATTGCTGTTTTTATTGCTGTTTGACTGCTATCAGCTCCCATGATTTGTGTTTGCGTGTGCGCGTGTACATGCATGCATGGTCTTTGTGATGATCAAGAGGGAGAGAGAGAGAGAAACGGGTGGCAGAGAGAGAGAAAGAGAGAGAGAAGGAGAAGGAGTTGGCAGTCCTTGTCCACTGCTGGCTTTGGCCCCACACACTGCTGAGTTGCACCCCCAACATGTGGGAATGCAGAGCTAAAGTGAAAAAAAAACAGGTTGCCCACCATTGGGTAGATGCGTTGAAAAGTGAAAGAAGCAGAGCCTCAGCTTCTCTCTCTCTCTCTCTCTCTCTCTCTCTCTCTCTCTCTCTCTCTCTCTCTCTGTTTCTCATCTAAGCAACACACAGACACAGAGACATGGTGCTATGATAATCCAGAGCGGGAGCCCTAGCTGAACAGATTTTCTAGCTCTAAAATGAGCACCAAAAGCCTTAGGCAGAAGGAATGGAACTGGCTGGTGACTTCTTGGATTACTGGGCTGACAGTTACAGGCTGGGAGCGTTCAGTCGCAGAGCAAACCTCCAGGCTGAGGGTGCCGGCACCACACACTCTCATCAGGGCTGAAGAGCATGTCAGCCAACTGCCAGCGTGCCCCCAGGCCGTCCACCCTCTTTGCATAGCAGTGGAGGAGCGTTAAAGGACTGTGAAATGTCTTGCCATGTAAACAGGTGCAGGACAAACGAAGGGGGTGGAGCAGGGCATTGAGTAGGGGGCTGGACTCGATGGCCTTATGGGCCCCTTCCAACTCTACTATTCTATGATTCTATGCTTCTATGATTAACATGGTCCCATCGACAGAATGGCATTCGTTAAGCATGCTTTGCCTTCTCGGGAAGCCCTTCTCTGAGAGGAATCCTCTGGATGCTGCTGGGGGTAGGGGGGCCTGGCCATGCCCACTGTCACCATCACCCCTCCCATCTCTGCATTCTCCATGCTGAAGTAGTTCTGTGCCCCTCCCAGCACAGACTTCAGCTTACTGTGTATTTCTTTACATTGTTCCTCAGATAAACATTTTGCTGCTAACCCTGAGTTACACATACCATGATACTGACCTTTACAAGAGGGGTATTCTGATTTAAATTGAACAATTTTAATATGCTGTGTTGATCTTTTTATCATTTTACTGCTTTATTTCAATGTTCACTGCTCTAGAATCTCTTTTAGATATGGGGCGGTATATAAATATTGTAAATTAATAATTTGGAATATCTGAGCTTTCCCATCCATGATCTACACAGTGCTGTTAGCACAGTCAGACTGGGACAGGACCATGCATTAGATTATTTGCCAGGCAGCCACCTCTAGGTTCCCATTTGGTTCATGCACACAACTTTTTTTCTGGCAGCAAACCAGGTCCCATGAATTCCCAAGCTCTACAGCACTAGGGAGGTGGAAGGAGTGTGCTGGAGAACAGGAAACTCCAGTGCTGAATTTCGTTGAACACATGAGGCTCAGAGCCAATACCATATCGAGCACAGGGATTTGGCGAGAACACCTGGTCTTTCTGTGTATGGACCGTGGATTAGCCAGCTAAGTCTGATTTGACTGGCCTCAACCGTAAGTTCATGTTTGGGCAGATATCCAGCATTTACTGGTGTTTCAGAACCTAACATCATTAACATACAATCAACTGGGGTTTTTTGGCCATTGCTCCCCACTACTTTGGCCACGGTTGAGCTACAAATGTGCTACTAGAGTATCCTGGTTCTATTCCTGAGCCATCTGATTCTGCCTTGGTTTTGCCCCAGTGCCCCAGGCTCTGCTCTCCTGGCCTGCCCTGTCTCTACCATTTCATCTTGCCTATGAGATCCATATTTTAGGAATCAAAAGTTGGCATGCATGCACCAAACTAAGTGAGACAATTACTGTGTGCTTGCATATTTTTTTTTAAAAAAATACAAATACTTACAGGAAAAATTATACAATATCCTTTCAATAAACCAAAAATATCAACTTCAGATTAATGAAAAAAGAGATGAAAGATGAATATTAATTTAGAAATTTATGATTTCAAAATGTAAAAAAAAATATCCATCTTTCAACAACCCTATTCTCAAATACCCGATTTTCCCTAGCATAGATACAATAAATCAGTTTCATCCTAGTAGCAGCATCCCAAATTCTAAATGGTTGTACTTAATGTGTCTGTTTTCTAAACTAAAAATTGCGGATGTGTGCGTAGTGTGAGCTCCCCCTCCGCCATGCTATGCTCTGG